>CP136064.1:158102316-159326989 GCA_032622095.1 Siphonodentalium dalli | reverse complement strand
ATAATGTCTCATCACGTAATGATAAAGTCTCATCACGTAATGATAAAGTTCAATCATCACGTAATGATAAAGTCTCATCACGTAATGATAAAGTCTCATCACGTAATGATAAAGTCTCATCACGTAATGATAAAGTCTCATCACGTAATGATAAAGTCTCATCACGTAATGATAAAGTCTCATCACGTAATGATAAAGTCTCATCACGTAATGATAAAGTCTCATCACGTAATGATAAAGTATCATCACGTAATGATAAAGTCTCATCACGTAATGATAAAGTCTCATCACGTAATGATAAAGTCTCATCACGTAATGATAAAGTATCATCACGTAATGATAAAGTCTCATCACGTAATGATAAAGTATCATCACGCAATGATAAAGTCTCATCACGTGTAATGCCAAAGTATCATCACGTAATGATAAAGTCTCATCGCGTAATGATAAAGTCTCATCGCGTAATGATAAAGTCTCATCACGTAATGATAAAGTCTCGTCACGTAATGATAAAGTCTCATCACGTAATGATAAAGTATCATCACGTAATGATAAAGTATCATCACGTAATGATAAAGTCTCGTCACGTAATGATAAAGTCTCATCACGTAATGATAAAGTCTCGTCACGTAATGATAAAGTCTCATCACGTAATGATAAAGTATCATCACGTAATGATAAAGTATCATCACGCAATGATAAAGTCTCATCACGTGTAATGATAAAGTATCATCACGTAATGATAAAGTATCATCACGTAATGATAAAGTCTCATCACGTAATGATAAAGTCTCATCACGTAATGATAAAGTATCATCACGCAATGATAAAGTATCATCACGCAATGATAAAGTCTCATCACGTAATGATAAAGTCTCATCACGTAATGATAAAGTCTCATCACGTAATGATAAAGTCTCATCACGTAATGATAAAGTCTCATCGTGTAATGATAAAGTCTCATCACGTGTAATGATAAAGTATCATCACGCAATGATAAAGTATCATCACGTAATGATAAAGTCTCATCACGTAATGATAAAGTATCATCACGTAATGATAAAGTATCATCACGTAATGATAAAGTCTCATCACGTGTAATGATAAAGTATCATCACGTGTAATGATAAAGTATCATCACGCAATGATAAAGTATCATCACGTAATGATAAAGTCTCATCACGTAATGATAAAGTATCATCACGCAATGATAAAGTATCATCACGCAATGATAAAGTCTCATCACGTGTAATGATAAAGTATCATCACGTAATGATAAAGTCTCATCACGTAATGATAAAGTATCATCACGTAGTGATAAAGTATCATCACGTAATGATAAAGTATCATCACGCAATGATAAAGTATCATCACGTAATGATAAAGTATCATCACGCAATGATAAAGTCTCATCATGTAATGATAAAGTCTCGTCGTGTAATGATTAAGTCTCATCACGTGTAATGATAAAGTATCATCACGTGTAATGATACAGTCTCATCACGTAATGATAAAGTCTCATCACGTGTAATGATAAAGTATCATCACGTAATGATAAAGTCTCATCACGTAATGATAAAGTCTCATCACGTAATGATAAAGTATCATCACGTAATGATAAAGTCTCGTCGTGTAATGATAAAGTCTCATCACGTAATGATAAAGTATCATCACGCAATGATAAAGTCTCATCACGTGTAATGATAAAGTCTCGTCGTGTAATGATACAGTCTCATCACGTAATGATAAAGTCTCATCACTTAATGATAAAGTCTCATCACGTAATGATAAAGTCTCATCACGTAATGATAAAGTCTCATCACGTAATGATAAAGTCTCATCACGTAATGATAAAGTCTCATCACGTAATGATAAAGTCTCATCACGTAATGATAAAGTCTCATCACGTAATGATAAAGTATCATCACGTAATGATAAAGTCTCATCACGTAATGATAAAGTCTCATCACGCAATGATAAAGTCTCATCACTTAATGATAAAGTCTCATCACTTAATGATAAAGTCTCATCATGTAATGATAAAGTCTCATCACGTAATGATAAAGTCTCATCACGTAATGATAAAGTCTCGTCGTGTAATGATTAAGTCTCATCACGTGTAATGATAAAGTCTCATCACGCAATGATAAAGTCTCATCACGCAATGATAAAGTCTCATCACTTAATGATAAAGTCTCATCACGTAATGATAAAGTCTCATCACGTAATGATAAAGTCTCATCACGTGTAATGATAAAGTATCATCACGTAATGATAAAGTCTCATCGCGTAATGATAAAGTCTCATCACGTAATGATAAAGTCTCATCACGTAATGATAAAGTCTCATCACGTAATGATAAAGTCTCATCACGTAATGATAAAGTCTCGTCACGTAATGATAATGTCTCATCACGTAATGATAAAGTCTCATCACGTAATGATAAAGTCTCGTCGTGTAATGATCAAGTCTCATCGTGTAATGATAAAGTCTCATCACGTAATGATAAAGTCTCATCACGTAATGATAAAGTCTCATCGTGTAATGATAATGTCTCATCACGTAATGATAAAGTCTCATCACGTAATGATAAAGTCTCGTCGTTTAATGATAAAGTCTGATCGTGTAATGATAAAGTCTGATCGTGTAATGATAAAGTATCATCACGTAATGATAAAGTCTCATCGCGTAATGATAAAGTCTCATCACGTAATGATAAAGTCTCATCACGTAATGATAAAGTATCATCACGTAATGATAAAGTCTCGTCACGTAATGACAAAGTCTCATCATGTGATGATAAAGTCTCATCACGCAATGATAAAGTCTCATCACGTGTAATGATAAAGTCTCATCACTTAATGATAAAGTATCATCACGTAATGATAAAGTCTCATCACGTAATGATAAAGTATCATCACGCAATGATAAAGTCTCATCACGTGTAATGCCAAAGTATCATCACGTAATGATAAAGTCTCATCACTTAATGATAAAGTATCATCACGTAATGATAAAGTCTCATCACGTAATGATAAAGTCTCATCACGTAATGATAAAGTATCATCACGTAATGATAAAGTCTCATCACGTAATGATAAAGTCTCATCACGTAATGATAAAGTCTCATCACGTAATGATAAAGTCTCATCACGTAATGATAAAGTCTCATCACGTAATGATAAAGTCTCATCACGTAATGATAAAGTCTCATCACGTAATGATAAAGTATCATCACGTAATGATAAAGTCTCATCACGTAATGATAAAGTCTCATCACGTAATGATAAAGTATCATCACGTAATGATAAAGTCTCATCACGTAATGATAAAGTCTCATCACGTAATGATAAAGTCTCATCACGTAATGATAAAGTATCATCACGTAATGATAAAGTCTCATCACGTAATGATAAAGTATCATCACGCAATGATAAAGTCTCATCACGTGTAATGCCAAAGTATCATCACGTAATGATAAAGTCTCATCGCGTAATGATAAAGTCTCATCGCGTAATGATAAAGTCTCATCACGTAATGATAAAGTCTCGTCACGTAATGATAAAGTCTCATCACGTAATGATAAAGTATCATCACGTAATGATAAAGTATCATCACGTAATGATAAAGTCTCGTCACGTAATGATAAAGTCTCATCACGTAATGATAAAGTCTCGTCACGTAATGATAAAGTCTCATCACGTAATGATAAAGTCTCATCACGTAATGATAAAGTCTCATCACGTAATGATAAAGTATCATCACGTAATGATAAAGTCTCATCACGTAATGATAAAGTATCATCACGCAATGATAAAGTCTCATCACGTGTAATGCCAAAGTATCATCACGTAATGATAAAGTCTCATCACTTAATGATAAACTATCATCACGTAATGATAAAGTCTCATCACGTAATGATAAAGTCTCATCACGTAATGATAAAGTATCATCACGTAATGATAAAGTCTCATCACTTAATGATAAAGTATCATCACGTAATGATAAAGTCTCATCACGTAATGATAAAGTCTCATCACGTAATGATAAAGTATCATCACGTAATGATAAAGTCTCATCACGTAATGATAAAGTCTCATCACGTAATGATAAAGTCTCATCACGTAATGATAAAGTATCATCACGTAATGATAAAGTCTCATCACGTGTAATGATAAAGTCTCATCACGTGTAATGATAAAGTCTCATCACGTAATGATAAAGTCTCATCACGTGTAATGATAAAGTCTCATCACGTGTAATGATAAAGTCTCATCACGTGTAATGATAAAGTATCATCACGTAATGATAAAGTCTCATCACGTGTAATGATAAAGTCTCATCACGTAATGATAAAGTCTCGTCGTGTAATGATAAAGTCTCATCACGTGTAATGATAAAGTCTCATCACGTGTAATGATAAAGTATCATCACGTAATGATAAAGTCTCATCACGTGTAATGATAAAGTCTCATCACGTAATGATAAAGTCTCGTCGTGTAATGATAAAGTCACATCACGTAATGATAAAGTCTCATCACGTGTAATGATAAAGTCTCATCACGTAATGATAAAGTCTCATCACGTGTAATGATAAAGTCTCATCACGTGTAATGATAAAGTCTCATCACGTGTAATGATAAAGTCTCATCACGTAATGATAAAGTCTCATCACGTGTAATGATAAAGTCTCATCACGTAATGATAAAGTCTCATCACGTAATGATAAAGTCTCATCACGTAATGATAAAGTCTCATCACGTGTAATGATAAAGTCTCATCACGTGTAATGATAAAGTCTCATCACGTGTAATGATAAAGTCTCATCACGTGTAATGATAAAGTCTCATCACGTGTAATGATAAAGTCTCATCACGTGTAATGATAAAGTCTCATCACGTGTAATGATAAAGTCTCATCACGTAATGATAAAGTCTCGTCGTGTAATGATAAAGTCTCATCACGTAATGATAAAGTATCATCACGTAATGATAAAGTCTCATCACGTAATGATAAAGTCTCATCACGTAATGATAAAGTATCATCACGTAATGATAAAGTCTCATCACGTAATGATAAAGTATCATCACGCAATGATAAAGTCTCATCACGTGTAATGCCAAAGTATCATCACGTAATGATAAAGTCTCATCACGTAATGATAAAGTCTCATCACGTAATGATAAAGTATCATCACGTAATGATAAAGTCTCATCACGTAATGATAAAGTATCATCACGCAATGATAAAGTCTCATCACGTGTAATGCCAAAGTATCATCACGTAATGATAAAGTCTCATCACTTAATGATAAAGTATCATCACGTAATGATAAAGTCTCATCACGTAATGATAAAGTCTCATCACGTAATGATAAAGTATCATCACTTAATGATAAAGTCTCATCACTTAATGATAAAGTATCATCACGTAATGATAAAGTCTCATCACGTAATGATAAAGTCTCATCACGTAATGATAAAGTATCATCACGTAATGATAAAGTCTCATCACGTAATGATAAAGTCTCATCACGTAATGATAAAGTATCATCACGTAATGATAAAGTCTCATCACGTAATGATAAAGTCTCATCACGTAATGATAAAGTCTCATCACGTAATGATAAAGTCTCATCACGTAATGATAAAGTATCATCACGTAATGATAAAGTCTCATCACGTAATGATAAAGTCTCATCACGTAATGATAAAGTATCATCACGTAATGATAAAGTCTCATCACGTAATGATAAAGTATCATCACGCAATGATAAAGTCTCATCACGTGTAATGCCAAAGTATCATCACGTAATGATAAAGTCTCATCACTTAATGATAAAGTATCATCACGTAATGATAAAGTCTCATCACGTAATGATAAAGTCTCATCACGTAATGATAAAGTATCATCACGTAATGATAAAGTCTCATCACGTAATGATAAAGTATCATCACGTAATGATAAAGTCTCATCACGTAATGATAAAGTCTCATCACGTAATGATAAAGTATCATCACGTAATGATTAAGTCTCATCACGTGTAATGATAAAGTATCATCACGTAATGATAAAGTCTCATCGCGTAATGATAAAGTCTCATCACGTAATGATAAAGTCTCATCGCGTAATGATAAAGTTTCATCACTTAATGATAAAGTCTCATCACTTAATGATAAAGTATCATCACGCAATGATAAAGTCTCATCACTTAATGATAAAGTATCATCACGTAATGATAAAGTCTCGTCGTGTAATGATACAGTCTCATCACGTGTAATGATAAAGTATCATCACGTAATGATAAAGTCTCATCACGTGTAATGATAAAGTATCATCACGTAATGATAAAGTCTCATCGCGTAATGATAAAGTCTCATCGCGTAATGATAAAGTCTCGTCGTGTAATGATAAAGTCTCGTCGTGTAATGATAAAGTCTCATCACGTGTATTGATAAAGTCTCATCACGTAATGATAAAGTCTCATCACGTAATGATAAAGTCTCGTCGTGTAATGATAAAGTCTCGTCGTGTAATGATAAAGTCTCGTCGTGTAATGATAAAGTCTCGTCGTGTAATGATCAAGTCTCATCGTGTAATGATCAAGTCTCATCGTGTAATGATAAAGTATCATCATGTAATGATAAAGTCTCGTCACGTAATGATAAAGTCTCATCATGTGATGATAAAGTATCATCACGTAATGATAAAGTCTCATCACGTAATGATAAAGTCTCATCACGTAATGATAAAGTCTCATCACGTAATGATAAAGTATCATCACGTTATGATAAAGTATCATCATGTAATGATAAAGTCTCGTCACGTAATGATAAAGTCTCATCATGTGATGATAAAGTATCATCACGTAATGATAAAGTCTCATCACGTAATGATAAAGTCTCGTCACGTAATGATAAAGTCTCATCATGTGATGATAAAGTATCATCACGTAATGATAAAGTCTCATCACGTAATGATAAAGTCTCATCACGTAATGATAAAGTCTCATCACGTAATGATAAAGTATCATCACGTAATGATAAAGTCTCATCACGTAATGATAAAGTCTCGTCACGTAATGATAAAGTATCATCACTTAATGATAAAGTCTCATCACGTAATGATAAAGTCTCATCACGTAATGATAAAGTATCATCACGTAATGATAAAGTCTCATCACGTAATGATAAAGTCTCATCACGCAATGATAAAGTCTCATCACGTGTAATGATAAAGTCTCATCACGTGTAATGATAAAGTATCATCACGTAATGATAAAGTCTCATCACGTGTAATGATAAAGTCTCATCACGTGTAATGATAAAGTCTCATCGTCTAATGATAAAGTCTCATCGTGTTATGATAAAGTATCATCGTGTTATGATAAAGTATCATCATTTAATGATAAAGTATCATCGTGTTATGATAAAGTATCATCATGTAATGATAAAGTATCATCACGTAATGATAAAGTCTCATCACGTAATGATAAAGTCTCATCACGTAATGATAAAGTCTCATCGTGTAATGATAAAGTCTCATCGTGTTATGATAAAGTATCATCGTGTTATGATAAAGTATCATCATGTAATGATAAAGTATCATCGTGTTATGATAAAGTATCATCATGTAATGATAAAGTATCATCACGTAATGATAAAGTCTCATCACGTAATGATAAAGTCTCATCACGTAATGATAAAGTCTCATCGTGTAATGATAAAGTCTCATCGTGTTATGATAAAGTATCATCGTGTTATGATAAAGTATCATCATGTAATGATAAAGTATCATCGTGTTATGATAAAGTATCATCATGTAATGATAAAGTATCATCACGTAATGATAAAGTCTCATCACGTAATGATAAAGTCTCATCGTGTTATGATAAAGTCTCATCGTGTTATGATAAAGTCTCATCGCGTAATGATAAAGTCTCATCACGTAATGATAAAGTCTCATCGTGTTATGATAAAGTATCATCGTGTTATGATAAAGTCTCATCGTGTTATGATAAAGTATCATCGTGTTATGATAAAGTATCATCATGTAATGATAAAGTATCATCGTGTTATGATAAAGTATCATCATGTAATGATAAAGTATCATCACGTAATGATAAAGTCTCATCACGTAATGATAAAGTCTCATCGTGTTATGATAAAGTCTCATCGTGTTATGATAAAGTCTCATCGTGTTATGATAAAGTCTCATCGTGTAATGATAAAGTCTCATCGTGTTATGATAAAGTATCATCGTGTTATGATAAAGTATCATCATGTAATGATAAAGTATCATCGTGTTATGATAAAGTATCATCATGTAATGATAAAGTATCATCACGTAATGATAAAGTCTCATCACGTAATGATAAAGTCTCATCGTGTTATGATAAAGTCTCATCGTGTTATGATAAAGTCTCATCGCGTAATGATAAAGTCTCATCACGTAATGATAAAGTCTCATCGTGTTATGATAAAGTATCATCGTGTTATGATAAAGTATCATCATGTAATGATAAAGTATCATCACGTAATGATAAAGTCTCATCGTGTTATGATAAAGTATCATCACGTAATGATAAAGTATCATCATGTAATGATAAAGTATCATCACGTAATGATAAAGTCTCATCGTGTTATGATAAAGTATCATCACGTAATGATAAAGTATCATCGTGTTATGATAAAGTATCATCATGTAATGATAAAGTATCATCGTGTTATGATAAAGTATCATCATGTAATGATAAAGTATCATCACGTAATGATAAAGTCTCATCACGTAATGATAAAGTCTCATCGTGTTATGATAAAGTCTCATCGCGTAATGATAAAGTCTCATCGTGTTATGATAAAGTCTCATCACGTAATGATAAAGTCTCATCGTGTTATGATAAAGTCTCATCGTGTTATGATAAAGTATCATCGTGTTATGATAAAGTATCATCATGTAATGATAAAGTCTCATCGTGTTATGATAAAGTATCATCATGTAATGATAAAGTCTCATCGTGTTATGATAAAGTCTCATCACGTAATGATAAAGTCTCATCGTGTTATGATAAAGTCTCATCGTGTTATGATAAAGTATCATCGTGTTATGATAAAGTATCATCATGTAATGATAAAGTATCATCACGTAATGATAAAGTCTCATCGTGTTATGATAAAGTATCATCACGTAATGATAAAGTATCATCATGTAATGATAAAGTATCATCACGTAATGATAAAGTCTCATCGTGTTATGATAAAGTATCATCACGTAATGATAAAGTATCATCATGTAATGATAAAGTATCATCACGTAATGATAAAGTCTCATCGTGTTATGATAAAGTCTCATCGTGTTATGATAAAGTATCATCGTGTTATGATAAAGTATCATCATGTAATGATAAAGTATCATCACGTAATGATAAAGTCTCATCGTGTTATGATAAAGTATCATCACGTAATGATAAAGTATCATCGTGTTATGATAAAGTATCATCACGTAATGATAAAGTATCATCGTGTTATGATAAAGTATCATCACGTAATGATAAAGTATCATCGTGTTATGATAAAGTATCATCATGTAATGATAAAGTATCATCGTGTTATGATAAAGTATCATCACGTAATGATAAAGTATCATCGTGTTATGATAAAGTATCATCACGTAATGATAAAGTATCATCGTGTTATGATAAAGTATCATCATGTAATGATAAAGTATCATCACGTAATGATAAAGTCTCATCGTGTTATGATAAAGTATCATCACGTAATGATAAAGTATCATCATGTAATGATAAAGTATCATCACGTAATGATAAAGTCTCATCGTGTTATGATAAAGTATCATCACGTAATGATAAAGTATCATCATGTAATGATAAAGTATCACCACGTAATGATAAAGTCTCATCGTGTTATGATAAAGTCTCATCGTGTTATGATAAAGTATCATCGTGTTATGATAAAGTATCATCATGTAATGATAAAGTATCATCACGTAATGATAAAGTCTCATCGTGTTATGATAAAGTATCATCACGTAATGATAAAGTATCATCATGTAATGATAAAGTATCATCACGTAATGATAAAGTCTCATCGTGTTATGATAAAGTATCATCACGTAATGATAAAGTCTCATCGTGTTATGATAAAGTATCATCGTGTAATGATAAAGTATCATCACGTAATGATAAAGTATCATCACGTAATGATAAAGTCTCATCACGTAATGATAAAGTCTGATCACGTAATGATAAAGTCTCATCGTGTTATGATAAAGTCTCATCACGTAATGATAAAGTATCATCACGTAATGATAAAGTCTCATCGCGTAATGATAAAGTCTCATCGTGTTATGATAAAGTCTCATCACGTAATGATAAAGTATCATCATGTAATGATAAAGTATCATCACGTAATGATAAAGTCTCATCGTGTTATGATAAAGTATCATCACGTAATGATAAAGTATCATCATGTAATGATAAAGTATCATCACGTAATGATAAAGTCTCATCGTGTTATGATAAAGTATCATCATGTAATGATAAAGTCTCATCGTGTTATGATAAAGTATCATCGTGTTATGATAAAGTATCATCACGTAATGATAAAGTCTGATCACGTAATGATAAAGTCTCATCGTGTTATGATAAAGTCTCATCACGTAATGATAAAGTATCATCACGTAATGATAAAGTCTGATCACGTAATGATAAAGTCTCATCGTGTTATGATAAAGTATCATCACGTAATGATAAAGTATCATCACGTAATGATAAAGTCTGATCACGTAATGATAAAGTCTCATCGTGTTATGATAAAGTCTCATCACGTAATGATAAAGTATCATCACGTAATGATAAAGTCTCATCGCGTAATGATAAAGTCTCATCGTGTTATGATAAAGTCTCATCACGTAATGATAAAGTATCATCATGTAATGATAAAGTATCATCACGTAATGATAAAGTCTCATCGTGTTATGATAAAGTATCATCACGTAATGATAAAGTATCATCATGTAATGATAAAGTATCATCACGTAATGATAAAGTCTCATCGTGTTATGATAAAGTATCATCATGTAATGATAAAGTCTCATCGTGTTATGATAAAGTATCATCGTGTTATGATAAAGTATCATCACGTAATGATAAAGTCTGATCACGTAATGATAAAGTCTCATCGTGTTATGATAAAGTCTCATCACGTAATGATAAAGTATCATCACGTAATGATAAAGTCTGATCACGTAATGATAAAGTCTCATCGTGTTATGATAAAGTATCATCACGTAATGATAAAGTCTCATCGCGTAATGATAAAGTCTCATCGTGTTATGATAAAGTATCATCACGTAATGATAAAGTCTCATCGTGTTATGATAAAGTTTCATCGCGTAATGATAAAGTCTCATCGTGTTATGATAAAGTATCATCACGTAATGATAAAGTCTCATCGCGTAATGATAAAGTCTCATCACGTAATGATAAAGTCTCATCGTGTTATGATAAAGTATCATCATGTAATGATAAAGTATCATCACGTAATGATAAAGTCTCATCGCGTAATGATAAAGTCTCATCGTGTTATGATAAAGTATCATCACGTAATGATAAAGTCTCATCGTGTTATGATAAAGTCTCATCGCGTAATGATAAAGTCTCATCGTGTTATGATAAAGTATCATCACGTAATGATAAAGTCTCATCGCGTAATGATAAAGTCTCATCACGTAATGATAAAGTCTCATCGTGTTATGATAAAGTATCATCATGTAATGATAAAGTATCATCACGTAATGATAAAGTCTCATCGCGTAATGATAAAGTCTCATCGTGTTATGATAAAGTATCATCACGTAATGATAAAGTCTCATCGTGTTATGATAAAGTCTCGTCGTGTAATGATCAAGTCTCATCACGTAATGATAAAGTCTCATCGTGTTATGATAAAGTATCATCACGTAATGATAAAGTCTCATCGCGTAATGATAAAGTCTCATCACGTAATGATAAAGTCTCATCGTGTTATGATAAAGTATCATCATGTAATGATAAAGTATCATCACGTAATGATAAAGTCTCATCGTGTTATGATAAAGTCTCATCACGTAATGATAAAGTCTCATCGCGTAATGATAAAGTCTCATCACGTAATGATAAAGTCTCATCGTGTTATGATAAAGTCTCATCACGTAATGATAAAGTCTCATCGCGTAATGATAAAGTATCATCACGTAATGATAAAGTATCATCACGTAATGATAAAGTCTCATCGTGTAATGATAAAGTCTCATCGTGTTATGATAAAGTCTCATCACGTAATGATAAAGTCTCATCACGTAATGATTAAGTCTCATCGTGTAATGATAAAGTCTCATCACGTAATGATAAAGTCTCATCGCGTAATGATAAAGTATCATCACGTAATGATAAAGTATCATCACGTAATGATAAAGTCTCATCACGTAATGATTAAGTCTCATCGCGTAATGATAAAGTATCATCACGTAATGATAAAGTATCATCACGTAATGATAAAGTCTCATCGCGTAATGATAAAGTCTCATCGTGTTATGATTAAGTATCATCACGTAATGATAAAGTCTCATCACGTAATGATAAAGTCTCGTCACGTAAAGATAAAGTTTCATCACGTAATGATAAAGTCTCATCGTCATAATGATAAAGTAACATCATCATAACGACGAAGTCTCATCATCATAATGATAAAGTATCATCGGCATAATGATAAAGTATCATCACCATAACGATGAAGTCTCATCATCATAATGATAAAGTATCATCGTCATAATTATAACGTCTCGTCATAATCATGATAAAGTATCATCATCATAATGATAAAGTATCATCACGTAATGATGAAGTCTCATTGTCATAATGATAAAGTATCATCGTCATAATTATAAAATCGTCATCATCATGATAAAGTATCATCACCATAACGATGAAGTCTCATTGTCATAATGATAAAGTATCATCGTCATAATTATAACGTCTCGTCATCATCATGATAAAGTATTATCATCATAATGATAAAGTATCATCACGTAATGATGAAGTCTCATTGTCATAATGATAACGTATCATCACGTAATGATGAAGTCTCATCGTCATAATGATAAAATATCATCACACGTTGCTTAGGTCAAAAATAATACTGACAGTCTTGTCTGAATAATTGGATATATAGAAAGTATCACTACAGTGAAGTGAGTCTCCGTATCACGCTGTATTTAGATGGTGAGATCTCGGATCAGATGAGCTGCCGCGGTATGCGAGTACCTTATCGTCTCGTATTTTTCGCCTTTAATTGATTGCGTACAGTAATGCTCTAATTAATCGACCTCTTAACCACAGCAGAATTATGGGTATCTGTATAAGTTACCCATAATTATGCTGTGGTTAAGAGGTCGATTAATTAGAGCATTACTGTATTTGGTGAACGCAGCCAATCAGTTATGATTCAAATATTGTTTTTCGAAGGATATTGACATGCACTACATGCCTGGGGTCACAGTTTGAATTCGATCAATTGTCAGTGGGACTTTAAAAAGAACAAAACAGTAATGACCGGCGTCATGCGACATATGCATGCGTTCCTCATCCCCTATAGGGCCATACTGTCTGTACATAATTATAATATGTTGAAGGATTTGACGTCATTTTTAGTAACACAATTTGTGCAAATTTTCACGTTGTCTAAATTTCGCGACCTGAGTTCCATTTTGTTGTATCGTTATACAGAAATCACAGGCACTTAGACAACAGCACAGTTATGAATATTTGAGATGATGTTGCCAACCATGCCTGTACATAATATGTTGGTTCGAATCCCAATTCCACTTTGCCTGAACCAAACAAAATAAGATGGACAAGCCAGTACTTGTATATAGTATTCGTTAGTAACAAATTTGTTATCGCTGTAAATATTTCACCTATCGTCGCATCAGTGCTATAATGTCATAAGTCCATTTTGGCGCCAAATGAGTAGTTGGTATCATTGGATTCGGCGCGAAATTTTCTATCGATTGGAACCATTTAAACCTGTCCCCCATATCACATTTCATGATAAACGCTATGCAAACTAGTTGTATCTCCGTCATTGTGGTTTCGGTCCGTGCTATAATGTCGTATCCCCATGTCCAATGAAATCGCTAGGAATTGTTACGTGAATAGATTTTGACCAATGGCGGACGCGGAAATTAAGAACAACAGGTACCGTAAGAAATCACATTCGTTTTTCGATATAATGTACATGCAGTTTTGTATGTTGCTATTTTCTTTTGTAAGTGTTAATCAATCAATTGTTTGATTATCTTCCTGATTATGAATCCAGGGGATGGTTATAACGAAGTTTTTGTGAACGACTGCAGATACGACATTCTTGCTCTAAAAGCAATGCAAGCTATACTTGGGTCATAATGTCGGATCATGGAGATAAACGTTATAGCACGAAAGTATAATGCCCGGATTTCTTCCTGTTAGGTTGAATAAAGTAATACCTGCATTATGCGGTGTTGTTTTCAGGGACGAAGACGGGTTGTAAGGGATGTAATGTGGGTTACCGATACAGGTTCATGCTGGTGCCTATTTTTGAGGCTAAATTCACATTTATTGTCCCCCGAAACATTAATTTCGGGGGACTATAGAAACGGGCTCCGTCCTTCCGCTCGTCAGTCCGTTTTACCATCCGTCCGCCACACTTTTGAGTACCCTCATGGTGTAATCATCACCTCCTACAGATTTCATCCTAGAGATTTGAAACTTCAGAATAGTGTTGCCCATATATTGGAGATGTGCAACATGTGACGGGAACATTATTTTCTGACAGAGTTATTAACTCTTTTCGACTTAGAAAATTCAACATTTTTTATAATTTTCTGTATGAGGATACCTTCATGGTGTAATCAACTCCTCCTACAGTTTTGATCGTAGATATTTGAAACTTCAGAGTATTGTTACCCACATATTGCAGATGTGCAACATGTATATAGATGATGGATTATTTTTTTTTACGGAGTTATTAACCCTTTTCGACTTTATAACATCAGAAAATCAAGTTGAATTCAACTTAATTATTGAGACCGATTGTATGTTATATGTTGTCCTTTGAATGGGTATATACATCACAGGGGCATGTAACGTGCTCCACTGCTCCCCTTTGCACTGCCCCTATACGCCAAAACTATATACGCGCCTGATTTACGTTAATGGTATCGTATATAAGACAAAAGACAAAAAAACGTAAAGCAGGCGCGTATATAGTTTTGGCGCGTATAGGGGCAGTGCAAAGTGGGTGTGCAGGCTGTATACAGGCCCATGCGATATACACGTATAAGTAATAGTGTCAAATCTAAAGCGTATAGTGCTGTTGGGGGGATCTCGCGGGAAGGGAGACACGGGACACAATATTAAAAAGATACCGTCACTTACACTGCAGTCATCTCGCTGCGCAACCATCTGTATTCTCTTTGCTGTCTAAACTGGAAACAGCAATAGATTATAATGAGACACGGAACACAACATTAAAAAGATAACCGTCACTTACACTGCAGTCATCTAGCTGCGCAACCATCTGTATTCTCTTTGCTATCTAACCTGGAAACATAGATATATTATAATAAGACACGGAACACAATATTAAAAATATAATCGTCACTTACACTGTAGTCATCTCGCTGCGCAACCATCTGTATTCTCTTTGCTGTCTAACCTGGAAACATCAATAGATTATCATCAGACACGGAACACAATATTAAAAAGATAACCGTCACTTACACTGTAGTCATCTCGCTGCGCAACCATCTGTATTCTCTTTGCTGTCTAACCTGGAAACAGAAACAGATTATAACGAGACAATAAGACACGGAGCACAATATTTATGAGATACCGTCACTTATACTGCAGTCATCTGTATTCTCTTTGCTGTTTGAACTTGAAACAGAAATATATTATAGTGAGACACGGGACACAATATTTAAAAGATACCGTCACTTACACTGCAGTCATCTCGCTGCGCAACCATCTGTATTCTCTTTGCTGTCTAACCTGGAAACATAAATAGATTATAATGAGACACGGAACACAATATTAAAAATATAACCGTCACTTACACTGTAGTCATCTCGCTGCGCAACCATCTGTATTCTCTTTGCTGTCTAACCTGGAAACATAAATAAATTATCATGAGACACGGAACACAATATTAATAAAGATAACCGTCACTTACACTGTAGTCATCTCGCTGCGCAACCATCTGTATTCTCTTTGCTGTCTAACCTGGAAACAGAAACAGATTATAGCGAGACAATAAGACACGGAACACAATATTTAAGAGATACCGTCACTTACACTGCAGTCATCTGTATTCTCTTTGCTGTCTGAACTGGAAACAGAAATAGATTATAGTGAGACACGGGACACAATATTAAAAAGATACCGTCACTTACACTGCAGTCATCTCGCTGCGCAACCATCTGTATTCTCTTTGCTGTCTAACCTGGAAACAGCAATAGATTATAATGAGACACGGAACACAACATTAAAAAGATAACCGTCACTTACACTGCAGTCATCTCGCTGCGCAACCATCTGTATTCTCTTTGCTATCTAACCTGGAAACATAGATAGATTATAATAAGACACGGAACACAATATTAAAAAATATAATCGTAACTTACACTGTAGTCATCTCGCTGCGCAACCATCTGTATTCTCTTTGCTGTCTAACCTGGAAACAGCAATAGATTATCATCAGACACGGAGCACAATATTTAAGAGATACCGTCACTTACACTGCAGTCATCTGTATTCTCTTTGCTGTCTGAACTGGAAACAGAAATAGATTATAGTAAGACACGGGACACAATATTTAAAAGATACCGTCACTTACACTGCAGTCATCTCGCTGCGCAACCATCTGTATTCTCTTTGCTGTCTAACCTGGAAACAGCAATAGATTATAATGAGACACGGAACACAACATTAAAAAGATAACCGTCACTTACACTGCAGACATCTCGCTGCGCAACCATCTGTATTTTCTTTGCTGTCTAACCTGGAAACAGCAATAGATTATCATCAGACACGGAACACAATATTAAAAAGATAACCGTCACTTACACTATAGTCATCTCGCTGCGCAACCATTGTATTCTCTTTGCTGTCTAACCTGGAAACAGAAACAGATTATAACGAGACAATAAGACACAGAGCACAATATTTAAGAGATACCGTCACTTACACTGCAGTCATCTGTATTCTCTTTGCTGTCTGAACTTGAAACAGAAATAGATTATAGTGAGACACGGGACACAATATTTAAAAGATACCGTCACTTACACTGCAGTCATCTCGCTGCGCAACCATCTGTATTCTCTTTGCTGTCTAAAATGGAAACAGTAACAGATTATAACGAGACAATAAGACACGGAACACAATATTTAAGAGATACCGCCACTTACACTGCAGTCAACTGTATTCTCTTTCCTGTCTGAACTGGAAACAGAAATAGATTATAGTGAGACACGGGACACAATATTAAAAAGATACCGTCACTTACACTGCAGTCATCTCGCTGCGCAACCATCTGTATTCTCTTTGCTGTATAACCTAGAAACAGCAATAGATTATAATTAGACATGGAACACAATATTTAAGAGATACCGTCACCTACACTGCTGTCATCTCGCTGCGCAACCATCTGTATTCTCTTTGCTGTCTAACCTGGAAACAGCAATAGATTCTAATAAGACATGGAACACAATATTTAAGAGATACCGTCACCTACACTGCAGTCATCTCGCCGAGCAACCGTCTGTATTCTCTTTGCTGTCTAACCTGGAAACAGAAATAGATTATTATGAGACACGGAACACAACATTAAAAAGATAACCGTCACTTACACCGCAGTCGTCTCGCTGCGCAACCATCTGTATTCTCTTTGCTGTCTAACCTGGAAACATAAATAGATTATAACGAGACAATAAGACACGGAACACAATATTTAAGAGATACCGTCACTTACACTGCAGTCATCTGTATTCTCTTTGCTGTCTGAACTGGAAACAGAAATAGATTATAGTGAGACACGGAACACAATATTAAAAAGATAACCGTCACTTACACTGTAGTCATCTCGCTGCGCAACCATCTGTATTCTCTTTGCTGTCTAACCTGGAAACAGCAACGGATTATAATAAGACATGGAACACAATATTTAAGAGATACCGTCACCTACACTGCAGTCATCTCGCTGCGCAACCATCTGTATTCTCTTTGCTGTATAACCTGGAAACATAAATAGATTATAATAAGACACGGAACACAATATTAAAAATATAACCGTCACTTACACTGTAGTCATCTCGCTGCGCAACCATCTGTATTCTCTTTGCTGTCTAACCTGGAAACATAAATAGATTATCATGAGACACGGAACACAATATTAAAAAGATAACCGTCACTTACACTGTAGTCATCTCGCTGCGCAACCATCTGTATTCTCTTTGCTGTCTAACCGGGAAACATAAATAGATTATCAGGAGACACGGAACACAATATTAAAAATATAACCGCCACTTACACTGCAGTCATCTCGCTGCGCAACCATCTGTATTCTCTTTGCTGTCTACCCTGGAAACAGCAATATATTATAATAAGACATGGAACACAATATTTAAGAGATACCGTCACCTACACTGCAGTCATCTCGCTGCGCAACCATCTGTATTCTCTTTGCTGTCTAACCTGGAAACAGCAATAGATTATAATTAGACATGGAACACAATATTTAAGAGATACCGTCACCTACACTGCAGTCATCTCGCTGCGCAACCATCTGTATTGTCTTTGCTGTCTAACCTGGAAACAGCAATAGATTATAATAAGACCTGGAAACAGAAATAGATTATTATGAGAAACGGAACACAACATAAAAAAATTACCGTCACTTACACCGCAGTCATCTCGCTACGCAAGCATCTGTATTCTCTTTGCTGTCTAACCTGGAAACAGAAACAGATTATAACGAGACAATAAGACACGGAACACAATATTTAAGAGATACCGTCACTTACACTGCAGTCATCTGTATTCTCTTTGCTGTCTGAACTGGAAACAGAAATAGATTATAGTGAGACACGGGACACAATATTAAAAAGATACCGTCACTTACACTGCAGTCATCTCGCTGCGCCACCATCTGTATTCTCTTTGCTGTCTAACCTGGAAACAGCAATAGATTATAATGAGATACGGAACACAACATTAAAAATATAACCGTCACTTACACTTTTATGAAGGAAATAACTTAAAAGATTAAAACAATAAATGTGATTTTTTCTTTCTTCGTGGGTTTCAATAAGATTTAATGACTTTACGTATGCTGTTATTTCTAAATACATATATTTACGTTACGCAATATAATATAAATAAATTCAATAACCGAGATAAATAATACAAATATTCAATAAATAAATATCTAAATAAACATGTAATACATAATAATGCATCACATACGTGTGTGCGTTGTGTGTGTGTGTGTGTGTATATATATATATATATATATATATATATATATATATATATATATATCTATTATATATTTTGGAAGATCTGTTTGTCTGTGTGTCTGTGTGTTCGCGATGAACTCGAAAACGGCCCAGCCGATTTCGATGAAACTTGGTATGTGGGGGTATTTTCGGCTGGGGGTGGCATGGGCCTATTAATTTGTCCGTGCGACGTGACATTGACCTTGAAATCGGGTAATTTCAAGGTCAAACGCCCGAATATCACGGGATTTCGATGAAACTTGGTATGTGGGGGTATTTTCAGTCGGGGGGGGGGGTGGCATGGGCCTATTAATTTGAACGTGCGACGTGACCTTGACCTTGAAATCGGGTCATTTCAAGGTCAAACGCCCGAATATCACGGGATTTCGATGAAACCTGGTATGTGGGGGTACTTTCGTATGGGGAGTCTCATAAGCATATTCATTTGCCCGTGCGACGTAATGATAAAGTCTCATCACGTGTAATGATAAAGTCTCATCACGTAATGATAAAGTCTCATCACGTAATGATAAAGTCTCATCACGTAATGATAAAGTATCATCACGTAATGATAAAGTCTCATCACGTAATGATAAAGTCTCATCATGTAATGATAAAGTCTCGTCGTGTAATGATCAAGTATCATCGTGTAATGATAAAGTCTCATCTTGTAATGATAAAGTATCATCATGTAATGATAAAGTCTCGTCAGGTAATGATAAAGTCTCATCATGTGATGATAAAGTATCATCACGTAATGATAAAGTCTCATCACGTAATGATAAAGTCTCACCACGTAATGATAAAGTCTCATCGTGTAATGATAAAGTATCATCACCTAATGATAAAGTTTCATCACGTAATGATAAAGTCTCGCCACGTAATGATAAAGTCTCATCGTGTAATGATAAAGTCTCATCGTGTAATGATAAAGTATCATCACGTGTAATGATAAAGTCTCATCACTTAATGATAAAGTATCATCACGTAATGATAAAGTATCATCACGTAATGATAAAGTCTCATCACTTAATGATAAAGTATCATCACGTAATGATAAAGTCTCATCACATAATGATAAAGTATCATCACGCAATGATAAAGTCTCATCACGTGTAATGATAAAATATCATCACGTAATGATAAAGTCTCATCACTTAATGATAAAGTATCATCACGTAATGATAAAGTATCATCACGTAATGATAAAGTCTCGTCGTGTAATGATACAGTCTCATCACGTAATGATAAAGTCTCGTCGTGTAATGATTAAGTCTCATCACGCAATGATAAAGTCTCATCGTGTAATGATAAAGTATCATCACGTAATGATAAAGTCTCATCATCATAATGATAAAGTCTCATCGTGTAATGATAAAGTATCATCACGTGTAATGATAAAGTCTCATCACTTAATGATAAAGTATCATCACGTAATGATAAAGTATCATCACGTAATGATAAAGTCTCATCACTTAATGATAAAGTATCACCACGTAATGATAAAGTCTCATCACATAATGATAAAGTATCATCACGCAATGATAAAGTCTCATCACGTGTAATGATAAAATATCATCACGTAATGATAAAGTCTCATCACTTAATGATAAAGTATCATCACGTAATGATAAAGTATCATCACGTAATGATAAAGTCTCGTCGTGTAATGATACAGTCTCATCACGTAATGATAAAGTCTCGTCGTGTTATGATAAAGTATCATCACGTAATGATAAAGTCTCATCACGTAATGATAAAGTCTCATCACGTAATGATAAAGTATCATCACTTAATGATAAAGTATCATCACTTAATGATAAAGTATCATCACGTAATGATAAAGTCTCATCACGTAATGATAAAGTATCATCACGCAATGATAAAGTCTCATCACGTGTAATGATAAAGTATCATCACGTAATGATAAAGTATCATCACGTAATGATAAAGTCTCATCACGTAATGATAAAGTATCATCACGTAATGATAAAGTCTCATCACGTAATGATAAAGTCTCGTCGTGTAATGATACAGTCTCATCACGTAATGATAAAGTCTCGTCGTGTTATGATAAAGTATCATCACGTAATGATAAAGTCTCATCACGTAATGATAAAGTCTAATCACGTAATGATAAAGTATCATCACTTAATGATAAAGTATCATCACGTAATGATAAAGTCTCATCACGTAATGATAAAGTATCATCACGCAATGATAAAGTATCATCACGCAATGATAAAGTCTCATCACGTGTAATGATAAAGTATCATCACGTAATGATAAAGTATCATCACGTAATGATAAAGTCTTATCACGTAATGATAAAGTATCATCACGTAATGATAAAGTCTCATCACGTAATGATAAAATCTCATCACGCAATGATAAAGTATCATCACGCAATGATAAAGTCTCATCACGTGTAATGATAAAGTATCATCACTTAATGATAAAGTATCATCACGTAATGATAAAGTCTCATCACGTAATGATAAAGTATCATCACGCAATGATAAAGTATCATCACGCAATGATAAAGTCTCATCACGTGTAATGATAAAGTATCATCACGTAATGATAAAGTATCATCACGTAATGATAAAGTCTCATCACGTAATGATAAAGTATCATCACTTAATGATAAAGTATCATCACGTAATGATAAAGTCTCATCACGTAATGATAAAGTATCATCACGCAATGATAAAGTATCATCACGCAATGATAAAGTCTCATCACGTGTAATGATAAAGTATCATCACGTAATGATAAAGTATCATCACGTAATGATAAAGTATCATCACGTAATGATAAAGTATCATCACGTAATGATAAAGTCTCATCACGTAATGATAAAGTCTCATCACGTGTAATGATAAAGTCTCATCACGTAATGATAAAGTCTCATCACGTAATGATAAAGTATCATCACGTAATGATAAAGTCTCATCACGTAATGATAAAGTATCATCACGTAATGATAAAGTATCATCACGTAATGATAAAGTCTCATCACGTAATGATAAAGTATCATCACGTAATGATAAAGTATCATCACGCAATGATAAAGTCTCATCACGTGTAATGATAAAGTATCATCACGTAATGATAAAGTATCATCACGTAATGATAAAGTCTCATCACGTAATGATAAAGTATCATCACGCAATGATAAAGTATCATCACGCAATGATAAAGTCTCATCACGTAATGATAAAGTCTCATCACGTAATGATAAAGTCTCATCACGTAATGATAAAGTCTCATCACGTAATGATAAAGTCTCATCGTGTAATGATAAAGTCTCATCACGTGTAATGATAAAGTATCATCACGCAATGATAAAGTATCATCACGTAATGATAAAGTCTCATCACGTAATGATAAAGTATCATCACGTAATGATAAAGTATCATCACGTAATGATAAAGTCTCATCGTGTAATGATAAAGTCTCATCACGTGTAATGATAAAGTATCATCACGCAATGATAAAGTATCATCACGTAATGATAAAGTCTCATCACGTAATGATAAAGTATCATCACGCAATGATAAAGTATCATCACGCAATGATAAAGTCTCATCACGTGTAATGATAAAGTATCATCACGTAATGATAAAGTCTCATCACGTAATGATAAAGTATCATCACGTAGTGATAAAGTATCATCACGTAATGATAAAGTATCATCACGCAATGATAAAGTATCATCACGTAATGATAAAGTATCATCACGCAATGATAAAGTCTCATCATGTAATGATAAAGTCTCGTCGTGTAATGATTAAGTCTCATCACGTGTAATGATAAAGTATCATCACGTGTAATGATACAGTCTCATCACGTAATGATAAAGTCTCATCACGTGTAATGATAAAGTATCATCACGTAATGATAAAGTCTCATCACGTAATGATAAAGTCTCATCACGTAATGATAAAGTATCATCACGTAATGATAAAGTCTCGTCGTGTAATGATAAAGTCTCATCACGTAATGATAAAGTATCATCACGCAATGATAAAGTCTCATCACGTGTAATGATAAAGTCTCGTCGTGTAATGATACAGTCTCATCACGTAATGATAAAGTCTCATCACTTAATGATAAAGTCTCATCACGTAATGATAAAGTCTCATCACGTAATGATAAAGTCTCATCACGTAATGATAAAGTCTCATCACGTAATGATAAAGTCTCATCACGTAATGATAAAGTATCATCACGTAATGATAAAGTCTCATCACGTAATGATAAAGTCTCATCACGCTATGATAAAGTCTCATCACTTAATGATAAAGTCTCATCACTTAATGATAAAGTCTCATCATGTAATGATAAAGTCTCATCACGTAATGATAAAGTCTCATCACGTAATGATAAAGTCTCGTCGTGTAATGATTAAGTCTCATCACGTGTAATGATAAAGTCTCATCACGCAATGATAAAGTCTCATCACGCAATGATAAAGTCTCATCACTTAATGATAAAGTCTCATCACGTAATGATAAAGTCTCGTCGTGTAATGATACAGTCTCATCACGTGTAATGATAAAGTATCATCACGTAATGATAAAGTCTCATCGCGTAATGATAAAGTCTCATCACGTAATGATAAAGTCTCATCACGTAATGATAAAGTCTCATCACGTAATGATAAAGTCTCATCACGTAATGATAAAGTCTCGTCACGTAATGATAATGTCTCATCACGTAATGATAAAGTCTCATCACGTAATGATAAAGTCTCGTCGTGTAATGATCAAGTCTCATCGTGTAATGATAAAGTCTCATCACGTAATGATAAAGTCTCATCACGTAATGATAAAGTCTCATCGTGTAATGATAATGTCTCATCACGTAATGATAAAGTCTCATCACGTAATGATAAAGTCTCGTCGTGTAATGATCAAGTCTCATCGTGTAATGATAAAGTCTGATCGTGTAATGATAAAGTATCATCACGTAATGATAAAGTCTCATCGCGTAATGATAAAGTCTCATCACGTAATGATAAAGTCTCATCACGTAATGATAAAGTATCATCACGTAATGATAAAGTCTCGTCACGTAATGACAAAGTCTCATCATGTGATGATAAAGTCTCATCACGCAATGATAAAGTCTCATCACGTGTAATGATAAAGTCTCATCACTTAATGATAAAGTATCATCACGTAATGATAAAGTCTCATCACGTAATGATAAAGTATCATCACGCAATGATAAAGTCTCATCACGTGTAATGCCAAAGTATCATCACGTAATGATAAAGTCTCATCACTTAATGATAAAGTATCATCACGTAATGATAAAGTCTCATCACGTAATGATAAAGTCTCATCACGTAATGATAAAGTCTCATCACGTAATGATAAAGTATCATCACGTAATGATAAAGTCTCATCACGTAATGATAAAGTCTCATCACGTAATGATAAAGTCTCATCACGTAATGATAAAGTCTCATCACGTAATGATAAAGTCTCATCACGTAATGATAAAGTCTCATCACGTAATGATAAAGTCTCATCACGTAATGATAAAGTATCATCACGTAATGATAAAGTCTCATCACGTAATGATAAAGTCTCATCACGTAATGATAAAGTATCATCACGTAATGATAAAGTCTCATCACGTAATGATAAAGTCTCATCACGTAATGATAAAGTCTCATCACGTAATGATAAAGTATCATCACGTAATGATAAAGTCTCATCACGTAATGATAAAGTATCATCACGCAATGATAAAGTCTCATCACGTGTAATGCCAAAGTATCATCACGTAATGATAAAGTCTCATCGCGTAATGATAAAGTCTCATCGCGTAATGATAAAGTCTCATCACGTAATGATAAAGTCTCGTCACGTAATGATAAAGTCTCATCACGTAATGATAAAGTATCATCACGTAATGATAAAGTATCATCACGTAATGATAAAGTCTCATCGCGTAATGATAAAGTCTCATCACGTAATGATAAAGTCTCGTCACGTAATGATAAAGTCTCATCACGTAATGATAAAGTCTCATCACGTAATGATAAAGTCTCATCACGTAATGATAAAGTATCATCACGTAATGATAAAGTCTCATCACGTAATGATAAAGTATCATCACGCAATGATAAAGTCTCATCACGTGTAATGCCAAAGTATCATCACGTAATGATAAAGTCTCATCACTTAATGATAAACTATCATCACGTAATGATAAAGTCTCATCACGTAATGATAAAGTCTCATCACGTAATGATAAAGTATCATCACGTAATGATAAAGTCTCATCACTTAATGATAAAGTATCATCACGTAATGATAAAGTCTCATCACGTAATGATAAAGTCTCATCACGTAATGATAAAGTATCATCACGTAATGATAAAGTCTCATCACGTAATGATAAAGTCTCATCACGTAATGATAAAGTCTCATCACGTAATGATAAAGTATCATCACGTAATGATAAAGTCTCAACACGTGTAATGATAAAGTCTCATCACGTGTAATGATAAAGTCTCATCACGTAATGATAAAGTCTCATCACGTGTAATGATAAAGTCTCATCACGTGTAATGATAAAGTCTCATCACGTGTAATGATAAAGTATCATCACGTAATGATAAAGTCTCATCACGTGTAATGATAAAGTCTCATCACGTAATGATAAAGTCTCGTCGTGTAATGATAAAGTCTCATCACGTGTAATGATAAAGTCTCATCACGTGTAATGATAAAGTATCATCACGTAATGATAAAGTCTCATCACGTGTAATGATAAAGTCTCATCACGTAATGATAAAGTCTCGTCGTGTAATGATAAAGTCTCATCACGTAATGATAAAGTCTCATCACGTGTAATGATAAAGTCTCATCACGTAATGATAAAGTCTCATCACGTGTAATGATAAAGTCTCATCACGTGTAATGATAAAGTCTCATCACGTGTAATGATAAAGTCTCATCACGTAATGATAAAGTCTCATCACGTGTAATGATAAAGTCTCATCACGTAATGATAAAGTATCATCACGCAATGATAAAGTCTCATCACGTAATGATAAAGTCTCATCACGTAATGATAAAGTCTCATCACGTGTAATGATAAAGTCTCATCACGTGTAATGATAAAGTCTCATCACGTGTAATGATAAAGTCTCATCACGTGTAATGATAAAGTCTCATCACGTGTAATGATAAAGTCTCATCACGTGTAATGATAAAGTCTCATCACGTGTAATGATAAAGTCTCATCACGTAATGATAAAGTCTCGTCGTGTAATGATAAAGTCTCATCACGTAATGATAAAGTATCATCACGTAATGATAAAGTCTCATCACGTAATGATAAAGTATCATCACGTAATGATAAAGTCTCATCACGTAATGATAAAGTATCATCACGCAATGATAAAGTCTCATCACGTGTAATGCCAAAGTATCATCACGTAATGATAAAGTCTCATCACGTAATGATAAAGTCTCATCACGTAATGATAAAGTATCATCACGTAATGATAAAGTCTCATCACGTAATGATAAAGTATCATCACGCAATGATAAAGTCTCATCACGTGTAATGCCAAAGTATCATCACGTAATGATAAAGTCTCATCACTTAATGATAAAGTATCATCACGTAATGATAAAGTCTCATCACGTAATGATAAAGTCTCATCACGTAATGATAAAGTATCATCACTTAATGATAAAGTCTCATCACTTAATGATAAAGTATCATCACGTAATGATAAAGTCTCATCACGTAATGATAAAGTCTCATCACGTAATGATAAAGTATCATCACGTAATGATAAAGTATCATCACGTAATGATAAAGTCTCATCACGTAATGATAAAGTCTCATCACGTAATGATAAAGTCTCATCACGTAATGATAAAGTATCATCACGTAATGATAAAGTCTCATCACGTAATGATAAAGTCTCATCACGTAATGATAAAGTATCATCACGTAATGATAAAGTCTCATCACGTAATGATAAAGTCTCATCACGCAATGATAAAGTCTCATCACGTGTAATGCCAAAGTATCATCACGTAATGATAAAGTCTCATCACTTAATGATAAAGTATCATCACGTAATGATAAAGTCTCATCACGTAATGATAAAGTCTCATCACGTAATGATAAAGTATCATCACGTAATGATAAAGTCTCATCACGTAATGATAAAGTATCATCACGTAATGATAAAGTCTCATCACGTAATGATAAAGTCTCATCACGTAATGATAAAGTATCATCACGTAATGATTAAGTCTCATCACGTGTAATGATAAAGTATCATCACGTAATGATAAAGTCTCATCGCGTAATGATAAAGTCTCATCGCGTAATGATAAAGTCTCATCGCGTAATGATAAAGTTTCATCACTTAATGATAAAGTCTCATCACTTAATGATAAAGTATCATCACGCAATGATAAAGTCTCATCACTTAATGATAAAGTATCATCACGTAATGATAAAGTCTCGTCGTGTAATGATACAGTCTCATCACGTGTAATGATAAAGTATCATCACGTAATGATAAAGTCTCATCGCGTAATGATAAAGTCTCATCACGTAATGATAAAGTCTCATCACGTAATGATAAAGTCTCATCACGTAATGATAAAGTCTCATCGCGTAATGATAAAGTCTCGTCGTGTAATGATAAAGTCTCGTCGTGTAATGATAAAGTCTCATCACGTGTAATGATAAAGTCTCATCACGTAATGATAAAGTCTCATCACGTAATGATAAAGTCTCGTCGTGTAATGATAAAGTCTCGTCGTGTAATGATAAAGTCTCGTCGTGTAATGATAAAGTTTCGTCGTGTAATGATCAAGTCTCATCGTGTAATGATCAAGTCTCATCGTGTAATGATAAAGTATCATCATGTAATGATAAAGTCTCGTCACGTAATGATAAAGTCTCATCATGTGATGATAAAGTATCATCACGTAATGATAAAGTCTCATCACGTAATGATAAAGTCTCATCACGTAATGATAAAGTCTCATCACGTAATGATAAAGTATCATCACGTAATGATAAAGTATCATCATGTAATGATAAAGTCTCGTCACGTAATGATAAAGTCTCATCATGTGATGATAAAGTATCATCACGTAATGATAAAGTCTCATCACGTAATGATAAAGTCTCGTCACGTAATGATAAAGTCTCATCATGTGATGATAAAGTATCATCACGTAATGATAAAGTCTCATCACGTAATGATAAAGTCTCATCACGTAATGATAAAGTCTCATCACGTAATGATAAAGTCTCATCACGTAATGATAAAGTCTCGTCACGTAATGATAAAGTATCATCACTTAATGATAAAGTCTCATCACGTAATGATAAAGTCTCATCACGTAATGATAAAGTATCATCACGTAATGATAAAGTCTCATCACGTAATGATAAAGTCTCATCACGCAATGATAAAGTCTCATCACGTGTAATGATAAAGTCTCATCACGTGTAATGATAAAGTATCATCACGTAATGATAAAGTCTCATCACGTGTAATGATAAAGTCTCATCACGTGTAATGATAAAGTCTCATCGTGTAATGATAAAGTCTCATCGTGTTATGATAAAGTATCATCGTGTTATGATAAAGTATCATCATTTAATGATAAAGTATCATCGTGTTATGATAAAGTATCATCATGTAATGATAAAGTATCATCACGTAATGATAAAGTCTCATCACGTAATGATAAAGTCTCATCACGTAATGATAAAGTCTCATCGTGTAATGATAAAGTCTCATCGTGTTATGATAAAGTATCATCGTGTTATGATAAAGTATCATCATGTAATGATAAAGTATCATCGTGTTATGATAAAGTATCATCATGTAATGATAAAGTATCATCACGTAATGATAAAGTCTCATCACGTAATGATAAAGTCTCATCACGTAATGATAAAGTCTCATCGTGTAATGATAAAGTCTCATCGTGTTATGATAAAGTATCATCGTGTTATGATAAAGTATCATCATGTAATGATAAAGTATCATCGTGTTATGATAAAGTATCATCATGTAATGATAAAGTATCATCACGTAATGATAAAGTCTCATCACGTAATGATAAAGTCTCATCGTGTTATGATAAAGTCTCATCGTGTTATGATAAAGTCTCATCGCGTAATGATAAAGTCTCATCACGTAATGATAAAGTCTCATCGTGTTATGATAAAGTATCATCGTGTTATGATAAAGTCTCATCGTGTTATGATAAAGTATCATCGTGTTATGATAAAGTATCATCATGTAATGATAAAGTATCATCGTGTTATGATAAAGTATCATCATGTAATGATAAAGTATCATCACGTAATGATAAAGTCTCATCACGTAATGATAAAGTCTCATCGTGTTATGATAAAGTCTCATCGTGTTATGATAAAGTCTCATCGTGTTATGATAAAGTCTCATCGTGTAATGATAAAGTCTCATCGTGTTATGATAAAGTATCATCGTGTTATGATAAAGTATCATCATGTAATGATAAAGTATCATCGTGTTATGATAAAGTATCATCATGTAATGATAAAGTATCATCACGTAATGATAAAGTCTCATCACGTAATGATAAAGTCTCATCGTGTTATGATAAAGTCTCATCGTGTTATGATAAAGTCTCATCGCGTAATGATAAAGTCTCATCACGTAATGATAAAGTCTCATCGTGTTATGATAAAGTATCATCGTGTTATGATAAAGTATCATCATGTAATGATAAAGTATCATCACGTAATGATAAAGTCTCATCGTGTTATGATAAAGTATCATCACGTAATGATAAAGTATCATCATGTAATGATAAAGTATCATCACGTAATGATAAAGTCTCATCGTGTTATGATAAAGTATCATCACGTAATGATAAAGTATCATCGTGTTATGATAAAGTATCATCATGTAATGATAAAGTATCATCGTGTTATGATAAAGTATCATCATGTAATGATAAAGTATCATCACGTAATGATAAAGTCTCATCACGTAATGATAAAGTCTCATCGTGTTATGATAAAGTCTCATCGCGTAATGATAAAGTCTCATCGTGTTATGATAAAGTCTCATCACGTAATGATAAAGTCTCATCGTGTTATGATAAAGTCTCATCGTGTTATGATAAAGTATCATCGTGTTATGATAAAGTATCATCATGTAATGATAAAGTCTCATCGTGTTATGATAAAGTCTCATCACGTAATGATAAAGTCTCATCGTGTTATGATAAAGTCTCATCGTGTTATGATAAAGTATCATCGTGTTATGATAAAGTATCATCATGTAATGATAAAGTATCATCACGTAATGATAAAGTCTCATCGTGTTATGATAAAGTATCATCACGTAATGATAAAGTATCATCATGTAATGATAAAGTATCATCACGTAATGATAAAGTCTCATCGTGTTATGATAAAGTATCATCACGTAATGATAAAGTATCATCATGTAATGATAAAGTATCATCACGTAATGATAAAGTCTCATCGTGTTATGATAAAGTATCATCACGTAATGATAAAGTCTCATCGTGTTATGATAAAGTCTCATCACGTAATGATAAAGTCTCATCGTGTTATGATAAAGTCTCATCGTGTTATGATAAAGTATCATCGTGTTATGATAAAGTCTCATCATGTAATGATAAAGTCTCATCGTGTTATGATAAAGTCTCATCACGTAATGATAAAGTCTCATCGTGTTATGATAAAGTCTCATCGTGTTATGATAAAGTATCATCGTGTTATGATAAAGTATCATCATGTAATGATAAAGTATCATCACGTAATGATAAAGTCTCATCGTGTTATGATAAAGTATCATCACGTAATGATAAAGTATCATCATGTAATGATAAAGTATCATCACGTAATGATAAAGTCTCATCGTGTTATGATAAAGTATCATCACGTAATGATAAAGTCTCATCGTGTTATGATAAAGTATCATCGTGTAATGATAAAGTATCATCACGTAATGATAAAGTATCATCACGTAATGATAAAGTCTCATCACGTAATGATAAAGTCTGATCACGTAATGATAAAGTCTCATCGTGTTATGATAAAGTCTCATCACGTAATGATAAAGTATCATCACGTAATGATAAAGTCTCATCGCGTAATGATAAAGTCTCATCGTGTTATGATAAAGTCTCATCACGTAATGATAAAGTATCATCATGTAATGATAAAGTATCATCACGTAATGATAAAGTCTCATCGTGTTATGATAAAGTATCATCACGTAATGATAAAGTATCATCATGTAATGATAAAGTATCATCACGTAATGATAAAGTCTCATCGTGTTATGATAAAGTATCATCATGTAATGATAAAGTCTCATCGTGTTATGATAAAGTATCATCGTGTTATGATAAAGTATCATCACGTAATGATAAAGTCTGATCACGTAATGATAAAGTCTCATCGTGTTATGATAAAGTCTCATCACGTAATGATAAAGTATCATCACGTAATGATAAAGTCTGATCACGTAATGATAAAGTCTCATCGTGTTATGATAAAGTCTCATCACGTAATGATAAAGTATCATCACGTAATGATAAAGTCTCATCGCGTAATGATAAAGTCTCATCGTGTTATGATAAAGTCTCATCACGTAATGATAAAGTATCATCATGTAATGATAAAGTATCATCACGTAATGATAAAGTCTCATCGTGTTATGATAAAGTATCATCACGTAATGATAAAGTATCATCATGTAATGATAAAGTATCATCACGTAATGATAAAGTCTCATCGTGTTATGATAAAGTATCATCATGTAATGATAAAGTCTCATCGTGTTATGATAAAGTATCATCGTGTTATGATAAAGTATCATCACGTAATGATAAAGTCTGATCACGTAATGATAAAGTCTCATCGTGTTATGATAAAGTCTCATCACGTAATGATAAAGTATCATCACGTAATGATAAAGTCTGATCACGTAATGATAAAGTCTCATCGTGTTATGATAAAGTATCATCACGTAATGATAAAGTCTCATCGCGTAATGATAAAGTCTCATCGTGTTATGATAAAGTATCATCACGTAATGATAAGTCTCATCGTGTTATGATAAAGTTTCATCGCGTAATGATAAAGTCTCATCGTGTTATGATAAAGTATCATCACGTAATGATAAAGTCTCATCGCGTAATGATAAAGTCTCATCACGTAATGATAAAGTCTCATCGTGTTATGATAAAGTATCATCATGTAATGATAAAGTATCATCACGTAATGATAAAGTCTCATCGCGTAATGATAAAGTCTCATCGTGTTATGATAAAGTATCATCACGTAATGATAAAGTCTCATCGTGTTATGATAAAGTCTCATCGCGTAATGATAAAGTCTCATCGTGTTATGATAAAGTATCATCACGTAATGATAAAGTCTCATCGCGTAATGATAAAGTCTCATCACGTAATGATAAAGTCTCATCGTGTTATGATAAAGTATCATCATGTAATGATAAAGTATCATCACGTAATGATAAAGTCTCATCGCGTAATGATAAAGTCTCATCGTGTTATGATAAAGTATCATCACGTAATGATAAAGTCTCATCGTGTTATGATAAAGTATCATCACGTAATGATAAAGTCTCATCGCGTAATGATAAAGTCTCATCACGTAATGATAAAGTCTCATCGTGTTATGATAAAGTATCATCATGTAATGATAAAGTATCATCACGTAATGATAAAGTCTCATCGTGTTATGATAAAGTCTCATCACGTAATGATAAAGTCTCATCGCGTAATGATAAAGTCTCATCACGTAATGATAAAGTCTCATCGTGTTATGATAAAGTCTCATCACGTAATGATAAAGTCTCATCGCGTAATGATAAAGTATCATCACGTAATGATAAAGTATCATCACGTAATGATAAAGTCTCATCGTGTAATGATAAAGTCTCATCGTGTTATGATAAAGTCTCATCACGTAATGATAAAGTCTCATCACGTAATGATTAAGTCTCATCGTGTAATGATAAAGTCTCATCACGTAATGATAAAGTCTCATCGCGTAATGATAAAGTATCATCACGTAATGATAAAGTATCATCACGTAATGATAAAGTCTCATCACGTAATGATTAAGTCTCATCGCGTAATGATAAAGTATCATCACGTAATGATAAAGTATCATCACGTAATGATAAAGTCTCATCGCGTAATGATAAAGTCTCATCGTGTTATGATAAAGTATCATCACGTAATGATAAAGTCTCATCACGTAATGATAAAGTCTCGTCACGTAAAGATAAAGTTTCATCACGTAATGATAAAGTCTCATCGTCATAATGATAAAGTAACATCATCATAACGACGAAGTCTCATCATCATAATGATAAAGTATCATCGGCATAATGATAAAGTATCATCACCATAACGATGAAGTCTCATCATCATAATGATAAAGTATCATCGTCATAATTATAACGTCTCGTCATAATCATGATAAAGTATCATCATCATAATGATAAAGTATCATCACGTAATGATGAAGTCTCATTGTCATAATGATAAAGTATCATCGTCATAATTATAAAATCGTCATCATCATGATAAAGTATCATCACCATAACGATGAAGTCTCATTGTCATAATGATAAAGTATCATCGTCATAATTATAACGTCTCGTCATCATCATGATAAAGTATTATCATCATAATGATAAAGTATCATCACGTAATGATGAAGTCTCATTGTCATAATGATAACGTATCATCACGTAATGATGAAGTCTCATCGTCATAATGATAAAATATCATCACACGTTGCTTAGGTCAAAAATAATACTGACAGTCTTGTCTGAATAATTGGATATATAGAAAGTATCACTACAGTGAAGTGAGTCTCCGTATCACGCTGTATTTAGATGGTGAGATCTCGGATCAGATGAGCTGCCGCGGTATGCGAGTACCTTATCGTCTCGTATTTTTCGCCTTTAATTGATTGCGTACAGTAATGCTCTAATTAATCGACCTCTTAACCACAGCAGAATTATGGGTATCTGTATAAGTTACCCATAATTATGCTGTGGTTAAGAGGTCGATTAATTAGAGCATTACTGTATTTGGTGAACGCAGCCAATCAGTTATGATTCAAATATTGTTTTTCGAAGGATATTGACATGCACTACATGCCTGGGGTCACAGTTTGAATTCGATCAATTGTCAGTGGGACTTTAAAAAGAACAAAACAGTAATGACCGGCGTCATGCGACATATGCATGCGTTCCTCATCCCCTATAGGGCCATACTGTCTGTACATAATTATAATATGTTGAAGGATTTGACGTCATTTTTAGTAACACAATTTGTGCAAATTTTCACGTTGTCTAAATTTCGCGACCTGAGTTCCATTTTGTTGTATCGTTATACAGAAATCACAGGCACTTAGACAACAGCACAGTTATGAATATTTGAGATGATGTTGCCAACCATGCCTGTACATAATATGTTGGTTCGAATCCCAATTCCACTTTGCCTGAACCAAACAAAATAAGATGGACAAGCCAGTACTTGTATATAGTATTCGTTAGTAACAAATTTGTTATCGCTGTAAATATTTCACCTATCGTCGCATCAGTGCTATAATGTCATAAGTCCATTTTGGCGCCAAATGAGTAGTTGGTATCATTGGATTCGGCGCGAAATTTTCTATCGATTGGAACCATTTAAACCTGTCCCCCATATCACATTTCATGATAAACGCTATGCAAACTAGTTGTATCTCCGTCATTGTGGTTTCGGTCCGTGCTATAATGTCGTATCCCCATGTCCAATGAAATCGCTAGGAATTGTTACGTGAATAGATTTTGACCAATGGCGGACGCGGAAATTAAGAACAACAGGTACCGTAAGAAATCACATTCGTTTTTCGATATAATGTACATGCAGTTTTGTATGTTGCTATTTTCTTTTGTAAGTGTTAATCAATCAATTGTTTGATTATCTTCCTGATTATGAATCCAGGGGATGGTTATAACGAAGTTTTTGTGAACGACTGCAGATACGACATTCTTGCTCTAAAAGCAATGCAAGCTATACTTGGGTCATAATGGAGATAAACGTTATAGCACGAAAGTATAATGCCCGGATTTCTTCCTGTTAGGTTGAATAAAGTAATACCTGCATTATGCGGTGTTGTTTTCAGGGACGAAGACGGGTTGTAAGGGATGTAATGTGGGTTACCGATACAGGTTCATGCTGGTGCCTATTTTTGAGGCTAAATTCACATTTATTGTCCCCCGAAACATTAATTTCGGGGGACTATAGAAACGGGCTCCGTCCTTCCGCTCGTCAGTCCGTTTTACCATCCGTCCGCCACACTTTTGAGTACCCTCATGGTGTAATCATCACCTCCTACAGATTTCATCCTAGAGATTTGAAACTTCAGAATAGTGTTGCCCATATATTGGAGATGTGCAACATGTGACGGGAACATTATTTTCTGACAGAGTTATTAACTCTTTTCGACTTAGAAAATTCAACATTTTTTATAATTTTCTGTATGAGGATACCTTCATGGTGTAATCAACTCCTCCTACAGTTTTGATCGTAGATATTTGAAACTTCAGAGTATTGTTACCCACATATTGCAGATGTGCAACATGTATATAGATGATGGATTATTTTTTTTTACGGAGTTATTAACCCTTTTCGACTTTATAACATCAGAAAATCAAGTTGAATTCAACTTAATTATTGAGACCGATTGTATGTTATATGTTGTCCTTTGAATGGGTATATACATCACAGGGGCATGTAACGTGCTCCACTGCTCCCCTTTGCACTGCCCCTATACGCCAAAACTATATACGCGCCTGATTTACGTTAATGGTATCGTATATAAGACAAAAGACAAAAAAACGTAAAGCAGGCGCGTATATAGTTTTGGCGCGTATAGGGGCAGTGCAAAGTGGGTGTGCAGGCTGTATACAGGCCCATGCGATATACACGTATAAGTAATAGTGTCAAATCTAAAGCGTATAGTGCTGTTGGGGGGATCTCGCGGGAAGGGAGACACGGGACACAATATTAAAAAGATACCGTCACTTACACTGCAGTCATCTCGCTGCGCAACCATCTGTATTCTCTTTGCTGTCTAAACTGGAAACAGCAATAGATTATAATGAGACACGGAACACAACATTAAAAAGATAACCGTCACTTACACTGCAGTCATCTAGCTGCGCAACCATCTGTATTCTCTTTGCTATCTAACCTGGAAACATAGATAGATTATAATAAGACACGGAACACAATATTAAAAATATAATCGTCACTTACACTGTAGTCATCTCGCTGCGCAACCATCTGTATTCTCTTTGCTGTCTAACCTGGAAACATCAATAGATTATCATCAGACACGGAACACAATATTAAAAAGATAACCGTCACTTACACTGTAGTCATCTCGCTGCGCAACCATCTGTATTCTCTTTGCTGTCTAACCTGGAAACAGAAACAGATTATAACGAGACAATAAGACACGGAGCACAATATTTATGAGATACCGTCACTTATACTGCAGTCATCTGTATTCTCTTTGCTGTTTGAACTTGAAACAGAAATATATTATAGTGAGACACGGGACACAATATTTAAAAGATACCGTCACTTACACTGCAGTCATCTCGCTGCGCAACCATCTGTATTCTCTTTGCTGTCTAACCTGGAAACATAAATAGATTATAATGAGACACGGAACACAATATTAAAAATATAACCATCACTTACACTGTAGTCATCTCGCTGCGCAACCATCTGTATTCTCTTTGCTGTCTAACCTGGAAACATAAATAGATTATCATGAGACACGGAACACAATATTAATAAAGATAACCGTCACTTACACTGTAGTCATCTCGCTGCGCAACCATCTGTATTCTCTTTGCTGTCTAACCTGGAAACAGAAACAGATTATAGCGAGACAATAAGACACGGAACACAATATTTAAGAGATACCGTCACTTACACTGCAGTCATCTGTATTCTCTTTGCTGTCTGAACTGGAAACAGAAATAGATTATAGTGAGACACGGGACACAATATTAAAAAGATACCGTCACTTACACTGCAGTCATCTCGCTGCGCAACCATCTGTATTCTCTTTGCTGTCTAACCTGGAAACAGCAATAGATTATAATGAGACACGGAACACAACATTAAAAAGATAACCGTCACTTACACTGCAGTCATCTCGCTGCGCAACCATCTGTATTCTCTTTGCTATCTAACCTGGAAACATAGATAGATTATAATAAGACACGGAACACAATATTAAAAAATATAATCGTAACTTACACTGTAGTCATCTCGCTGCGCAACCATCTGTATTCTCTTTGCTGTCTAACCTGGAAACAGCAATAGATTATCATCAGACACGGAGCACAATATTTAAGAGATACCGTCACTTACACTGCAGTCATCTGTATTCTCTTTGCTGTCTGAACTGGAAACAGAAATAGATTATAGTAAGACACGGGACACAATATTTAAAAGATACCGTCACTTACACTGCAGTCATCTCGCTGCGCAACCATCTGTATTCTCTTTGATGTCTAACCTGGAAACAGCAATAGATTATAATGAGACACGGAACACAACATTAAAAAGATAACCGTCACTTACACTGCAGACATCTCGCTGCGCAACCATCTGTATTTTCTTTGCTGTCTAACCTGGAAACAGCAATAGATTATCATCAGACACGGAACACAATATTAAAAAGATAACCGTCACTTACACTATAGTCATCTCGCTGCGCAACCATTGTATTCTCTTTGCTGTCTAACCTGGAAACAGAAACAGATTATAACGAGACAATAAGACACAGAGCACAATATTTAAGAGATACCGTCACTTACACTGCAGTCATCTGTATTCTCTTTGCTGTCTGAACTTGAAACAGAAATAGATTATAGTGAGACACGGGACACAATATTTAAAAGATACCGTCACTTACACTGCAGTCATCTCGCTGCGCAACCATCTGTATTCTCTTTGCTGTCTAAAATGGAAACAGTAACAGATTATAACGAGACAATAAGACACGGAACACAATATTTAAGAGATACCGCCACTTACACTGCAGTCAACTGTATTCTCTTTCCTGTCTGAACTGGAAACAGAAATAGATTATAGTGAGACACGGGACACAATATTAAAAAGATACCGTCACTTACACTGCAGTCATCTCGCTGCGCAACCATCTGTATTCTCTTTGCTGTATAACCTAGAAACAGCAATAGATTATAATTAGACATGGAACACAATATTTAAGAGATACCGTCACCTACACTGCTGTCATCTCGCTGCGCAACCATCTGTATTCTCTTTGCTGTCTAACCTGGAAACAGCAATAGATTCTAATAAGACATGGAACACAATATTTAAGAGATACCGTCACCTACACTGCAGTCATCTCGCCGAGCAACCGTCTGTATTCTCTTTGCTGTCTAACCTGGAAACAGAAATAGATTATTATGAGACACGGAACACAACATTAAAAAGATAACCGTCACTTACACCGCAGTCGTCTCGCTGCGCAACCATCTGTATTCTCTTTGCTGTCTAACCTGGAAACATAAATAGATTATAACGAGACAATAAGACACGGAACACAATATTTAAGAGATACCGTCACTTACACTGCAGTCATCTGTATTCTCTTTGCTGTCTGAACTGGAAACAGAAATAGATTATAGTGAGACACGGAACACAATATTAAAAAGATAACCGTCACTTACACTGTAGTCATCTCGCTGCGCAACCATCTGTATTCTCTTTGCTGTCTAACCTGGAAACAGCAACGGATTATAATAAGACATGGAACACAATATTTAAGAGATACCGTCACCTACACTGCAGTCATCTCGCTGCGCAACCATCTGTATTCTCTTTGCTGTATAACCTGGAAACATAAATAGATTATAATAAGACACGGAACACAATATTAAAAATATAACCGTCACTTACACTGTAGTCATCTCGCTGCGCAACCATCTGTATTCTCTTTGCTGTCTAACCTGGAAACATAAATAGATTATCATGAGACACGGAACACAATATTAAAAAGATAACCGTCACTTACACTGTAGTCATCTCGCTGCGCAACCATCTGTATTCTCTTTGCTGTCTAACCGGGAAACATAAATAGATTATCAGGAGACACGGAACACAATATTAAAAATATAACCGCCACTTACACTGCAGTCATCTCGCTGCGCAACCATCTGTATTCTCTTTGCTGTCTACCCTGGAAACAGCAATATATTATAATAAGACATGGAACACAATATTTAAGAGATACCGTCACCTACACTGCAGTCATCTCGCTGCGCAACCATCTGTATTCTCTTTGCTGTCTAACCTGGAAACAGCAATAGATTATAATTAGACATGGAACACAATATTTAAGAGATACCGTCACCTACACTGCAGTCATCTCGCTGCGCAACCATCTGTATTCTCTTTGCTGTCTAACCTGGAAACAGCAATAGATTATAATAAGACCTGGAAACAGAAATAGATTATTATGAGAAACGGAACACAACATAAAAAAATTACCGTCACTTACACCGCAGTCATCTCGCTACGCAAGCATCTGTATTCTCTTTGCTGTCTAACCTGGAAACATAAATAGATTAGCATGAGACACGGAACACAATATTAAAAAGATAACCGTCACTTGCACTGTAGTCATCTCGCTGCGCAACCATCTGTATTCTCTTTGCTGTCTAACCTGGAAACAGAAACAGATTATAACGAGAAAATAAGACACGGAACACAATATTTAAGAGATACCGTCACTTACACTGCAGTCATCTGTATTCTCTTTGCTGTCTGAACTGGAAACAGAAATAGATTATAGTGAGACACGGGACACAATATTAAAAAGATACCGTCACTTACACTGCAGTCATCTCGCTGCGCCACCATCTGTATTCTCTTTGCTGTCTAACCTGGAAACAGCAATAGATTATAATGAGATACGGAACACAACATTAAAAATATAACCGTCACTTACACTGTAGTCATCTCGCTGCGCAACCATCTGTATTATCTTTGCTGTCTAACCTGGAAACATAAATAGATTATAATAAGACACGGAACACAATATTAAAAATATAACCGTCACCTACACTGTAGTTATCTCGCTGCGCAACCGTCTGTATTCTCTTTGCTGTCTAACCTGGAAACATAAATAGATTATAATAAGACACGGAACACAATATTACAAATATAACCGTCACTTACACCGTAGTCATCTCGCTGCCCAACCATCTGTATTCTCTTTGCTGTCTAACCTGGAAACAGAAACAGATTATAACGAGACAATAAGACACGGAACACACTATTTAAGAGAGACCGTCACTTACACTGCAGTCATCTGTATTCTCTTTGCTGTCTGAACTGGAAACAAAAATTGATTATAGTGAGAAACGGGACACAATATTTAAAAGATACCGTCACTTACACTGCAGTCATCTCGCTGCGCAACCAACTGTATTCTCTTTGCTGTCTAACCTGGAAACAGAAACAGATTATAACGAGACAATAAGACACGGAACACAATATTTAAGAGATACCGTCACTTACACTGCAGTTATCTGTATTCTCTTTGCTGTCTGAACTGGAAACAGAAATAGATTATAGTGAGACACGGGACACAATATTAAAAAGATAACAGTCACTTACACTGTAATCATCTCGCTGCGCAACCATCTGTATTCTCTTTGCTGTCTAACCTGGAAACAGAAACAGACTATAACGAGACAATAAGACACGGAACACAATATTTAAGAGATACCGTCACTTACACTGCAGTCATCTGTATTCTCTTTGCTGTCTGAACTGGAAACAGAAATAGATTATAGTGAGACACGGGACACAATATTAAAAATATACCGTCACTTACACTGCAGTCATCTCGCTCCGCAACCATCTGTATTATCTTTGCTGTCTAACCTGGAAAAATAAATATATTATAATAAGACACGGAACACAATATTAAAAATATAACCGCCACTTACACTGCAGTCATCTCGCTGCGCAACCATCTGTATTCTCTTTGCTGTCTAACCTGGAAACAGAAACAGATTATAACGAGACAATAAGACACGGAACACAATATTTAAGAGATACCGTCACTTACACTGCAGTCATCTGTATTCTCTTTGCTGTCTGAACTGGAAACAGAAAGAGATTATAGTGAGACACGGGACACAATATTAAAAAGATAACCGTCACTTACAATGTAGTCATCTCGCTGCGCAACCATCTGTATTCTCTTTGCTGTCTAACCTGGAAACAGAAACAGACTATAGCGAGACAATAAGACACGGACCACAAAATTTAAGAGATACCGTCACTTACACTGCAGTCATCTGTATTCTCTTTGCTGTCTGAACTGGAAACAGAAAGAGATTATAGTGAGACACGGGACACAATATTAAAAAGATAACCGTCACTTACAATGTAGTCATCTCGCTGCGCAACCATCTGTATTCTCTTTGCTGTCTAACCTGGAAACAGAAACAGACTATAGCGAGACAATAAGACACGGACCACAAAATTTAAGAGATACCGTCACTTACACTGCAGTCATCTGTATTCTATTTGCTGTCTGAACTGGAAACAGAAATAGATTATAGTGAGAAACGGGACACAATATTAAAAAGATAACCGTCACCTACACTGCAGTCATCTCGCTGAGCAACCATCTGTATTCTCTTTGCTGTCTAACCTGGAAACAGCAATAGATTATAATAAGACACGGAACACAACATTAAAAATATAACCGTCACTTACACTGTAGTCATCTCGCTGCGCAACCATCTGTATTATCTTTGCTGTCTAACCTGGAAACAGCAATAGATTATAATAAGACACGGAACACAATATTAAAAATATAACCGTCACTTACACTGTAGTCATCTCGCTGCGCAACCATCTGTATTCTCATTGCTGTCTAACCTGGAAACAGAAACAGATTATAACGAGACAATAAGACACGGAATACAATATTTAAGAGAGACCGTCACTTACACTGCAGTCATCTGTATTATCTTTGCTGTCTGAACTGGAAACAGAAATTGATTATAGTGAGACACGGGACACAATATTTAAAAGATACCGTCACTTACACTGCAGTCATCTCGCTGCGCAACCATCTGTATTCTCTTTGCTGTCTAACCTGGAAACAGAAACAGAATATAACGAGACAATAAGACACGGAAAACAAAATTTAAGAGATAGCATCACTTACACTGCAGTCATCTGTATTCTCTTTGCTGTCTGAACTGGAAACAGAAATAGATTATAGTGAGACACTGGACACAATATTAAAAAGATACCGTCACCTACACTGCAGTCATCTCGCTGCGCAACCATCTGTATTCTCTTTGCTGTCTAACCTGGAAACAGTAATGGATTATAATAAGACATGGAACACAAAATTTAAGAGATACCGTCACCGACACTGCAGTCATCTCGCTGAGCAACCATCTGTATTCTCTTTGCTGTCTATCCTGGAAACATAAATAGATTATAAGACACGGAACACAATATTAAAAATATAACCGTCACTTACACTGTAGTCATCTCGCTGCGCAACCATCTGTATTCTCTTTGCTGTCTAACCTGGAAACATAAATAGATTATCATGAGACACGGAACACAATATTAAAAAGATAACCGCCACTTACACTGCAGTCATCTCGCTGCGCAACCATCTGTATTCTCTTTGCTGTCTAACCTGGAAACAGAAACAGATTATAACGAGACAATAAGACACGGAACACAATATTTAAGAGACACCGTCACTTACACTGCAGTCATCTGTATTCTCTTTGCTGTCTGAACTGGAAACAGAAAGAGATTATAGTGAGACACGTGACACAATATTAAAAAGATAACCGTCACTTACAATGTAGTCATCTCGCTGCGCAACCATCTGTATTCTCTTTGCTGTCTAACCTGGGAACAGAAACAGACTATAACGAGACAATAAGACACGGACCACAAAATTTAAGAGTTACCGTCACTTACACTGCAGTCATCTGTATTCTCTTTGCTGTCTGAACTGGAAACAGAAATAGATTATAGTGAGACACGGGACACAATATTAAAAAGATAACCGTCACTTACACTGTAGTCATCTCGCTGCGCAACCATCTGTATTCTCTTTGCTGTCTAACCTGGAAACAGTAATGGATTATAATAAGACATGGAACACAATATTTAAGAGATACCGTCACCTACACTGCAGTCATCTCGCTGAGCAACATTCTGTATTCTCTTTGCTGTCTAACCTGGAAACAGCAATAGATTATAATAAGACACGGAACACAACATTAAAAATATAACCGTCACTTACACTGTAGTCATCTCGCTGCGCAACCATCTGTATTATCTTTGCTGTCTAACCTGGAAACATAAATATATTATAATAAGACACGGAACACAATATTAAAAATATAACCGTCACTTACACTGTAGTCATCTCGCTGCGCAGCCATCTGTATTCTCATTGCTGTCTAACCTGGAAACAGAAACAGATTATAACGAGACAATAAGACACGGAATACAATATTTAAGAGAGACCGTCACTTACACTGCAGTCATCTGTATTCTCTTTACTGTCTGAACTGGAAAAAGAAATTGATTATAGTGAGACACGGGACACAATATTTAAAAGATACCGTCACTTACACTGCAGTCATCTCGCTGCGCAACCATCTGTATTCTCTTTGCTGTCTAACCTGGAAACAGAAACAGATTATAACGAGACATTAAGACACGGAACACAATATTTAAGAGATACCGCCACTTACACTGCAGTTATCTGTATTCTCTTTGCTGTCTAAACTGGAAACAGAAATAGATTATAGTGAGACACGGGACACAATATTAAAAAGATAACCGTCACTTACACTGTAGTCATTTTGCTGCGCAACCATATGTATTCTCTTTGCTGTCTAACATGGAAACAGAAACAGACTATAACGAGACAATAAGACACGGAAAACAAAATTTAAGAGATAGCATCACTTACACTGCAGTCATCTGTATTCTCTTTGCTGTCTGAACTGGAAACAGAAATAGATTATAGTGAGACACGGGACACAATATTAAAAAGATACCGTCACTTACACTGCAGTCATCTCGCTGCGCAACCATCTGTATTCTCTTTGCTGTCTAACCTGGAAACAGAAATAGATTATAATGAGACACGGAACACAACACTAAAAAGATAACCGTCACTTACACTGCAGTCATCTCGCTGCGCAACCATCTGTATTCTCTTTGCTGTCTAACCTGGAAACATAAATAGATTATCATGAGACACGGAGCACAATTTTAAAAAGATAACCGTCACTTACAATGTAGTCATCTCGCTGCGCAACCATCTGTATTCTCTATGCTGTCTAACCTGGAAACATAAATAGATTATAATAAGACTCGGAACACAATATTAAAAATATAACCGTCACTTACACTGTAGTCATCTGTATTCTCTTTGCTGTCTCAACTGGAAACAGAAATAGATTATAGTGAGACACGGGACACACAATTAAAAAGATACTGTCACTTACACTGCCGTCATCTCGCTGCGCAACCATCTGTATTATCTTTGCTGACTAACCTGGAAACATAAATAGATTATAATAAGACACGGAACACAATATTAAAAATATAACCGTCACTTACACTGTAGTCATCTCGCTGCGCAACCATCTGTATTATCTTTGCTGTCTAACCTGGAAACATAAATAGTTTATAATAAGACACGGAACACAATATTAAAAATATAACCGTCACTTACACTGTAGTCATCTCGCTGCGCAGCCATCTGTATTCTCATTGCTGTCTAACCTGGAAACAGAAACAGATTATAACGAGACAATAAGACACGGAATACAATATTTAAGAGAGACCGTCACTTACACTGCAGTCATCTGTATTCTCTTTACTGTCTGAACTGGAAAAAGAAATTGATTATAGTGAGACACGGGACACAATATTTAAAAGATACCGTCACTTACACTGCAGTCATCTCGCTGCGCAACCATCTGTATTCTCTTTGCTGTCTAACCTGGAAACAGAAACAGATTATAACGAGACATTAAGACACGGAACACAATATTTAAGAGATACCGCCACTTACACTGCAGTTATCTGTATTCTCTTTGCTGTCTGAACTGGAAACAGAAATAGATTATAGTGAGACACGGGACACAATATTAAAAAGATAACCGTCACTTACACTGTAGTCATTTTGCTGCGCAACCATATGTATTCTCTTTGCTGTCTAATATGGAAACAGAAACAGACTATAACGAGACAATAAGACACGGAAAACAAAATTTAAGAGATAGCATCACTTACACTGCAGTCATCTGTATTCTCTTTGCTGTCTGAACTGGAAACAGAAATAGATTATAGTGAGACACGGGACACAATATTAAAAAGATACCGTCACTTACACTGCAGTCATCTCGCTGCGCAACCATCTGTATTCTCTTTGCTGTCTAACCTGGAAACAGAAATAGATTATAATGAGACACGGAACACAACACTAAAAAGATAACCGTCACTTACACTGCAGTCATCTCGCTGCGCAACCATCTGTATTCTCTTTGCTGTCTAACCTGGAAACATAAATAGATTATCATGAGACACGGAGCACAATTTTAAAAAGATAACCGTCACTTACAATGTAGTCATCTCGCTGCGCAACCATCTGTATTCTCTATGCTGTCTAACCTGGAAACATAAATAGATTATAATAAGACTCGGAACACAATATTAAAAATATAACCGTCACTTACACTGTAGTCATCTGTATTCTCTTTGCTGTCTCAACTGGAAACAGAAATAGATTATAGTGAGACACGGGACACACAATTAAAAAGATACTGTCACTTACACTGCAGTCATCTCGCTGCGCAACCATCTGTATTCTCTTTGCTGTCTAACCTGGAAACAGCATTAGATTATAATAAGACATGGAACACAATATTTAAGAGATACCGTCACGTACACTGCAGTCAATTCGCTGCGCAACCATCTGTATTCTTTGCTGTCTAACCTGGAAACAGAAACAGATTATAACGAGACAATAAGACACGGAACACAATATCTAAGAGATACCGACACTTACACTGCAGTCATCTGTATTCTCTTTGCTGTCTGAACTGGAAACAGAAATAGATTATAGTGAGACACGGGACACAATATTAAAAAGTTTACCGTCACTTGCACTGTAGTCATCTCGCTGCGCAACCATCTGTATTCTTTGCTGTCTAACCTGGAAACAGAAACAGATTATAACGAGACAATAAGACACGGAACACAATATTTAAGAGATACTTACACTGCAGTCATCTGTATTCTCTTTGCTGTCAGAATTGGAAACAGAAACAGATTATAACAAGACAATAAGACACGGAACACGATATTTAAGAGATACCGTCACTTACACTGCAGTCATCTGTATTCTCTTTGCTGTTTGAACTGGAAACAGAAATAGATTATAATAAGACATGGAACACAATATCTAAGAGATACCGTCACCTACACTGCAGTCATCTCGCTGAGCAATCATCTGTATTCTCTTTGCTGTCTAACCTGGAAACACAAATAGATTATAATAAGACACGGGACACTATATTAAAAAGATACCGTCACTTACACTGCAGACATTTCGCTGCGCAACCATCTGTATTCTCTTTGCTGTCTCACCTGGAAACAGCAATAGATTATAATAAGACACGGAACACAATATTTAAGAGATATCGTCACCCACACTGCAGTCATCTCGCTGCGCAACCATCTGTATTCTCTTTGCTGTCTAACCTGGAAACATAAGTAGATTATGATGAGACTCGAAACACAATATTAAAAAGATAACCGTCACTTACACTGTGGTCATCTCGCTGCGCAACCATCTGTATTCTCTTTGCTGTCTAACCTGGAAACATAAATAGATTATAATAAGACACGGAACACAATATTAAAAAGATACCGCCACTTACACTGCAGTCATCTCGCTGCGCAAACATCTGTATTCTCTTTGCTGTCTAAACTGGAAACAGCAATAGATTATAATAAGACATGGAACAGAATATTTAAGAGATACCGTCACCTGCACTGCAGTCATCTCGCTGAGAAACCATCTGTATTCTCTTTGCTGTCTAACCTGGAAACATAAATAGATTATAATAAGATACGGAACACAATATTAAAAATATAACCGTCACTTACACTGTAGTCATCTCGCTGCGCAACCATCTGTATTCTCTTTGCTGTCTAACCAGGAAACATAAATAGATTATAATAAGACACGGAACACAATATTAAAAATATAACCGTCACTTACACTGTAGTCATCTCGCTGCGCAACCATCTGTATTCTCATTGCTGTCTAACCTGGAAACAGAAACAGATTATAACGAGACAATAAGACACGTAATACAATATTTAAGAGACACCGTCACTTACACTGCAGTCATCTGTATTATCTTTGTTGTCTGAACTGGAAACAGAAATTGATTATAGTGAGACACGGGACACAATATTTAAAAGATACCGTCACTTACACTGCAGTCATCTCGCTGCGCAACCATCTGTATTCTCTTTGCTGTCTAACCTGGAAACAGAAACAGATTATAACGAGACATTAAGACACGGAACACAATATTTAAGAGATACCGTGACTTACACTGCAGTTATCTGTATTCTCTTTGCTGTCTGAACTGGAAACAGAAATAGATTATAGTGAGACACGGGACACAATATTAAAAAGATAACCGTCACTTACACTGTAGTCATTTCGCTGCGCAACCATATGTATTCTCTTTGCTGTCTAACATGGAAACAGAAACAGACTATAACGAGACAATAAGACACGGAAAACAAAATTTAAGAGATAGCATCACTTACACTGCAGTCATCTGTATTCTCTTTGCTGTCTGAACTGGAAACAGAAATAGATTATAGTGAGACACGGGACACAATATTAAAAAGATACCGTCACTTACACTGCAGTCATCTCGCTGCGCAACCATCTGTATTCTCTTTGCTGTCTAACCTGGAAACAGTAATGGATTATAATAAGACATGGAACACAATATTTAAGAGATACCGTCACCTATACTGCAGTCATCTCGCTGAGCAACCATCTGTATTCTCTTTGCTGTCTAACCTGGAAACATAAATAGATTATAAGACACGGAACACAATATTAAAAATATAACCGTCACTTACACTGTAGTCATCTCGCTGCGCAACCATCTGTATTCTCTTTGCTGTCTAACCTGGAAACATAAATAGATTATCATGAGACACGGAACACAATATTAAAAAGATAACCGCCACTTACACTGCAGTCATCTCGCTGCGCAACCATCTGTATTCTCTTTGCTGTCTAACCTGGAAACAGAAACAGATTATAACGAGACAATAAGACACGGAACACAATATTTAAGAGATACCGTCACTTACACTGCAGTCATCTGTATTCTCTTTGCTGTCTGAACTGGAAACAGAAAGAGATTATAGTGAGACACGGGACACAATATTAAAAAGATAACCGTCACTTACAATGTAGTCATCTCGCTGCGCAACCATCTGTATTCTCTTTGCTGTCTAACCTGGAAACAGAAACAGACTATAACGAGACAATAAGACACGGACCACAAAATTTAAGAGATACCGTCACTTACACTGCAGTCATCTGTATTCTCTTTGCTGTCTGAACTGGAAACAGAAATAGATTATAGTGAGACACGGGACACAATATTAAAAAGATAACCGTCACTTACACTGTAGTCATCTCGCTGCGCAACCATCTGTATTCTCTTTGCTGTCTAACCTGGAAACAGTAATGGATTATAATAAGACATGGAACACAATATTTAAGAGATACCGTCACCTACACTGCAGTCATCTCGCTGAGCAAACATCTGTATTCTCTTTGCTGTCTAACCTGGAAACAGCAATAGATTATAATAAGACACGGAACACAACATTAAAAATATAACCGTCACTTACACTGTAGTCATCTCGCTGCGCAACCATCTGTATTATCTTTGCTGTCTAACCTGGAAACATAAATAGTTTATAATAAGACACGGAACACAATATTAAAAATATAACCGTCACCTACACTGTGGTTATCTCGCTGCGCAACCGTCTGTATTATCTTTGCTGTCTAACCAGGAAACATAAATAGATTATAATAAGACACGGAACACAATATTAAAAATATAACCGTCACTTACACTGTAGTCATCTCGCTGCGCAACCATCTGTATTCTCATTGCTGTCTAACCTGGAAACAGAAACAGATTATAACGAGACAATAAGACACGGAATACAATATTTAAGAGAGACCGTCACTTACACTGCAGTCATCTGTATTCTCTTTGCTGTCTGAACTGGAAACAGAAATTGATTATAGTGAGACACGGGACACAATATTTAAAAGATACCGTCACTTACACTGCAGTCATCTCGCTGCGCAACCTTCTGTATTCTCTTTGCTGTCTAACCTGGAAACAGAAACAGATTATAACGAGACATTAAGACACGGAACACAATATTTAAGAGATACCGTCACTTACACTGCAGTTATCTGTATTCTCTTTGCTGTCTGAACTGGAAACAGAAATAGATTATAGTGAGACACGGGACACAACATTAAAAAGATAACCGTCACTTACACTGTAGTCATTTCGCTGCGCAACCATATGTATTCTCTTTGCTGTCTAACATGGAAACAGAAACAGACTATAACGAGACAATAAGACACGGAAAACAAAATTTAAGAGATAGCATCACTTACACTGCAGTCATCTGTATTCTCTTTGCTGTCTGAACTGGAAACAGAAATAGATTATAGTGAGACACGGGACACAATATTGAAAAGATAGCGTCACTTACACTGCAGTCATCTCGCTGCGCAACCATCTGTATGCTCTTTGCTGTCTAACCTGGAAACAGTAATGGATTATAATAAGTCATGGAACACAATATTTAAGAGATACCGTCACCTACACTGCAGTCATCTTGCTGAGCAACCAACTGTATTCTCTTTGCTGTCTAACCTGGAAACAGAAATAGATTATAATGAGACACGGAACACAACACTAAAAAGATAACCGTCACTTACACTGCAGTCATCTCGCTGCGCAACCATCTGTATTTTCTTTGCTGTCTAACCTGGAAACATAAATAGATTATCATGAGACACGGAGCACAATTTTAAAAAGATAACCGTCACTTACAATGTAGTCATCTCGCTGCGCAGCCATCTGTATTCTCTTTGCTGTCTAACCTGGAAACATAAATAGATTATAATAAGACTCGGAACACAATATTAAAAATATAACCGTCACTTACACTGTAGTCATCTGTATTCTCTTTGCTGTCTCAACTGGAAACAGAAATAGATTATAGTGAGACACGGGACACACTATTAAAAAGATACCGTCACTTACACTGCCGTCATCTCGCTGCGCAACCATCTGTATTATCTTTGCTGACTAACCTGGAAACATAAATAGTTTATAATAAGACACGGAACACAATATTAAAAATATAACCGTCACTTACACTGCAGTCATCTCGCTGCGCAACCATCTGTATTCTCTTTGCTGTCTAACCTGGAAACAGAAACAGATTATAACGAGACAATAAGACACGGAACACAATATTTAAGAGATACCGTCACTTACATTGCAGTCATCAGTATTCTCTTTGCTGTCTGAACTGGAAACAGAAAGAGATTATAATAAGACACGGAACACAATATTAAAAATATAACCGTCACTTACACTGTAGTCATCTCGCTGCGCAACCATCTGTATTATCTTTGCTGTCTAACCTGGAAACATAAATAGTTTATAATAAGACACGGAACACAATATTAAAAATATAACCGTCACTTACACTGTAGTCATCTCGCTGCGCAGCCATCTGTATTCTCATTGCTGTCTAACCTGGAAACAGAAACAGATTATAACGAGACAATAAGACACGGAATACAATATTTAAGAGAGACCGTCACTTACACTGCAGTCATCTGTATTCTCTTTACTGTCTGAACTGGAAAAAGAAATTGATTATAGTGAGACACGGGACACAATATTTAAAAGATACCGTCACTTACACTGCAGTCATATCGCTGCGCAACCATCTGTATTCTCTTTGCTGACTAACCTGGAAACAGAAACAGATTATAACGAGACATTAAGACACGGAACACAATATTTAAGAGATACCGCCACTTACACTGCAGTTATCTGTATTCTCTTTGCTGTCTGAACTGGAAACAGAAATAGATTATAGTGAGACACGGGACACAATATTAAAAAGATAACCGTCACTTACACTGTAGTCATTTTGCTGCGCAACCATATGTATTCTCTTTGCTGTCTAATATGGAAACAGAAACAGACTATAACGAGACAATAAGACACGGAAAACAAAATTTAAGAGATAGCATCACTTACACTGCAGTCATCTGTATTCTCTTTGCTGTCTGAACTGGAAACAGAAATAGATTATAGTGAGACACGGGACACAATATTAAAAAGATACCGTCACTTACACTGCAATCATCTCGCTGCGCAACCATCTGTATTCTCTTTGCTGTCTAACCTGGAAACAGAAATAGATTATAATGAGACACGGAACACAACATTAAAAAGATAACCGTCACTTACACTGCAGTCATCTCGCTGCGCAACCATCTGTATTCTCTTTGCTGTCTAACCTGGAAACATAAATAGATTATCATGAGACACGGAGCACAATTTTAAAAAGATAACCGTCACTTACAATGTAGTCATCTCGCTGCGCAACCATCTGTATTCTCTATGCTGTCTAACCTGGAAACATAAATAGATTATAATAAGACTCGGAACACAATATTAAAAATATAACCGTCACTTACACTGTAGTCATCTGTATTCTCTTTGCTGTCTCAACTGGAAACAGAAATAGATTAAAGTGAGACACGGGACACACAATTAAAAAGATACTGTCACTTACACTGCAGTCATCTCGCTGCGCAACCATCTGTATTCTCTTTGCTGTCTAACCTGGAAACAGCATTAGATTATAATAAGACATGGAACACAATATTTAAGAGATACCGTCACGTACACTGCAGTCAATTCGCTGCGCAACCATCTGTATTCTTTGCTGTCTAACCTGGAAACAGAAACAGATTATAACGAGACAATAAGACACGGAACACAATATCTAAGAGATACCGACACTTACACTGCAGTCATCTGTATTCTCTTTGCTGTCTGAACTGGAAACAGAAATAGATTATAGTGAGACACGGGACACAATATTAAAATGTTTACCGTCACTTGCACTGTAGTCATCTCGCTGCGCAACCATCTGTATTCTTTGCTGTCTAACCTGGAAACAGAAACAGATTATAACGAGACAATAAGACACGGAACACAATATTTAAGAGATACTTACACTGCAGTCATCTGTATTCTCTTTGCTGTCAGAATTGGAAACAGAAACAGATTATAACAAGACAATAAGACACGGAACACGATATTTAAGAGATACCGTCACTTACACTGCAGTCATCTGTATTCTCTTTGCTGTTTGAACTGGAAACAGAAATAGATTATAATAAGACATGGAACACAATATCTAAGAGATACCGTCACCTACACTGCAGTCATCTCGCTGAGCAATCATCTGTATTCTCATTGCTGTCTAACCTGGAAACAGAAATAGATTACAATGAGACACGGAACACAACATTAAAAAGATAACCGTCACTTACACTGCAGTCATCTCGCTGCGCAACCATCTGTATTCTCTTTGCTGTCTAACCTGGAAACACAAATAGATTATAATAAGACACGGGACACTATATTAAAAAGATACCGTCACTTACACTGCAGACATTTCGCTGCGCAACCATCTGTATTCTCTTTGCTGTCTCACCTGGAAACAGCAATAGATTATAATAAGACACGGAACACAATATTTAAGAGATATCGTCACCCACACTGCAGTCATCTCGCTGCGCAACCATCTGTATTCTCTTTGCTGTCTAACCTGGAAACATAAGTAGATTATGATGAGACTCGAAACACAATATTAAAAAGATAACCGTCACTTACACTGTGGTCATCTCGCTGCGCAACCATCTGTATTCTCTTTACTGTCTAACCTGGAAACATAAATAGATTATAATAAGACACGGAACACAATATTAAAAAGATACCGCCACTTACACTGCAGTCATCTCGCTGCGCAAACATCTGTATTCTCTTTGCTGTCTAAACTGGAAACAGCAATAGATTATAATAAGACATGGAACAGAATATTTAAGAGATACCGTCACCTGCACTGCAGTCATCTCGCTGAGAAACCATCTGTATTCTCTTTGCTGTCTAACCTGGAAACATAAATAGATTATAATAAGATACGGAACACAATATTAAAAATATAACCGTCACTTACACTGTAGTCATCTCGCTGCGCAACCATCTGTATTCTCTTTGCTGTCTAACCAGGAAACATAAATAGATTATAATAAGACACGGAACACAATATTAAAAATATAACCGTCACTTACACTGTAGTCATCTCGCTGCGCAACCATCTGTATTCTCATTGCTGTCTAACCTGGAAACAGAAACAGATTATAACGAGACAATAAGACACGTAATACAATATTTAAGAGACACCGTCACTTACACTGCAGTCATCTGTATTATCTTTGTTGTCTGAACTGGAAACAGAAATTGATTATAGTGAGACACGGGACACAATATTTAAAAGATACCGTCACTTACACTGCAGTCATCTCGCTGCGCAACCATCTGTATTCTCTTTGCTGTCTAACCTGGAAACAGAAACAGATTATAACGAGACATTAAGACACGGAACACAATATTTAAGAGATACCGTCACTTACACTGCAGTTATCTGTATTCTCTTTGCTGTCTGAACTGGAAACAGAAATAGATTATAGTGAGACACGGGACACAATATTAAAAAGATAACCGTCACTTACACTGTAGTCATTTCGCTGCGCAACCATATGTATTCTCTTTGCTGTCTAACATGGAAACAGAAACAGACTATAACGAGACAATAAGACACGGAAAACAAAATTTAAGAGATAGCATCACTTACACTGCAGTCATCTGTATTCTCTTTGCTGTCTGAACTGGAAACAGAAATAGATTATAGTGAGACACGGGACACAATATTAAAAAGATACCGTCACTTACACTGCAGTCATCTCGCTGCGCAACCATCTGTATTCTCTTTGCTGTCTAACCTGGAAACAGTAATGGATTATAATAAGACATGGAACACAATATTTAAGAGATACCGTCACCTATACTGCAGTCATCTCGCTGAGCAACCATCTGTATTCTCTTTGCTGTCTAACCTGGAAACATAAATAGATTATAAGACACGGAACACAATATTAAAAATATAACCGTCACTTACACTGTAGTCATCTCGCTGCGCAACCATCTGTATTCTCTTTGCTGTCTAACCTGGAAACATAAATAGATTATCATGAGACACGGAACACAATATTAAAAAGATAACCGCCACTTACACTGCAGTCATCTCGCTGCGCAACCATCTGTATTCTCTTTGCTGTCTAACCTGGAAACAGAAACAGATTATAACGAGACAATAAGACACGGAACACAATATTTAAGAGATACCGTCACTTACACTGCAGTCATCTGTATTCTCTTTGCTGTCTGAACTGGAAACAGAAAGAGATTATAGTGAGACACGGGACACAATATTAAAAAGATAACCGTCACTTACAATGTAGTCATCTCGCTGCGCAACCATCTGTATTCTCTTTGCTGTCTAACCTGGAAACAGAAACAGACTATAACGAGACAATAAGACACGGACCACAAAATTTAAGAGATACCGTCACTTACACTGCAGTCATCTGTATTCTCTTTGCTGTCTGAACTGGAAACAGAAATAGATTATAGTGAGACACGGGACACAATATTAAAAAGATAACCGTCACTTACACTGTAGTCATCTCGCTGCGCAACCATCTGTATTCTCTTTGCTGTCTAACCTGGAAACAGTAATGGATTATAATAAGACATGGAACACAATATTTAAGAGATACCGTCACCTACACTGCAGTCATCTCGCTGAGCAAACATCTGTATTCTCTTTGCTGTCTAACCTGGAAACAGCAATAGATTATAATAAGACACGGAACACAACATTAAAAATATAACCGTCACTTACACTGTAGTCATCTCGCTGCGCAACCATCTGTATTATCTTTGCTGTCTAACCTGGAAACATAAATAGTTTATAATAAGACACGGAACACAATATTAAAAATATAACCGTCACCTACACTGTGGTTATCTCGCTGCGCAACCGTCTGTATTATCTTTGCTGTCTAACCAGGAAACATAAATAGATTATAATAAGACACGGAACACAATATTAAAAATATAACCGTCACTTACACTGTAGTCATCTCGCTGCGCAACCATCTGTATTCTCATTGCTGTCTAACCTGGAAACAGAAACAGATTATAACGAGACAATAAGACACGGAATACAATATTTAAGAGAGACCGTCACTTACACTGCAGTCATCTGTATTCTCTTTGCTGTCTGAACTGGAAACAGAAAGAGATTATAGTGAGACACGGGACACAATATTAAAAAGATAACCGTCACTTACACTGTAGTCATCTCGCTGCGCAACCATCTGTATTCTCTTTGCTGTCTAACCTGGAAACAGCAATATATTATAATAAGACATGGAACACAATATTTAAGAGATACCGTCACCTACATTGTAGTCATCTCGCTGCGCAACCATCTGCATTCTCTTTGCTGTCTAACCTGGAAACAGAAATAGATTATAATGAGCAACGGAACACAACATTAAAAAGATAACCGTCACCTACACTGCAGTCATCTCGCTGCGCAACCATCTATATTCTCTTTGCTGTCTAACCTGGAAACAGAAACAGATTATAATAAGACACGGAACACAATATTAAAAATATAACCGTCACTTACACTGTAGTCATCTCTCTGCGCAACCATCTGTATTCTCTTTGCTGTCTAACCTGCAAACTTAAATAGATTATAATGAGACACGGAACAAAACATTAAAAAGATAACCATCACTTACACTGCAGTCATCTCGCTGCGCAACCATCTGTATTCTCTTTGCTGTCTAACCTAGAAACATAAATAGATTATAATAAGACACGGAACACAATATTAAAAATATAACCGTCACTTACACTGTAGTCATCTCTCTGCGCAACCATCTGTATTCTCTTTGCTGTCTAACCTGCAAACATAAATAGATTATAATGAGACACGGAACAAAACATTAAAAAGATAACCATCACTTACACTGTAGTCATCTCGCTGCGCAACTATCTGTATTTTCTTTGCTGTCTAACCTGGAAACAGAAATAGATTATAACGAGACAATAAGACACGGAACCCAATATTAAAAATATAACCGTCACTTACACTGTAGTCATCTCGCTTCGCAACCATCTGTATTCTCTTTGCTGTCTAACCTGGAAACATAAATAGATTATAATGAGACACGGGACACAACATTAAAAAGATAACCGTCACTTACACTGCAGTCATCTCGCTGCGCAACCATCTGTATTCTCTTTGCTGTCTAACCTTCAAACATAAATAGATTATAATAAGACACGGAACACAATATTAAAAATATAACCGTCACTTACACTGTAGTCATCTCGCTGCGCAACCATCTGTATTCTCTTTGCTGTCTAACCTGGAAACATAAATAGATTATCATGAGACACGGAACACAATATTAAAAAGATAACCGTCACTTACACTGTAGTCATCTCGCTGCCCAACCATCTGTATTCTCTTTGCTGTCTAACCTGGAAACAGAAACAGATTATAACGAGACAATAAGACACGGAACACAATATTTAAGAGATACCGTCACTTACACTGCAATCATCTGTATTCTCTTTGCTGTCTGAACTGGAAACAGAAATAGATTATAATGAGGCCCGGAACACAACACTAAAAAGATAACCGTCACTTACACTGTAGTGATCTCGCTGCGCAACCATCTGTATTCTCTTTGCTGTCTAACCTGGAAAAATAAATAGATTATAATAAGACACGGAACACAATATTAAAAATATAACCGTCACTTACACTGAAGTCATCTCGTTGTGCAACCATCTGTATTCCCTTTGCTGTCTAACCTGTAAACATAAATAGATTATAATAAGACACGGAACACAATATTAAAAATATAACCGTCACTTACACTGTAGTCATCTCTCTGCGCAACCATCTGTATTCTCTTTGCTGTCTAACCTGCAAACATAAATAGATTATCATGAGACACGGAACACAATATTAAAAAGATAACCGTCACTTACACTTTAGTTATCTCGCTGCGCAACCATCTGTATTTTCTTTGCTGTCTAACTTGGAAACAGAAACATATTATAACGAGAAAATAGGACTCGCGACACAATATTTAAGAGATACAATCACTTACACTGCAGTCATCTGTATTCTCTTTGCTGTCTGAACTGGAAACAGAAATAGATTATAGTGAGACACGGGACACAATATTAAAAAGATACCGTCCCTTACACTGCAGTCATCTCGCTGCGCAACCATCTGTATTCTCTTTGCTGTCTTACCTGGAAACATCAATATATTATAATAAGACATGGAACACAATATTTAAGAGATACCGTCACCTACACTGCAGTCATCTCGCTGAGCAACCATCTGTATTCTCTTTGCTGTCTAACCTGGAAACAGAAATAGATTATAATGGGACACGGAACACAACATTAAAAAGATAACCATCACTTACACTGCAGTCATCTCGCTGCGCAACCATCTGTATTCTCTTTGCTGTCTAACCTGGAAACATAAATAGATTATAATAAGACACTGAACACAATATTAAAAAGATAACCGTCACTTACACTGTAGTCATCTCGCTGCCCAACCATCTGTATTCTCTTTGCTGTCTAACCTGGAAACAGAAACAGATTATAACGAGACAATAAGACACGGAACACAATATTTAAGAGATACCGTCACTTACACTGCAATCATCTGTATTCTCTTTGCTGTCTGAACTGGAAACAGAAATAGATTATAATGAGGCCCGGAACACAACACTAAAAAAGATAACCGTCAGTTACACTGTAGTCATCTCGCTGCGCAACCATCTGTATTCTCTTTGCTGTCTAACCTGGAAAAATAAATAGATTATAATAAGACACGGAACACAATATTAAAAATATAACCGTCACTTACACTGAAGTCATCTCGTTGTGCAACCATCTGTATACCCTTCGCTGTCTAACCTGTAAACATAAATAGATTATAACGAGACACAAAGACACGGAACACAATATTTAAGAGATACCGTCACTAACACTGTAGTCGACTGTATTCTCTTTGCTGTCTGAACTGGAAACAGAAATATATTATAGTGAGACACGGGACACAATATTAAAAAGATACCGTCACTTACACTGCAGTCATCTCGCTGCGAAACCATCTGTATTCTCTTTGCTGTCTAACCTGGAAACAGCAATAGGTTATAATAAGACATGGAACACAATATTTAAGAGATACCGTCACCTACACTGTAGTCATCTCGCTGCGCAACCATCTGTATTCTCTTTGCTGTCTAACCAGGAAACATAAATAGATTATAATAAGACACGGAACACAATATTTAAAATATAACCGTCACTTACACTAGTCATCTCGCTGCGCAACCATCTGTATTCTCTTTGCTGTCTAACCTGGAAACATAAATATATTATCATGAGACACGGAACACAATATTTAAAAAGATAACCGTCACTTACACTGTAGTCATTTCGCTGCGCAACCATCTGTATTCTCTTTGCTGTCTAACCTGGAAACATAAATAGATTATAATGAGACACGGAACACAACATTAAAAGATAACAGTCACTTACACTGTAGTCATCTCGCTGCGCAACCATCTGTATTCTCTTTGCTGTCTAACTTGGAAACAGAAACAGATTATAACGAGACAATAAGACACGGAACACAATATTTAAGAGATACCGTCACCTACACTGCAGTCATCTCGCTGGGCAACCATCTGTATTCTCTTTGCTGTCTAACATGGAAACATAAATAGATTATAATAAGACACGGGACACAATATTAAAAATATGACCGTCACTTAAACTGTAGTCATCTCGCTGCGCAACCATCTGTGTTCTCTTTGCTGTCTTACCTGGAACTAGAAACAGATTATAACGAGACAATAAGACACGGAACACAATATTTAAGAGATACCGTCACTTACACTGCAGTCATCTGTATTCACTTTGCTGTCTGAACTGGAAACAGAAATAGATTATAGTGAAACACGGAAAACAATATTAAAAAGATACCGTCACTTACACTGCAGTCATCTCGCTGCGCAACCATCTGTATAATCTTTGCTGTCTAACCTTGAAACAGCAATAGATTATAGTACGACATGGAACACAATATTTAAGAGATACCGGCACCTACACTGCAGTCATCTCGCTGAGCAACCATCTGTATTCTCTTTGCTGTCTAACCTGGACACAGAAATAGATTATAATGAGACACGGAACACAACATTAAAAAGATAACCGTCACTTACACTGCAGTCATCCCGCTGGGCAACCATCTGTATTATCTTTGCTGTCTAACCTGGAAAAATAAATAGATTATAATAAGACACGGGACACAATATTAAAAATATAACCGTTACTTACACTGTAGTCATCTCGCTGCGCAACCATATGTGTTCTCTTTGCTGTCTAACCTGGAAACAGAAACAAATTATAACAAGACACGGGACACAATATTAAAAATATGACCGTCACTTACACTAGTCATCTCGCTGCGCGACCATCTGTATTCTCTTAGCTGTCTAACCTGGAAACAGAAACAGATTATAACGAGACAATAAGACGCGGAACACAATATTTAAGAGATACCGTCACTTACACTGCATTCATCTGTATTCTCTTTGCTTTCTGAACTGGAAACAGAAATAGATTATAGTGAGACAAGGGACACAATATTAAAAAGATACCATCACTTACACTGCAGTCATCTCGCTGCGCAACCATCTGTATTCTCTTTGCTGTCTAACCTGTAAACAGAAATAGATTATAATGAGACACGGAACACAACATTAAAAAGATAACCGTCACTTACACCGCAGTTATCTCGCTGCGCAACCATCTGTATTATCTTTGCTGTCTATCCTGGAAACAGAAATAGATTATAATGAGACACGGAACACAACATTAAAAAGATAACCGTCACTTACACTGCAGTCATCTCGCTGCGCAACCATCTGTATTCTCTTTGCTGTCTAACCTGGTAACAGAAATAGATTATAATGAGACACGGAACACAACATTAAAAAGATAACCGTCACTTACACTGCAGTCATCTCGCTGCGCAACCATCTGTATTATCTTTGCTGTCTATCCTGGAAACAGAAATAGATTATAATGAGACACGGAACACAACATTAAAAAGATAACCGTCACTTACACTGCAGTCATCTCGCTGCGCAACCATCTGTATTCTCTTTGCTGTCTAACCTGGAAACACAAATAGATTATAATAAGACACGGAACACAATATTTAAAATATGACCGTCACTTACACTGTAGTCATCTCGATGCGCAACCATCTGTACGGAACACAATATTTAAGAGATACCGTCACTTACACTCCAGTCATCTGTATTCTCTTTGCTGTCTGAACTGGAAACATAAATAGATTATAGTGAGACACGGAAAACAATATTAAAAAGATAACCGTCACTTACACTGCAGTCATCTCGCCGCGCAACCATCTGTATTCTCTTTGCTGTCTAACCTGGAAACATAAATAGATTATAATAAGACACGGAACACAATATTAAAAATATAACCGTCACTTACACTGTAGTCATCTCGCTGCGCAACCATCTGTATTCTCTTTGCTGTCTAACCTGGAAACATAAATAGATTATCATGAGACACGGAACACAATATTAAAAAGATAACCGTCACTTACACTGTAGTCATCTCGCTGCCCAACCATCTGTATTCTCTTTGCTGTCTAACCTGGAAACAGAAACAGATTATAACGAGACAATAAGACACGGAACACAATATTTAAGAGATACCGTCACTTACACTGCAATCATCTGTATTCTCTTTGCTGTCTGAACTGGAAACAGAAATAGATTATAATGAGGCCCGGAACACAACACTAAAAAGATAACCGTCACTTACACTGTAGTCATCTCGCTGCGCAACCATCTGTATTATCTTTGCTGTCTAACCTGGAAACAGAAATAGATTATAATAAGACACGGAACACAATATTAAAAATATAACCGTCACTTACACTGAAGTCATCTCGTTGTGCAACCATCTGTATTCTCTTTGCTGTCTAACCTGCAAACATAAATAGATTATAATGAGACACGGAACACAATATTAAAAAGATAACCGTCACTTACACTGTAGTCATCTCGCTGCCCAACCATCTGTATTCTCTTTGCTGTCTAACCTGGAAACAGAAACAGATTATAACGAGACAATAAGACACGGAACACAATATTTAAGAGATACCGTCACTTACACTGCAATCATCTGTATTCTCTTTGCTGTCTGAACGGGAAACAGAAATAGATTATAATGAGGCCCGGAACACAACACTAAAAAGATAACCGTCACTTACACTGTAGTCATCTCGCTGCGCAACCATCTGTATTCTCTTTGCTGTCTAACCTGGAAAAATAAATAGATTATAATAAGACACGGAACACAATATTAAAAATATAACCGTCACTTACACTGAAGTCATCTCGTTGTGCAACCATCTGTATTCCCTTTGCTGTCTAACCTGTAAACATAAATAGATTATAACGAGACAAAAAGACACGGAACACAATATTTAAGAGATACCGTCACTAACACTGTAGTCAACTGTATTCTCTTTGCTGTCTGAACTGGAAACAGAAATATATTATAGTGAGACACGGGACAAGATATTAAAAACATAACCGTCACTTACACTGTAGTCATCTCGCTGCCCAACCATCTGTATTCTCTTTGCTGTCTAACTTGGAAACAGAAACAGATTATAACGAGACAACAAAACACGGAACACAACATTTAAGAGATACCGTCACTTACACTGCAGTCATCTGTATTCTCTTTGCTGTCTGAACTGTTAACAGAAATAGATTATAGTGAGACACGGGACACAATATTAAAAAGATACCGTCACTTACACTGCAGTCATCTCGCTGCGCAACCATCTGTATTCTCTTTGCTGTCTAACCTGGAAACAGCAATAGATTATAATAAGACATGGAACACAATATTTAAGAGATAACGTCACCTACACTGTAGTCATCTCGCTGCGCAACCATCTGTATTCTCTTTGCTGTCTAACCAGGAAACATAAATAGATTATAATAAGACACGGAACACAATATTTAAAATATAACCGTCACTTACACTGTAGTCATCTCGCTGCGCAACCATCTGTATTCTCTTTGCTGTCTAACCAGGAAACATAAATAGATTATCATGAGACACGGAACACAATATTTAAAAGATAACCGTCACTTACACTGTAGTCATCTCGCTGCGCAACCATCTGTATTCTCTCTGCTGTCTAAGCTGGAAAGAGAAATAGATTATAATGAGACACGGAACACAACATTAAAAAGATAACCATCACTTACACTGCAGTCATCTCGCTGCGCAACCATCTGTATTCTCTTTGCTGTCTAACCTGGAAACATAAATAGATTATCATGAGACACGGAACACAATATTAAAAAGGTTAGACAAGACACGGAACACAATATTTAAGAGATACCGTCACTTACACTGCAGTCATCTGTATTCTCTTTGTTGTCTGAACTGGAAACAGAAATAGATCATAGTGAGACACGGACACAATATTAAAAAGATACCGTCACTTACACTGCAGTCATCTCGCTGCACAACCATCTGTATTCTCTTTGCTGTCTAACCTGGAAACAGCAATAGGTTATAATAAGACATGGAACACAATATTTAAGAGATACCGTCAACTACACTGCAGACATCTCGCTGATCAACCATCTGTATTCTATTTGCTGTCTAACATGAAAATGTAAATAGATTATAATGAGACACGGAACACAACATTAAAAAGATAACCGTCACTTACACTGTAGTCATTTCGCTGCGCAACCATCTGTATTCTCTTTGCTGTCTAACCTGGAAACATAAATAGATTATAATGAGACACGGAACACAACATTAAAAGATAACAGTCACTTACACTGTAGTCATCTCGCTGCGCAACCATCTGTATTCCCTTTGCTGTCTAACCTGTAAACATAAATAGATTATAACGAGACAAAAAGACACGGAACACAATATTTAAGAGATACCGTCACTAACACTGTAGTCAACTGTATTCTCTTTGCTGTCTGAACTGGAAACAGAAATATATTATAGTGAGACACGGGACAAGATATTAAAAACATAACCGTCACTTACACTGTAGTCATCTCGCTGCCCAACCATCTGTATTCTCTTTGCTGTCTAACTTGGAAACAGAAACAGATTATAACGAGACAACAAAACACGGAACACAACATTTAAGAGATACCGTCACTTACACTGCAGTCATCTGTATTCTCTTTGCTGTCTGAACTGTTAACAGAAATAGATTATAGTGAGACACGGGACACAATATTAAAAAGATACCGTCACTTACACTGCAGTCATCTCGCTGCGCAACCATCTGTATTCTCTTTGCTGTCTAACCTGGAAACAGCAATAGATTATAATAAGACATGGAACACAATATTTAAGAGATAACGTCACCTACACTGTAGTCATCTCGCTGCGCAACCATCTGTATTCCCTTTGCTGTCTAACCAGGAAACATAAATAGATTATAATAAGACACGGAACACAATATTTAAAATATAACCGTCACTTACACTGTAGTCATCTCGCTGCGCAACCATCTGTATTCTCTTTGCTGTCTAACCTGGAAACATAAATAGATTATCATGAGACACGGAACACAATATTTAAAAGATAACCGTCACTTACACTGTAGTCATCTCGCTGCGCAACCATCTGTATTCTCTCTGCTGTCTAAGCTGGAAAGAGAAATAGATTATAATGAGACACGGAACACAACATTAAAAAGATAACCATCACTTACACTGCAGTCATCTCGCTGCGCAACCATCTGTATTCTCTTTGCTGTCTAACCTGGAAACATAAATAGATTATCATGAGACACGGAACACAATATTAAAAAGGTTAGACAAGACACGGAACACAATATTTAAGAGATACCGTCACTTACACTGCAGTCATCTGTATTCTCTTTGTTGTCTGAACTGGAAACAGAAATAGATCATAGTGAGACACGGACACAATATTAAAAAGATACCGTCACTTACACTGCAGTCATCTCGCTGCACAACCATCTGTATTCTCTTTGCTGTCTAACCTGGAAGCAGCAATAGGTTATAATAAGACATGGAACACAATATTTAAGAGATACCGTCAACTACACTGCAGTCATCTCGCTGATCAACCATCTGTATTCTATTTGCTGTCTAACATGGAAATGTAAATAGATTATAATGAGACACGGAACACAACATTAAAAAGATAACCGTCACTTACACTGTAGTCATTTCGCTGCGCAACCATCTGTATTCTCTTTGCTGTCTAACTTGGAAACAGAAACAGATTATAACGAGACAATAAGACACGGAACACAATATTTAAGAGATGCCGTCACCTACACTGCAGTCATCTCGCTGGGCAACCATCTGTATTCTCTTTGCTGTCTAACATGGAAACATAAATAGATTATAATAAGACACGGGACACAATATTAAAAATATGACCGTCACTTAAACTGTAGTCATCTCGCTGCGCAACCATCTGTGTTCTCTTTGCTGACTTACCTGGAAACAGAAACAGATTATAACGAGACAATAAGACACGGAACACAATATTTAAGAGATACCGTCACTTACACTGCAGTCATCTGTATTCACTTTGCTGTCTGAACTGGAAAAAGAAATAGATTATAGTGAAACACGGAAAACAATATTAAAAAGATACCGTCACTTACACTGCAGTCATCTCGCTACGCAACCATTTGTATTATCTTTGCTGTCTATCCTGGAAACAGAAATAGATTATAATGAGACACGGAACACAACATTAAAAAGATAACCGTCACTTACACTGCAGTCATCTCGCTGCGCAACCATCTTTATTCTCTTTGCTGTCTAACCTGGAAACAGAAATAGATTATAATGAGACACGGAACACAACATTAAAAAGATAACCGTCACTTACACTGCAGTCATCTCGCTGCGCAACCATCTGTATTATCTTTGCTGTCTATCCTGGAAACAGAAATAGATTATAATGAGACACGGAACACAACATTAAAAAGATAACCATCACTTACACTGCAGACATCTCGCTGCGCAACCATCTGTATTCTCTTTGCTGTCTAACCTGGAAACACAAATAGATTATAATAAGACACGGAACACAATATTTAAAATATGACCGTCACTTACACTGTAGTCATCTCGATGCGCAACCATCTGTATTCTCTTTGCTCTCTAAGCTGGAAACAGAAACAGATTAATACGATACAATAAGACACGGAACACAATATTTTAAAAGATACCGTCACTTACACTCCAGTCATCTGTATTCTCTTTGTTGTCTGAACTGGAAACAGAAATAGATTATAGTGAGACACGGAAAACAATATTAAAAAGATAACCGTCACTTACACTGTAGTCATCTCGCTGCGCAACCATCTGTATTCTCTTTGCTGTCTAACCTGGAAACAGCAATAGATTATAATAAGACACGGAACACAATATTAAAGAGATAACGTCACCTACACTGTAGTCATCTCGCTGCGCAACCATCTGTATTCTCTTTGCTGTCTAACCTGGAAACATAAATAGATTATCATGAGACAATAAGACACGGAATACAATATTTAAGAGAGACCGTCACTTACACTGCAGTCATCTGTATTCTCTTTGCTGTCTAACCTGGAAACAGCAATAGATTATAATAAGACATGGAACACAATATTTAAGAGATAACGTCACCTACACTGTAGTCATCTCGCTGCGCAACCATCTGTATTCTCTTTGCTGTCTAACCAGGAAACATAAATAGATTATAATAAGACACGGAACACAATATTTAAAATATAACCGTCACTTACACTGTAGTCATCTCGCTGCGCAACCATCTGTATTCTCTTTGCTGTCTAACCAGGAAACATAAATAGATTATCATGAGACACGGAACACAATATTTAAAAGATAACCGTCACTTACACTGTAGTCATCTCGCTGCGCAACCATCTGTATTCTCTCTGCTGTCTAAGCTGGAAAGAGAAATAGATTATAATGAGACACGGAACACAACATTAAAAAGATAACCATCACTTACACTGCAGTCATCTCGCTGCGCAACCATCTGTATTCTCTTTGCTGTCTAACCTGGAAACATAAATAGATTATCATGAGACACGGAACACAATATTAAAAAGGTTAGACAAGACACGGAACACAATATTTAAGAGATACCGTCACTTACACTGCAGTCATCTGTATTCTCTTTGTTGTCTGAACTGGAAACAGAAATAGATCATAGTGAGACACGGACACAATATTAAAAAGATACCGTCACTTACACTGCAGTCATCTCGCTGCACAACCATCTGTATTCTCTTTGCTGTCTAACCTGGAAACAGCAATAGGTTATAATAAGACATGGAACACAATATTTAAGAGATACCGTCAACTACACTGCAGACATCTCGCTGATCAACCATCTGTATTCTATTTGCTGTCTAACATGGAAATGTAAATAGATTATAATGAGACACAGAACACAACATTAAAAAGATAACCGTCACTTACACTGTAGTCATTTCGCTGCGCAACCATCTGTATTCTCTTTGCTGTCTAACCTGGAAACATAAATAGATTATAATGAGACACGGAACACAACATTAAAAGATAACAGTCACTTACACTGTAGTCATCTCGCTGCGCAACCATCTGTATTCCCTTTGCTGTCTAACCTGTAAACATAAATAGATTATAACGAGACAAAAAGACACGGAACACAATATTTAAGAGATACCGTCACTAACACTAGTCAACTGTATTCTCTTTGCTGTCTGAACTGGAAACAGAAATATATTATAGTGAGACACGGGACAAGATATTAAAAACATAACCGTCACTTACACTGTAGTCATCTCGCTGCCCAACCATCTGTATTCTCTTTGCTGTCTAACTTGGAAACAGAAACAGATTATAACGAGACAACAAAACACGGAACACAACATTTAAGAGATACCGTCACTTACACTGCAGTCATCTGTATTCTCTTTGCTGTCTGAACTGTTAACAGAAATAGATTATAGTGAGACACGGGACACAATATTAAAAAGATACCGTCACTTACACTGCAGTCATCTCGCTGCGCAACCATCTGTATTCTCTTTGCTGTCTAACCTGGAAACAGCAATAGATTATAATAAGACATGGAACACAATATTTAAGAGATAACGTCACCTACACTGTAGTCATCTCGCTGCGCAACCATCTGTATTCTCTTTGCTGTCTAACCAGGAAACATAAATAGATTATAATAAGACACGGAACACAATATTTAAAATATAACCGTCACTTACACTGTAGTCATCTCGCTGCGCAACCATCTGTATTCTCTTTGCTGTCTAACCTGGAAACATAAATAGATTATCATGAGACACGGAACACAATATTTAAAAGATAACCGTCACTTACACTGTAGTCATCTCGCTGCGCAACCATCTGTATTCTCTTTGCTGTCTAACCTGGAAACATAAATAGATTATAATGAGACACGGAACACAACATTAAAAGATAACAGTCACTTACACTGTAGTCATCTCGCTGCGCAACCATCTGTATTCTCTTTGCTGTCTAAATTGGAAACAGAAACAGATTATAACGAGACAATAAGACACGGAACACAATATTTAAGAGATACCGTCACCTACACTGCAGTCATCTCGCTGGGCAACCATCTGTATTCTCTTTGCTGTCTAACATGGAAACATAAATAGATTATAATAAGACACGGGACACAATATTAAAAATATTACCGTCACTTAAACTGTAGTCATCTCGCTGCGCAACCATCTGTGTTCTCTTTGCTGTCTTACCTGGAAACAGAAACAGATTATAACGAGACAATAAGACACGGAACACAATATTTAAGAGATACCGTCACTTACACTGCAGTCATCTGTATTCACTTTGCTGTCTGAACTGGAAACAGAAATAGATTATAGTGAAACACGGAAAACAATATTAAAAAGATACCGTCACTTACACTGCAGTCATCTCGCTGCGCAACCATCTGTATTATCTTTGCTGTCTATCCTGGAAACAGAAATAGATTATAATGAGACACGGAACACAATATTTAAAAGATAACCGTCACTTACACTGTAGTCATCTCGCTGCGCAACCATCTGTATTCTCTCTGCTGTCTAAGCTGGAAAGAGAAATAGATTATAATGAGACACGGAACACAACATTAAAAAGATAACCATCACTTACACTGCAGTCATCTCGCTGCGCAACCATCTGTATTCTCTTTGCTGTCTAACCTGGAAACATAAATAGATTATCATGAGACACGGAACACAATATTAAAAAGGTTAGACAAGACACGGAACACAATATTTAAGAGATACCGTCACTTACACTGCAGTCATCTGTATTCTCTTTGTTGTCTGAACTGGAAACAGAAATAGATCATAGTGAGACACGGACACAATATTAAAAAGATACCGTCACTTACACTGCAGTCATCTCGCTGCACAACCATCTGTATTCTCTTTGCTGTCTAACCTGGAAACAGCAATAGGTTATAATAAGACATGGAACACAATATTTAAGAGATACCGTCAACTACACTGCAGTCATCTCGCTGATCAACCATCTGTATTCTATTTGCTGTCTAACATGGAAATGTAAATAGATTATAATGAGACACGGAACACAACATTAAAAAGATAACCGTCACTTACACTGTAGTCATTTCGCTGCGCAACCATCTGTATTCTCTTTGCTGTCTAACTTGGAAACAGAAACAGATTATAACGAGACAATAAGACACGGAACACAATATTTAAGAGATGCCGTCACCTACACTGCAGTCATCTCGCTGGGCAACCATCTGTATTCTCTTTGCTGTCTAACATGGAAACATAAATAGATTATAATAAGACACGGGACACAATATTAAAAATATGACCGTCACTTAAACTGTAGTCATCTCGCTGCGCAACCATCTGTGTTCTCTTTGCTGACTTACCTGGAAACAGAAACAGATTATAACGAGACAATAAGACACGGAACACAATATTTAAGAGATACCGTCACTTACACTGCAGTCATCTGTATTCACTTTGCTGTCTGAACTGGAAAAAGAAATAGATTATAGTGAAACACGGAAAACAATATTAAAAAGATACCGTCACTTACACTGCAGTCATCTCGCTACGCAACCATTTGTATTATCTTTGCTGTCTATCCTGGAAACAGAAATAGATTATAATGAGACACGGAACACAACATTAAAAAGATAACCGTCACTTACACTGCAGTCATCTCGCTGCGCAACCATCTTTATTCTCTTTGCTGTCTAACCTGGAAACAGAAATAGATTATAATGAGACACAGAACACAACATTAAAAAGATAACCGCCACTTACACTGCAGTCATCTCGCTGCGCAACCATCTGTATTATCTTTGCTGTCTATCCTGGAAACAGAAATAGATTATAATGAGACACGGAACACAACATTAAAAAGATAACCATCACTTACACTGCAGACATCTCGCTGCGCAACCATCTGTATTCTCTTTGCTGTCTAACCTGGAAACACAAATAGATTATAATAAGACACGGAACACAATATTTAAAATATGACCGTCACTTACACTGTAGTCATCTCGATGCGCAACCATCTGTATTCTCTTTGCTCTCTAAGCTGGAAACAGAAACAGATTAATACGATACAATAAGACACGGAACACAATATTTTAAAAGATACCGTCACTTACACTCCAGTCATCTGTATTCTCCTTGTTGTCTGAACTGGAAACAGAAATAGATTATAGTGAGACACGGAAAACAATATTAAAAAGATAACCGTCACTTACACTGCAGTCATCTCGCTGCGCAACCATCTGTATTCTCTTTGCTGTCTAACCTGGAAACATAAATAGATTATAATAAGACACGGAACACAATATTAAAAATATAACCGTCACTTACACTGTAGTCATCTCGCTGCGCAACCATCTGTATTCTCTTTGCTGTCTAACCTGGAAACAGCAATAGATTATAATAAGACATGGAACACAATATTTAAGAGATAACGTCACCTACACTGTAGTCATCTCGCTGCGCAACCATCTGTATTCTCTTTGCTGTCTAACCAGGAAACATAAATAGATTATAATAAGACACGGAACACAATATTTAAAATATAACCGTCACTTACGCTGTTGTCATCTCGCTGCGCAACCATCTGTATTCTCTTTGCAGTCTAACCTGGAAACATAAATAGATTATCATGAGACACGGAACACAATATTTAAAAGATAACCGTCACTTACACTGTAGTCATCTCGCTGCGCAACCATCTGTATTCTCTCTGCTGTCTAAGCTGGAAAGAGAAATAGATTATAATGAGACACGGAACACAACATTAAAAAGATAACCATCACTTACACTGCAGTCATCTCGCTGCGCAACCATCTGTATTCTCTTTGCTGTCTAACCTGGAAACATAAATAGATTATCATGAGACACGGAACACAATATTAAAAAGGTTAGACAAGACACGGAACACAATATTTAAGAGATACCGTCACTTACACTGCAGTCATCTGTATTCTCTTTGTTGTCTGAACTGGAAACAGAAATAGATCATAGTGAGACACGGACACAATATTAAAAAGATACCGTCACTTACACTGCAGTCATCTCGCTGCGCAACCATCTGTATTATCTTTGCTGTCTAACCTGGAAACAGCAATAGGTTATAATAAGACATGGAACACAATATTTAAGAGATACCGTCAACTACACTGCAGTCATCTCGCTGAGCAACCATCTGTATTATATTTGCTGTCTAACATGGAAATGTAAATAGATTATAATGAGACACGGAACACAACATTAAAAAGATAACCGTCACTTACACTGTAGTCATTTCGCTGCGCAACCATCTGTATTCTCTTTGCTGTCTAACCTGGAAACATAAATAGATTATAATGAGACACGGAACACAACATTAAAAGATAACAGTCACTTACACTGTAGTCATCTCGCTGCGCAACCATCTGTATTCTCTTTGCTGTCTAAATTGGAAACAGAAACAGATTATAACGAGACAATAAGACACGGAACACAATATTTAAGAGATACCGTCACCTACACTGCAGTCATCTCGCTGGGCAACCATCTGTATTCTCTTTGCTGTCTAACATGGAAACATAAATAGATTATAATAAGACACGGGACACAATATTAAAAATATTACCGTCACTTAAACTGTAGTCATCTCGCTGCGCAACCATCTGTGTTCTCTTTGCTGTCTTACCTGGAAACAGAAACAGATTATAACGAGACAATAAGACACGGAACACAATATTTAAGAGATACCGTCACTTACACTGCAGTCATCTGTATTCACTTTGCTGTCTGAACTGGAAACAGAAATAGATTATAGTGAAACACGGAAAACAATATTAAAAAGATACCGTCACTTACACTGCAGTCATCTCGCTGCGCAACCATCTGTATTATCTTTGCTGTCTATCCTGGAAACAGAAATAGATTATAATGAGACACGGAACACAACATTAAAAAGATAACCGTCACTTACACTGCAGTCATCTCGCTGCGCAACCATCTGTATTCTCTTTGCTGTCTAACCTGGAAACAGAAATAGATTATAATGAGACACGGAACACAACATTAAAAAGATAACCGTCACTTACACTGCAGTCATCTCGCTGCGCAACCATCTGTATTATCTTTGCTGTCTATCCTGGAAACAGAAATAGATTATAATGAGACACGGAACACAACATTAAAAAGATAACCGTCACTTACACTGCATGCAGTCATCTCGCTGCGCAACCATCTGTATTCTCTTTGCTGTCTAACCTGGAAACACAAATAGATTATAATAAGACACGGAACACAATATTCAAAATATGAACGTCACTTACACTGTAGTCATCTCGATGCGCAACCATCTGTATTCTCTTTGCTGTCTAACCTGGAAACAGAAACAGATTAATACGAGACAATAAGACACGGAACACAATATTTAAGAGATACCGTCACTTACACTCCAGTCATCTGTATTCTCTTTGCTGTCTGAACTGGAAACAGAAATAGATTATTGTGAGACACGGAAAACAATATCAAAAAGATAACCGTCACTTACACTGCAGTCATCTCGCCGCGCAACCATCTGTATTCTCTTTGCTGTCTAACCTGGAAACATAAATAGATTATAATAAGACACGGAACACAATATTAAAAATATAACCGTCACTTACACTGTAGTCATCTCGCTGCGCAACCATCTGTATTCTCTTTGCTGTCTAACCTGGAAACATAAATAGATTATCATGAGACACGGAACACAATATTAAAAAGATAACCGTCACTTACACTGTAGTCATCTCGCTGCCCAACCATCTGTATTCTCTTTGCTGTCTAACCTGGAAACAGAAACAGATTATAACGAGACAATAAGACACGGAACACAATATTTAAGAGATACCGTCACTTACACTGCAATCATCTGTATTCTCTTTGCTGTCTGAACGGGAAACAGAAATAGATTATAATGAGGCCCGGAACACAACACTAACAAGATAACCGTCACTTACACTGTAGTCATCTCGCTGCGCAACCATCTGTATTATCTTTGCTGTCTAACCTGGAAACAGAAATAGATTATAATAAGACACGGAACACAATATTAAAAATATAACCGTCACTTACACTGAAGTCATCTCGTTGTGCAACCATCTGTATTCTCTTTGCTGTCTAACCTGTAAACATAAATAGATTATAATAAGACACGGAACACAATATTAAAAATATAACCGTCACTTACACTGTAGTCATCTCTCTGCGCAACCATCTGTATTCTCTTTGCTGTCTAACCTGCAAACATAAATAGATTATAATGAGACACGGAACACAATATTAAAAAGATAACCGTCACTTACACTGTAGTCATCTCGCTGCCCAACCATCTGTATTCTCTTTGCTGTCTAACCTGGAAACAGAAACAGATTATAACGAGACAATAAGACACGGAACACAATATTTAAGAGATACCGTCACTTACACTCCAGTCATCTGTATTCTCTTTGCTGTCTGAACTGAAAACAGAAACAGATCATAGTGAGACACGGGACACAATATTAAAAAGATAACGTCACTTACACTGCAGTCATCTCGCTGAGCAACCATCTGTATTCTCTTTGCTGTCTAACCTGGAAACAGCAATAGATTATAATAAGACATGCAACACAATATTTAAGAGATACAGCCACCTACACTGCAGTCATCTCGCTGAGCAACCATCTGTATTCTCTTTGCTGTCTAACCTGGAAACAGAAATAGATTATAATAAGACACGGAACACAATATTTAAAATATAACCGTCACTTACGCTGTTGTCATCTCGCTGCGCAACCATCTGTATTCTCTTTGCTGTCTAACCTGGAAACATAAATAGATTATCATGAGACACGGAACACAATATTTAAAAGATAACCGTCACTTACACTGTAGTCATCTCGCTGCGCAACCATCTGTATTCTCTCTGCTGTCTAAGCTGGAAAGAGAAATAGATTATAATGAGACACGGAACACAACATTAAAAAGATAACCATCACTTACACTGCAGTCATCTCGCTGCGCAACCATCTGTATTCTCTTTGCTGTCTAACCTGGAAACATAAATAGATTATCATGAGACACGGAACACAATATTAAAAAGGTTAGACAAGACACGGAACACAATATTTAAGAGATACCGTCACTTACACTGCAGTCATCTGTATTCTCTTTGTTGTCTGAACTGGAAACAGAAATAGATCATAGTGAGACACGGACACAATATTAAAAAGATACCGTCACTTACACTGCAGTCATCTCGCTGCGCAACCATCTGTATTATCTTTGCTGTCTAACCTGGAAACAGCAATAGGTTATAATAAGACATGGAACACAATATTTAAGAGATACCGTCAACTACACTGCAGTCATCTCGCTGAGCAACCATCTGTATTATATTTGCTGTCTAACATGGAAATGTAAATAGATTATAATGAGACACGGAACACAACATTAAAAAGATAACCGTCACTTACACTGTAGTCATTTCGCTGCGCAACCATCTGTATTCTCTTTGCTGTCTAACCTGGAAACATAAATAGATTATAATGAGACACGGAACACAACATTAAAAGATAACAGTCACTTACACTGTAGTCATCTCGCTGCGCAACCATCTGTATTCTCTTTGCTGTCTAAATTGGAAACAGAAACAGATTATAACGAGACAATAAGACACGGAACACAATATTTAAGAGATACCGTCACCTACACTGCAGTCATCTCGCTGGGCAACCATCTGTATTCTCTTTGCTGTCTAACATGGAAACATAAATAGATTATAATAAGACACGGGACACAATATTAAAAATATTACCGTCACTTAAACTGTAGTCATCTCGCTGCGCAACCATCTGTGTTCTCTTTGCTGTCTTACCTGGAAACAGAAACAGATTATAACGAGACAATAAGACACGGAACACAATATTTAAGAGATACCGTCACTTACACTGCAGTCATCTGTATTCACTTTGCTGTCTGAACTGGAAACAGAAATAGATTATAGTGAAACACGGAAAACAATATTAAAAAGATACCGTCACTTACACTGCAGTCATCTCGCTGCGCAACCATCTGTATTATCTTTGCTGTCTATCCTGGAAACAGAAATAGATTATAATGAGACACGGAACACAACATTAAAAAGATAACCGTCACTTACACTGCAGTCATCTCGCTGCGCAACCATCTGTATTATCTTTGCTGTCTATCCTGGAAACAGAAATAGATTATAATGAGACACGGAACACAACATTAAAAAGATAACCGTCACTTACACTGCATGCAGTCATCTCGCTGCGCAACCATCTGTATTCTCTTTGCTGTCTAACCTGGAAACACAAATAGATTATAATAAGACACGGAACACAATATTCAAAATATGAACGTCACTTACACTGTAGTCATCTCGATGCGCAACCATCTGTATTCTCTTTGCTGTCTAACCTGGAAACAGAAACAGATTAATACGAGACAATAAGACACGGAACACAATATTTAAGAGATACCGTCACTTACACTCCAGTCATCTGTATTCTCTTTGCTGTCTGAACTGGAAACAGAAATAGATTATTGTGAGACACGGAAAACAATATCAAAAAGATAACCGTCACTTACACTGCAGTCATCTCGCCGCGCAACCATCTGTATTCTCTTTGCTGTCTAACCTGGAAACATAAATAGATTATAATAAGACACGGAACACAATATTAAAAATATAACCGTCACTTACACTGTAGTCATCTCGCTGCGCAACCATCTGTATTCTCTTTGCTGTCTAACCTGGAAACATAAATAGATTATCATGAGAAATGGAACACAATATTAAAAAGATAACCGTCACTTACACTGTAGTCATCTCGCTGCCCAACCATCTGTATTCTCTTTGCTGTCTAACCTGGAAACAGAAACAGATTATAACGAGACAATAAGACACGGAACACAATATTTAAGAGATACCGTCACTTACACTGCAATCATCTGTATTCTCTTTGCTGTCTGAACGGGAAACAGAAATAGATTATAATGAGGCCCGGAACACAACACTAACAAGATAACCGTCACTTACACTGTAGTCATCTCGCTGCGCAACCATCTGTATTATCTTTGCTGTCTAACCTGGAAACAGAAATAGATTATAATAAGACACGGAACACAATATTAAAAATATAACCGTCACTTACACTGAAGTCATCTCGTTGTGCAACCATCTGTATTCTCTTTGCTGTCTAACCTGTAAACATAAATAGATTATAATAAGACACGGAACACAATATTAAAAATATAACCGTCACTTACACTGTAGTCATCTCTCTGCGCAACCATCTGTATTCTCTTTGCTGTCTAACCTGCAAACATAAATAGATTATAATGAGACACGGAACACAATATTAAAAAGATAACCGTCACTTACACTGTAGTCATCTCGCTGCCCAACCATCTGTATTCTCTTTGCTGTCTAACCTGGAAACAGAAACAGATTATAACGAGACAATAAGACACGGAACACAATATTTAAGAGATACCGTCACTTACACTCCAGTCATCTGTATTCTCTTTGCTGTCTGAACTGAAAACAGAAACAGATCATAGTGAGACACGGGACACAATATTAAAAAGATAACGTCACTTACACTGCAGTCATCTCGCTGAGCAACCATCTGTATTCTCTTTGCTGTCTAACCTGGAAACAGCAATAGATTATAATAAGACATGCAACACAATATTTAAGAGATACAGCCACCTACACTGCAGTCATCTCGCTGAGCAACCATCTGTATTCTCTTTGCTGTCTAACCTGGAAACAGAAATAGATTATAATGAGACACGGAACACAATATTAAAAATATAACCGTCACTTACACTGTAGTCATCTCGCTGCGCAACCATCTGTATTATCTTTGCTGTCTAACCTGGAAACATAAATAGATTATAATGAGACACGGAACACAACATTAAAAAGATAACCGTCACTTACACTGCAGTCATCTCGCTGCGCAACCATCTGTATTCTCTTTGCTGTCTAACCTGGAAACAGAAACAGATTATAACGAGACACGGGACACAATATTAAAAATATAACCGTCACTTACACTGTAGTCATCTCGCTGCGCAACCATCTGTATTCTCTTTGCTGTCTAACCTGGACACAGAAACAGATTATAACGAGACAATAAGACACGGAACACAATATTTAAGAGATACCATCACTTACACTGCACCCATCTGTATTCTCTTTGCTGTCTGAACTGAAAACAGAATTTGATCATAGTGAGACACGGGACACAATATTAAAAATATACCGTCACTTACACTGCAGTCATCTCGCTGCGCAACCAACTGTATTCTCTTTGCTGTCTAACCTGGAAACAGCAATAGATTATAGTACGACATGGAACACAATATTTAAGAGATACCGTCACCTACACTGCAGTCATATCACTGAGCAACCATCTGTATTCTCTTTGCTGTCTAACCTGGAAACAGAAATAGATTATAATAAGACACGGAACACAACATTAAAAAGATAATCGTCACTTACACTGCAGTCATCTCGCTGCGCAACCATCTGGATTCTCTTTGCTGTCTAACCTGGAAACATAAATATATTATAATAAGACACGGAACACAATATTACAAATATAACCGTCACTTACACTGCAGTCATCTCGCTGCGCAACCATATGTATTCTCTTTGCTGTCTAACTTGGAAACAGAAACAGATTAAAACGAGACAATAAGACACGGAACACAATATTTAAGAGATACCGTTACCTACACTGCAGTCATCTCGCTGGGCAACCATCTGTATTCTCTTTGCTGTCTAACATGGAATCATAAATAGATTATAATAAGACACGGAACACAATATTAAAAATATAACCGTCACTTACACTGTAGTCATCTCGCTGCGCAACCATCTGTATTCTCTTTGCTGTCTAACCTGGAAACAGAAACAGATTTTAACGAGACAATAAGACACGAACACAATATTTAAGAGATACCGTCACTTACACTGCAGTCGTCTGTATTCTCTTTGCTGTCTGAACTGATAACAGAAATAGATCATAGTGAGACACGGGACACAATATTAAAAAGATACCGTAGCTTACAATGCAGTCATCTCGCTGCGCAACCATCTGTATTCTCTTTGCTGTCTAAAACCTGGAAACAGCAATAGATTATAATAAGACATGGAACACAATATTTAAGAGATACCGTCACCTACACTGTAGTCATCTCGCTGCGCAACCATCTGTATTCTCTTTGCTGTATAACCTGGACACAGAAACAGATTATAACGAGACAATAAGACACGGAACACAATATTTAAGAGATACCATCACTTACACTGCACCCATCTGTATTCTCTTTGCTGTCTGAACTGAAAACAGAAATAGATCATAGTGAGACACGGGACACAATATTAAAAATATACCGTCACTTACACTGCAGTCATCTCGCTGCGCAACCATCTGTATTCTCTAAGCTGTCTAACCTGGAAACAGCAATAGATTATAGTACGACATGGAACACAATATTTAAGAGATACCGTCACCTACACTGCAGTCATATCGCTGCGCAACCATCTGTATTCTCTTTGCTGTCTAACCTGGAAACATAAATATATTATAATAAGACACGGAACACAATATTACAATTATAACCGTCACTTACACTGTAGTCATCTCGCTGCGCAACCATCTGTATTATCCTTGCTGTCTAACCTGGAAACATAAATAGATTATAATGAGACACGGAACACAACATTAAAAAGATGACCGTCACTTACACTGCAGTCATCTCGCTGCGCAACCATCTGTATTCTCTTTGCTATCTAACCTGGAAACAGAAACAGATTATAACGAGACACGGGATACAATATTAAAAATATAACGGTCACTTACACTGTAGTCATCTCGCTGCGCGACCATCTGTATTCTCTTTGCTGTCTAACCTGGAAACAGCAATAGATTATAATACGAATGGAACACAATATTTAAGAGATACCGTCACCTAAACTGCAGTCATCTCGCTGAGAAACCATCTGTATTCTCCTTGCTGTCTAACCTGGAAACAGAAATAGATTATAGTGAGACACGGAACACAACATTAAAAAGATAACCGTCACTTACACTGCAGTCATCTCGCTGCGCAACCATCTGTATTCTCTTTGCTGTCTAACCTGGAAACAGAAATATATTATAATAAGACACGGAACACAATATTACAATTATAACCGTCACTTACACTGTAGTCATCTCGCTGCGCAACCATCTGTATTATCCTTGCTGTCTAACCAGGAAACATAAATAGATTATAATGAGACACGGAACACAACATTAAAAAGATGACCGTCACTTACACTGCAGTCATCTCGCTGCGCAACCATCTGTATTCTCTTTGCTATCTAACCTGGAAACAGAAACAGATTATAACGAGACACGGGATACAATATTAAAAATATAACGGTCACTTACACTGTAGTCATCTCGCTGCGCGACCATCTGTATTCTCTTTGCTGTCTAACCTGGAAACAGCAATAGATTATAATACGAATGGAACACAATATTTAAGAGATACCGTCACCTAAACTGCAGTCATCTCGCTGAGAAACCATCTGTATTCTCCTTGCTGTCTAACCTGGAAACAGAAATAGATTATAGTGAGACACGGAACACAACATTAAAAAGATAACCGTCACTTACACTGCAGTCATCTCGCTGCGCAACCATCTGTATTCTCTTTGCTGTCTAACCTGGAAACATAAATATATTATAATAAGACATGGAAAACAATATTAAAAATATAACCGTCACTTACACTGTAGTCATCTCGCTGCGCAACCGACTGTATTCCCTTTGCTGTCTAACGTGGAAACATAAATAGATTATAATGAGACAATAAGACACGGAACACAATATTTAAGAGATACTGTCACTTACACTGCAGTCATCTGTATTCTCTTTGCTGTCTAACCTGGAAACATAAATAGATTATCATGAGACACGGAACACAATATTTAAAAGATAACCGTCACTTACACTGTAGTCATCTCGCTGCGCAACCATCTGTATTCTCTCTGCTGTCTAACCTGGAAACATAAATAGATTATCATGAGACACGGAACACAATATTAAAAAGGTTAGACAAGACACGGAACACAATATTTAAGAGATACCGTCACTTACACTGCAGTCATCTGTATTCTCTGTGTTGTCTGAACTGGAAACAGAAATAGATCATAGTGAGACACGGGCACAATATTAAAAAGATACCGTCACTTACACTTCAGTCATCTCGCTGCGCAACCATCTGTATTCTCTTTGCTGTCTAACCTGGAAACAGCAATAGGTTATAATAAGACACGGAACACAATATTTAAGAGATACCGTCACTTACACTGCAATCATCTGTATTCTCTTTGCTGTCTGAACGGGAAACAGAAATAGATTATAATGAGGCCCGGAACACAACACTAAAAAGATAACCGTCACTTACACTGTAGTCATCTCGCTGCGCAACCATCTGTATTCTCTTTGCTGTCTAACCTGGAAAAATAAATAGATTATAATAAGACACGGAACACAATATTAAAAATATAACCGTCACTTACACTGAAGTCATCTCGTTGTGCAACCATCTGTATTCCCTTTGCTGTCTAACCTGTAAACATAAATAGATTATAACGAGACAAAAAGACACGAAACACAATATTTAAGAGATACCGCCACTAACACTGTAGTCAACTGTATTCTCTTTGCTGTCTGAACTGGAAACAGAAATATATTATAGTGGGACACGGGACAAGATATTAAAAACATAACCGTCACTTACACTGTAGTCATCTCGCTGCCCAACCATCTGTATTCTCTTTGCTGTCTAACATGGAAACAGAAACAGATTATAACGAGACAACAAAACACGGAACACAATATTTAAGAGATACCGTCACTTACACTGCAGTCATCTGTATTCTCTTTGCTGTCTGAACTGTTAACAGAAATAGATTATAGTGAGACACGGGACACAATATTAAAAAGATACCGTCACTTACACTGCAGTCATCTCGCTGCGCAACCATCTGTATTCTCTTTGCTGTCTAACCTGGAAACAGCAATAGATTATAATAAGACATGGAACACAATATTTAAGAGATAACGTCACCTACACTGTAGTCATCTCGCTGCGCAACCATCTGTATTCTCTTTGCTGTCTAACCAGGAAACATAAATAGATTATAATAAGACACGGAACACAATATTTAAAATATAACCGTCACTTACACTGTAGTCATCTCGCTGCGCAACCATCTGTATTCTCTTTGCTGTCTAACCTGGAAACATAAATAGATTATCATGAGACACGGAACACAATATTTAAAAGATAACCGTCACTTACACTGTAGTCATCTCGCTGCGCAACCATCTGTATTCTCTCTGCTGTCTAAGCTGGAAAGAGAAATAGATTATAATGAGACACGGAACACAACATTAAAAAGATAACCATCACTTACACTGCAGTCATCTCGCTGCGCAACCATCTGTATTCTCTTTGCTGTCTAACCTGGAAACATAAATAGATTATCATGAGACACGGAACACAATATTAAAAAGGTTAGACAAGACACGGAACACAATATTTAAGAGATACCGTCACTTACACTGCAGCCATCTGTATTCTCTCTGCTGTCTGAACTGGAAACAGAAATAGATCATAGTGAGACACGGACACAATATTAAAAAGATACCGTCACTTACACTGCAGTCATCTCGCTGCACAACCATCTGTATTCTCTTTGCTGTCTAACCTGGAAACAGCGATAGGTTATAATAAGACATGGAACACAATATTTAAGAGATACCATCAACTACACTGCAGTCATCTCGCTGAGCAACCATCTGTATTCTATTTGCTGTCTAACATGGAAATGTAAATAGATTATAATGAGACACGGAACACAACATTAAAAAGATAACCGTCACTTACACTGTAGTCATTTCGATGCGCAACCATCTGTATTCTCTTTGCTGTCTAACCTGGAAACATAAATAGATTATAATGAGACACGGAACACAACATTAAAAGATAACAGTCACTTACACTGTAGTCATCTCGCTGCGCAACCATCTGTATTCTCTTTGCTGTCTAACTTGGAAACAGAAACAGATTATAACGAGACAATAAGACACGGAACACAATATTTAAGAGATACCGTCACCTACACTGCAGTCATCTCGCTGGGCAACCATCTGTATTCTCTTTGCTGTCTAACATGGAAACATAAATAGATTATAATAAGACACGGGACACAATATTAAAAATATGACCGTCACTTAAGCTGTAGTCATCTCGCTGCGCAACCATCTTTGTTCTCTTTGCTGTCTTACCTGGAAACAGAAACAGATTATAACGAGACAATAAGACACGGAACACAATATTTAAGAGATACCGTCACTTACACTGCAGTCATCTGTATTCACTTTGCTGTCTGAACTGGAAACAGAAATAGATTATAGTGAAACACGGAAAACAATATTAAAAAGATACCGTCACTTACACTGCAGTCATCTCGCTGCGCAACCATCTGTATTCTCTTTGCTGTCTAACCTGGAAACAGAAATATATTATAATAAGACACGGAACACAATATTACAATTATAACCGTCACTTACACTGTAGTCATCTCGCTGCGCAACCATCTGTATTATCCTTGCTGTCTAACCTGGAAACATAAATAGATTATAATGAGACACGGAACACAACATTAAAAAGATGACCGTCACTTACACTGCAGTCATCTCGCTGCGCAACCATCTGTATTCTCTTTGCTATCTAACCTGGAAACAGAAACAGATTATAACGAGACACGGGATACAATATTAAAAATATAACGGTCACTTACACTGTAGTCATCTCGCTGCGCGACCATCTGTATTCTCTTTGCTGTCTAACCTGGAAACAGCAATAGATTATAATACGAATGGAACACAATATTTAAGAGATACCGTCACCTAAACTGCAGTCATCTCGCTGAGAAACCATCTGTATTCTCCTTGCTGTCTAACCTGGAAACAGAAATAGATTATAGCGAGACACGGAACACAACATTAAAAAGATAACCGTCACTTACACTGCAGTCATCTCGCTGCGCAACCATCTATATTCTCTTTGCTGTCTAACCTGGAAACATAAATATATTATAATAAGACATGGAACACAATATTAAAAATATAACCGTCACTTACACTGTAGTCATCTCGCTGCGCAACCGTCTGTATTCCCTTTGCTGTCTAACGTGGAAACATAAATAGATTATAATGAGACAATAAGACACGGAACACAATATTTAAGAGATACTGTCACTTACACTGCAGTCATCTGTATTCTCTTTGCTGTCTGAACTGGAAACAGAAATAGATTATAGTGAGACACGAGACACAATATTAAAAAGATACCGTCACTTACACTGCAGTCATCTCGCTGCGCAACAATCTGTATTCTCTTTGCTGTCTAACCTGGAAACAGAAATAGATTATAATAAGACATGCAACACAATATTTAAGAGATACCGCCACCTACACTGCAGTCATCTCGCTGAGCAACCATCTGTATTCTCTTTGCTGTCTAACCTGGAAACAGAAATAGATTATAATGAGACACGGAACACAACATTAAAAAGATAACCGTCACTTACACTGCAGTCATCTCGCTGCGCAACCATCTGTATTCTCTTTGCTGTCTAACCTGGAAACAGAAATAGATTATAATGACACACGGAACACAATATTAAAAATATAACTGTCACTTACACTGTAGTGATCTCGCTGCGCAACCATCTGTATTCTCTTTGCTGTCAAACCTGGAAACAGAAACAGATTATAACGAGACAATAAGACACGGAACACAATATTTAAGAGATACCGTCACTTACACTGCAGTCATCTGTATTCTCTTTGCTGTCTGAACTGAAAACAGAAACAGATCATAGTGAGACACGGGACACAATATTAAAAAGATACCGTCACTTACACTGCAGTCATCTCGCTGCGCAACCATCTGTATTCTCTTTGCTGTCTAACCTGGAAACAGCAATAGATTATAGTACGACATGGAACACAATATTTAAGAGATACCGTCACCTACACTGCAGTCATATCACTGAGCAACCATCTGTATTCTCTTTGCTGTCTAACCTGGAAACAGAAATAGATTATAATAAGACACGGAACACAACATTAAAAAGATAATCGTCACTTACACTGCAGTCATCTCGCTGCGCAACCATCTGTATTCTCTTTGCTGTCTAACCTGGAAACATAAATATATTATAATAAGACACGGAACACAATATTACAATTATAACCGTCACTTACACTGCAGTCATCTCGCTGCGCAACCATCTGTATTCGCTTTGGTGTCTAACTTGGAAACAGAAACAGATTAAAACGAGACAATAAGACACGGAACACAATATTTAAGAGATACCGTTACCTACACTGCAGTCATCTCGCTGGGCAACCATCTGTATTCTCTTTGCTGTCTAACATGGAATCATAAATAGATTATAATAAGACACGGAACACAATATTAAAAATATAACCGTCACTTACACTGTAGTCATCTCGCTGCGCAACCATCTGTATTCTCTTTGCTGTCTAACCTGGAAACAGAAACAGATTATAACGAGACACGGGACACAATATTAAAAATATAACCGCCACTTACATTGTAGTCATCTCGCTGCGCAACCATCTGTATTCTCTTTGCTGTCTAACCTGGAAACAGAAACTGATTATAACGAGACAATAAGACACGGAACACAATATTAAAGAGATACCGTCACTTACACTGCAGCCATCTGTATTCTCATTGCTGTCTGAACTGAAAACAGAAATAGATCATAGTGAGACACGGGACACAATATTAAAAAGATACCGTCACTTACACTGCAGTCATCTCGCTGCGCAACCATCTGTATTCTCTAAGCTGTCTAACCTGGAAACAGCAATAGATTATAGTACGACATGGAACACAATATTTAAGAGATACCGTCACCTACGCTGCAGTCATATCGCTGAGCAACCATCTGTATTCTCTTTGCTGTCTAACCTGGAAACAGAAATAGATTATAATGAGACACGGAACACAACATTAAAAAGATAACCGTCACTTACACTGTAGTCATCTCGCTGCGCAACCATCTGTATTCTCTTTGCTGTCTAACCTGGAAACATAAATATATTATAATAAGACACGGAACACAATATTACAATTATAACCGTCACTTACACTGTAGTCATCTCGCTGCGCAACCATCTGTATTATCCTTGCTGTCTAACCTGGAAACATAAATAGATTATAATGAGACACGGAACACAACATTACAAAGATGACCGTCACTTACACTGCAGTCATCTCGCTGCGCAACCATCTGTATTCTCTTTGCTATCTAACCTGGAAACAGAAACAGATTTTAACGAGACACGGGAACACAATATTAAAAATATAACGGTCACTTACACTGTAGTCATCTCGCTGCGCGACCATCTGTATTCTCTTTGCTGTCTAACCTGGAAACAGCAATAGATTATAATACGAATAGAACACAATATTTAAGAGATACCGTCACCTAAACTGCAGTCATCTCGCTGAGAAATCATCTGTACTCTCTTTGCTGTCTAACCTGGAAACAGAAATAGATTATAGTGAGACACGGAACACAACATTAAAAAGATAACCGTCACTTACACTGCAGTCATCTCGCTGCGCAACCATCTGTATTCTCTTTGCTGTCTAACCTGGAAACATAAATATATTATAATAAGAAATGGAACACAATATTAAAAATATAACCGTCACTTACACTGTAGTCATCTCGCTGCGCAACCATCTGTATTCCCTTTGCTGTCTAACCTGGAAACATAAATAGATTATAATGAGACAATAAGACACGGAACACAATATTTAAGAGATACTGTCACTTACACTGCAGTCATCTGTATTCTCTTTGCTGTCTGAACTGGAAACAGAAATAGATTATAGTGAGACATGCAACACAATATTTAAGAGATACCGCCACCTGCACTGCAGTCATCTCGCTGAGCAACCATCTGTATTCTCTTTGCTGTCTAACATGGAAACAGAAATAGATTATAATGAGACACGGAACACAACATTAAAAAGATAACCGTCACTTACACTGCAGTCATCTCGCTGCGCAACCATCTGTATTCTCTTTGCTGTCTAACCTGGAAACAGCAATAGATTATAATAAGACATGCAACACAATATTTAAGAGATACCGCCACCTACACTGCAGTCATCTCGCTGAGCAACCATCTGTATTCTCTTTGCTGTCTAACCTGGAAACAGAAATAGATTATAATGAGACACGGAACACAACATTAAAAAGATAACCGTCACTTACACTGCAGTCATCTCGCTGCGCAACCATCTGTATTCTCTTTGCTGTCTAACCTGGAAACAGAAATAGATTATAATGACACACGGAACACAATATTAAAAATATAACTGTCACTTACACTGTAGTGATCTCGCTGCGCAACCATATGTATTCTCTTTGCTGTCAAACCTGGAAACAGAAAGAGATTATAACGAGACAATAAGACACGGAACACAATATTTAAGAGATACCGTCACTTACACTGCAGTCATCTGTATTCTCTTTGCTGTCTGAACTGAAAACAGAAACAGATCATAGTGAGAAACGGGACACAATATTAAAAAGATACCGTCACTTACACTGCAGTCATCTCGCTGCGCAACCATCTGTATTCTCTTTGCTGTCTAACATGGAAACATAAATAGATTATAATAAGACACGGAACACAATATTAAAAATATAACCGTCACGTACACTGTAGTCATCTCGCTGCGCAACCATCTGTATTATCTTTGCTGTCTAACCTGGAAACATAAATAAATTATAATGAGACACGGAACACAACATTAAAAAGATAACCGTCACTTACATTGCAGTCATCTCGCTGCGCAACCATCTGTATTCTCTTTGCTGTCTAACCTGGAAACAGAAACAGATTATAACGAGACACGGGACACAATATTAAAAATATAACCGTCACTTACACTGTAGTCATCTCGCTGCGCAACCGTCTGTATTCTCTTTGCTGTCTAACCTGGAAACAGAAACAGATTATAACGAGACAATAAGACACGGAACACAATATTTAAGAGATACCGTCACTTACACTGCAGTCATCTCGCTGCGCAACCATCTGTATTCTCTAATCTGTCTAACCTGGAAACAGCAATAGATTATAGTACGACATGGAACACAATATTTAAGAGATACCGCCACCTACACTGCAGTCATATCGCTGAGCAACCATCTGTATTCTCTTTGCTGTCTAACCTGGAAACAGAAATAGATTATAATGAGACACGGAACACAACATTAAAAAGATAACCGTCACTTACACTGTAGTCATCTCGCTGCGCAACCATCTGTATTCTCTTTGCTGTCTAACCTGGAAACATAAATATATTATAATAAGACACGGAACACAATATTACAATTATAACCGTAACTTACACTGTAGTCATCTCGCTGCGCAACCATCTGTATTATCCTTGCTGTCTAACCTGGAAACATAAATAGATTATAATGAAACACGGAACACAACATTAAAAAGATGACCGTCACTTACACTGCAGTCATCTCGCTGAGCAACCATCTGTATTCTCTTTGCTATCTAACCTGGAAACAGAAACAGATTATAACGAGACACGGGATACAATATTAAAAATATAACCGTCACTTACACTGTAGTCATCTCGCTGCTCGACCATCTGTATTCTCTTTGCTGTCTAACCTGGAAACAGCAATAGATTATAATACGAATGGAACACAATATTTAAGAGATACCGTCAACTAAACTGCAGTCATCTCGCTGAGAAACCATCTGTATTATCCTTGCTGTCTAACCTGGAAACATAAATAGATTATAATGAGACACGGAACACAACATTAAAAAGATGACCGTCACTTACACTGCAGTCATCTCGCTGAGCAACCATCTGTATTCTCTTTGCTATCTAACCTGGAAACATAAATATATTATAATAAGACACGGAACACAATATTAAAAATATAACCGTCACTTACACTGTAGTCATCTCGCTGCGCAACCATCTGTATTCCCTTTGCTGTCTAACCTGGAAACATAAATAGATTATAATGAGACACGGAACACAACATTAAAAAGATAACCGTCACTTACACTGCAGTCATCTCACTGAGCAACCATCTGTATTATATTTGCTGTCTAACATGGAAATATAAATAGATTATAATGAGACACGGAACACAACATTAAAAAGATAACCGTCACTTACACTGTAGTCATTTCGCTGCGCAACCATCTGTATTATCTTTGCTGTCTAACCTGGAAACATAAATAGATAATAATGAGACACGGAACACAACATTAAAAAGATAACCGTCACTTACACTGCAGTCATCTCGCTGCGCAACCATCTGTATTCTCTTTGCTGTCTAAACTGGAAACAAAAACATATTATAATGAGACACGGAACACAACATTAAAAAGATAACCGTCACTTACACTGCAGTCACCTCGCTGCGCAACCATCTGTATTCTCTTTGCTGTCTAACCTGGAAACAGAAACAGATTATAACGAGACAATAAGACACGGAACACAATATTTAAGAGATACCGATACTTACACTGCAGTCATTTGTATTCTCTTTGCTGTCTGAACTAGAAACAAAATAGATTATAGTGAGACAGGGACACAATATTAAAAAGATACCGTCACTTACACTGCAGTCGTCTCGCTACGCAACCATCTGTATTATCTTTGCTGTCTAACCTGGAAACAGCAATATATTATAATAAGACATGGAACACAATATTTAAGAGATACCGTCACCTACACTGCAGTCATCTCGCTGAAAAATCATATGTATTCTCTTTGCTGTCTAACCTGGAAACAGAAACAGATTATAACAAGACAATAAGACACGGAACACAATATTTAAGAGATACCGTCACTTACACTGCAGTCATCTGTATTCTCTTTCCTGTCTGAACTGGAAACAGAAATAGATTATAGTGATACACAGGACACAATATTAAAAAGATACCGTCACTTTCACTGCAGTCATCTCGCTGCGCAACCATCTATATTCTCTTTGCTGTCTAACATGGAAACATAAATAGATTATAATAAGACACGGAACACAATATTAAAAAGATAACGTTCCTTACACTGCAGCCGTCTCGCTGCGCAACCATCTGTATTCTCTTTGCTGTCTAACCTGGAAACATAAACAGATTATAATGAGACACGCAACACAACATTAAAAGATAACCGTCACTTACACTGTAGTCGTCTCGCTGCGCAACCATCTGTATTCTCTTTGCCGTCTAACCTGGAAACAGAAACAGATTATAACGAGACAATAAGACATGGAACACAATATTTAAGAGATACCGTCACCTACACTGCAGTCATCTCGCTGAGCAACCATCTGTATTCTCTTTGCTGTCTAACATGTAAACATAAATAGATTATAATAAGACACGGGACACAATATTAAAAATATAACCGTTACTTACACTGTAGTCATCCCGCTGCGCAACCATCTGTATTCTCTTTGCTGTCAAACGTGGAAACATAAATAGATTATAATGAGACACGGAACACAACATTAAAAAGATAACCGTCACTTACACTGCAGTCATCTCGCTGCGCAACCATCTGTATTCTCTTTGCTGTCAAACCTGGAAACAGCAATAGATTATAATAAGACATGGAACACAATATTTAAGAGATACCGTCACCAACACTGCAGTCATCTCGCTGCGCAACCATCTGTATTCTCTTTGCTGTCCAACGTGGAAACATAAATAGATTATAATGACACACGGAACACAACATTAAAAAGATAACCGTCACTTACACTGCAGTCATCTCGCTGCGCAACCATCTGTATTCTCTAAGCTGTCTAACCTGGAAACAGCAATAGATTATAGTACGACATGGAACACAATATTTAAGAGATACCTTCACCTACACTGCAGTCATATCGCTGAGTAACCATCTGTATTATCTTTGCTGTCTAACCTGGAAACAGAAATAGATTATAATGAGACACGGAACACAACATTAAAAAGATAACCGTCACTTACACTGTAGTCATCTCGCTGCGCAACCATCTGTATTCTCTTTGCTGTCTAACCTGGAAACATAAATAGATTATAATGAGGCACGGGACACAACATTAGAAAGATAACCGTCACTTACACTGTAGTCATCTCGCTGAGCAACCATCTGTATTCTCTTTGTTGTCTAACCTGGAAACAGAAATAGATTATAATGAGACACGGAACACAACATTAAAAAGATAACCGTCACTTACACTGCAGTCATCTCGCTGCGCAACCATCTGTATTCTCTTTGCTCTCTAACATGGAAACATAAATATATTATAATAATACACGGAACACAATATTAAAAATATAACCGTCACTTACACTGTAGTCATCTCGCTGCGCAACCATCTGTATTATCTTTGCCTTCTAACCTGGAAACATAAATAGATTATAATGAGACACGGAACACAACATTAAAAAGATAACCGTCACTTACTTGCAGTCATCTCGCTGCGCAACCATCTGTATTCTCTTTGCTGTCTAACCTGGAAACAGAAACAGATTATAACGAGACACGGGACACAATATTAAAAATATAACCGTCTCTTACACTGTAGTCATCTCGCTGCGCAACCATCTGTATTATCTTTGCTGTCTAACCTGGAAACAGAAACAGATTATAACGAGACAATAAGACACGGAACACAATATTTAAGAGATACAGTCACTTACACTGCAGCCATCTGTATTCTCATTGCTGTCTGAACTGAAAACAGAAATAGATCATAGTGAGACACGGGACACAATATTAAAAAGATACCGTCACTTACACTGCAGTCATCTCGCTGCGCAACCATCTGTATTCTCTAAGCTGTCTAACCTGGAAACAGCAATAAATTATAGTACGACATGGAACACAATATTTAAGAGATACCATCACCTACACTGCAGTCATATCGCTGAGCAACCATCTGTATTCTCTTTGCTGTCTAACCTGGAAACAGAAACAGATTATAATGAGACACGGAACACAACATTAAAAAGATAACCGTCACTTACACTGTAGTCATCTCGCTGCGCAACCATCTGTATTCTCTTTGCTGTCTAACCTGGAAACATAAATATATTATAATAAGATACGGAACACAATATTATAAATATAACCGTCACTTACACTGTAGTCATCTCGCAGCGCAACCATCTGTATTATCCTTCCTGTCTAACCTGGAAACATAAATAGATTATAATGACACAGAACACAACATTAAAAAGATGACCGTCACTTACACTGCAGTCATCTCGCTGCGCAACCATCTGTATTCTCTTTGCTGTCTAACCAGGAAACAGAAACAGATTATAACGAGACACGGGACAAAATATAAAAAATATAACCGTCACTTACACTGTAGTCATCTCGCTGCGCGACCATCTGTATTCTCTTTGCTGTCTAACCTGGAAACAGCAATAGATTATAATACGAATGGAACATAATATTTAAGAGATACCGTCACCTAAACTGCAGTCATCTCGCTGAGAAACCATCTGTATTCTCTTTGCGGTCTAACATGGAAACATAAATAGATTATAATGAGACACGGAACACAACATTAAAAATATAACCGTCACTTACACTGCAGTCATCTCGCTGCGCAACCATCTGTATTCTCTTTGCTGTCTAACCTGGAAACATAAATATATTATAATAAGACACGGAACACAATATTAAAAATATAACCGTCACTTACACTGTAGTCATCTCGCTGCGCAACCATCTGTATTCCCTTTGCTGTCTAACCTGCAAACATAAATATATTATAATGAAACACGGAACACAACATTAAAAAGATAACCGTCACTTACACTGCAGTCATCTCGCTGCGCAACCATCTGTATTCTCTTTGCTGTCTAACCTGGAAACATAAATATATTATAATAAGACACGGAACACAATATTAAAAATATAACCGTCACTTACACTGTAGTCGTCTCGCTGCGCAACCATCTGTATTCCCTTTGCTCATCTAACCTGGAAACATAAATAAATTATAATGAGACACGGAACACAACATTAAAAAGATAACCGTCACTTACACTGTAGTCATCTCGCTGCGCAACCATCTGTATTCTCTTTGCTGTCTAACCTGGAAACAGAAACAGATTATAACGAGACAATAAGACACGGAACACAATATTTAAGAGATATCGTCACTTACACTGCAGTCATCTGTATTCTCTTTGTTGTCTGAACTGGAAACAGAAATAGATCATAGTGAGACACGGACACAATATTAAAAAGATACCGTCACTTACACTGCAGTCATCTCGCTGCGCAACCATCTGTATTCTCTTTGCTGTCTAACCTGGAAACAGCAATAGGTTATAATAAGACATGGAACACAATATTTAAGAGATACCGTCACCTACACTGCAGTCATCTCGCTGAGCAACCATCTGTATTATATTTGCTGTCTAACTTGGAAATATAAATAGATTATAATGAGACACGGAACACAACATTAAAAAGATAACCGTCACTTACACTGTAGTCATTTCGCTGCGCAACCATCTGTATTCTCTTTGCTGTCTAACTTGGAAACAGAAACAGATTATAACGAGACAATAAGACACGGAACACAATAGTTAAGAGATACCGTCACCTACACTGCAGTCATCTCGCTGGGCAACCATCTGTATTCTCTTTGCTATCTAACATGGAAACATAAATAGATTATAATAAGACACGGGACACAATATTAAAAATATAACCGTTACTTACACTGTAGTCATCTCGCTGCGCAACCATCTGTATTCTCTTTGCTGTCTAACGTGGAAACATAAATATATTATAATGAGACACGGAACACAACATTAAAAAGATTAGCGTCACTTACACTGCAGTAATCTCGCTGCGAAACCATCTTTATTCTCTTTGCTGTCTAACCTGGAAACATAAATAGATTATAATGAGACACGGAACACAACATTAAAAAGATAACCGTCACTTACACTGCAGTCATCTCGCTGCGCAACCATCTGTATTCTCTTTGCTGTCTAAACTGGAAACAAAAACATATTATAATGAGACACGGAACACAACGTTAAAAAGATAACCGTCACTTACACTGCAGTCATCTCGCTGCGCAACCATCTGTATTCTCTTTGCTGTCTAACCTGGAAACAGAAACAGATTATAACGAGACAATAAGACACGGAACACAATATTTAAGAGATACCGTCACTTACACTGCAGTCATTTGTATTCTCTTTGCTGTCTGAACTGGAAACAAAATAGATTATAGTGAGACAGGGACACAATATTAAAAAGATACCGTCACTTACACTGCAGTCGCCTCGCTGCGCAACCATCTGTATTATCTTTGCTGTCTAACCTGGAAACATCAATATATTATAATAAGACACGGAACACAATATTTAAGAGATACCGTCACCTACACTGCAGTCATCTCGCTGAAAAATCATCTGTATTCTCTTTGCTGTCTAACCTGGAAACAGAAACAGATTATAACAAGACAATAAGACACGGAACACAATATTTAAGAGATACCGTCACTTACACTGCAGTCATCTGTATTCTCTTTCCTGTCTGAACTGGAAACAGAAATAGATTATAGTGATACACAGGACACAATATTAAAAAGATACCGTCACGTACACTGCAGTCATCTCGCTGCGCAACAATCTGTATTCTCTTTGCTGTCTAATCTGGAAACAGCAATAGATTATAATAAGACATGCAACACAATATTTAAGAGATACCGCCACCTACACTGCAGTCATCTCGCTGAGCAACCATCTGTATTCTCTTTGCTGTCTAACCTGGAAACACAAATAGATTATAATGAGACACGGAACACAACATTAAAAAGATAACCGTCACTTACACTGCAGTCATCTCGCTGCGGAACCATCTGTATTCTCTTTGCTGTCTAACCTGGAAACAGAAATAGATTATAATGGCACACGGAACACAATATTAAAAATATAACTGTCACTTACACTGTAGTGATCTCGCTGCGCAACCATCTGTATTCTCTTTGCTGTCAAACCTGGAAACAGAAACAGATTATAACGAGACAATAAGACACGGAACACAATATTTAAGAGATACCGTCACTTACACTGCAGTCATCTGTATTCTCTTTGCTGTCTGAACTGAAAACAGAAACAGATCATAGTGAGACACGGGACACAATATTAAAAAGATACCGTCACTTACACTGCAGTCATCTCGCTGCGCAACCATCTGTATTCTCTTTGCTGTCTAACCTGGAAACAGCAATAGATTATAATAAGACATGCAACACAATATTTAAGATATACCGTCACCTACACTGCAGTCATCTCGCAGAGCAACCATCTGTATTCTCTTTGCTGTCTAACCTGGAAACAGAAATAGATTATAATGAGACACGGAACACAACATTAAAAAGATAACCGTCACTTACACTGCAGTCATCTCGCTGCGCAACCATCTGTATTCTCTTTGCTGTCTAACATGGAAACATAAATATATTATAATAAGACACGGAACACAATATTAAAAATATAACCGTCACTTACACTGAAGTCATCTCGCTGCGCAACCATCTGTATTATCTTTGCTGTCTAACCTGGAAACATAAATAAATTATAATGAGACACGGAACACAACATTAAAAAGATAACCGTCACTTACATTGCAGTCACCTCGCTGCGCAACCATCTGTATTCTCTTTGCTGTCTAACCTGGAAACAGAAACAGATTATAACGAGACACGGGACACAATATTAAAAATATAACCGTCACTTACACTGTAGTCATCTCGCTGCGCAACCATCTGTATTCTCTTTGCTGTCTAACCTGGAAACAGAAACAGATTATAACGAGACAATAAGACACGGAACACAATATTTAAGAGATACCGCCACTTACACTGCAGCCATCTGTATTCTCATTGCTGTCTGAACTGAAAACAGAAATAGATCATAGTGAGACACGGGACACAATATTAAAAAGATACCGTCACTTACACTGCAGTCATCTCGCTGCGCAACCATCTGTATTCTCTAATCTGTCTAACCTGGAAACAGCAATAGATAATAGTACGACATGGAACACAATATTTAAGAGATACCGTCACCTACACTGCAGTCATATCGCTGAGCAACCATCTGTATTCTCTTTGCTGTCTAACCTGGAAACAGAAATAGATTATAATGAGACACGGAACACAACATTAAAAAGATAACCGTCACTTACACTGTAGTCATCTCGCTGCGCAACCATCTGAATTCTCTTTGCTGTCTAACCTGGAAACATAAATATATTATAATAAGACACGGAACACAATATTACAATTATAACCGTAACTTACACTGTAGTCATCTCGCTGCGCAACCATCTGTATTATCCTTGCTGTCTAACCTGGAAACATAAATAGATTATAATGAGACACGGAATACAACATTAAAAAGATGACCGTCACTTACACTGCAGTCATCTCGCTGAGCAACCATCTGTATTCTCTTTGCTATCTAACCTGGAAACAGAAACAGATTATAACGAGACACGGGATACAATATTAAAAATATAACCGTCACTTACACTGTAGTCATCTCGCTGCGCGACCATCTGTATTCTCTTTGCTGTCTAACCTGGAAACAGCAATAGATTATAATACGAATGGAACAAAATATCTAAGAGATACCGTCACCTAAACTGCAGTCATCTCGCTGAGAAACCATCTGTATTCTCTTTGCTGTCTAACCTGGAAACAGAAATAGATTATAATGAGACACGGAACACAACATTAAAAAGATAACCGTCACTTACACTGCAGTCATCTCGCTGCGCAACCATCTGTATTATCTTTGCTGTCTAACCTGGAAACATAAATATATTATAATAAGACACGGAACACAATATTAAAAATATAACCGTCACTTACACTGTAGTCATCTCGCTGCGCAACCATCCGTATTCCCTTTGCTGTCTAACCTGGAAACATAAATAGATTATAATGAGACACGGAACACAACATTAAAAAGATAACCGTCACATACACTGCAGTCATCTCGCTGCGCAACCATCTGTATTCTCTTTGCTGTCTAACCTGGAAACATAAATATATTATAATAAGACACGGAACACAATATTAAAAATATAACCGTCACTTACACTGTAGTCATCTCTCTGCGCAACCATCTGTATTCCCTTTGCTGTCTAACCTGGAAACATAAATAGATTATAATGAGACACGGAACACAACATTAAAAAGATAACCGTCACTTACACTGTAGTCATCTCGCTGCGCAAGCATCTTTATTCTCTTTGCTGTCTAACCTGGAAACAGAAACAGATTATAACGAGACAATAAGACACGGAACACAATATTTAAGAGATACCGTCACTTACACTGCAGTCATCTGTATTCTCTTTGTTGTCTGAACTGGAAACAGAAATAGATCATATTGAGACACGGACACAATATTAAAAAGATACCGTTACTTACACTGCAGTCATCTCGCTGCGCAACCATCTGTATTCTCTTTGCTGTCTAACCCGGAAACAGCAATAGGTTATAATAAGACATGGAACACAATATTTAAGAGATCCCGCCACCTACACTGCAGTCATCTCACTGAGCAACCATCTGTATTATATTTGCTGTCTAACATGGAAATATAAATAGATTATAATGAGACACGGAACACAACATTAAAAAGATAACCGTCACTTACACTGTAGTCATTTCGCTGCGCAACCATCTGTATTATCTTTGCTGTCTAACCTGGAAACATAAATAGATAATAATGAGACACGGAACACAACATTAAAAAGATAACCGTCACTTACACTGCAGTCATCTCGCTGCGCAACCATCTGTATTCTCTTTGCTGTCTAAACTGGAAACAAAAACATATTATAATGAGACACGGAACACAACATTAAAAAGATAACCGTCACTTACACTGCAGTCATCTCGCTGCGCAACCATCTGTATTCTCTTTGCTGTCTAACCTGGAAACAGAAACAGATTATAACGAGACAATAAGACACGGAACACAATATTTAAGAGATACCGATACTTACACTGCAGTCTTTTGTATTCTCTTTGCTGTCTGAACTGGAAACAAAATAGATTATAGTGAGACAGGGACACAATATTAAAAAGATACCGTCACTTACACTGCAGTCGTCTCGCTGCGCAACCATCTGTATTATCTTTGCTGTCTAACCTGGAAACAGCAATATATTATAATAAGACATGGAACACAATATTTAAGAGATACCGTCACCTACACTGCAGTCATCTCGCTGAAAAATCATCTGTATTCTCTTTGCTGTCTAACCTGGAAACAGAAACAGATTATAACAAGACAATAAGACACGGAACACAATATTTAAGAGATACCGTCACTTACACTGCAGTCATCTGTATTCTCTTTCCTGTCTGAACTGGAAACAGAAATAGATTATAGTGATACACAGGACACAATATTAAAAAGATACCGTCACTTTCACTGCAGTCATCTCGCTGCGCAACCATCTATATTCTCTTTGCTGTCTAACATGGAAACATAAATAGATTATAATAAGACACGAAACACAATATTAAAAAGATAACGTTCCTTACACTGCAGTCGTCTCGCTGCGCAACTATCTGTATTCTCTTTGCTGTCTAACCTGGAAACAGCAATATATTATAATAAGACATGGAACACAATATTTAAGAGATACCGTCACCTACACTGCAGTCATCTCGCTGAACAATCATCTGTATTATCTTTGCTGTCTAAACTGGAAACAGAAATAGATTATCATGAGACACGGAACACAATATTAAAAAGATAACCGTCACTTACACTGTAGTCGTCTCGCTGCGCAACCATCTGTATTCTCTTTGCCGTCTAACCTCGAAACAGAAACAGATTATAACGAGACAATAAGACACGGAACACAATATTTAAGAGATACCGTCACCTACACTGCAGTCATCTCGCTGAGCAACCATCTGTATTCTCTTTGCTGTCTAACCTGGAAACAGCAATAGATTATAATAAGACATGGAACACAATATTTAAGAGATACCGTCACCAACACTGCAGTCATCTCGCCGCGCAACCATCTGTATTCTCTTTGCTGTCCAACGTGGAAACATAAATAGATTATAATGACACACGGAACACAACATTAAAAAGATAACCGTCACTTACACTGCAGTCATCTCGCTGCGCAACCATCTGTATTATCTAAGCTGTCTAACCTGGAAACAGCAATAGATTATAGTACGACATGGAACACAACATTTAAGAGATACCTTCACCTACACTGCAGTCATATCGCTGAGTAACCATCTGTATTATCTTTGCTGTCTAACCTGGAAACAGAAATAGATTATAATGAGACACGGAACACAACATTAAAAAGATAACCGTCACTTACACTGTAGTCATCTCGCTGCGCAACCATCTGTATTCTCTTTGCTGTCTAACCTGGAAACATACATAGATTATAATGAGACACGGGACACAACATTAAAAAGATAACCGTCACTTACACTGTAGTCATCTCGCTGAGCAACCATCTGTATTCTCTTTGTTGTCTAACCTGGAAACAGAAATAGATTATAATGAGACACGGAACACAACATTAAAAAGATAACCGTCACTTACACTGCAGTCATCTCGCTGCGCAACCATCTGTATTCTCTTTGCTCTCTAACATGGAAACATAAATATATTATAATAATACACGGAACACAATATTAAAAATATAACCGTCACTTACACTGTAGTCATCTCGCTGCGCAACCATCTGTATTATCTTTGCTGTCTAACCTGGAAACATAAATAGATTATAATGAGACACGGAACACAACATTAAAAAGATAACCGTCACTTACACTGCAGTCATCTCGCTGCGCAACCATCTGTATTCTCTTTGCTGTCAAACCTGGAAACAGCAATAGATTATAATAAGACATGGAACACAATATTTAAGAGATACCGTCACCAACACTGCAGTCATCTCGCTGCGCAACCATCTGTATTCTCTTTGCTGTCCAACGTGGAAACATAAATAGATTATAATGACACACGGAACACAACATTAAAAAGATAACCGTCACTTATACTGCAGTCATCTCGCTGCGCAACCATCTGTATTCTCTAAGCTGTCTAACATGGAAACAGCAATAGATTATAGTACGACATGGAACACAATATTTAAGAGATACCTTCACCTACACTGCAGTCATATCGCTGAGTAACCATCTGTATTATCTTTGCTGTCTAACCTGGAAACAGAAATAGATTATAATGAGACACGGAACACAACATTAAAAAGATAACCGTCACTTACACTGTAGTCATCTCGCTGCGCAACCATCTGTATTCTCTTTGCTGTCTAACCTGGAAACATAAATAGATTATAATGAGGCACGGGACACAACATTAAAAAGATAACCGTCACTTACACTGTAGTCATCTCGCTGAGCAACCATCTGTATTCTCTTTGTTGTCTAACCTGGAAACAGAAATAGATTATAATGAGACACGGAACACAACATTAAAAAGATAACCGTCACTTACACTGCAGTCATCTCGCTGCGCAACCATCTGTATTCTCTTTGCTCTCTAACATGGAAACATAAATATATTATAATAATACACGGAACACAATATTAAAAATATAACCGTCACTTACACTGTAGTCATCTCGCTGCGCAACCATCTGTATTATCTTTGCTGTCTAACCTGGAAACATAAATAGATTATAATGAGACACGGAACACAACATTAAAAAGATAACCGTCACTTACTTGCAGTCATCTCGCTGCGCAACCATCTGTATTCTCTTTGCTGTCTAACCTGGAAACAGAAACAGATTATAACGAGACACGGGACACAATATTAAAAATATAACCGTCTCTTACACTGTAGTCATCTCGCTGCGCAACCATCTGTATTATCTTTGCTGTCTAACCTGGAAACAGAAACAGATTATAACGAGACAATAAGACACGGAACACAATATTTAAGAGATACAGTCACTTACACTGCAGCCATCTGTATTCTCATTGCTGTCTGAACTGAAAACAGAAATAGATCATAGTGAGACACGGGACACAATATTAAAAAGATACCGTCACTTACACTGCAGTCATCTCGCTGCGCAACCATCTGTATTCTCTAAGCTGTCTAACCTGGAAACAGCAATAAATTATAGTACGACATGGAACACAATATTTAAGAGATACCATCACCTACACTGCAGTCATATCGCTGAGCAACCATCTGTATTCTCTTTGCTGTCTAACCTGGAAACAGAAATAGATTATAATGAGACACGGAACACAACATTAAAAAGATAACCGTCACTTACACTGTAGTCATCTCGCTGCGCAACCATCTGTATTCTCTTTGCTGTCTAACCTGGAAACATAAATATATTATAATAAGATACGGAACACAATATTACAAATATAACCGTCACTTACACTGTAGTCATCTCGCAGCGCAACCATCTGTATTATCCTTGCTGTCTAACCTGGAAACATAAATAGATTATAATGACACAGAACACAACATTAAAAAGATGACCGTCACTTACACTGCAGTCATCTCGCTGCGCAACCATCTGTATTCTCTTTGCTGTCTAACCAGGAAACAGAAACAGATTATAACGAGACACGGGACAAAATATTAAAAATATAACCGTCACTTACACTGTAGTCATCTCGCTGCGCGACCATCTGTATTCTCTTTGCTGTCTAACCTGGAAACAGCAATAGATTATAATACGAATGGAACACAATATTTAAGAGATACCGTCACCTAAACTGCAGTCATCTCGCTGAGAAACCATCTGTATTCTCTTTGCGGTCTAACATGGAAACATAAATAGATTATAATGAGACACGGAACACAACATTAAAAATATAACCGTCACTTACACTGCAGTCATCTCGCTGCGCAACCATCTGTATTCTCTTTGCTGTCTAACCTGGAAACATAAATATATTATAATAAGACACGGAACACAATATTAAAAATATAACCGTCACTTACACTGTAGTCATCTCGCTGCGCAACCATCTGTATTCCCTTTGCTGTCTAACCTGCAAACATAAATAGATTATAATGAAACACGGAACACAACATTAAAAAGATAACCGTCACTTACACTGCAGTCATCTCGCTGCGCAACCATCTGTATTCTCTTTGCTGTCTAACCTGGAAACATAAATATATTATAATAAGACACGGAACACAATATTAAAAATATAACCGTCACTTACACTGTAGTCGTCTCGCTGCGCAACCATCTGTATTCCCTTTGCTGTCTAACCTGGAAACATAAATAAATTATAATGAGACACGGAACACAACATTAAAAAGATAACCGTCACTTACACTGTAGTCATCTCGCTGCGCAACCATCTGTATTCTCTTTGCTGTCTAACCTGGAAACAGAAACAGATTATAACGAGACAATAAGACACGGAACACAATATTTAAGAGATATCGTCACTTACACTGCAGTCATCTGTATTCTCTTTGTTGTCTGAACTGGAAACAGAAATAGATCATAGTGAGACACGGACACAATATTAAAAAGATACCGTCACTTACACTGCAGTCATCTCGCTGCGCAACCATCTGTATTCTCTTTGCTGTCTAACCTGGAAACAGCAATAGGTTATAATAAGACATGGAACACAATATTTAAGAGATACCGTCACCTACACTGCAGTCATCTCGCTGAGCAACCATCTGTATTATATTTGCTGTCTACCTTGGAAATATAAATAGATTATAATGAGACACGGAACACAACATTAAAAAGATAACCGTCACTTACACTGTAGTCATTTCGCTGCGCAACCATCTGTATTCTCTTTGCTGTCTAACTTGGAAACAGAAACAGATTATAACGAGACAATAAGACACGGAACACAATAGTTAAGATATACCGTCACCTACACTGCAGTCATCTCGCTGGGCAACCATCTGTATTCTCTTTGCTATCTAACATGGAAACAGAAATAGATTATAATAAGACACGGGACACAATATTAAAAATATAACCGTTACTTACACTGTAGTCATCTCGCTGCGCAACCATCTGTATTCTCTTTGCTGTCTAACGTGGAAACATAAATATATTATAATGAGACACGGAACACAACAATAAAAAGATTAGCGTCACTTACACTGCAGTAATCTCGCTGCGAAACCATCTTTATTCTCTTTGCTGTCTAACCTGGAAACATAAATAGATTATAATGAGACACGGAACACAACATTAAAAAGATAACCGTCACTTACACTGCAGTCATCTCGCTGCGCAACCATCTGTATTCTCTTTGCTGTCTAAACTGGAAACAAAAACATATTATAATGAGACACGGAACACAACGTTAAAAAGATAACCGTCACTTACACTGCAGTCATCTCGCTGCGCAACCATCTGTATTCTCTTTGCTGTCTAACCTGGAAACAGAAACAGATTATAACGAGACAATAAGACACGGAACACAATATTTAAGAGATACCGTCACTTACACTGCAGTCATTTGTATTCTCTTTGCTGTCTGAACTGGAAACAAAATAGATTATAGTGAGACAGGGACACAATATTAAAAAGATACCGTCACTTACACTGCAGTCGTCTCGCTGCGCAACCATCTGTATTATCTTTGCTGTCTAACCTGGAAACATCAATATATTATAATAAGACATGGAACACAATATTTAAGAGATACCGTCACCTACACTGCAGTCATCTCGCTGAAAATCATCTGTATTCTCTTTGCTGTCTAACCTGGAAACAGAAACAGATTATAACAAGACAATAAGACACGGAACACAATATTTAAGAGATACCGTAACTTACACTGCAGTCATCTGTATTCTCTTTCCTGTCTGAACTGGAAACAGAAATAGATTATAGTGATACACAGGACACAATATTAAAAAGATACCGTCACGTACACTGCAGTCATCTCGCTGCGCAACAATCTGTATTCTCTTTGCTGTCTAACCTGGAAACAGCAATAGATTATAATAAGACATGCAACACAATATTTAAGAGATACCGCCACCTACACTGCAGTCATCTCGCTGAGCAACCATCTGTATTCTCTTTGCTGTCTAACCTGGAAACACAAATAGATTATAATGAGACACGGAACACAACATTAAAAAGATAACCGTCACTTACACTGCAGTCATCTCGCTGCGCAACCATCTGTATTCTCTTTGCTGTCTAACCTGGAAACAGAAATAGATTATAATGGCACACGGAACACAATATTAAAAATATAACTGTCACTTACACTGTAGTGATCTCGCTGCGCAACCATCTGTATTCTCTTTGCTGTCAAACCTGGAAACAGAAACAGATTATAACGAGACAATAAGACACGGAACACAATATTTAAGAGATACCGTCACTTACACTGCAGTCATCTGTATTCTCTTTGCTGTCTGAACTGAAAACAGAAACAGATCATAGTGAGACACGGGACACAATATTAAAAAGATACCGTCACTTACACTGCAGTCATCTCGCTGCGCAACCATCTGTATTCTCTTTGCTGTCTAACCTGGAAACAGCAATAGATTATAATAAGACATGCAACACAATATTTAAGATATACCGTCACCTACACTGCAGTCATCTCGCAGAGCAACCATCTGTATTCTCTTTGCTGTCTAACCTGGAAACAGAAATAGATTATAATGAGACACGGAACACAACATTAAAAAGATAACCGTCACTTACACTGCAGTCATATCGCTGCGCAACCATCTGTATTCTCTTTGCTGTCTAACATGGAAACATAAATATATTATAATAAGACACGGAACACAATATTAAAAATATAACCGTCACTTACACTGTAGTCATCTCGCTGCGCAACCATCTGTATTATCTTTGCTGTCTAACCTGGAAACATAAATAAATTATAATGAGACACGGAACACAACATTAAAAAGATAACCGTCACTTACATTGCAGTCATCTCGCTGCGCAACCATCTGTATTCTCTTTGCTGTCTAACCTGGAAACAGAAACAGATTATAACGAGACACGGGACACAATATTAAAAATATAACCGTCACTTACACTGTAGTCATCTCGCTGCGCAACCATCTGTATTCTCTTTGCTGTCTAACCTGGAAACAGAAACAGATTATAACGAGACAATAAGACACGGAACACAATATTTAAGAGATACCGCCACTTACACTGCAGCCATCTGTATTCTCATTGCTGTCTGAACTGAAAACAGAAATAGATCATAGTGAGACACGGGACACAATATTAAAAAGATACCGTCACTTACACTGCAGTCATCTCGCTGCGCAACCATCTGTATTCTCTAATCTGTCTAACCTGGAAACAGCAATAGATAATAGTACGACATGGAACACAATATTTAAGAGATACCGTCACCTACACTGCAGTCATATCGCTGAGCAACCATCTGTATTCTCTTTGCTGTCTAACCTGGAAACAGAAATAGATTATAATGAGACACGGAACACAACATTAAAAAGATAACCGTCACTTACACTGTAGTCATCTCGCTGCGCAACCATCTGTATTCTCTTTGCTGTCTAACCTGGAAACATAAATATATTATAATAAGACACGGAACACAATATTACAATTATAACCGTAACTTACACTGTAGTCATCTCGCTGCGCAACCATCTGTATTATCCTTGCTGTCTAACCTGGAAACATAAATAGATTATAATGAGACACGGAATACAACATTAAAAAGATGACCGTCACTTACACTGCAGTCATCTCGCTGAGCAACCATCTGTATTCTCTTTGCTATCTAACCTGGAAACAGAAACAGATTATAACGAGACACGGGATACAATATTAAAAATATAACCGTCACTTACACTGTAGTCATCTCGCTGCGCGACCATCTGTATTCTCTTTGCTGTCTAACCTGGAAACAGCAATAGATTATAATACGAATGGAACACAATATCTAAGAGATACCGTCACCTAAACTGCAGTCATCTCGCTGAGAAACCATCTGTATTCTCTTTGCTGTCTAACCTGGAAACAGAAATAGTTTATAATGAGACACGGAACACAACATTAAAAAGATAACCGTCACTTACACTGCAGTCATCTCGCTGCGCAACCATCTGTATTATCTTTGCTGTCTAACCTGGAAACATAAATATATTATAATAAGACACGGAACACAATATTAAAAATATAACCGTCACTTACACTGTAGTCATCTCGCTGCGCAACCATCCGTATTCCCTTTGCTGTCTAACCTGGAAACATAAATAGATTATAATGAGACACGGAACACAACATTAAAAAGATAACCGTCACATACACTGCAGTCATCTCGCTGCGCAACCATCTGTATTCTCTTTGCTGTCTAACCTGGAAACATAAATATATTATAATAAGACACGGAACACAATATTAAAAATATAACCGTCACTTACACTGTAGTCATCTCTCTGCGCAACCATCTGTATTCCCTTTGCTGTCTAACCTGGAAACATAAATAGATTATAATGAGACACGGAACACAACATTAAAAAGATAACCGTCACTTACACTGTAGTCATCTCGCTGCGCAAGCATCTTTATTCTCTTTGCTGTCTAAACTGGAAACAGAAACAGATTATAACGAGACAATAAGACACGGAACACAATATTTAAGAGATACCGTCACTTACACTGCAGTCATCTGTATTCTCTTTGTTGTCTGAACTGGAAACAGAAATAGATCATATTGAGACACGGACACAATATTAAAAAGATACCGTTACTTACACTGCAGTCATCTCGCTGCGCAACCATCTGTATTCTCTTTGCTGTCTAACCCGGAAACAGCAATAGGTTATAATAAGACATGGAACACAATATTTAAGAGATCCCGCCACCTACACTGCAGTCATCTCACTGAGCAACCATCTGTATTATATTTGCTGTCTAACATGGAAATATAAATAGATTATAATGAGACACGGAACACAACATTAAAAAGATAACCGTCACTTACACTGTAGTCATTTCGCTGCGCAACCATCTGTATTATCTTTGCTGTCTAACCTGGAAACATAAATAGATAATAATGAGACACGGAACACAACATTAAAAAGATAACCGTCACATACACTGCAGTCATCTCGCTGCGCAACCATCTGTATTCTCTTTGCTGTCTAAACTGGAAACAAAAACATATTATAATGAGACACGGAACACAACATTAAAAAGATAACCGTCACTTACACTGCAGTCATCTCGCTGCGCAACCATCTGTATTCTCTTTGCTGTCTAACCTGGAAACAGAAACAGATTATAACGAGACAATAAGACACGGAACACAATATTTAAGAGATACCGATACTTACACTGCAGCCTTTTGTATTCTCTTTGCTGTCTGAACTGGAAACAAAATAGATTATAGTGAGACAGGGACACAATATTAAAAAGATACCGTCACTTACTCTGCAGTCGTCTCGCTGCGCAACCATCTGTATTATCTTTGCTGTCTAACCTGGAAACAGCAATATATTATAATAAGACATGGAACACAATATTTAAGAGATACCGTCACCTACACTGCAGTCATCTCGCTGAAAAATCATCTGTATTCTCTTTGCTGTCTAACCTGGAAACAGCAATATATTATAATAAGACACGGAACACAATATTTAAGAGATACCGTCACTTACACTTCAGTCATCTGTATTCTCTTTCCTGTCTGAACTGGAAACAGAAATAGATTATAGTGATACACAGGACACAATATTAAAAAGATACCGTCACTTTCACTGCAGTCATCTCGCTGCGCAACCATCTATATTCTCTTTGCTGTCTAACATGGAAACATAAATAGATTATAATAAGACACGAAACACAATATTAAAAAGATAACGTTCCTTACACTGCAGTCGTCTCGCTGCGCAACCATCTGTATTCTCTTTGCTGTCTAACCTGGAAACAGCAATATATTATAATAAGACATGGAACACAATATTTAAGAGATACCGTCACCTACACTGCAGTCATCTCGCTGAACAATCATCTGTATTATCTTTGCTGTCTAACCTGGAAACAGAAATAGATTATCATGAGACACGGAACACAATATTAAAAAGATAACCGTCACTTACACTGTAGTCATCTCGCTGCGCAACTATCTGTATTCTCTTTGCTGTCTAACCTGGAAACATAAATAGATTATAATGAGACACGCAACACAACATTAAAAGATAACCGTCACTTACACTGTAGTCGTCTCGCTGCGCAACCATCTGTATTCTCTTTGCCGTCTAACCTCGAAACAGAAACAGATTATAACGAGACAATAAGACACGGAACACAATATTTAAGAGATACCGTCACCTACACTGCAGTCATCTCGCTGAGCAACCATCTGTATTCTCTTTGCTGTCTAACCTGGAAACAGCAATAGATTATAATAAGACATGGAACACAATATTTAAGAGATACCGTCACCAACACTGCAGTCATCTCGCCGCGCAACCATCTGTATTCTCTTTGCTGTCCAACGTGGTAACATAAATAGATTATAATGACACACGGAACACAACATTAAAAAGATAACCGTCACTTACACTGCAGTCATCTCGCTGCGCAACCATCTGTATTATCTAAGCTGTCTAACCTGGAAACAGCAATAGATTATAGTACGACATGGAACACAACATTTAAGAGATACCTTCACCTACACTGCAGTCATATCGCTGAGTAACCATCTGTATTATCTTTGCTGTCTAACCTGGAAACAGAAATAGATTATAATGAGACACGGAACACAACATTAAAAAGATAACCGTCACTTACACTGTAGTCATCTCGCTGCGCAACCATCTGTATTCTCTTTGCTGTCTAACCTGGAAACATAAATAGATTATAATGAGACACGGGACACAACATTAAAAAGATAACCGTCACTTACACTGTAGTCATCTCGCTGAGCAACCATCTGTATTCTCTTTGTTGTCTAACCTGGAAACAGAAATAGATTATAATGAGACACGGAACACAACATTAAAAAGATAACCGTCACTTACACTGCAGTCATCTCGCTGCGCAACCATCTGTATTCTCTTTGCTCTCTAACATGGAAACATAAATATATTATAATAATACACGGAACACAATATTAAAAATATAACCGTCACTTACACTGTAGTCATCTCGCTGCGCAACCATCTGTATTATCTTTGCTGTCTAACCTGGAAACATAAATAGATTATAATGAGACACGGAACACAACATTAAAAAGATAACCGTCACTTACTTGCAGTCATCTCGCTGCGCAACCATCTGTATTCTCTTTGCTGTCTAACCTGGAAACAGAAACAGATTATAACGAGACACGGGACACAATATTAAAAATATAACCGTCACTTACACTGTAGTCATCTCGCTGCGCAACCATCTGTATTATCTTTGCTGTCTAACCTGGAAACAGAAACAGATTATAACGAGACAATAAGACACGGAACACAATATTTAAGAGATACAGTCACTTACACTTCAGCCATCTGTATTCTCATTGCTGTCTGAACTGAAAACAGAAATAGATCATAGTGAGACACGGGACACAATATTAAAAAGATACCGTCACTTACACTGCAGTCATCTCGATGCGCAACCATCTGTATTCTCTAAGCTTTCTAACCTGGAAACAGCAATAGATTATAGTACGACATGGAACACAATATTTAAGAGATACCATCACCTACACTGCAGTCATATCGCTGAGCAACCATCTGTATTCTCTTTGCTGTCTAACCTGGAAACAGAAATAGATTATAATGAGACACGGAACACAACATTAAAAAGATAACCGTCACTTACACTGTAGTCATCTCGCTGCGCAACCATCTGTATTCTCTTTGCTGTCTAACCTGGAAACATAAATATATTATAATAAGATACGGAACACAATATTACAAATATAACCGTCACTTACACTGTAGTCATCTCGCAGCGCAACCATCTGTATTATCCTTGCTGTCTAACCTGGAAACATAAATAGATTATAATGAGACACGGAACACAACATTAAAAAGATGACCGTCACTTAAACTGCAGTCATCTCGCTGCGCAACCATCTGTATTCTCGTTGCTGTCTAACTTGGAAACAGAAACAGATTATAACGAGACACGGGACAAAATATTAAAAATATAACCGTCACTTACACTGTAGTCATCTCGCTGCGCGACCATCTGTATTCTCTTTGCTGTCTAACCTGGAAACATAAATATATTATAATAAGACACGGAACACAATATTAAAAATATAACCGTCACTTACACTGTAGTCATCTCGCTGCGCAACCATCTGTATTCCCTTTGCTGTCTAACCTGCAAACATAAATAGATTATAATGAAACACGGAACACAACAATAAAAAGATAACCGTCACTTACACTGCAGTCATCTCGCTGCGCAACCATCTGTATTCTCTTTGCTGTCTAACCTGGAAACATAAATATATTATAATAAGACACGGAACACAATATTAAAAATATAACCGTCACTTACACTGTAGTCGTCTCGCTGCGCAACCATCTGTATTCCCTTTGCTGTCTAACCTGGAAACATAAATAAATTATAATGAGACACGGAACACAACATTAACAAGATAACCGTCACTTACACTGTAGTCATCTCGCTGCGCAACCATCTGTATTCTCTTTGCTGTCTAACCTGGAAACAGAAACAGATTATAACGAGACAATAAGACACGGAACACAATAATTAAGAGATATCGTCACTTACACTGCAGTCATCTGTATTCTCTTTGTTGTCTGAACTGGACACAGAAATAGATCATAGTGAGACACGGACACAATATTAAAAAGATACCGTCACTTACACTGCAGTCATCTCGCTGCGCAACCATTTGTATTCTCTTTGCTGTCTAACCTGGAAACAGCAATAGGTTATAATAAGACATGGAACACAATATTTAAGAGATACCGTCACCTACACTGCAGTCATCTCGCTGAGCAACCATCTGTATTATATTTGCTGTCTAACTTGGAAATATAAATAGATTATAATGAGACACGGAACACAACATTAAAAAGATAACCGTCACTTACACTGTAGTCATTTCGCTGCGCAACCATCTGTATTCTCTTTGCTGTCTAACTTGGACACAGAAACAGATTATAACGAGACAATAAGACACGGAACACAATAGTTAAGAGATACCGTCACCTACAATGCAGTCATCTCGATGGGCAACCATCTGTATTCTCTTTGCTATCTAACATGGAAACATAAATAGATTATAATAAGACACGGGACACAATATTAAAAATATAACCGTTACTTACACTGCCGTCATCTCGCTGCGCAACCATCTGTATTCTCTTTGCTGTCTAACGTGGAAACATAAATATATTATAATGAGACACGGAACACAACATTAAAATGATTAGCGTCACTTACACTGCAGTAATCTCGCTGCGAAACCATCTGTATTCTCTTTGCTGTCTAACCTGGAAACATAAATAGATTATAATGAGACACGGAACACAACATTAAAAAGATAACCGTCACTTACACTGCAGTCATCTCGCTGCGCAACCATCTGTATTCTCTTTGCTGTCTAAACTGGAAACAAAATCATATTATAATGAGACACGGAACACAACGTTAAAAAGATAACCGTCACTTACACTGCAGTCATCTCGCTGCGCAACCATCTGTATTCTCTTTGCTGTCTAACCTGGAAACAGAAACAGATTATAACGAGACAATAAGACACGGAACACAATATTTAAGAGATACCGACACTTACACTGCAGTCATTTGTATTCTCTTTGCTGTCTGAACTGGAAACAAAATAGATTATAGTGAGACAGGGACCCAATATTAAAAAGATACCGTCACTTACACTGCAGTCGTCTCGCTGCGCAACCATCTGTATTATCTTTGCTGTCTAACCTGGAAACAGCAATATATTATAATAAGACATGGAACACAATATTTAAGAGATACCGTCACCTACACTGCAGTCATCTCGCTGAAAAATCATCTGTATTCTCTTTGCTGTCTAACCTGGAAACAGAAACAGATTATAACAAGACAATAAGACACGGAACACAATATTTAAGAGATACCGTCACTTACACTGCAGTCATCTGTATTCTCTTTCCTGTCTGAACTGGAAACAGAAATAGATTATAGTGATACACAGGACACAATATTAAAAAGATACCGTCACTTTCACTGCAGTCATCTCGCTGCGCAACCATCTATATTCTCTTTGCTGTCTAACCTGGAAACAGCAATATATTATAATAAGACATGGAACACAATATTTAAGAGATACCATCACCTACACTGCATTCATCTCGCTGAACAAACATCTGTATTATCTTTGCTGTCTAACCTGGAAACAGAAATAGATTATCATGAGACACGGAACACAATATTAAAAAGATAACCGTCACTTACACTGTAGTCATCTCGCTGCGCAACCATCTGTATTCTCTTTGCTGTCTAACCTGGAAACATAAATAGATTATAATGAGACACGGAACACAATATTAAAAATATAACCGTCACTTACACTGTAGTCATCTCGCTGCGCAACCATCGGTATTCTCTTTGCTGTCTAACCTGGAAACAGAAACAGATTATAACGAGACAATAAGACACGGAACACAATATTTAAGAGATACCGTCACCTACACTGCAGTCATCTCGCTGAGCAACCATATGTATTCTCTTTGCTATCTAACATGGAAACATAAATAGATTATAATAAGACACGGGACACAATATTAAAAAGATAACCGTCACTTACACTGTAGTCGTCTCGATGCGCAACCATCTGTATTCTCTTTGCTGTCTAACCTGGAAACAGAAACAGATTATAACAAGACAATAAGACATGGAACACAATATTTAAGAGATACCGTCACTTACACTGCAGTCATCTGTATTCTCTTTGCTGTCTGAATTGGAAACAGAAATAGATTATAGTGATACACAGGACACAATATTAAAAAGATACCGTCACTTTCACTGCAGACATCTCGCTGCGCAACCATCTTTATTCTATTTTCTGTCTAACCTGGAAACAGCAATATATTATAATAAGACATGGAACACAATATTTAAGAGATACCGTCACCTACACTGTAGTCATCTCGCTGAACAATCATCTGTATTCTCTTTGCGGTCTAACCTGGAAACAGAAATAGATTATCATGAGACACGGAACACAATATTAAAAAAGTTAACCGTCACTTAGACTGTAGTCATCTCGCTGCGCAACCATCTGTATTCTCTTTGCTGTCTAACCTGGAAACAGAAACAGATTATAACAAGACAATAAGACACGGAACACAATATTTAAGAGATACCGTCACTTACACTGCAGTCATCTATATTCTCTTTGCTGTCTGAACTGGGAACAGAAATAGATTATAGTGATACACAGGACATAATATTAAAAAGATACCGTCACTTTCACTGCAGTCATCTCGCTGCGCAACCATCTGTATTCTCTTTGCTGTCTAAACTGGAAACATAAATATATGATAATAAGACACGGAACACAATATTAATAATATAACCGTCACTTACACTAGTCATCTCGCTGCGCAACCATCTGTATTCTCTTTGCTGTCTAACCTGGAACAGCAATAGATTATAATAAGACATGTAACACAATATTTAAGAGATACCGTCACCTACACTGCAGTAATCTCGCTGCGCAACCATCTGTATTCTCTTTGCTGTCTAACCTGGAAACATAAATAGATTATCATGAGACACGAACACAATATTAAAAAGATAACCGTCACTTACACTGTAGTCACCTCGCTGCGCAACCATCTGTATTCTCTTTACTGTCTAACCTGGAAACATAAATAGATTATCATGAGACACGGAACACTATATTTAATATGTAACCGTCACTTACACTGTAGTCATCTCGCTGCGCAACCATCTGTATTCTCTTTTATGTCTAACCTGGAAACAGAAACAGATTATAACGAGACAATAAGACACGGAACACAATATTTAAGAGATACCGTCACTTACACTGCAGTCATCTGTATTCTCTTTGTTGTCTGAACTGGAAACAGAAATAGATTATAGTGAGACACGGGACACAATATTAAAAAGATACCGTCACTTACACTGCAGTCATCACGCTGCGCAACCATCTGTATTCTCTTTGCTGTCTAACCTGGAAACATAAATAGATTATAATGAGACACGCAACACAACATTAAAAGATAACCGTCACTTACACTGTAGTCATCTCGCTGCGCAACCATCTGTATTCTGTTTGCTGTCTAACCTGGAAACAGAAACAGATTATAACGAGACAATAAGACACGGAACACAATATTTAAGAGATACCGTCACCTACACTGCAGTCATCTCGCTGAGCAACCATCTGTATTCTCTTTGCTGTCTAACATGTAAACATAAATTGATTATAATAAGACACGGGACACAATATTAAAAATATAACCGTTACTTACACTGTAGTCATCCCGCTGCGCAACCATCTGTATTCTCTTTGCTGTCTAACGTGGAAACATAAATAGATTATAATGAGACACGGAACACAACATTAAAAAGATAACCGTCACTTATACTGCAGTCATCTCGCTGTGCAACCATCTGTATTCTCTTTGCTGTCTAACCTGGAAACAGCAATAGATTATAATAAGCCATGGAACACAATATTTAAGAGATACCGTCACCAACACTGCAGTCATCTCGCTGCGCAACCATCTGTATTCTCTTTGCTGTCCAACGTGGAAACATAAATAGATTATAATGAGACACGGAACACAACATTAAAAAGATAACCGTCACTTACACTGCAGTCATCTCGCTGCGCAACCATTTGTATTCTCTTTGCTGTCTAACCTGGAAACAGAAACAGATTATAACAAGACAATAAGACACGGAACACAATATTTAAGAGATACCGTCACTTACACTGCAGTCATCTGTATTCTCTTTGCTCTCTGAACTGGAAACAGAAATAGATTATAGTGAGACACGGGACACAATATTAAAAAGATACCGTCACTTTCACTGCAGTCATCTCGATGCGCAACCATCTGTATTCTCTGGGCTGTCTAACCTGGAAACATAAATAGATTATAATAAGACACGGAACACAATATTAAAAATATAACCGTCACTTACACTGTAGTCATCTCGCTGCGCGACCATCTGTATTCTCTTTGCTGTCTAACCCGGACACAAAAATAGATTATAATAAGACACGGAACACAATATTAAAAATATAACCGTCACTTACACTGTAGTCATCTCGCTGCGCAACCATCAGTATTCTCTTTGCTGTCTAACCTGGACACAGAAACAGATTATAACGAGACAATAAGACACGGAACACAATATTTAAGAGATACCGTCACTTACACTGCAGTCATCTGTATTCTCTTTGTTGTCTCAACTGGAAACAGAAATAGATTATAGTGAGACATGGACACAATATTAAAAAAGATACCGTCACTTACACTGCAGTCATCTCGCTACGCAACCATCTGTATTCTCTTTGCTGTCTAACCTGGAAACAGCAATAGGTTATAATAAGACATGGAACACAATATTTAAGAGATACCGTCACCTGCACTGTAGTCATCTCGCTGAGCAACCATCTGTATTCTCTTTGCTCTCTAACATGGAAATATAAATAGATTATAATGAGACACGGATCACAACATTAAAAAGATAACCGTCACTTACAATGTAGTCATTTCGCTGCGCAACCATCTGTATTCTCTTTGCTGTCTAACCTGGAAACATAAATAGATTATAATGAGACACGGAACACAATATTAAAAATATAACCGTCACTTACACTGTAGTCATCTCGCTGCGCAACCATCTGTATTCTCTTTGCTGTCTAACCTGGAAACAGAAACAGATTATAACGAGACAATAAGACACGGAACACAATATTTAAGAGATACCGTCACCTACACTGCAGTCATCTCGCTGAGCAACCATCTGTATTCTCTTTGCTATCTAACATGGAAACATAAATAGATTATAATAAGACACGGGACACAATATTAAAAAGATAACCGTCACTTACACTGTAGTCGTCTCGATGCGCAACCATCTGTATTCTCTTTGCTGTCTAACCTGGAAACAGAAACAGATTATAACAAGACAATAAGACATGGAACACAATATTTAAGAGATACCGTCACTTACACTGCAGTCATCTGTATTCTCTTTGCTGTCTGAATTGGAAACAGAAATAGATTATAGTGATACACAGGACACAATATTAAAAAGATACCGTCACTTTCACTGCAGACATCTCGCTGCGCAACCATCTTTATTCTATTTTCTGTCTAACCTGGAAACAGCAATATATTATAATAAGACATGGAACACAATATTTAAGAGATACCGTCACCTACACTGCAGTCATCTCGCTGAACAATCATCTGTATTCTCTTTGCGGTCTAACCTGGAAACAGAAATAGATTATCATGAGACACGGAACACAATATTAAAAAAGTTAACCGTCACTTAGACTGTAGTCATCTCGCTGCGCAACCATCTGTATTCTCTTTGCTGTCTAACCTGCAAACAGAAACAGATTATAACAAGACAATAAGACACGGAACACAATATTTAAGAGATACCGTCACTTACACTGCAGTCATCTATATTCTCTTTGCTGTCTGAACTGGGAACAGAAATAGATTATAGTGATACACAGGACATAATATTAAAAAGATACCGTCACTTTCACTGCAGTCATCTCGCTGCGCAACCATCTGTATTCTCTTTGCTGTCTAAACTGGAAACATAAATATATGATAATAAGACACGGAACACAATATTAATAATATAACCGTCACTTACACTAGTCATCTCGCTGCGCAACCATCTGTATTCTCTTTGCTGTCTAACCTGGAACAGCAATAGATTATAATAAGACATGGAACACAATATTTAAGAGATACCGTCACCTACACTGCAGTAATCTCGCTGCGCAACCATCTGTATTCTCTTTGCTGTCTAACCTGGAAACATAAATAGATTATCATGAGACACGAACACAATATTAAAAAGATAACCGTCACTTACACTGTAGTCACCTCGCTGCGCAACCATCTGTATTCTCTTTACTGTCTAACCTGGAAACATAAATAGATTATCATGAGACACGGAACACTATATTTAATATGTAACCGTCACTTACACTGTAGTCATCTCGCTGCGCAACCATCTGTATTCTCTTTTATGTCTAACCTGGAAACAGAAACAGATTATAACGAGACAATAAGACACGGAACACAATATTTAAGAGATACCGTCACTTACACTGCAGTCATCTGTATTCTCTTTGTTGTCTGAACTGGAAACAGAAATAGATTATAGTGAGACACGGGACACAATATTAAAAAGATACCGTCACTTACACTGCAGTCATCACGCTGCGCAACCATCTGTATTCTCTTTGCTGTCTAACCTGGAAACAGCAATATATTATAATAAGACATGGAACACAATATATAAGAGATACCGTCACCTACACTGCAGTCATCTCGCTGAGCAACCATCTGTATTCTCTTTGCTGTCTAACCTGGAAACAGAAATAGATTACAATGAGACACGGAACACAACATTAAAAATATAACCGTCACTTACACTGTAGTCATCTCGCTGCGCAACCATCTGTATTCTCTTTGCTGTCTAACCTGGAAACATAAATAGATTATAATGAGACACGGAACACAATATTCAAAATATAACTGTCACTTACACTGTAGTCATCTCGCTGCGCAACCATCTGTATTCTCTTTGCTGTCTAACCTGGAAACATAAATAGATTATAATGAGACACGGAACACAACATTAAAAAGATAACCGTCACTTACACTGCAGTCATCTCGCTGCGCAACCATCTGTATTCTCTTTGCTGTCTAACCTGGAAACAGAAACAGATTATAACGAGACAATAAGACACGGAACACAATATTTAAGAGATACCGTCACTTACACTGCAGTCATCTGTATTATCTTTGCTGTCTGAACTGGAAACAGAAATAGATTATAGTGAGACACGGGATACAATATTAAAAAGATACCGTCACTTACACTGCAGTCATCTCGCTGCGCAACCATCTGTATTCTCTTTGCTGTCTAACATGGAAACAGCAATAGCTGTCTAACCTAGAAACAGCAATAGATTATAATAAGACATGGAACACAATATTTAAGAGACACCGTCATCTACACTGCAGTCATCTCGCTGAGCAACCATCTGTATTCTCTTTGCTGTCTAACCTGGAAACAGAAATAGATTATAATGAGACACGGAACACAACATTAAAAAGATAACCGTCACTTACACTGCAGTCATCTCGCTGCGCAACCATCTGTATTCTCTTTGCTGTCTAACCTGGAAACATAAATAGATTATAATAAGACACGGAACACAATATTCAAAATATAACTGTCACTTACACTGTGGTCATCTCGCTGCGCAACCATCTGTATTCTCTTTGCTGTCTAACCTGGAAACATAAATAGATTATAATGAGACACGGAACACAACATTAAAAAGATAACCGTCACTTACACTGCAGTCATCTCGCTGCGCAACCATCTGTATTCTCTTTGCTATCTAACCTGGAAACAGAAACAGATTATAACGAGACAATAAGACACGGAACACAATATTTAAGAGATACCGTCACTTACACTGCAGTCATCTGTATTCTCTTTGCTGTCTGAACTGGAAACAGAAATAGATTATAGCGAGACACGGGACACAATATTAAAAAGATACCGTCACTTACACTGCAGTCATCTCGCTGCGCAACCATCTGTATTCTCTTTGCTGTCTAACATGGAAACAGCAATAGATTATAATAAGACATGGAACACAATATTTAAGAGAGACCGTCACCTACACTGCAGTCATCTCGCTGAGCAACCATCTGTATTCTCTTTGCTGTCTAACCTGGAAACAGAAATAGATTATAATGAGACACGGAACACAACATTAACAAGATAACCGTCACTTACACTGCAGTCATCTCGCTGTGCAACCATCTGTATTCTCTTTGCTGTCTAACCTGGAAACATAAATAGATTATAATAAGACACGGAACACAATAATAAAAATATAACCGTCACTTACACTGTAGTCATCTCGCTGCGCAACCATCTGTATTCTCTTTGCTGTCTAACCTGGAAACAGATATAGATTATAATAAGACACGGAACACAATATTTAAAATATAACCGTCACTTACACTGTAATCATCTCGCTGCGCAACCATCTGTATTCTCTTTGCTGTCTAACCTGGAAACAGAAATAGATTATAGTGAGACAAGAAACACAATATTCAAAAGATACCGCCACTTACACTGCAGTGATATCGCTTGCGCAACCATCTGTATTCTCTTAGCCGTCTAACCTGGAAACATAAATAAATTATAATGAGACACGAAACACAATATTGAAAAGATACCGTCACTTACACTGCAGTGATCACGCTGTGCAACCATCCGTATTATCTTGGCTGTCTGACCTGGAAACAGAAATAGATTATAATGAGACACGGAACACAATATTAAAAAGATAACCGTCATTTACACTGCAGTCATCTCGCAACCATGTGTATTATCTTTGCTGTCTAACCTGGAAACAGAAATATATTATAATAAGACACGGAACTCAATATTATTTAAGATACCGTCACTTACACTGCAGTAGTGTCGGTGCGCAACAATCTATATTCTCTTTTACGTCTAACCTAGAAACAGGAATAGATTATAATGAGACACAAAACACAATATTAAAAAGATACCGTCACTTCCACTGCAGTGATCTCACTGCGCAACCATCTGTATTCTCTTTGCTGTCTAACCTGGAAACAAAAAATAAATTATACTGAGACACGGAATACAATATCGAGAAGATACCATCACTTACACTGCAGTCATCTCGCTGCGCAACCATCTGTATTCTCTTTGCTGTCTAACCTGAACACAGAAATAGGTTATAATGAGAGACGGAACACAATATTAAAAAGATATCGCCACTTACACTGCTGTCATCTCGCTGCGCAACCATCTGTATTATCTTTGTTGTCTAACCTTTGAACATAAATAGATTATAATAATGAGACACGAAACACAATATTAAAAAGATATCGCCACTTACACTGCTGTCATCTCGCTGCGCAACCATCTGTATTATCTTTGTTGTCTAACCTTTGAACATAAATAGATTATAATAATGAGACACGAAACACAATATTAAAAAGATAGCGTCACCTACACTGCAGTCTTCTACGTGGGCAACCATCTGCATTCTCTTTGTTGTCTAAAGAGAAAAGAAATTTCACACCAACAATAGGTTGAAAATGTTCGTGTAGTTTGATTTTCAAACAATTTATTGGGCGGAATTAATTGGGTTTTTTTTACCAATATTTGCATATTTTCCTATTTTTTGTCAAAATGTTTGACTGAAATGGTCATCAGTTGGAAATTTTCCAACATTAGGGGGGGGTGACAGGTTGGAAATTTCCAACACTTGGAAAGCTTGTGTCTTGGTCCCTTCCCCGTGGCCAGTGTAAAACTGATAGTTAATTTAAGAGAACAATATTTCATACATTTGGTCAACATTGTCATTGGAATTGTTATCAGTTGGAAATTTTCCAACTTAAGTGGGGTATCAGGTTTGAAATTTCCAACTCAACGAAGGCTTGAGGCTAGTCTAGATGCTAGGATTTTGCAACTTTCTTGTTCAGATTTCATAATTTTTGCACACAGGGCCGAAACATGGTCGGCCCGGTGTGTCATTGTCCCTCCTCCGTGTCCAATACAAAACTGCTAATTATTTTAACAAAACAATATTTTACAACATTTGGTCAACAGTTGGAGAATTTCCCACCTGAGGGGGGAGTATGAGGTTTGAAATTTCCAACACTATAGAAAAGCTTCAGTAGAGGCCAGTCTTGATGTTAGGATTTGCGATTTTTTATAGTTTTCAAACGTTTTCACGAACAACCATGGTCAGCCCGGTGTTTCCTGGTCTCTTGCCCGTAGCCGTGTGCATTGATCTGGAGTTAAACCACTAGATGTTAGGATTTATGCAATGTTTCAGGTTAAAATATCTGAATGTTCTCATACCGGGAATATAGAACCATGGTTTGTGAATATATCGGATATTAGACATGAGCACTGAGATGCAAAGGGGGTGAAAATTGAATTATGCAAAACTTGTGTTTGGTTTGATTCTGATTCAAGGGGGGTGCAGTTGGAATTTCCCAATGTGGACCCCCCCCCCCCCCCCAACGGAGTCACTATAGCCACGTCCCTGTATGTAGGAACCCTCTTATTTCCTTGATGGCAGAGACGTGTCTCCGTACAGTGTCTTCGTTTGGGTCCTTGGAATTTCCAACTGCACTCCGCCCCCTTGAACCAGGCTAAATTCCCAATTTCAGGTAATACCAATTGCACCCTCCCCCTTGGCTTTAAATTTTCGATCTACAATCTAACAGCTTTATTTTATTTTATTTTATTATCTTAATCGTATCCAGAAATTGTGTTTGTTTAATTGTCGTTAATAGTTGTATGAATAAGACCACATCGGATCACATATATCGAAATTCACTAATCAACATAATATATACAATATGAGGCACAAGAATATAGAAAGTTTACTCACCTCCCTAATCCGTCACTCTGCAAACTTAGGGCGACTAAAACAATTATAAATTGGCTGTTCACAAACGCACAGCAGGCGTCATGTGTGAGTGGCTGTGAGTAGTTATCATCGTGACCATGGGCTGGAAAGCGAGAGAGATATGTGTATTCCTCCAAATATGGAGTCCATTATGGTACAATACATATATATATGAGATGAGGTGAACTTTTGCACCGATGCATCAACAAAAGCAATATGTTATGTTATATCCGATATGATATTTTCATCATAAAACTTAGTCAGAACATATAATAGGATGATAATAAACCTCACACATCGCTTTAAAAGACGATATTCATCACACAACAGTGCAATCTGCATTGGGATACACCGCAATGAATGTATCGCTATTCTTGTTGTCAAGAAAGATAAAAGTTTCAATTCCAAATATGTCAATCAGTGAATACCAATATGTGTTCCGTACCATCTGTGTAAACTCAGATGTACACTATATATACCTATGAAACAAGAGATTTGAATATGTTTGGTTGCCGCGACTGCACTGAGCGGCATTGTCATACGTGGTTTTGGTCAAAATATTGGCCATCTTGATACAGATTGGAAAATACTCAGGTTCTTCTCGAGAGAGCTGCCACAGTTTCCACAGTGACTGATTATCGGGTTTTACCTTGAAGAGAAATGATTGATAATCGTCTCCCTGATCACTCTCACTTCGCGTGAGTAGTGAGCAAAAAGACAATCTCTGACAATTTTCTTCCAAGTGGACTGAAGGGGGAAGAAACCGGTTTCCGTAAAAGATGGAAGATAATGGTATACGTTGAATCTATGGAGAGTATCAGAGATATCTTTCAGAAATCCTGTCATCGGGCGACCGTATAGATTCGATTACCATGATATGATAATTGAATAGGAATACATCGAGACCTGATCTGTGATTCCGTGGTAAGTTAACCAGTGTTCCAAGAAAGAATAATTTTCTCCGATGAATTTCGTACTCAATAGGGAGAAGTCCGGCAGGGACGTTGCTAGAGGGTCTCCTTAGGAAAATCCAACTGCACCCCACCCTTGAGCCAGAATGAGACCAACACAAGTTGATTTCCTTGATGGCTGAGACGTGGATCAGTAGAGGGTCTTCGTTTGGGGTCCTTGGAATTTCCAACGGCATGGCCCCGCCCCCTTGAACCAGGCTAAATTCCCAATGTCATGTAATACCAATTGCACCCTCCCCATTGGCTTTAAATTTCCGATCTACCATCTGACAGCTTGCTTTTAGTTTATTTAATTATCTTAATCTTATTTAGAAATTATGTTTGTTTAAAGGGGTACTGTACCCAAGATGTTGTTGTTGGTTTCTATAACCCCCGAGTCGGAGAATAAGGTAACAACTTTTCCATTCTTTGAAAGTCTGTTGAGTACGAAGTAGTGTTACGGATGGCAAATTTACCGGAATGCAAAAATACAAATTGTCGTTGTCGAGTAATTTTTGTACAGTTTTCAACCAAATGAATCAAATAAAAATTATATTATATGCATAGTAGTCCCATATACTCATTTAAGTTATTGCATCGTCACTAGTCAATGAGTGGCTTGAGTAAAGTTGAGTTTTCTCCCCGTATAAGCATAATGATTCAAACGATCGTGTGTGCAATGGGTTTACTAATCCAGTATCCCTCAATTATAATTTGATTACGTTTTGTACACGGAAATTCGTATTTTAATTTACGCCATTTTATGGCTCCAGCCATAAATTCAATTTATATTAAATTATTAACTTTTAAATTATTAAATTTTAAGATAGCCTATTAACCTGAGCGTTTACAGAATACATCTTCGACTCAAATTACTTATGTTTCTATATAGTATCGATAATAGATCGTTGTTATCACCGGAAAATTATTGAAAATGGCGTACAGTACCCCTTTAATTGCCGTTAATAGAAACTGTTGTATGAATAAGACCACATCGCATCACATAATTATATCGAAATTCACTAATCAACATATAGCATATATACATAATATGAGACACAAGAATATAGAAAGTTTGCATACTTCCCTCAATCCGTCTCTCTGCAAACTATAAGGACTACTAAATCAATTATAAATTGGCTGTTCAGAAACACAGCAGGTGTGAGTGAGTGAGTGGATGTGAGCAGTTATCATCGTGACCATACAGGGCCTGGAAAGAGAAACGACACAGGTAGCAGACATGAATGACACAAATTTCTCGCTTGATTGCCGAATTGAATCTGCCACTCTGTTTATATATAGGAAGGATTTGATATGACACCACACATCGCAATCAACAAACCTTGCTCGTGCAGTTCTCACCCCTGACCAAGTGGTCCTGCTTATATGCTATGATGCTGGTGGTCATATTGAATTGCCATGATGCGGGTAGGGAAATCTGATGCCGTTACAAAAAAAGTACCGTTGTTTTTTCTCAAGTTGTCATTTTCGCGGTGTTTGGCTAATCCGAGCAATCTGAGCAAAAACAGTGAGTGTATGAAACATTCAAGAACATATATATGTATTGAAAAATATAATAATGCCTACGCTGGTGTTTCTTAAACGATGTGAATAACCATTTTGATTATAGTCAAATTTGAACATCTTTATGATACAACCAGTATTAAAACTATTTCGCAATAAATATGTTTTTGATTGTTTGATACGCATAATAATGGTTTTCCTGGATATGTTCAGATTATCGGAACACCGTGAAAATGACAACTTGAGAAAGAACAACGGTACTTTTTTGTAACGGCATCAGTTTGCCCTACCCGCATCATGGCAATTCAGCAGGACTCAGTCGCATCATATAGCACATTAGCAGGACCAGTACTGTTGGTCATGGGTGATACTATATTTGTTCTCGCTTAGTTTCGAATTCGTGCGCATATTAGCTGTGCGAATTCAAATTACTGTACTAAACATTTTCATAAAAAGTCTTGGATCTGACAGGGAGGGGGGGGGGTCTGACGCATGGTAGGGGTTGGGCCCGTTGGGGTGGGGGTTGCCCGGAACCCATGCAGACAACCCCATTTATTCGGTAGGGGGTTCTGAGGAAATATTCCGTTCACATGGCCGGGGTTGGTGGGTTGTCCGGAACCCAGAAAACTCCATTTTCCTGATGCGTTTTCCCCCAATTATTTAGAAACACTGAGACTTTTCTATTTTTTAGCAGCCAAAATAATACCCTTTTGTTTGGAGGGTTCATATATACGGGTACATGTATGTTGTAATACTGAGGCGTTTTAATTTGCACTGAGGTCTTAAAGGGTTTCTCCGCGTACCGACCTTTGATTGACGTTGATGATGTAGGCCGTGAGCTACATTATGTCCACCCTACCCAACTATGCGGATTTTTGCCGACTATGTTTTTCTGATATATATGTGTAGGCCCCATTGACCTACTGACACCAAATAACAGGACATTTCAACACATTAGCCACACGAATCAACAGTCATCAATGCGTATGCCCCATTGACCTACTAACACCAAATTACAAGACATTTCAACACATTAGCCACGCGAATCAACATAGTCATCAACCTGAGCCCGTGTTGACAATCTTAAGGGAGCACTGTCTTCCTTTTCTTTCACAAAAATGACTCCATCATGAGTCCAGGTGGAATTAATTGTATAGCTCCCTTTTATATAGGTCTCTCACTTGGCGGAAAAGTTCGGCCCGTGTTGCTGTTATGTCCTCGTTTATGTATAGACAGGGTCCTCGTACTCGGGGAAGGCATCGTAAGCCAGCCTTCGTTGGCTATAAATGGCCTCGCGAACATTATAGGAGGGTAACCGCGCAATGATTGGTCGAGGGATACCGTCTCTCCTCGGTGCACCCAATCGACGATTACGACCAACATACCTGTATTTAAAATCTAACCCCAGTCGATACGCCGCTTCCAGAACCAGAATGTTAGTGTTTTCATTTATATCTTCAGGGATCCCACGAAACCTTAAGTTGGTTATTCTGCCATATTCATTGCTGAAGATCATCTACTTCGTCCTTTAGGCCACTAATTTCCGATATAGCACATTCAAGTTTCTTTTCCAGTTGTTGTACCCGATTGGTATAAGGGATTTAATATCCTCATCCCGGTCACAAATTTTATGCTGGAGGGAGACTACTATCTCGTTTTGGGGTTTGGTCGCTTTTATTGCTGCTTGTTCTGCTATGTCAGTAAATACTGCAGTTATGGCTTTCAATACGACAGTGTTAGTAAATGCCTGAATAATTCCTTGTTCGAAAACATTCATTTCAGGGTTATTATTGATGGAATCATCCACTGAAATCCCTGATGCTGATGAACTTAAATTCCCCAGAATAGATTGATATGCTGGTCGTTTCTTTGGATCTTGGAAATCAGTGGAAGACATCGGTGACGAAGTTAGATTTGATCTCCCTCGTTTCCCTAAGTTATCAGCAAATTTGCTGGGGCTTTGCAGAGGTTCATTTGCGATGAATAAGTTTGGTGGTACTTCCATCTGGGGTGGACACTTTACACCAGACACTTGTTGTTCGTGGTTAGTTTCATAATTTCCGGTTTCCATAGATTTTGGTTAGCAAGAATTATTTAAACAGTATGAATGTATTTCACTGACTATGATTTAAGTAGGCCGTGACAGTTCACCAGATAATCCCACTGATTGGCTCTTTAGGTCCAGCGTGACAAAGTGCATGTGTACTAGCCGAAGTAGTAGGTCGGTTGAACAAATATGTGATAAATATGGCTTAGTTGCTTATTTATTGAGCATATTGTGCATAGTTAACTATAGTTGGTCAGATCTCACCGTATTTTAGTCTTGTCATTGACGAAAATTCAAAATGGCCGCGCCTTCTCGGGATGACTGTCCATGAATTATCAAGAATTTTATTAAATCAGCGAATTCCGTCCTCACACAAATCAATCACAAATATTTATAAGCGTAGTTGTCATCTTAATATGCATTTCATTTGGACAAGTATCGTCACATTTTAGATTTCGAGCATATATTTCTCTCCGTCGGCACCTGCGAAGTTTTTCGAACTTTCACCTCTCGACGCATGCGCAAAAAGCAATTTCATTTTTCAATCGTAGGCAGTGCTGAGATTCGCCTCGGAAATGTGAAAATTAAGCTAAAAAAGCTGAATTAAGCAATCCTAACTGAATTCAGCTATAGCCTACAGATTATACCCTCCACTACAAGGCTGGGCACAATATGATATTAGATACGACAGCACCCAATGCAACGAATGTTTGTTTTCAAAATGAGAGATAGTCAGATACTCAGATAGGCCCTAACTCCAAGAATAAGATTTAAGATGCCCGTTATTTCCTTAAAAATTAAATATTACTTTTACGAAATAATGGTCATGTCTAAAGATTTACAGGACACAAAGACACAAACTTTGCAATTTTTTAAGAAATGCTAAACTCATGGTGGGCGGGCTTGTGTGAGGCAGATGGCACTGTGTGCTAATACATCTAATCGTCAGGATCATGCGCTGAAACCATATACAGACAGACTGTACAAAAATCATATACAATCCCAGATATTGCCCCAGTCTCCAATTAGCAGGTCTGTGGTATACTATATGTGCAAAATCAGCTACACAGTTACTGGACATAAGTCATAAATTCCCACAAAGTAAGGTTTTAATTAAATTTATAAATTCGGTATCTTAATATAGTATCACAAGTTATGAAAACTTTACCAAATGGCCAGATAAAACATATCTCAAATAAAAGCACCATTTAAACACATAACACCTGGGATATGTCGTCTGTTTCCTGTTTCAGTTGCAACTCTGCAGCGATAAAATCATTCCGGATGTCAATTAACAGAGTTTGAAACAATTTTCACCATTAGCGACGAGTGACTCGTTGCCATCCATATCACCATTTTGTTTTCTATACTTGTTCAATCGGCAGTTGGAACGACCGGTATTCTGCAACTAATATGTGCACGATAACATCGGGGCAGGTGAACGTGCATGTAACTGGTGTTACCACACAATCTTCATGTTGATCCACACTGGCACGTTCGTGTATCTTTAGATGTCTGCTCTAGCTCGTTTTGTGTTTGGTGGTGAATATGTACAGTCGGGCACCCGACACCAGAAGTTCGGTGTTGCCGACCCAAAAATTTCAAAGGATTCGTCCATCTGAAATATAGCAATGCGGCGTATATGTAGATTCAGCGACACGTCGAAATGGGGTCCACCAGAAGCATGGGGGAAGGGCTACATATTAACAGGGCACTTTATATGTATGTTATGGACTATAACCAATGGAAAACACACGTCAGTTTATTATAAGTGTATAACTTAACGACTCCCTGCAGATTCCTTCAATTTTACATGGATTGCATGCAGGATCATCAGTATGGATACAAAAAGGTGATTCGTGGCACCTCTCGCTCGCCCTAGACCGAGGTCGAACATGTTCCTTCCGCATCTTCGCATCCGGTGCCCCTGGTCCTGTTTAATGGCATGACCCTCCCATGAAATATAGGGAATATCTTATTTTGATGTATGTATTTGTACCCTTTGGGTTCCAATTGCTCGACTATACTCAACCCCAAAATACCCGACTATCGTTTCGAATTTGATTGTCACCATTGAGTTGGAATTTTTCAATTAGGCTAAATAAAAATTGTAAATTTAGACTAAAATCCAGACGAAAAACCAAGATTCTACTTGTTCAATGTCTGAATTATCCAACTGCATGCTGTTACATTGGAGGGTTAAAATTTCCAACTATTAGTGGTATTTGGTGGGGGTGTACAACCACACCCATGTTCATGCATGGACATTATATATATTTCGGTGTTCAGAACACCAAGCCACTCCATATAAAACCCTATTATAGCACATTTTTGGCACCAGCTTGAGGGCTAAATTAAAAGTTTTATATGTTGAAACAAAGATTGTAGATTACGACCGTAATATGAGTTCAATTATCCCCACGTGCTTGTTATTGGTGGTCTATAATCTATTTTAATACTAGCGATCGACGTCACTCCAATATACAAAAATATTTAAGTGTAAGGCATTTTACAGGGTGTAATCGAAAGTTTACTAGCCGTTCAATACAAATAATAAAAAAATTACCGGGAGTTCAATGCTTGTTTGTCATATTTTACCGGACGTTCAATTCTGTTGGAGCACCACGCTTTGAAATCGAGAATACACAGGAAACAGGGGCCAAACGCTAAGCATGGCTTTCAATGGGATATTAAGGCATCCAAAACATATCTTTGTTATTAAATACGACATCGTATAGTTTAAAAAATGTGCTTTTGATTGCAAACGTGACTTGTTTTTAGCACGAAAATATTAGGTTTAACATTGATTTACGAGAGAACTAGACACGACACTGAAACGAAATTAATACGAAAATGTACGAAAACATACCCCTCATCGAGGCAGATTGGCACCCGGGCTGCGATTTTTACACATTTGGAGGAAAAGACGAAAATATATGTACCGTAGTCAGTCTGAGGTGAGCGACTTCTGTTTTTTTAAATTCGATAAGCATATCCCTGGATGCTATATATTGGACTGGTTTGGTAAACCTTAAAGGTACTCAACCCGATAAAACTCCTCTCAATTACTATTTCAATGGCTTCGGGGGTCAAAAATATTTGATTCGAGTCGAGGAAGTCACCCATCAAAGCTCAGATTTGTTAGATATCGATTTTAGAAATCTATTATTTTTCATTATCGGGAATACTATCTGGCCCAGAACTCAGTCAAAATTGCGTTAAAATTACCACTTGATTTTAGAGTTATTCATCCTTGTCTGTTTGAATAGATTTGGAGTACACATCCAGAGCAGATTACGGCAGTTATTAGTACTCATCTCGAGAACATAACAAATTTGAAAAATCAATATATAATAACTCTGAGCTTTGTTTGATGGGTTCCTCGACTCGAATCAAATATTTTTTACCCCCAAAGCCAAAGAAATAGTAATATAGGACCCTCTGATCGGATTGTTGTTGTTGGAATCTGTTGAGATGGGGACCCTCTTTACGGGTTGAGTACCTTTAAGCAAATTTTAAATTATCTACATGTCCATCATGAATTAACACTGTCGGGTTTTCACCCAATTCAATTAACCAGGACGGACCTGACTCCAAGCATACTATGATAGTTGGAGTCAGGTCCGTCCTGGTAATAACAGTTGACGGTTCACTTCACTGGCGCGATTTATTACGTAAATGCATCTTTGGAACTCGCTAATGAGTTAAGATTTGTCATTGATACATGAACGATTATGAGAAGTAGGGGATCACATCCGGGTAAAGCAAATCGCCCGGGCAAAGCTGATCACCTATATACCGGTAGCTAGCAAATTATTCCGATTCTATCCGTATTTTAGAATAAGGTCATTTAGTGTTGGGTTAGTTTTTATGTGTAACATGGTACACATAATGCCGACGTCCGGATCAACCATCCGGCGTTCGTCCGTCCGCCCGTCCGTCTGTTCGTAGACACTTGCTATCCGATTCGATTACTCGAGTACTTTTTTATCGGATCGTGTTCAAATTTCATGTGCATGTTTACGGTGACACACCCTCTCCTCTATAGTTTTTGGCATCGATCGGTTGATCGGTTTAGAAATTATTAACACTTTGCATCCACATATGGGGTGGTTGATCGGTTTAGAAAATAATTAACCCTTCACACGCATGCTATCCGATGCAATAAGTTGAACATATTCCTTCTGGTCTGCCTCATTTTTCTTACCTATGTCTTTCTTAGCACGTTATTCATCTGTATGGATTTTGGTATCGTTTAGTTAACCCTTTCTGCTCTTGTTTTTAACTAGAATTCAAATTGTTGACTTAAATATTTTTCATCTGATCAGCACCAAATTTGGTACATATGGTCCTCACCCCGAAATACAGATCAAGTTCAAATTTGAGTTTGATTCGGTATATTTTAACATAGTTATTGCCATTTAAAATTCAAGTAAGTGATAATGTAATGAATGCCTGCATTGTGAGCTTAGAAGAGAACTTCTCATCACACAGAGAGTGTATTATTGGCATTGAGTTATGTTTAGCTGGACACTAGATAGATAGATAGCATGGCTAGCAGAGTGTGGTGATAAAATCTGTCAAAACTGTGATTGATGACTCTCTGGTCCAGTTCGTTTTCTGTGCAATATTAAGTTAACCCCTTCATAGGTTAACAAGTTCATGACAGTAGATGCTGAGTTATTGTATGGGTTTCTAAATCCAATGACATGCCTTTTATAGCGCCCGCTGTCCCGCGGCGAAGCCGTGGAAGCGAAGCTACCTAGGGTATAGCCTACGTATGCGGATATGAAATATACTAATCGACTTTTTCAGCCCAATCTAAAAATAGATTGAACTTACCTAAAATACAATAATTTATTCATAACTGAAAGGTCAGCCGAGTCCAAAAAATTATTGTTGGCGATGGCCGCCATTTTGTATTGATTAATACCACCTCGAAATGTGTAATTGGGCAAAATGCTCCAGGGTAAAAATAAAAAACTTTGTTCGGTAAATGTTAGCTATACTTCATCATACGTAGGAACATCATGCTCCTATTAAAGCCAAAGATATTTAAAAAATTGAATGTAAATTAAACCAAAGCCCTGGTTCACAAAAACTGAAATTGCATGAAAAGTTTTGTTTACATATTTTATAAAATTATTAAAAATATTTGCCCCGAAAGAGGATTCCAGGGGCCTTACTGCCCGTTTAGATCTGATCTTCCATTTTCTAGCGGTATTTCCGCCTAAAAGATAGAATATTCTCAAAGTTCAAGGCCGACAAACGGAAACTATAAGTTCCGATTGAAAGATCGCAGAGTCATTTTAAGAAAGGCGTCATGACATCAAGAAGTACATCATGACGTCACAACCTACATTGGCGCGCAAAATTCCAGACAGGACTGCGTCGATGGCCAGACAGCTGAGACTCGTATTACACGGGCAGGCTGAACATCCACATTTACGTTATATGTGATTATTTACATACATTGTATATATTATTTTCTTGTGTCCCGTCAGGGTTTATCATCAAATCCTTCTAAAGATAAAAATTCATCCGATAATCCCATGAACAGTAACAAGCGGGCGCAAATTACGTTAGTCCAGGAGATATTGGTCGACCTATGCACCCCCCCCCCCCCCCCAGGACTCAACTTCACACCCCTAATTTTCTTTTCTTTCTTAATGTCTCCTCTAATTTTTTTCGGTTGTTAACAAGTAAAAAAAGTGGCCGCAGAGACTCCAGACAAGATGGCGTCCATCATGGCGGCCATTTTTGTTATATGCACCAGGTCTCTTTGATTGCCGTTATAGTAAAGATGTTATCACGTGCGGTCTTGTTTTCCGCTCGTTTCGTTATGCTAATATACAACCCTTACAAATTAGCCAAAAATCCGACACCAGAATCTAATATGGCGGCCAAGATGGCCGCCGAAATGTAAAAATATGCTATTTTTCTGACGTGTTACAACATTTCGTTTGACTCTGTGTGGAAATATTGGCATCTTTGCGTGATGTTATACATTTATTGTATAGAGGAGTCATTGGCGAACACATGGGGATCATAATATACATTCATTGTGGGATATTTTTGTCCGATATCACGTTTTCCCAAATGCCGGTATAATAGGTCAAAGCCGAATCTACGTTAATAACGCAATGTAATGTTTCGAATCAATGAATGTTATTGCTATCATAACAACACCCATGCATATATATATGTGCAGGAGATACTCGAGCTAGGATTCCTCTTATACCTGAGTTGAGGAATATTCGCCTCGTTTATCTACTTAATGTCTTAACTATTTTGTCTTTAACTGCTATGGTGCTTCTCTCTGACTATGGATTGAGCTTAATTAGCTTTATCACGCTATGACATATCTGTGTTGGAGTGACCTAATAGGTTGAAATCGAATGCCATATCCGTGTTCCTATTGTGTTTATGTGAGCAAGGTGCCCAATAAGTCTGATTCCACTTGTGACCTCAATAATATTAAGGTGTGAATTGTTGAAACTTTTACACTCATGAAAAGGTTGGGGTAATGATTTATTAAAATAGCTAATCATTATCGCCAATGTATGGGTTAAACATCTGCCGATCGTGATCGGCCTCTCGTTATATACATTTTCACAGAGAACCAGGTATTCTAAAAGAAATTAGCGTTTTTATTTAGTTTCATCCTCCTCGGTTAGAATTACCATGTGTTCGTTCGATTGGCTGAAAGCTGAAATGGAATCTTACGTACATCATGGTCAGGAAAATTGAAATACTTTACAACACAAAACTCATTATCTATTTGAATATCTGAGAAATGGTTGGTCATTCGTTGGTCACATATTTTATACACAAGACTTATCTGTCAAATCAGTGAATTATTTTCTTCAATTAGTTTTCTAATATATTATTTCTGTTAAGGCTTTCATAATTGTTATTCGTCCAACGTCACATGATTTCAGAATTTTTGAATTTTGCTTTCCAGTATTGAAAACTTGTACGATTTAGAGGTCCACGCATGCATAATGTGGCAATGGGCACTTCATTTTAATTATATTTCCTTAAAATATTGGGATTTTAAAGCTAATTGTAAACTCAACTGATTTTTTTTAAATGATTCGCCTGATATGGGAGGCCAAATTGACATTTGCGCTGAAACGCAATCCAGCTTGATTCATATCAATTGCGCTGAAACGTATAGATAGGTTATTCCATTAATTACTGGTGGTTCCCATAGGTCTACATGGGAAAATAATTGCGCTTCAGCGCAATTAATTTTCTATTGGATGTATTCATTAATTAACTGGAGGGTTTAGTCATATATATATAATTAATTGCGCTGAATCGCAATTAATTTTCAAATTTACATTTATTAATAATTGTGCTTCAGCACAATTTAATTGTAGGCAAGCACTCAATGTTCCCGTATAACTATGCAGATGCTAATAACGTTGAATGGGAAACAGACGCTCTTTATAGAGATGCGTCAAAAACAAACGCTCATTAAATAATCACTTGATTAACCCACGCCGTGCCTTTGCGGTGATTTGAGATTGGAGAACGGGTGCTCTGAGCTTCTCTAAACCGCGACCACGGTCGTGTCGGTGTGATTTGACACTTACATAGGAAGTTTGAGCTCAATATGTACACGCGTTTTGGATTCTATGAAGTACACACATACATATATATATACGAAGTCTCAAAATATATAGTACTAGCAGGTTAGCCCGCCACCGGCGGCTTGTCCGAAACATGACATTTTTTTTATATATTTAAAAAAATTTTTAGCTCCACGCGTTTCAATAAGAAAAAATTGTACCCGGTAGCTCCACCCGTTTCCGAGATCTGGTCTGCGCATGCGCGAAGCTGGCGTCGCACGGGCTCGGCGACCCGATAACATTTGTACCCGGCGCAAGATACATTCACATAGCAAATTTCAAGTCGATAGCTCCACCCGTTTCCGAGATCTCGTCTGCGCATGCGCTGCACGGGCGTCGCACGGGCTCGGCGACCCGATAAAATTTGTTCCCGGCGCAAGATACATTCACATAGCAAATTTCAAGTCGATAGCTCCACCCGTTTCCGAGATCTCGTCTGCGCATGCGCTGCACGGGCGTCGCACGGGCTCGGCGACCGATAAAATTTGTACCCGGCGCAAGATACATTCACATAGCAAATTTCAAGTCGATAGCTCCACCCGTTTCCGAGATCTCGTCTGCGCATGCGCTGCACGGGCGTCGCACGGGCTCGCCAATACGACAACGACCACCGCCTGGTCAAACTACACACACGTACCAAGTTTCGTCCCGATCGGTCGAGAATCGTAGATTTGTATGAAGTACAACACACACACAAACATAAATATATAAGAGAGATATGTAAATTAGATAGATTGTATCAAAAATATATAGGAGAGATATGTAAATGATCTACACACCATTACCGGTGTTTGTCAAAGTTTAGTGGGGTATATCAATACTCATGCACGATCATATCATTGAGGTCCGGAGGGTGTGGGCTATCTCTCGAATACACGGAGTTCTCAAAATATATAGTACTAGCAGGTTAGCCCGCCACCGGCGGCTTGTCCGAAACATGACATTTTTAAAATATTTTTTTTGAATTTTTAGCTCCACGCGTTTCAATAAGTAAAATTTGTACCCGGTAGCTCCACCCGTTTCCGATATCTGGTCTGCGCATGCGCGAAGCTGGCGTCGCACGGACTCGACGACCCGATAAAATTTGTACCCGGCGCAAGATACATTCACATAGCAAATTTCAAGTCGATAGCTCCACCCGTTTCCGAGATCTCGTCTGCGCATGCGCTGCACGGGCGTCGCACGGGCTCGGCGACCCGATAAAATTTGTACCCGGCGCAAGATACATTCACATACCAAATTTCAAGTCGATAGCTCCACCCGTTTCCGATATCTCGTCTGCGCATGCGCTGCACGGGCGTCGCACGGGCTCGCCAATACGACAACGACGACCACCTGGTCAAACTACACTCACGTACCAAGTTTCGTCCCGATCGGTCGAGGTGTTGGTATCTGATGCAAAAGACGAAATTGTGAGTGTTGGTCAATAGTCCCCGCCGTGAACCTCATCGTCGCAAAGAGCGGACAGTCAATTAACCCCGTTGTGAACCTCAATCACCAACGCGACGTAAACATGTGTTGCGTTCTAAAAATAGGAAAGCATTTTCTCTCTGCATAATTCTGCAGATGCTAATAACGTTGCTCCCCGTAGGTAGCAATATCGTTGTTGTTGATATTTACGGCTTGGGGGCTATTTTCTTATTTAGCAAGTTTGAGCTCAATCGGTTCGAGTCTATAAAGGACACACTCATATATATGACACTTCCCGTGGGTAGCAAGTTTGAGCTCAATCGGCATTCCCTGGAATTTCCCGTAGATTGGCAGATTCCAGTAGCTTTTTATAACGGTATATCTGGGGAGAAATCTGATGCTATATTCGTGATTATCTGGGATGATTTCGGTATATAATTATATACTGTAAAAACAAAGCGCGCCATCCGTGCTCGCAGGGTTGGTCAGAAACAAATGTTTTTTAAATTTAATGTATGTTCCGTATATCTCTCTGCAGATGCAAATAGCGTTGAATGGCAAACAGACGCTCTTTATAGAGATGCGTCAAAAACAAACGCTCATTAAATAATCACTTGATTACCCACGCCGTGCCTTTGCGGTGATTTGAGATTGGAGAACGGGTGCTCTGAGCTTTTCTAAACTGCGACCACGGTCGTGTCGGTGGGATTTGACACTTACATAGGAAGTTTGAGCTCAATCTGTACACGCGTTTTGGATTCTATGAAGTACACACACACACACACATATACGAAGTCTCAAAATATATAGTATAGACTAGCAGGTTAGCCCGCCACTGGCGGCATTCGTCTCATGGCTTTGTTTCAGAAACATGACATTTTTTTAATTTAACCAAATTTCAAGTCGATAGCTCCACCCGTTTCCGAGATCTGGTCTGCGCATGCGCGAAGCTTGCGTCGCACGGGCTCGGCGACCCGATAAAATTCGTACCCGGGGCAAGATACATTCACATACCAAATTTCAAGTCGATAGCTCCACCGGTTTCCGAGATCTCGTCTGCGCATGCGCGAAGCTGGCGTCACACGGACTCGGCGACCCGATAAAATTTGTATCCGGGGCAAGATACATTCACATAGCAAATTTCAAGTTCAAGCTCCACCCGTTTGCGAGATAACGCATTCTTTGTTTTTCAATGAGTTAACTTAATTCATGGTACCCGTCCTCCCCGTCCTAAACTTCAGAGCGGACAGTCAATTAATCCCGTCTTGAAATCCCTCTGCATTATATTTCGAGCTCTTAGATCAATTCTGCCTTTTTAGTTGCATTTCGTCCGCATCCGTATTTCGGACGCATGGGGTCAGTCGTTTAGCCACGTCCATTGGAATCCGCATCGGACGCATGGGGTATCGTTTAGCCACGTCCATTGCAATAGAGAGCGTTAATTGTTAAAACCTCCGTATAAGGTATAGATAAAGAGCGTTATTGCCTTAACCCCCGCCGTGCCTTTGCGGTAATTTGGGAGTGGATAAAGGGTGCTCAGAGCTTCTCGAAAACACGATTACGGCGGTGTCGGTGTGATTTTACACTTACATACGAAATTTGATCTCAATCTGTACACGCGTTTTGGATTCTATGAAGTACACACACACACATATACGAAGTCTCAAAATATATAGTATAGATAGATAGAAGACTAGCAGGTTAGCTCGCCACTGGCGGCATTCGTCCCATGGCTTTGTTCGAAAAGCAATTGCAACAGGTTCCGAGACACTTGTGCTGCATTCGCACCAAATTTCGGCAATAGTCAGAAACTGTTTTTCAATGAGTTAATTTTTTAGTTTTTCAATGAGTTAATTGTGCCTTTTTAATTTTTTAATTTAATTTTTTGTTTTTAAATTTTACCCGATTTGTTTTGGTTTTTCAAGGGGTTAATTGTGCCTTTTTAATTTTGTTTTTCAATTTTACCCAATTTGTTTTTGTTTTTCAATGAACCCGTCCATGACACTTCCCGTATTTAGCAAGTTTGAGCTCAATCGGTTCGAGTCTATAAAGGACACACACATATATATGACACTTCCCGTAGGTAGCAAGTTTGAGCTCAATCGGCATTCCCTGGAATTTCCCAGTCAATATTTAGCAAGTTTGAGCTCAATCGGTTCGAGTCTATAAAGGACACATATATATATATAAGGAAGTCTCAAATTATATAGTAGACTAGCCGATGAGCCCAACGTTGTCCGGGCTATTCAAAGTCCATAGCTCTACCCAGCCCGACGTTGTCCGGGCTATTCAAGTCCATAGCTCTACCCGTTTCCGAGATCTGGTCTGCGCATGCGCGAAGCTGGCGTCGCACGGGCTCGGCGACCCGAGAAAATTCGTATCCGGGGCAAGATACATTCACATACCAAATTTCAAGTCGATAGCTCCACCCGTTTCCGAGATCTCGTCTGCGCATGCGCGAAGCTGGCGTCGCACGGGCTCGGCGACCCGATAAAATTCGTATCCGGCGCAAGATACATTCACAAACCAAATTTCAAGTCGATAGCTCCACCCGTTTCCGAGATTTCGTCTGCGAATGCGCGAATCGGGCGCCGCACGGGATCGCCAATACGACAACGTCCACCGCCTGGTCAAACTACACACACGTACCAAGTTTTGTCCCGATCGGTCGAGAATCGTAGATTTGTATAAATGACAAACATACAGACAAACATACAAACATACAGACAAACAAACAGACAGAGGTCTTCAAAATATATATGAGATTGGCAGATTCCAGTAGCTTTATAACGGTATATCTGGGGAGAAATCTGATGCTATATTCGTGATTATCTGGGATGATTTCGGTATATACCGAAGGTCCATACCGAAGGTATATACTGTAAAAACAAAGCGGTCAATGGAGCCGTATTTATACTCGTCGTGTATATAGACGCTCAGTACGATAACATTGTATTGAACTGAAAACAAACGCTTCCCGTCGTGAAATCATCTATCTGCATAATATTTCGAGGGATACAATTGCATTGAATTGAAAATAAACGCCGGCTTCCCGTCGTGAAAATCTATCTGCATAATATTTCGAGCGACAGGCTACAATCTCTCTGCAGATGCTAATAACGTTGAATGGTAAACAAAACGCTCTTTATAGCGATGCGTCAAAAACAAACGCTCATTAAATTATGACTTGATTAACCACCGCGGTGCCGATTGCGATAGACGCTCAGTACGATAACATTGTATTGAACTGAAAACAAACGCTTCCCGTCGTGAAATCATCTCTCTGCATAATATTTCGAGGGATAAAATTGCATTGAATTGAAAACAAACGCTGGCTTCCCGTCGTGAAAATCTCTCTGCATAATATTTCGAGCGACAGGCTACAATCTCTCTGCATATGCTAATAACGTTGAATGGTAAACAAAACGCTCTTTATAGCGATGCGTCAAAAACAAACGCTCATTAAATTATGACTTGATTAACCCCCGCCGTGCCTTTGCGGTGATTTGGGAGTGGATAAAGGGTGCTCTGAGCTTCTCCAAAACGCGACCACGGCGGTGTCGGTGTGATTATACACTTACAATCTGTACACGCGTGTTGGATTCTATGAAGTACCCACACACATATATATATACGGAGTTCTCAAAATATATAGTATAGATAGACTAGAAGGTGACCCGACTTCGTCCGGGCTTTGACCTTGAATTGTCCATTTTGAAGGTCAAGGTCAAGTGGGGTCCAAAACACTGCCCGGACAAAAGTACCAGACAAACGTGCCCGTCGAAATCCATCCGGTTTTACCCGATTTGACCTCGAATTTATCATTTTGAAGGTCAATGTCAGGTCGGGGTCACGATATGACCCGTCCAAAACACTCAGTGGACAAAAGTAACCCCATGTATCAAATTTCGTCGAAATCCCACCAAAATTGGCGATTTGACCTTGAATTGACCCGATTTCAAGGTCAAGGTCACGTCGCATGTGCAAATGAATATGCTTATGAGACTCCCCGTACGAATGAACCCCCACATACCAAGTTTCATCGAAATCCCGTGATATTTGGGCGTTTGACCTTGAAATTACCCGATTTCAAGGTCAAGGTAACGTCGCACGGGTAAATTAATAGGCATATGCCCATTCCCGGCCGAAAATACCCCCACGTACCAAGTTTCATCGAAATCGGGTTGGCCGTTTTCGAGTTCATCGCGAACACACAGACACACAGACAGATCTTCCAAAATATATAATAGACTAGAAGGTGACCCGACTTCGTCCGGGCTTTGACCTGAATTGTCCATTTTGAAGGTCAATGTCAAATGAGGTCACGATTTGACCAGTCCAAAACACTGCCAGGACAAAAGTACCCGACAAACGTGCCCGTCGAAATCCATTCGGGTTTTACCCGATTTGACCTTGAATTGATCATTTTGAACGTCAAGGTCAGGTCGGGGTCACGATTAGACCCGTCCAAAACACTCAGTGGACAAAAGTAACCCTATGTATAACATTTCGTCGAAATCCCATCAAAATTGGCGATTTGACCTTGAATTGACTCGATTTCAAGGTCAAGGTCACGTCGCACGGGCAAGAGAATATGCTTATGAGACTCCCCCTACGAAAGTACCACCACATACCAAGTTTCATCGAAATCCCGTGATATTCGGGCGTTTGACCTTGAAATGACCCGATTTCAAGGTCAAGGTCACGTCGCACGGGCAAATTAATAGGCCTATGTCACTCCCCGGACGAAAATACCCACACATACCAAGTTTCATCGAAATCGGCTGGGCCGTTTTCGAGTCCATCGATTACACACAGACACACACACAGAAAGATCTTCCAAAATATATAATAGACTAGCCGATGAGCCCGACGTTGTCCGGGCTACTCAAAAAACAAATTTCAAGTCGATAGCTATTCAAAAACAAAAAATTCGATAGCTCCACCCGTTTCCGAGATCTGGTCTGCGCATGCGCGAAGCTGAGGCCTGACGTTGTCCGGGCTATTCAAAACCAAATTTCAAGTCGATAGCTCTACCCAGCACGACGTTCCAAATTTCAAGTCGATAGCTCTACTCGTTTCCGAGATCTGGTCTGCGCATGCGCGAAGCGGGCGCCGCACGGGCTCGCCAATACGACAACGACGACCACCTGGTCAAACTACACACACGTACCAAGTTTCGTCCCGATCGGTCGAGAATCGTAGATTTGTATTAATGACAAACATACAGACAAACATACAGACAGACAAACATACAGACAGAGGTCTTCAAAATATATATGAGACTAGCCGATGAAACCGACGTTGTCCGGGCTATTAAAAACCGAAATTTCAAGTCGATAGCTCCACCCGTTTCCGAGATCTGGTCTGCGCATGCGCGAAGCTGGCGTCGCACGGGCTCGGCGACCCGATAAAATTCGTGTCCGGGGCAAGATACATTCACATAGCAAATTTCAAGTCGATAGCTCCACCCGTTTCCGAGATCTCGTCTGCGCATGCGCGAAGCGGGCGTCGCACGGGCTCGGCGCCAATACGACAACGACGACCACCTGGTCAAACTACACACACGTACCAAGGTTGTCCGGGCTATTCAAAAACCAAATTTCAAGTCGATAGCTCCACCCGTTTCCGAGATCTGGTCTGCGCATGCGCGAAGCTGGCGTCGCACGGGCTCGGCGACCCGATAAAATTCGTATCCGGGGCAAGATACATTCACATAGCAAATTTCAAGTCGATAGCTCCACCCGTTTCCGAGATCTCGTCTGCGCATGCGCGAAGCGGGCGCCGCACGGGCTCGGCGCCAATACGACAACGACGACCACCTGGTCAAACTACACACACGTACCAAGGTTGTCCGGGCTATTCAAAAACCAAATTTCAAGTCGATAGCTCCACCCGTTTCCGAGATCTGGTCTGCGCATGCGCGAAGCTGGCGTCGCACGGGCTCGGCGACCCGATAAAATTCGTATCCGGGGCAAGATACATTCACATAGCAAATTTCAAGTCGATAGCTCCACCCGTTTCCGAGATCTCGTCTGCGCATGCGCGAAGCGGGCGCCGCACGGGCTCGCCAATACGACAACGTCGACCGCCTGGTCAAACTACACACACGTACCAAGTTTCGTCCCGATCGGTCGAGAATCATAGAATTGTATAAATGACATACATACATACATACATACATACATACATACATACAGACATACAGACAGACAGAGGTCTTCAAAATATATATGAGATATATATATATATAGCTATATATCTATATATATATTTTGAGACTTTCGTATATATATATATATATATATGTGTGTGTGTGTGTATGTGTGTACTTCATGGAATACAAAACGCGTGTACAGATTGAGCTCAAATTTCGTATGTAAGTGTAAAATCCAACCGACACGGCCGTGGTCGCGTTTTGGAGAAGCTCAGAGCACCGTTTCTCCAATCCCAAATCACCGCAATCTGCACTTCGGGGTTAATTGATATTCGCTCGCGATCCAAGAGGAGTAACTCTACATTTTTTTATATCTGTATATGTATATTTTTATATCCATATTCACTTCAAACTGCTAAACCCGTTGAGCCAAAACTTTCTAATACCTTTCTAATATATATTTTCTCATATATACATTTCTTGTTACGGCTGAAAATCTTAGTCTATTTTCAATACATTCATATAAACAAGCTCTAAACTTACACCCCTCGATTCGTGCTAACTGACGCAGCTATATGGCTGCTAAAATTTAGTAAATTTACGAGGCAGTGCGATACGTCCCTGAATCTGACGGGACTTCCACTGCCTTCTCCTTTGACCATCTCGTAAAGGTGGGGTGTCACTCCCAAGCCGTGAAAACAAACAACAACGACATTGTTGGCGAGAAAATAATTAGTTCAAATTACTAATGCTAATTTTCTCTTTACGGCAATGTGAGAATCTTCGGGCAAGAATTTTCGGGTGGCCACCAAGCCCTGAATGCCAACAACAACGACATCGTTGGCATACCCTCTTGATTAAAAAGACAGAATTAACTTATTAAAAAATGCGTGTTGCCCCAAGCCGTGAATTACTATAAAGAGCGTCGTTTTCGCTATCTACTTATCTGTATGACGGGAGTCTGTAGCCTGTCGCTCGAAATATTATGCAGAGACATTTCACGACGGGAAGCGTTTGTTTTCAATTCAATGCAATGTTATCGCTCGAGCGTTGTCTGTCGTTCCTATGAAGGGGGGATTTCTACGGGTAAATCTCGTTTCGCTATCTACCTATCTGTATGACGGGAGTCTGTAGCCTGTCGCTCGAAATATTATGCAGAGACATTTCACGACGGGAAGCGTTTGTTTTCAATTCAATGCAATGTTATCGCTCGAGCGTTGTCTGTGGTTCCTAGGAAGGGGGGATTTCTACGGGTAATTTTTTCCGCCAGAAACAAAAAATTTAATTAAAACAATTTAAAATAAAAAAAATTTAAAAATAAAAAAAAAAATTCAGAAAAAATATATATTAAATTTAAAAAACATTAAATTCATATTAAAAAATAAAAAACAAAAATAACTAAAAATATAATTAAACAAATGCAGCCCAAGTGTCTCGGAACCTGTTGCAATTGCTTTTTCGAACAAAGCCATGGGACGAATGCCGCCAGTGGCGGGCTAACCTGCTAGTCTCATATATATTTTGAAGACCTCTGTCTGTTTGTCTGTTTGTTTGTCTGTCTGTCATTAATACAAATCTACGATTCTCGACCGATCGGGACGAAACTTCGTACGTGTGTGTAGTTTGACCAGGCGGTCGCCGTTGTCCTATTGGCGAGCCCGTGCGGCGCCCGTGCAGCGCATGCGCAGACGAGATCTCGGAAACGGGTGGAGCTATCGACTTGAAATTTGCTATGTGAATGTATCTTGCCCCGGATACGAATTTTATCGGGTCGCCGAGCCCGTGCGACACCCGCTTCGCGCATGCACAGACGAGATCTCGGAAACGGGTAGAGCTATCGACTTGAAATTTGCTTTGTGAATGTATCTTGCCCCGGATAAGAATGTTATCCGGTCACCGTGCCCGTGCGACGTCAGCTTCGCGCATGCGCAGACGAGATCTCGGAAACGGGTGTAGCTATCGACTTGAAATTTGGTATGTGAATCTATCTTGCCCCGGATACGAATTTTATCGGGTCGCCGAGCCCATGCAACGCCAGCTTCGCGCATGCGCAGACGAGATCTCGAAAACGGGTGCAGCTATCGACTTGAAATTTGGTAGACCAGATCTCGGAAACGGGTGGAGCTATCGACTTGAAATTTGGTTTTTGAATAGCCCGGACAACGTCGGGCTCATCGGCTAGTCTCATATATATTTTGAAGACCTCTGTTTGTCTGTCTGTATGTCTGTCTGTATGTCATTGATACAAATCTACGATTCTCGACCGATAGGGACGAAACTAGGTACGTGTGTGTAGTTTGACCAGACGGTGGACGTTGTCGTATTGGCGAGCCCGTGCGGCGCCCGCTTCGCGCATGCGCAGACGAGATCTCGGAAACGGGTGGAACTATCGACTTGACATTTGGTATGTGAATGTATCTTGCCCCGGATACGAATTTTATCGGGTCGCCGAGCCCGTGCGACGCCAGCTTCGTGCATGCCCAGACCAGATCTCGGAAACGGGCAGAGCTATCGACTTGAAATTTGGTTTTTGAATAGCCCGGACAACGTCGGGTTCATCGGCTAGTCTCATATATATTTTGAAGACCTCTGTATGTTTGTCTGTCTGTCATTTATACAAATCTACGATTCTCGACCGATCGGGACGAAACTTGGCACGTGTGTGTAGTTTGACCAGGCAGTCGACGTTGTTGTATTGGTGAGCCCGTGCGGCGCCCGTTTCGCGCATGTGCAGGCCAGATCTCGGAAACGGCTGGAGCTATCGACTTTAAATTTGCTATGTGAATGTATCTTGCCCTGGATACGAATTTTATCGGGTCGCCGAGCCCGTGCGACGCCAGCTTCGCGCATGCACAGACGAGATCTCGGAAACGGGTGGAGCTATCGACTTGAAATTTGCTATGTGAATGTATCTTGCCCCGGATACGAATTTTATCGGGTCGCCGAGCCCGTGCGACGCCAGCTTCGCGCATGCGCAGACTAGATCTCGGAAACGGGTGGAGCTATCGACTTGAAATTTGGTTTTTGAATAGCCCGGACAACGTCGGGCTCATCGGCTAGTCTACTATATATTTTGAGAACTACGTAGATATATGTGTAAATATATGTGTCCTCTATATATTCTAAAACGGCTGGCTCGATTGAGTTCAAACTTCCCATCTAAGGGTAAAAACCCACGGGAATCGTCGTCGCGGCGTTTTGGAGAAGCTATGAGCACTCATTCTCCACTCCCAATCATCAAAATCACCGCAAACGGCACTGCGGGGGTTAATCGCGTTGATAGTTAAAGAGCGTTCCTATCCGCAGTGTTGTTGATAAAGATCTTCCATATTTGTGTTCGTTAACCGGTTATCGCTCTTTATCCCCTTCCGCTTTCGCATATCGCATATATTATGCGGAGAGATTTATTGGAAGTCATAAGATACGAGAACAATACTTTTGAGTGCTTTCCTATGCGGAGAGATTTATTGGAAGTCATAAGATACGGGAACAATACTTTTACAATTGGATCAGACGCAGTTGATTTACAATTCTTTGTGAATAGCAAGACTGCCATTCGTTCGAGTTGCTTTAGATCAAACAATATTCTCTGTCGCACTCATATTTCGTCATCTACGAATCCACTGCAATCGACCTATTTTTAGAACGCAACACATGGTACCAAAATTACGTCGCGTTGGTGATGGGACCCGTGCACGGCGGGATTAATTGAATGTCCGCTCTTTGTGGGGACTAGTGACAATCTCGTAAGGGTGGACAACCTCTGTCATGGGCTGCATGGCCACGGGCAGGTTAAAAAAATCATACCTCTTTTAGGGACGGGTATCTTGATTAATTTATCTTGATTAAAAAGGCAGAAATAACTCATTGGAAAACAAAAAATGCGTGTTGTGTGATTCTTATGTCTGTCGTTCCTAGGAACGGGGAAGTTTTTCATCGGGTCAGTTTTTCCGCCCGATGTACCGTAAATTAACTCATTGAAAAACAAAAAAATTACAAAATGTGTTTCTGACCAACGCCGCCAGTGGCGGGCTAACCTGCTAGTCTACTATATATTTTGAGAACTACGTATATAAATATATATATAGATATATGGTAACTGAGCAAAACACTGTCCAATGGGCATAATTCACCACAAGACAAGCACTGCTCATCACGAGCAAGTACAATGGCCATCATTTTAAAATTGATAATCCAGGCATTAATTAGATACCAAAATTAAGTGACTACCATACTCCGGTATGGGTCTTAGGCATGACGATAACCGGCAAGATACCATGAAACTGCATGTCCCAGAGCACACACGCCCAATTTCTCCGATTTTACTTATGCACTGGTGAATGTGTATTCAAAACCGAAATCCACCTTCTGGTGTGGAATTTTGCAAGGAATCTAATGCCACCAAAATTATACAGAGATACCAAAGAAGCATCCAACAAAAAGCTATTTATTTGTCCCAAAAACGCTGTCCCATGATCCAGAATCATTACACTAACGCGAGCCTAAAATGGGTTGCCACGTTTCCCTTTGGTGTCAGTTCATATCACATCTGTCGCAACGTGAATAGAAACTTCCATGTTAACAATAAAAAAATATGTTTCCTGAGTATTCGTGAAATTCTCAGTGAAATTAACATTTGAATCGCCGGATTTTGTACCGTATATTTATTCACCGTCATTACACTAACGCGGAACACTAAAATACTATATGCATTGACTGAACATTAAACAGTTTTGATAAAAGCGTCTGAGGTAAGCGTGTTCATAAACTAGTTGATTGGTTTGGTTGTCGATATTCAAAAATGTTATCACATGATGAAGGCGAGATCGTCATTACACTAACGCGTCATTACACTAACGATGAGTAACGTTGTTTGTGTTAATCTAATGACGCTGCGTTGGTGTAATAACGAGGTTTTCGTTATAATCCAGGCTCATGGTGTAACAATTGTGCAAAATGTGATACAATCATGAAACTTGGCATATATGTTCCCCGTGCACTTCTCATCATTTTCATATATGGAGGCAATGGCGACAGGTCCATCCTTAGCAACTGTTGCTAGGCAACTGCCCAACATCGAATAAAAGCACATATGACTAATATTATGGCAGTTTTAACAAACTAAAATACGCCATGTATCATTGTAATGGTGAAAACAATTATAATAGTTGTTTTCAGTGTGGATCTGACAGGAAAAAATTACCATATTTCTTACCAACCAGGGTGATAACGGTTGCTAGGGACATACCCGAAATCGAAAATATGACATATGACTGTTATTATGGCAATTTTAACAAACTAAACTGCACCATGTAGCATTTTGTCGATGAAAACAATTATTTTTCTTTCCACAAAGGCATCGTCAACATACGTTTCTCTGTCCATGACGTAGATATATCATGTATACGGAGCTGGGTCCATAAATGTCCTGCGTATATATAGACACCTGCTCATTCTTGGGTACAATGTCATATCATACCTTTATCGACCTGTGTCCCATGACCTACATATATGACCCCCGGTCCATGGCCAGCCTGCAGCGTGGTGGCATTGGTGCATGGAATATTCAAAGGGACCACCACCCATGATCTTTATATAGGGCATTGGTCAAATATATATATGTGTAGGTGGATACGTGGCATAACTGTCCGATGTGTCCATATTACCTAAAGTACATTATGGACATCCTATGAGTCCATGATATACTACAGTCAATGTGCATGATATACATATAGGCAGCTGAGTCCACGGCCTAACTATGGGTACCTGGTATTTACACCATGTAACAGCGCCATGGTCCTTCTGCGGTCAGAAACAATTCGGGTTAGTTGCTAATATATATGCTAGTTCCAAGTTGTCATTTATCATTCGAAAAAAGAGAAGAGTGTTGTATTTTTCATATAACACACATAATAGTCCGATTATATCTCCATAAGGTTTCTTGGACCAAAATATCCTGAGCTGTATCTGATTTCGCCCATCACTGTTTACGTGTGGAGAAGGCCAGCAAATGTTATGACAACTTATAATATACCCGGGAAAATTATCCCCACCCTCGAAGATACATACATAACAATTAACTTGTGTTTGACGGGCAGGGACGGGAATAAATGGTGGGAAGGTTGTCTCCGCAATTATGTATCCAGTTGTTCCCTTTCATCACCAGATTTTTGTTGGCGAGGGGAGGGGTGGAAGCTCAAAGGATTTTTCAGCACTTTAAGGGAGAAGGCAATCCGCACGAAGTAACTCTCGGCGAACACTCAAAATTTAGAACGTGAAACCCTGGTCTCCTTTAAACTTCTATATTTATCCTGAGTTAGAAACTCGAAGTTGACGCTTCATATGGGGTCCGGAATCGCTGTCAGAACATTGACGTTTACAACAAAAATTCCAGGGAAGGCCCACACCGGACCCCTTATTTCGTGCACCACGCATTGGCGCAATTTGGCTTCATTGACATATTTAATTGATTGCATTTTCAATGAACTATAGAAAATCGAAATTGACACTGATGGGCTCCAGAATCATATCAAAGCAGTGATTTTTCACAAAGTTCCCCGATGGAGGCCGCCCAGGAATTTAGCTTCTATATTGGTACCTTAAACTGATTGTTTTTAACAATTAGAGATTCGAAATTGAGGCCCAGAATCGCTCTCGGTGCACTGGGTATACACATATGTTCACAGGGGCGCTGCATGGGGTGGACACCGGACCCAATCCGCAGGATGGGGTCACACGCACAACCTCTTACTCTATACTACGGTCATTCGGCATCAGATTCGTAACCACCCACCACAAAAGCTGGCTACGGGATAATCAAAATCAAAGTCTTCTGCTGATGGTCAATAGCGACCACTAACCATCAGTAGAAGTATCGGATTAGCTACGGGCTTGTTGCACATCTGACAGCAACATACCTCTCTGTTCATCATAATGTCCACACTTACCCCAAAAACACATATAAATGGTTATAATAGGTATCGTATAATATGTACATGCACCACTGGTGTCGCAAGGTCATTTCATCAGCCATCTACTGTCCAATAGGAGGATATAACGTCATTACACTAACGGTGCGTCATTACACTAACACAATCGTCATTACACTAACGCTAAGGATTATCAGCTGAGTTATCCGAAATATATAACACAATGAATCTCCCATTCCATCGATTTATTCTTCGTGGGTGTTTAATATAATATGAATCATTATTCCCCATGAAAGTTGTTACGTCCGAGAATATTCAAGAAGTGTTCCGAAGAATGTGCGAAAAAATACACATGTTTGTGCCTCGAAAATTCAGATGAAGCTTTTATTTTCAGAACTAGAACCTCCCCGGCACTCCGAAAATTGCGAAGTTGCCAAGGAACGCGAATAACTATAATAAATGGCCATATCTTCGTAACTATACACGTGGTGCCTGCTTGAAATGATGATAAAGTGCGTTAGTGTAATGACGTTTCTGGTTTACACTAACGGTCTAAAACAGACAAAATGAGAAAATAATCAGCAAATAATTTTTACCAAACACATTTCTCGAATATTTCTGTCTAACTACACACAGTGTGCCCTATCATACACCACAGAACGAAGTTTGTATTTCTGATGTACCGGGATACTCAAATTGTTCAGTTACCGTAGAATCACTTTATAGAATCGAAAACGGCTGCACCGATCGAGACCAAACTTCCCATATAAGGGTAAAAACCCACGGGAATGGTCGTCGCGCCGTTTTTGAGAAGCTCCGAGCACCCGTTCTCCACACCCAGTCACAAAAAACGGCACTGTGGGATTAATCGCGTTGATAGTTAAAGAGCGTTCGTATCAGCAGTGTCGTTGATAAAGAGCGTATACATGCGTGTAATGTGATTCTTACGTCTGGGTTCACACGTGAGCGTGACTGTATCCAGACATGAGCGTGTTGTGTGATTCTTACGTACTTAAAGGGCTTCCTATGAACGGGGGAGATTTTCATCGGGTCAGTTTTTCGGCCCGAGGTGATCTTCACCTTGAAACGGGTACCCACAAATGATATATATGTGTGTGTCCTTTATAGACTCGAACCGATTGAGCTCAAACTTGCTACCTATGGGAAGTGTCATGGACGGGTTAAATTGTGACCCCCGACCTGACCTTGACCTTGAAAATGATCAATTCAATGTCAAATTGGGTAAAACTGGCGGATTTCGACGAAATTTTAAACATAGGTGCAGCATACGTGTCTCGGAAGCTTTTGCAATTGCTTTTTCGAACAAAGCCATGAGACGAACCACGCCAGTGGCGGGCTAACCTGCTAGAATTAACTAATTGAAAAACAAAAAATTAAATAAAAAAAATTAATTAAAAATTGAGAGAGAGAGAGAGAGAGAGAGAGAGAGAGAGATATATATATATATATATATATATATATATATATATATATATATATATATATATACAGACAGACAGACAGACAGACAGACAGACAGCCATACAGAGATACAGACAGACAGACAGAGGGAGATATAGTGGGAAAGTGACAGAGACACGAGTCCCAGATTATCAATCGAGAATAACCCGGATTCGCATCCCGGATTTGAACCAAGTCGATTGCTATGTATATCTGACTAATTTTCAAACTAACTACCCTATAAAATGACAGTTATTTAGAGAAACCGCCTTGAAATACAATGCATTGGGATGGCCAGCAGATGCGCGATTGATGCAATAAGAAACAGATAGTGAGAACTACATATAGATTGGGAGGGGGGGAGAGAGAGAGAGAGAGAGAGAGAGAGAGAGAGAGAGAGGGGGGGGAGAGTCATTGTTTATTGATACATGTATATGTGCTGTTTATATAAGGGCCAGACACCTTAATCCCTTTATCTCATAGCACTTAATTACCAGATAAACTAATTAATACACACTAATCAGTGTCCTTAGATGACCCGAGTTTCAAATAGTTAATCGAGAATAACATGGATCTTCCCGGAACTGAACCAATGCGATTTGTAAGTGCATTTGTGCTCTGAACGATCGGGGGATGTTGAAAGAAAGATAGAGAGAGGGGGAAGTGAGAGAGACAGACAGAGGGAGAGAGAGAGTGTGAGAGATAGAGTGGGAAAGAGACAGAGACACGAGTCCCAGATTATCAATCGAGAATAAGCCGGATTCGATTCCCGGATTTGAACCAAGTCGATTGGAGCGAGGGAGACAGACAGAGTGAGAGAGAGAGAGAGAGAGAGAGTGAGAGAGAGAGCGAGAGAGAGAGAGAGAGTGTGTGTGTGGGGGAGAGGGAGGGACAGAGACCCGAGTCCCAGATTATCAATCGAGATTCCCGGATTTGAACCAGGTCGATTTGTATGTTCCGGGACTCGTGAAAGAACGAGAGAGATAGAGAGATAGGGGAGAGAGATGGGAGAGGGGAGACAGACAGACAGTTTGAGTGAGAGACAGAGAGCGACTTGCTCGCGTTCCATCTTGGTTGTTGTCACATTGACACTGCATCAAATGTTTAAATATATATATGCATGTTATGTCGAGATCTCGAGATAATTATGTCGAGATCTCGAGATAATATGTCGAGATCTCGAGATAATATGTCGAGATCTCGAGATAATTATGTCGAGATCTCGAGATAATTATGTCGAGATCTCGAGATAATCACAACCCAAAAGGGTTGTTTTACGGTATTACGTATGTGACGTCAGTAATTTCTATACCCTATCAACATGAAAAAATTGTTTTTACATCCGGGCGATTCAGACCTATGGGGCCTATGGTGGCCGCCATGTTGGAATAGAATTGTCAAATTAATAAAACGAATTTATTTTACTTCTTCGATCAGCCTCCCTATAGCAACACTATTAAATTTGAAAAACAAAATCAACCTTATTCAAAATTAAATGCTTAATGTGGATTTAGCTGACGCGGGCGCATAGCATTCGGCAAACATCGCCAGATTCCGTACCGTTACAGTTAGAATATTACGTCCCCTGGCAGGCCATAGCAACGTTGGAAATGATGACGTAATTTCGTTACAAAATGGTGGCGCTCTCGTGTCCGTCAGTCTTCTCCAAATTGGAAATGGAATTGCTTGTTATTGTTATCGCTCGTATTTTAAATGTACAACGGTATCACAGCACGTAAGCGTTGAGAACAAACGAGAAAGCACAAGCGAAGATAGCACTACGAGCCAATTACTTGAATGACTTTAGAGTCAAAGCAGTCAAAAGAAGAAGAAGAATAACAACAACAACTTCTGAACTTGGTATTAATGTTAAGTTGTTTTGAAGTTGAAGTGAACTGTGTTCAAAGTGAAAATCAGTCAGTTGGAAAGAAACTCAATGACGAATCTGTGACTGAAAAAAATATGAAAATGAAGGTCACTGGAATGGAATGTGGACTGGTCTGTGCAGACTGCTCACCACGGCGATTTGACTTGTTCTGTTATTGTTCAATTTTAAGTCTGTTTTCACCTGGACAGTGGACTGGTTTAGTGGTTAGAACTTAGACTTAGAGTTTCAACTGCAAGCGGCAAATCGTTCAATCTACTAACTACTTCTCTAAATAGTAAATTTAATTGTTAATATCTAACACTGTCATGTCAAACCTCAACTTGGGTCAAGGAAATCAGAAAATGGACATTTTAGAGCTGACTGATTTACTATACACAGTATAGTTCAGTCATGAACCGTTGAACGTAGCGCGTAGCTGGAACTTGTGGACGCAGTAATCGGTGAAAGCGTTCATGTGGCTTACTAATCTAATAATATTAGGATTGTATTAGTCAATTTAGTGATTACAGATTACTAAATTTAGTTATCAACGACTTCAGCCACTCACTGTGAATGTGACTCAGGTCAAAATACAATTCTAGCCATCTACAGTCGACAGACTCGACACACAGATGTAACAAACATGTGAAGCCCAGTGAATTGGTGACTAACAAAGTGAGTCATTTATCTTCTTGTTGAGTGAAGGAAAAGAAGAACATCTCCCAATCCCACTTGGTCTCGGCACACTGCATAGTTCATGCAGTGACGGGTGAGAGGATATGCTTCCGGGCCAACTTTCCATCTGTGTGTATGAATTATGTTTCCTGTGATGGACACATCAAGTTAAATTTAATAATTATATTGCACGGTGATTAGTTTTAGCATTCTCACATATTAAATAATTCATGATTTTAACACTGTGTTCTCGATTTAAACCTTAAGCATAAAGCGGGAGCTTGATCAGCATGGCTAACATATATATATTAACTAGTGGCTAACTGGCTATTTGTGGAAAAATTATTAAATATAGCCCTGCGTATTTGCTATTGTCGACTTGACACATTGGGATTGGAATAATAATATGTATGCTAAACATAATAATTCCAGGCCAACTTAGTTGAACTGTCACGACCTTCTAGTTATACATGTACATGACTAATGTAGTAATGATGCAATCATATAAATGTTTAATCTAGTAGCATTTTCTCAGACCATGCCATGAACATCTATGTATCTATGCCATTCCTCCCGGGCAATTATTAAAATGTTCATATACTATCAGATGCCTATTAACCAATAGTGTCAGCTAGGCTTGCCACGATTATTCGATTAATCGACTAACTTTCGGCAGGTGTGGTAGTCGACGGTTATTTACTTTCGTCGACTAATCGCCCAAACTGGGGGGGGGGTGTGCTGTGGGGTATGGTTGTGTATTTAAGCAGTACTATGCGCAAATACCATGCCTAGAAGTAAAAGTTAACAGTGTATGTAGCACAATTTACCACCCGACAGCCTGTAGCCTACTGTCGACACTTCTGATGCGGCTACCTTTGATAACGCAGCCAACGTTTGGCGGTCATCTTCAAAGGGTTCGGTGTGGCTTTGATGTCGTGTTACAGACTTGCCACTGTTTATATATTATGTTTAAATGTAAACCTATCTTCCTATGGATATGTAATTAGCGATCAACATATCCAAAAATGGACGACGTGCATGGGACTCATCTATATATTTGTTTTTTTTTCAAATTTCATATTGTAAAACGTTCACCATTATTGATAATAATTGACAAAGTCACAAAATTCGCGGGACATGGAATGTTCAGTGTTACTAGACAGTTAATAACAAGTTGGTGTCATCACTTATTAGTGCTACATACATTACATTCTCCAACTTGGTAACGTATATACCCCCTCAACCCATTACCGCACTGCACGTATGGCAAGCATATGCACGGTGCGTTGCATGCACTTTGAATAACAGAACTAAAATAATGTGTCAGGTGACGCAATCGGTAGGCCTGCACAATGGGATTTTCTGCAAACATAACTATAGTCCGTTTTCAATAAGTATGCGACAATTCCGCATGCTTTCATGTTTTGGCGCCGTGACCGCGATACATGTTCACGGGTAACATTGATTGACTGGACAGATTTTTAAAACAATTCTCGTCCGCGGCAATAGCGATGAGGAGGGCGTTTACCCGCTGCGTAAATTTGAGTTTAGGTGGCCGATGACGGGTGGGTGCCTCAGAATGACAACTAGCCGTCGACTATAGCGGTCGATTAGTCGATTATGAAAACTCATAGTCGTGGCAACCCTAGTGTCAGCATGTGTCGCATGATTAGTAATTTTAGATTAAATTCTCAACGATCATTAAGATTTTTGGCAAAGAGACATATATAGAATTAAATTGAAATAGAATTAAATAGAATTAAATTTCCATCAATATTGTTAATTTCAGTCTAGGTCTCCGCTATCACTATTGTTGACCATCACAATGATTAGACATCTGAGAGTACGATAAAAGCTCACAAAAGTCACGAACAAGCATGCAATCTCGAGCTGGGACCACCCTTAATACTTGTTTCTTATCATCTACTTCACAGAAGGGGTTACCCCTAAGTAGTAACCATATAGGAAATACACCAAACATATCACTATTGCACAATGACATCAGTTTGTTTGATCTAAAATATTTATCCACTCCAGCCCCAAAACAATAGTCATTTGGCAAATTACCTCATTCATTTTTGAAGTGCCTATCATCTACTGAAGTTGGATCCTACCACAGGCCATAAATTATGTCTCATTGAGTCATTGTGCCCCATCCACGTAACCCGTTTTCATAAAAATGTATTCAGTATTATATGTAAATTTATCCAATAAAGATATTTTTCCCTTAAAGGTCCTCAATCCGAATCAATAGTCCCCATATCATCAGATTCCAACAACAAGAAGATTTTTTGAAATGCCGCTTCAGTTGACAGAATCGATTAATTGCTAAAAAAAACTGCAGTCAATTATAGCATAAAATTGACAAAAACTTGCAATTTATCAACTTTTTGCTCAACGAATATTGCTGATTTGTCAAACATCTGACACACACACAAAAAAACAGTTGATTTTAGAATTATCCATCTTCATCTGCAATTTGGTCAGAAAAAGTATTCTCGTCTGCTGTTTGCTGGTCCACTAAAAAATTTAAATGATAAATTTTAAAAATCGGTATCTGATCACTATGAGCTTTGATGTTGTGGGTTCCTCGACTTGAATCAAATATTTTTCACCTCCGAAGTCAAGGAAATAATAATCTGCGAGGGTTAATTTGGATTGAGTACCTTTAAAATTGCAAAAATTCAATTAAAATAATTTTGCCTTGAAAATTGGTCGCTTGGCCAGATTCAACCTTCACCTGATGATTGCATTTTGAAGAAATATAGTAAAATGTGCTATATGGCTAATATCGCTTGACTGGCGCCATGGATATTGGTCTGGAAATTAGAGAAATGTTAGAGGCAATATCTCACTCTGACCCATGTCTAACTGTGGCCCACATTCCTCTATATCTGGTGCTGCAACATATTCTCGTGCAAATAGGTTTATTTGTACCTGAATATTCACATATGTTCATATTTTTTTTATTCATTTAAATTTGTTTAAATCAAAATTTAGAAAAACTAACGCCATTATACATTCTGCCAGGGCACCCTGGGTCACCACACCAAATTTCGTTGAAATCTGGGCACCAAAATTAACAAAGACATGTTGGTCTCAACTTTACTCCAGTCTTATATATGTATATATAAACAGTCCCATGAAACATGTATACATTTATTGATGGACGTGTCATGGGCTCTTCATACAGGATCGCGTTCATTATTTCGAAGGTTCCATATTCCGAAGGGTCGCTATTCGGATTGAGTACCTTTAACTTTTAAGTTATTTCCTTCATAAAAAGAGTCTTATGATAAAGAAACCTCTCAAAACTTTAGAATATAGAATGAAACTTCAAAATAAAAGTTATAAAAACCTTCTGAATATCGAGGAATATAGAGAACCTTGGGAATGGCGAAACTTCGGTATAATGAACCTTGGGATTAGCGAACCTTTGGACACAGAGTGACATGTCGCCGCCCTACGGTCCATACGTACTGGCGTGATCGTATATATCCCAAGTTGGCCAGAAATACAGGCACTCCTATGAAACATACATTTTTCATTTTATAGATGGACGTACATGTACGTGTTTTTGGGTTGTCCATACGTACTGACGTAATCATATTATATGCATTGAGTATGTCGCAAATCAGCCACCCCGTACGACGGTAGGCAGTTGTTACCGGCCGGCTTAGGAAGGTCGGCTGTACGCATGCGCGGACATTCAACAGGAAGTACATTAACATGAAAGCAGTTAGTAGTCACGATACATCGAGCGACCAGTTTGGAAAGTGTTTACATCCGCGAATTACGAAATGTTTTTCAAATTATTAGATAATCGCGGTCAAATGTAATGGAAACAAAGGAATCCAGAATACAATACAATATGAATTTAGAATGAGTACGTTGCAAAACGGGATGGAACCGATGTGCTTACAACTGAAAGTGTTGACTGTTGTGCCTCGTCTCACTCTCAGAGTCAGAGTCAGTCAAAGCACAGTTACTCAACTTACTGGACATAAAGTCCCAAAAATAAGGTTTTAATCGAGTTTAGAAATCGGTATCCTTATATTAACTACTTCGTTATAAGGATACCGATTTCTAAACTCGATTAAAACCTTATTTTTTGGGACTTTATGTCCAGTAACTGTGGTCAAAGTTACACCGAGTCAGTGAGTCACACTCACAGAGTCTGGCAATGTCCTGAGTGTGGGATTATGAAATTCTGTTAATTCATGACTAGTTAAGTTAAGAGTCAACAATTCTCTCCCAGACTACCGCAAAGTCCATGATTCATGAAGATAGAAGTTAGAACGCTGCAACACAACATCAGTCATCACATTCACAAAGTGAATGTACACACCAGCAGCAGCTAACCAGCATTGACATTGTTAATCTGACACTGTGAAAGGAACAGTACAAATCCAGACTCTAATTGTTGAAATTATAATATTACTAGTGGTCTAGTATAGAATATTAATAACAGTATGATTAAATTTATTTCAATCCAAATTAATTCCATTTTTTGGGGGCGGGGGATATTACTTTAAGATTAATAAGAAGCCCCAAATGTCGGTCACCAACCCCACCCCTCTCAATGCACCATAGTTGGTTTTGTTAAAAATAACTTAAATGTAGAAATGTTATTTTTCCAATGTTGTCAATCCGGTCAGGTTCAGCATTGACACAAAATTTAAATTTAAGTCATAGGCCTAATGTCAGTTGTTGAAAATAGTCGGTTGTGGTTATCTTCACTATGTTCAATAGTTGAGTTCAGTCTTGAAGATTTTCAACCCACCCTGCATTAATTAAAGTTCACCAGACGTGTTTATATATCATTCACCGTCACTCAAAACATTTTTTTTTTCATGATGTGAATTCCACCAACAACAAAATTGTCTAGCAGTGATAATTATTGTTAGAAATATTGTTCTAAAGGCATTCAGTTTGCGTATCTGCCATGATTTCTGTTAGAGAATAATTGTTTCTGTTCCAATGAATATTAAAATGTACTGAAAACAAACTGCTAATGGGCGCCAGACTTTCATAAACACAATTTAAGTAATGGTGTTCGTGCCGATCACAAATCCTGTGTACCCTTCAGCACATTTTCAAACCCTGTGTACCCTTCAGCACTTTTTTTGGTGAGAGTGACCCCTTCAGCCAAATTCTCCAAATTCTGCTGTGGTTTAGAGGTTGATTATATAGAACATTACTGTAGACTCATTTTATAAGTTTTGTTGTGTTATTGTTATTAACTTAAGGGAAAACAATAGAAAACATCAAGTTATTAAATCAATTATTCATGGTGTCTACTTTGGGGACAATAGTGGGACAAGTAGTTGGGTTTGGCCTTGGGGATTATCCATGCATGCAGGATGCAATATTTACACTACGTGTAGTTAAATTGACTAGCTAGTGTGAATGCTTTTATTGATACTCATTCCTATCAGTAGCTCCTAAATTACTATTTCTTTGGCTTTGGGGGGGGGGTAATAAATATTTGATTCAAGTTGAGGATCCCACCCATCAAAGTTCAGAGTGCACAGATATAAATTTTTTAAGTTTGTTATTTCTTTCTCGAGATGTGTAATAATATGTGGCCCATAAAGTTGGCATAAACACCTGGTCAAACAGGGTTGAAGGGATAACTCTAAAATCAATATTCATATCAAAAACATTTTGCTGGCCATTTCAGGATAAAACAATATCAGTAATCACTGTCAGAGTAAAAAAAAATTCTCACTTGGAAAAAAAATATATATAAAATATATAAAAAAAATATAATTAAATCTCAAAAAGTATTTTTTCTGGCCAATTCAGGATCAAACAATATAAAAGGAGTCAATTTTGTTATTTATAGGTGGGGTGGGATGATATCCAGGAGGGAAATGTCCAGGGTGGGGGAATATCCAGGGGAGATGACATGTTACTCTGGGTTTGCCATTTGTTCTCATAAATGCACTAGACTTTCAAGATTTCTTCACAAATACAGATCCAGGGAATTTTATATGTATATAGTATTTCTTCCTGAACAAAGAGGTGTATAACTTGGCTGATTTAATCCAACATCTGCCCCACAGCATACTGTTACATTACCACTGCAGTAGGCAAAATCCTATAAAAATCACCATACAGGTATAGACCCAGTGGCTATTCACCTAATCTAACTGTATGTTTACCACGATGGCCCTTGCTGGTCAAAAGCATGGATATTCATGATATTAAGCTGGATCATTGTACCAACTATAAGCACATTTGGTGGGCTAAGATCTCATTTTGAAGATTATCCATATTAATTCACAAGACAAAGAACAATAAGATAATATAATATAACAACCACCTATTTACTCAAGTGACACCTAATTATTAAATTTATGCACAGGACATCCATCGTTTCCCCAACACCAATAGAGAAAAAACTGCCACTTGGGCCTCCAGTCAAGCCATACACAGTTGACTTGTGCATGGATATTATATAGGTTTAGCACTATCACAGATTCAAATAACTGTTCCACAAATTAGGAATAGTGCAGAGAAAAAAGGATGAAGTACATAGAAATCCATAATTCCATATGCATTAACATTTGTGCTAAATATTTGTCATGGAAATACATTATATGGTGAAAAATAATCTAATCTTTTTAAAATTCGAACAATAACCAGAACAAAAATGTATACCTTTAAGGTATCCATCCTTGCACTATTATCAAAGCTATTTAACCCAGAACTAGATATTTCCATGTATTTAAGATTCAGCAAGATTGGACCTAAGCCCTTGGCCAAAGTGAAAATTTGTGTCTATTATCAAAATCAATGTTTGGCATTTGTTGAAGAAATAACAGGTTGTGACCTTAAAATATGTCTCACAAGAAAGCCCTGAAATAATATTTAAAAAAATGGATTCATGTTGACACTGGGAGTATCACAAGAAAGGCGCAGATATCTTTAAAAAGACACTAATATTTAATTCAATTAAAAGATAGTGTTCGAGAAAACTTTTTCTGGAGATTAATTTTCTTCAATTTTTTGTGTAATTTTTTAACACTTTGTTCAATCTAGTATATATAATGTTAATATGAGAAAAGTAGAGCATATGGATTTGAATTATTTAATTTTGCTCTTGCTTTTAAAATACTTTACCAGAATATGTAGAATTTGGCACATTCCCACAGTTTCTTTCTTTAAGATGACAATAAACGCTCTTTATTTGTAATTATTAGTGCCTCTTTAAGTCATCTGAGGTCAATATCAACTATCCCATGACACTCCCTATGTCAATTTATCTCTGTGTGCACAAATTATCCCACATATCTTCTGAGCTAATAACAAGCGCTCTTCATTGATCATCTACATGTATGGGTTTTTTTTACTAAGAAAAAAAAAATTTAGTCCCCATAGTATAAATGCAAAATTAATATCAGAAAATTTTCGACTTATAGTTAGTTTGAAATATACCAGGTATGAAATTCCCAACTGTTAAAAAAATTGGGTTGTGGTATCTATTGGATAAACCCCACCCCTATCACCAATTCACCACATTGTTTAGTTATAAAAGGGTTAATTCCAATGGAGTATTAAGTACTATTTACTGAAAATGAACAAGTCATTCACATTATTTACCTTAAAATTCAGTCTAGTTTGGACACCAGTGAAACATATACATGTATGTACAAAATAACAATTTTGCTATTTAAATTTGCTATTATATTCCCAATATTGAGCCAATATGGTCATTTATAATTAACCATTCCATGATTGGGGCTTCTTGAAATTTTGTGAAAAACCCTGTGCCAATGCATTCTCTTACATATATAAAGATCCTGTGCCAGTGCATTTTCTTATATATGAGTCTCCCATAGGGATCCTCACATATATGAGAGCATACCTTGACCTAACAATATTTACCTCAACCTTGTAAACCAGTGCATTCTCCCTATGGGAGACACATATATAAGAGAATGCACTGGCACAGGATCTTTAATGCTGCAAGCGGGTTAATATAATTTATCTTGGCAAAATATGGACAAAACTGATTATAAGTCTTCAACAAAGATGCCTTCTGATATTCTCTGTATCAAGATTGGCTGGTACACGTACCACGTCATCTGCCCCTGGTTTTCTTTCCCAACTCTGTATATCTCCCCCTCCCCCCACCATGGAAAAAAAATTCACATACACAAATATTTATATATATTTTGGCTAGAGGAGTTGATGAAAATTGGTACACATGGGCAAATTGAGTGTCATAGGATAAGTGGCATTGACCTCAGACAACTTAAAGGGGCACCAATAAATAATTTTAATTAAATAATTAATGACAAACCCAAACTAGTTGGACCCTGGTCACTTGAAATTGGTACGGTGTGTAGGGATAAATTGACCCAGGATTACCATTGGATAGGTGCCATTGACCCTAAAGGCAAACTTTAAAATTATATTATCATATGTGATGAACAATAAAGAGAGAGTTCTATATCATATAGATAAAATAAAGAGCATTCGTTATCAGCTTTGACGATATGTATGAAAATTGGTACACAGGGGTCACCTGACCATGGGCTAGGCGCTTTCACCTCATGTGACTTAAAGGGGGACTAATAAATTATCTTAACATATATGATCAATGAAGAGCATTTATTATCAGCTCAGGAAATGTGTGGGTAATTTGACATGGGGAGTGTCATGGGATAAGTGCCATTAACATCAGATGACTTAAAAACGCACAAATATAATTTATAGCAATAAAGAGCATCTGTTATCACCTTATAAGATTGTGGTAACTTTGTTTATTGTGAAGCAATGGGTGATGTTTACCTCATGTGATAATTAATTGAAATGACTTGAAGGGGCCCTAATAAATTACTCATTCTTTACCCGGTGCAACGCTTAAATCATTTTATCTGATGCATATATAGTTGGAATATATATCTACTCCTTGTGAATTTATTTGTCTAATTAATCCTTGCTACATGATATAAGCAAACAATTACCAGGTTCAAGTTAGAGCCTGAACAGTGAAATGCTTCAAATTAAAGTACAGAAGAAATTGTAAATTTGTTTCCCAAAATTGTTTTACTTTTACTGTAGTAATTATAGTATAAAACATATCTGGTTACTGCATGGTTAGTGTGTTGGGACTCTCAATATACATGTTTAAACCTTCTCTTTTGAATTTATATATGTAATATGTATGCTCCGTGTAGGTCTCCAAGGTTATGCTGGATTTATTTTATGGGGTGGCAGTCAAAGAAGAAATTATTCATTTATATGGATATCTACTACATCATATCATATAACATGTAGTACATGATGATTTATTCAACAATTGAAGAATTTGGTCAGTCTGATGTTTCATTTTGACAGTCCATGGTGACGTTCATTCTCAACAGTGGAACTCGTATTTGTTGAAGCTGAGTGAATGGTGTTGCATCTTTTCCAATGATGAAATAGAACTGAAAATCACTGGATTTATTCATCAGGCAGTAGTGGTAGTACTAGTAACTGTAAATAAACTATTGAGTCTTTTGGCACTTGTACACCCATAATTCCATTGCAATTGAATATGTACTCCAGCTTGACTTAAGTTAAGACCAATGCAGTCCAAATCTTATTTATAATAGTATTGTCAAATTCCACAGTGTAGTTGGTACATTTTCATTCTGTTGGTGTTGCTATACACACTGTTGACGTGTTGAGACTTGAGTGTTGTTGTTGTTGTTGTGTTCCAGTAGTCACTTGCATTTGAAAACATTAGAATGATTAGATCACTTGTGAACACTGTGGTTTTCTTCTTGTGAGAATGTTCGCTGATGTACAAGGTTGCTCAATTTCTCTCGTTGAGACCCGAGTGTTGCCGCTAACAAAATTCAATAAAAAATGTCAACAACAATGTGAATGTCAATATCACGATTCACGGTCATCGTCACTGTCACTCGAACTTCGATTCAAATCGAATTTTTAACCAGTTCATCAGCCAATAGTCGTTGAATTCATATGGAAGGATGTAACGTTCCCACGCAATACCACATTCTATTTCGGTAAACTCTGATAATCATATTCAAATACGTGTTCTAATCAATTAAGTTTGAATTCAGCAAGATGAAAAACTTTGTTTGCTTAATTTTACGCAAGTACGAAAAATTGCACATAGCGCATGCGCGAAATATAAATTTTACTTCCGTCACGAAAGGTCATGTCATGTCAAGGTCAACAATCGAACCTTCCTTAGCCGGCCGGTAACAACTGCCTACCCCGTACGACTGGCTCCTACTGTGCAACGTTTCCATATGACGTTTGACTAAACTTTTAATCACAACCCAAAGGGTTGTTTTACAGTAACATAAGCGACGCAAGTATAGTTGTGACGTCAGTAATTTATATACCCTATCAACATGAAAAAATTGTTTTTACATCCGGGCGATTCAGACCTATGGGGCCTATGGTGGCCGCCATGTTGGAATAGAATTGTCAAATTAATAAAACGAATTTATTTTTCTTCTTCGACCAGCCTCCCTATAGCAACACTATTAAATTTGAAAAACAAAATCAACCTTATTCAAAATTAAATGCTTAATGTGGATTTAGCTGACGCGGGCGCATAGCATTCGGCAAACCTCGCCAGATTCCGTACCGTTACAGTTAGAATATTACGTCCCCTGGCAGGCCATAGCAACGTTGGAAATGATGACGTAATTTCGTTACAAAATGGTGGCGCTCTCTTGTTTGCGAAATTTGAAATGGAATTGCTTGTTATTGTTATCGCTCGTATTTTAAATGTACAACGGTATCACAGCACGTAAGCGTTGAGAACAAACGAGAAACCACAAGCGAAGATAGCACTACGAGCCAATTACTGAAATGACTTTAGAGTCAAAGCAGTCAAAAGAAGAAGAAGAATAACAACAACATGTCAACAACAACAACTTGTTAAGTTGTTTTGAAGTTGAAGTGAACTGTGTTCAAAGTGAAAATCAGTCAGTCGGAAAGAAACTCAATGACGAATCTGTGACTGAAACAAATATAAAAATGAAGGTCACTGGAATGGAATGTGGACTGGTCTGTGCAGACTGCTCACCACGGCGATTTGACTTGTTATGTTATTGTTCAATTTTAAGTCTGTTTTCACCTGGACTGGTTTAGTGGTTAGACTTAGAGTTTCAACTGCAAGCATCAAATCGTTCAATCTACTAACTACTTCTCTAAATAGTAAATTTAATTGTTAATATCTAACACTGTCATGTCAAACCTCAACTTGGGTCAAGGAAATCAGAAAATGGACATTTTAGAGCTGACTGATTTACTATACACACTATAGTTCAATCATGAACCGTTGAACGTAGCGCGTAGCTGGAACTTGTGCCAGTTGTGGACGCAATAATCGGTGAAAGCGTTCATGTGGCTTACTAATCTAATAATATTAGGATTGTATTAGTCAATTTAGTGATTACAGATTACTAAATTTAGTTATCAACGACTTCAGGCTCAGCCTCACCCACTCACTGTGAATGTGACTCAGGTCAAAATACAATTCTAGCCATCTACAGTCGACAGACTCGACACACAGATATAACAAACATGTGAAGCCCAGTGAATTGGTGACTAACAAAGTGAGTCATTTATCTTCTTGTTGAGTGAAGGAAAGGAAGAACATCTCCCAATCCCACTTAGTCTCGGCACTGGTGAGAGGTGAGAGGATATGCTTCCGGGCCAACTTTCCATCTGTGTGTATGAATTCTGTTTCCTGTGATGGACACATCAAGTTAAATTTAATAATTATATTGCACGGTGATTAGTTTTAGCATTCACACATATTAAATAATTCATGATTTTAACACTGTTCTCGATTTAAACCTTAAGCATAAAGCGGGAGCTTGATCAGCATGGCTAGCATATATATATTAACTAGTGGCTATTTGTGGAAAAATTATTAAATATAGCCCTGCGAACTTGCTATTGTCGACTTGACACATTGGGATTGGAATAATATGTTGAACTGTCACGACCTTCTAGTTATACATGTACATGACTAATGTAGTAATGAGGCAATCATATAAATGTTTAATCTAGTAGCATTTTCTCAGACCATGCCATGAACATCTATGTATCTATGCCTGTCAAGAATAATGCCATTCCTCCCGGGCAATTATTAAAATGTTCATATACAGTAGATATACTATCAGATGCCTATTAACCAATAGTGTCAGCATGTGTCGCATGATTAGTAATTTTAGATAAAATTCTCAACGATCATTAAGTTTTTTGGCAAAGAGACATATATAGAATTAAATTGAAATAGAATTAAATAGAATTAAATTTCCATCAGTCTAGGTCTCCGCTATCACTATTGTTGACCATCACAATGATTAGACATCTGAGAGTACGATAAAAGCTCACAAAAGTCACGAACAAGCATGCAATCTCGAGCTGGGACCACCCTTAATACTTGTTTCTTATCATCTACTTCACAGAAGGGGTCACCCCTAAGTAGTAACCATATAGGAAATACACCAAACATATCAATATTGCACAATGACATCAGTTTGTTTGATCTAAAATATTTATCCACTCCAGCCCCAAAACAAAAGTCATTTGGCAAATTATCTCATTCATTTTTGAAGTGCCTATCATCTACTGAAGTTGGATCCTACCACATGCCATAACTTATGTCTCATTGAGTCATTGTGCCCCATCCACGTAACCCGTTTTCATAAAAATGTATTCAGTATTATATGTAAATTTATCCAATAAAGATATTTTTCCCTTAAAGGTCCTCAATTCGAATCAATAGTCCCCATATCATCAGATTCCAACAACAAGAAGATTTTTTGAAATGCCGCTTCAGTTGACAGAATCGATTAATTGCTAAAAAAAAACTGCAGTCAATTATAGCATAAAATTGACAAAAACTTGTAATTTATCAACTTTTTGCTCAACGAATATTGCTGATTTGTCAAACATCTGACACACACACAAAAAAACAGTTGATTTTAGAATTATCCATATTCATCTGCAATTTGGTCAGAAAAAGTATTCTCGTCTGCTGTTTACTGGCCAATGCTGGGCCACCTAAAATTAAAATGATAGATTTTAAAAATCGGTATCTGATCACTCTGAGCTTTGATTTTGTGGGTTCCTCGACTTGAATCAAATATTGTTCACCTCCGAAGTCAAGGAAATAATAATATGCGAGGGTTAATTCGGATTGAGTACCTTTAAAATTGCAAAAATTAAATTAAATAATTTTGCCTTGAAAATTGGTCGCTTGGACAGATTCAACCTTCACCTGGTGATTGCATTTTGAAGAAATATAGTAAAATGTGCTATATGGCTAATATCGCTTGACTGGCACCATGGATATTGGTCTGGAAATTACAGAAATGTTAGAGGCAATATCTCACTCTGACCCATGTCTAACTGTGGCCCACATTCCTCTATATCTGTTGCTGCAAATAGGTTTATTTGTACCTAAATATTCACATATGTTCATAAGGTTTGCAATTCTGGGCGTATTTATACCAAGTAGTTATTATTACCACGATTTTACAGTTATCCATCTTTATCTGGAAGACCGCCCGTTTGATCTCGTCCTTCTTAGTCCAGTGCATTTATGGTTTTACCCAGAACTAATTGCAACAGAATTTTTTTTTGCTGGAATTGGTACATATACCCTCCATAAACAACATACTAAAAATCGGCAAAAATCGGAAAAAGGGAAATTAGTGAATTTCGTGAAAAAAAATGAGAAAATTTGGTCAAATCATCAATTTATAGGTTTTCATGAATGTATATAAAAAATTCAAATTTACAAGTCCTACAAATATCATGCCTATTTTGTCGACCACATTTTCCTGAATCCAGAACTGGAAACCATTCCCAGATTCCTTAAGTATTTTTCGAGTTGTGTGCCTTGAAAAACGCGAGTTTACCTGATTTCGGAGCCTTAATTTCGCAGAATGAGCCAAATGCCGTATTATATGGTTAATTATTTAAAAACCTAGAGCAAAATTAATTACTTTTACACTGTTTTAGTAATTTCCTCACTAGATAAAACACAAAATATGATTAATATGTGCATCTATGAATAAGGAGAATAAAATATTCTCAAACAAAATGTGTGTTCCATTGTATGGACTTAGCCAAATTTGCCTTGACACAGAACTCGTGTGATGAAATGCCATATTTGAGGTCATGTAACTCAATAAATTAACATCCATATGCTCTGCTTTTCTCATAACATTTTGAGAATACTAGATTGAACAAATTGTGAATGAATTTCCAAATACATTGGTGAAGAAAAGAAAATTATGGTCCTATGAACTCTTAGTCTAGCCTCTTTTCCGAAAATGCAATTGTGGGACGTTTTTGTCAATTTTAAAAGGATTTTAGGCATATTCAGAAAAATTAACGAAAGTTTATTGTGTAAAATTATGTGATCTGTCCTCTTAAATCATTTTTTTGTTGAGAAAATAGCATTTCAATGGCTATACCAATGAATTTCACTGGATTTCACTCATCATTGTGGAAACATACTCCAAATTTGAACGGCAGAAAAATGGGGTAGGGGAAAGCATATCAACAAAATCTTCAAAATTATGCATCTTGAAGCAGAAAACTTTATATTAACAGTTTCTGCTTACATAGTTCTTTCATAAATAATTTCATATTTCCTTTGTTTATGTTTATTGACAGAGCTATAATATTTTTTGTCATAATTTGGCAGTGAAATGTCAAATTGGCTATTTTGAGATTGTTTTATACAACATAACCATAAAATTCTAAATCAACGTCCGATAATGTATTAAGCAGTTTTATAATGCAACAGGAATGTACACAAACTGGAAGAAAACAACATTGTGTCTGAAATGGCTGTAATTTGGTGATAAGATTGCATTTTGTGATTTTTCCTACCCCTATACCAACGTTAAAATTTGGAGTCAGTTTCCTGAAAAATGAAAGAAATCAAGTGAAATACTATGGCATAACCAATGTAAGGCTAAATTTTTATCACTAAATTGTTGTGGGAGGAAAGTTCAAATAATTTTACACATTATAACACCCATTGTTTTTTGTTTTTATGGCCCAAAACCTTTTAGATTGGACAAAAATGCCTCAAACTGGCATCTTTGGAAACAAGCTAAAACTAAGTATTCAAAGGGCCATAAGTTGATTTTCTTAAATAATGTCCTGTTAATACCTTTACATTTTGTTCAATCCAACATACTTAAAAGGTTATAAGAAAAGCATGGCATATGGGTATTAAATTATTGAGTTACATGACCTCAAATATTGCATTTCATCACACACGTTCAGTGTCAGAGGCAAAATTGGCCAGGTCCATACAATGGAACACACATTTTGTTTGAGAATATAATCTTCTTCTTAATTATAGATACACATATTAATCATATTTTGTGTTTAATCTAGTGAGGAAATTACTATAACACTGAAAAATTCCTTCAGTTTGCTCTACTTTTTTTAATAATTAATCACAAATAAGGCATTTTGGCTCATTCTTCGAAATTGAGGCCCCGAAAATGGGCCGAAATCAGGTAAACTCGCGTTTTTGAAGGCACACAACTCGAAAAATACGTAATGAATCTGGGACTGGTTTTCAGTACTGGGTTCAGGAAATTGAGGTCGACACAATACACATACCATTTGTAGGATTTGTGAATTTGATTGTTCTTATATGCATCCATGAAATTCCATAAATCGATGATTTGACCAAATTTCCCCAAATTTATTTCACGAAATTCACCAATTTCCTTTTTTCCGATTTTTGCCGATTTTTAGTATGTTGTTTATGGAGGGTTTATGTACTTATTCCAGCAAAAAAAAATTCTGTTGCAATTAGTTCCGGGTGTGGCATTTTTTTCTCATAAATGCACTGGACTATCTGGCACGATCAGGCCCAGTAACAATAAAAATAGCAAAATGCAAAGATCGATATCTAATTACTCTGAGCTTTGATTGGTGGGTTCCTCGACACTAATCAAATACCACCCCCCCCCCACCGAAACCAAAGAAAGAGTAATTTAGCAGCGTCTTATCGGATGGAGTACCTTTAAGTTATTTCCTTCATAAAAAGAGTCTTATGATAAAGAACCCTCTCAAAACTTTAGAATATAGAATGAACTTCAAAATAACAAGTTATAAAAACCTTCTGAATATCGAGGAATATAGAGAACCTTGGGAATGGCGAAACTTCGGTATAATGAAACTTTGGGAATAGCGAACCTTTGGACATATTTTTGAATTATTTAATTTAATTTCAAAAATTGAAATGGTTCAACACCGAGCAGTCAGATATATCTTCAATATTTACAACTACCCAAGCAGCCCCACAAACATGTTAAACATTCTTAAATGGCCTAGCTACTCTTAGCAGTAGAAGAGACTTCTCCTCTGGTATTCTCTTCCATAAAATCAGATATAATCATGTAAACATCACTGACTCTGCTCCACTAACACCCACACGAGACCACAAACGTCTCCGCCCCTTCTATCGACCGAAATACCTCAGCACTTCCTTCTATCCCCGAACAATTTCTCTCTGGAACAAAATCCCAACCGATACTGCAAATATTCAAGACACATCATTGTTTAAGGATGCCCTCCACAGTCACTTATATGAACCCGGTAAGAGCAAGCAGGGCTCCTCCACAAAACCACCACCAGCGTCAAAATAATGGTACATAAATTCCAAATGCTCTTGATTTTAATAACAAAACAAAAAAACAAAAATTCTTTTACCCATGTAATTATATTTTATTCATGCGCCCCCTAATAATCCTCAGTTCATTGAGGGTATGGGGTATACTGTAGATGTAGATGGAGTGACATGTCGCCGTCCTACGGTCCATATATACGTACTGGCGTGATCGTATATATCGCAAGTTGGCCAGAAATACAGGCGCTCAGGCTATGAAACATACATTTATCATTTTATAGATGGACGTACGTGTTTTGGGTTGTCCATACGTACTGACGTAATCATATTAAATAACTGCACTGCAAAACTTGAAATGTATCCTATTTGTAATTGACATGGCTTACCACAAATAAAAAATCAACATTATTTGGTATTATATTAACGACAACAAACGAAATTGAAATTCCCAACTACACCAATTACCCGACCCGTTTACAGACTCGGACTACAACTTTTAGTGTGTCCAGTACCAAACGTCTTTGAACGAAACTACCAAGGTATGAAACGTCTATCAGCCAACTTCCGGTTAGAACACGTTCCAAATTGCAAAACAATTTAGTAATTATACTTGCCAATGAAACGGTTTTAGTTCATAGGTCCTATTTATATGGTAATAAAACTTATCTCGACAGTAATAAGTGAACTTATTTAGTAATTTGTGTTTGCTATCGCTGGTGTTACCTAATTTCGTTGGTAGCTATATAAAAAAACGGAATAGGTTATACTATAGTCAGACTCCGACCTGGTAATATCATAATATGGCTAATGCCATACAGAGGGCGTAAAGCCGGCGCACACGTGCAACATTGTTGTATGTGTCGTACAACATTGTTGTAATCGTCCGCACACGCTGCAACAAAATGACACAACAAATATTGTAGCCTACAACAATGTTATGACCAGGGAATATATACAACGGGAAGGTTCACTCCGCGCATTTGTGGTAATCACCGGAAGTTGTCATGACGCTATTCTGGTAGGATCCCTGGTAGGAACGTACGTCATCGCATCGTTACTTCCTTGTTTACTAATAAGTTAAAAGTGTGGGAGTTTGGAAATGATTTACAAATCAAAGTGTCATCCAGGATATTTTGTGGGATCAACATATCGCTGAAGTAGAGGAACTAAAGTGGTAATCCATATATGATATATTTGAATGGATCGAATTGAAAATTCATTTAACTTGTATCATGTATGTCTACCAGTACTACTAGGAAACAAACTCACTGGCTGGGATTTCTGTTTCAAATACGACTGTCTTTCATAATTGACTATATATATGTCCATTGTCCACAACATTACCTGAGTGATATGTCTCTAATTTAAAAAAATTGAGATCTATTATGGGATCAAAGTTCACAACTTTGGTCATTTAAATTAATTGCTTAGAATATAACCACAATTTAAACATGTTTAAAAAGCTCCACCATTCAGTAGGGCTTTATACATTCCAGATGCCACTTTTATTATGAAACTGGCATACCAGTTGATTTGGGAATAATTATGGATTCTGAGTACAAGTTAATGCCATTTATATTGAGTCCTGCATACATGACATATTTCACTAATCTCGCATACACTATATGTATGTACCATCAATATATGATGAGTTTACACCAATTAGAGGGGTTGGTGGGACACATATACATGCTACCAGTATACTGTATTACAAATAAATAGTATGTTACACTTTATACACTACAATTCATTATGTTTGCAGTGCCATTTTATCAATCTGAAATACTTGATATTTAAAAACATCCTCCAAATATCAAATCTTTGGGCCATGATATCATAAACTTCCCTGGTCCTATACCTACCCTGCTACCCACATACAAAAAAACCCTACCGGTAAGACTTACCAGGCAGTAACAAATATTTTATTTACATTTCATATCCATATTTTGTCCTTATAGTACTAAAATTGTATGGAAAACATGTTCAGTCTGTTGGATAGGCTATGTATAGTGCATGGCGGCAGATGTAGGCCTATATATTTAATTATTTGTGTGATATCTATAGATTTTCAATATCAAAATAACAGTTTAAATATTTAAACCTACCTGCAAGTATAAGTTAAGTAAAATCACACATATAATATATAGGCCTACCCGCCTACTCTTAAATATAGTCTATGGTATGGGGAAACAATAATTTTAAAGTTCTGTTATTAGCATACAGCACTATATAATATTGTGTCATTGTCAGCAAATGGTGTGGTACCGGTACTTACAATGTGATAGACATGTGTCACGCAATCATGATTAATTTACCTTATGGTGTCAATCATTATGAGGTGCCATGGAGATACAATCATCCTCTATGTTTTCCAAAAATAACCGATGACATTATGTTCTTATATTCATGGCTACACTACATGCCTACTGGTATGTAAACATATTGGCAAACATAACTTACAATACCCAGTATTTATTCAAGAATTTATAAATTATAGCATCTCTGGGTCATATATATCGTTATTAATATGATGAGTTTATTTGGGAAATTTTGATGTAGTTATAAAAATATATTGCCTTGATGTGTGTGAAAATTTCAATCTTTGTTATATTACAATAAAAAAAGAAGCATATGTAGCCTAAATTTCCCAAATTCTCATTCTCATATAGCATGAACGCAAGGACTATGCAAGGCTCAACATGAGAAAATACATTTATATATAGCCTGTAAATGTTTGAACACTCACTAATTAATTAATCTTTCTTCATAACAAAAAAAAAATCACATGCTGTAGCCTATTTATAAATCTATAGTATATAATTAAATATTTGATATTTAATATCAGAATTCTTGTTTTATTGGGTAATGCTTGAAATGACTATAAAGTATTTGATTCCAAATATTAAATTATTAATGTAGCAATGACTAAGGGTGTGGCTAGTGCAGCCTAATGCATGTACATTACTACATAGCAACTACTTGAACTAGCATTGATGTTATTGACTTGAGAAGCCTCAGAATTGTGTAAAATCTCACAGGGCTCCACGGTCCACCCACACTTTCACTTTGACACTTTTGACTCTTCATAGCCGCCAGAGCCCACAAGCATGGAATTATTCTGTAATGTTTCCAAATGAATTTTATTTTAAGTTTATGTTTCAATATTTGGTACGCCGGCATTTTAATTTAAAATAGGCATCATCACAATTATGAATTGAATGATCTCAGCCAAAATTTCGAAATTGAATAACAAACGAAAATTGGCAAGAAAGACAGCGTAATTTGGTTGAAATAAATACTCATTTGCTTTAAAATAAAAATATTTCATGTTGGTGGATAAAAGTATGATATATAGTCACAAATGTTGCTTTTTGTCTGATTGTTTATTCTTATATAGGCCTACTATTTCGATTTTGTTTACACACAAGGCGAATAGCGCTGCAGTAACCAATGACGCAATTCGCTGTAGTATCCTACCAGAATGGTGGATGCTGGCGACGTCATGCATTACGTTGAGCCAATAGGAAGTGAACCTTCCCGTTGTATATATTCCCTGGTTATGACTAACCGCACACGACGAATTTGTTGTACAACAAGTCACGTGATAAAACGTCATCAAGTCACGTGTTTGCTGCATACTAATTTCAGCTCTGGGTTTTTCCACAAGTTGATAGATGCGGAAAGCATGCATCAGGCTCGATTTTGCCACGAATCTCTCCCCTGGGCCTGACTAACGCCCGTTATATATATATTTATATATACACTAAACAGATATTGACCAATTTAGTTCCTTTTTTATAGGATAGGTTACTAGTATATGGATTTATCATTAAACCTCCAGGCCATATATAATTTGGTTATTTTGTACCTCCTGTGTTTTGGAGAGGGGATATCAGGAGTTATTATTATACCTCCTTTATTAAATTATATGGAGTTATATCAGTAAAACTCGATGGTGGGTGAGGGCAGGGATGGATCCAGGGATTTTTTGGGGACACCTGTTTTGGGACCATGATATGCCAAAGGCATATCCCGAGGGCCGTAGGCCCGAGAAAGGGGTAGGTACGGGAGGGGGTCACCCCCCTCCCTTAGGTGCAACATTAAAGATCCCGCATAAGAAAATGCACTGGCTTACAAGGTCAAGATAACGGCCAATGTATTATCTTATATATGCGAGGCTCCTTAGATGGGAGACTCTCATTTATATAAGAGAATGCATTGGCACAGGATTTTTGCAAAATTTCAAGAAGCCCCAGTCATGAAAGGGTTAAAATATTTCTCACTGGACACTTGGTTAAGCAAATAAAGGCTCTATATCAACTGTATATTGATGATTTGCATTGCATGTTGTTGAATTATAATAGAAGATTTCCTTCAAAATATAGAAAATTCAGCTTTAATAAAACTATCCACTTGCAATTTGGGGACATTTAGGCCACCAGAGTTTGGGCGCCCAAACCTGTAACAGGTAACAAATGAGCCCTGGATCCTTCCCTGGGTGAGGGTGTCATATTATTGGGGTACAGTGCATTGTGAATAATTATACATGAAGTGCAAGTGTGAAATAATATAAAGTTATTATACAATGTTGTGTACAGTATGTGTTTTTCTTGTACGAGTCCAGGTTGTGGTGAAAAGTCATATTGGACGAGACACACCAGTGTCGAGTCCAATATGACTTTTCACCACAACCTGGACGAGTACAAGAAAAACTCAAATTGTACACAACATTGTATAATGACATTTTTATTATCCATCTGTATGTTTATCCAAATTTTGGAAATACAACTTTTGTGGTTATTTTTGGTATTTGTCGGCACTTAATTCTCTATAAAAGCCTGTACCGTATATTGATCATCAGAAAGCATGATTTGGAAAAGTAAACACGGAAGTGAGAAAAAACTCAATCCGGAAGTGAAACGTCTGCTAAAATCCATCAATGTTGCGCTCGCATCACAATTCATTTCGCAATAGAGTTAATTCGTGACGTCACGGAGTCCAATATGAAAAGTCATATTGTACAGTCGGGAGTCCAATATGACTTTCGGGAGTCCAATATGACTTTTTCCAGGACTATCACGTGGCGGCTTTTGCCCAATCGGAAATGGTGTTAGTTAAGGGATAGATAATAATACCTTTTAATAATACAGCAATAGAAATACATGATGTTGACAATAAGAAGATCAGATTCAGAGTGCTGGGTTTCCGTCAGCCTGGTCATCTCGCGAGCTTCCGGCTATCTTCGGGCATCCTCGGTGGCTTCCGGATTTCCCCGTATCTTCGCTCCAATATCGCTATATTGGAGCCATTTGCCGAGACGTATCTATTTGGTACCGATCTTACTCTACCAGGCCTAACTATGAAATCCCATAAATACAACACTCTTCCCCATTTTAATAAAAAGAACGACCAACCTACTCTAAAATTCAGGGAAGGTGGATATACCAACACCTCTAGGCCCAAAATGAGGCAGCATAGTTCTCAGAGACATGGTTAACACCTCTCTGAGACCTCTCAATGAACACCGCTCTGATGGGTTCCAAAAACCCAAGTTACAAACCCACGAGCCAAAGCAGGGTTAATAGCTAATGTTAAACCCTTAACAAATTCCAACTAAATGAATTTTGAACTACAGAATTTTGAACTTCAATCGTAGGATCAGGTAAATTTATTACCATCAGCTGATAGTAATATGAGGTACGAATGTTTGTAACGAGATATTTTGAATCTGGCATAGTTTTCCTGTCCTGAGATGTCTCTCATGTGGGCGTGTTTTGCGTCAAAAGGACAGCAGTCCTCTTCATCGGGAACTTGTCAAATCACTGACTTTAGCATTAATTAAAACTTGTGCCTGTGTATGAAATAAGCTCTTAACGTATGTCGTTTTACTTATTTCTTGCTAAGTTTGATTTGATATATTGCCTCGATCCGCATCATATATTCAATTGAACCGCATCATATTCAGACTGCAGCTGCAGTCAAACCATCTTCAATATTTATGCGATTATTCCAACATTATCGTAGACCATTGATGAGAGTTAGCAAATGCTCATAAACTTTCCATTGGATCGGCCCATCTCTGAGCTGGTCTGTTATGCGTGCGATGTTTTGATATTTTGTTTATTTTAGAGTTATTGTTCTTTGTTAAATGTTACTGTTAACGATTCTTGAGTTCTCACAATTGGATGATGATGATAATACGATTGGAAACCATTTTGTGAGTGGATATCATGGACTGGGTGTCAAATATAAATACATTCCCAAACAATGTACTGTTACCAGAAAGTAGGAATACAACAACTTGTGGATTGGCGGGTGCCTACATATGCCTCTAAAAAGAGGGTGCAGACTTTACAACATAAACAACCCCCTACTCTCATATCTATTCGGGACCAATGGGTGATAGTGTTAGTTGGCCCTATACTGCTGGGTGATAATGTTATCTTCAGCAACGAGTGCCGACTCCTGTGCACTTATAATGATACACATACAAATGAAGGCAATGTTAGCGGTGAATTGGAAGAAACACAGAAATAAGTTAATCCCTATTTAATTTCTACCGAACGCCAATCCACTAGACACGACACAAGAAAGGTAAATAGAAACATAAGATTTAAAAAGAAACTCATTGGTAAGATTCGAGCCTTAGTCCGTAATAGTTTTCATTATTGTCGTGTGATTAAACGCTCTTTATTGTCTATTCAGCAGAACAGAATGGAGGTTAGGATAAGGCATACTGTTGTAACTATTTTTCAATTAGGCACTCGCGGAATAACAGAAAGTTCAGATGTTCGTTATGGTTCATCTCAATTCTTGTAAACATTACTTTCTGTTGCTATATATTTCTGTGCTGGCAATATATGCAACTCCATGCAATGCAGGTGTGCCTTTAACAATAGCTTGAGTATTCTCTTCTGAACAGCCGATCAAAAGAGACACAAGATGCTTGTGAGCTTGCGTGATCATTTCAGTATCAATCCTACATTTGATGGAAGCCTACATTTAAGGAAGGCTCGTCACTATAATTAGATGCAGGAGATTGGGAACGAGAGCAGCAGCTCTGTCCCGTTTGTCTTGTGTTACACGCCCCTGTTCTGTGTTACGACTGATTTGTATTGTAACTAGGACTTTTGTTAACACATTGTAATATAGTTACTGGAGCCCATTCAGCTGAATGGGTGCAATGTTTGAGGTTAGATGCGTCCCTGTGCTGGAAAACGCATAATAGCTGGTGGTCCTATATATATATACAGTGTGACATTATATGACTCCATTTCCCCTTTTTCCTTTAGACACAAGGCATCACGTGAAAACAGCAGTTGTCACCGAACCAATGCAGCCATTATATATATGTGGAATATAATTACCGAACAATAATTAATTATTATCCACCATGGTCAAGGAAAAATTAGACAATGAGGGATATGAGGTATACAAATATACGTCAATTGATTAAATTGACGTCCACAAATCGGCAAAAATTGATTTGGAATGCACAAAAATTGTGACGAAATGCTCGTGGATGTAGTTAACACCATAATTATATGTCGATACATATGTAATTTATCTACATGTGTGCCCAAAAACCAACTGGCTTTGGTGAATGAAAATTTGTATCAAAAACAGGCCACATATCTATCATACACTTTTTAATCACTCCATTTACCCCGTTAAAAATAGAAAAAAGTATTTTCCTATGAGATCACAACTTAATTATTGTCGCGATGGTATACGAGGTCCGTGCATTACATGGAGAGTGTTAGTGCAAGAAGCTTTTTTTCGCCATAACAGTGTGAACATCCATAATGACGAAAATAATAATAATAATAATAATATTTGTATAGCGCTTATCCCCAATAAGCGGGCCCTAAGTGTGATTACAGCCCTGGCTACTAGTTCATTACTAGTGTAACATTTCAATGATTTGTGCAAGAAACAGCGAGGACCATTCATTTTGGTTGACTTTTTGCAAATTTGTTTTTCCTTAGTTTGTTCGACTGTGGTTTCAGTATTTGAACATATTGAAAACATAGAGTTAGTGCACCTTGTTTCTTTCTTGATTACGCAAGGCCCTACTCTGATAACATGTGTTTCTGGCATGTCAGTACTGGACAAACTATTATCACTCTAGTGCGATTTGACAAATTTAGCCGTTTCGGATGATTTAGTATTATTTGTGACGTCACACTGTGGTTGCATTTCGAGCGACTATGTGTCCCACGATTGTGGTATAGAAATGATCGTTTTGGATTTTGTACAACAGTCGGCATGTTTCTTCGCAAGAAGCCTGTCATACTTGCAAAACGCGACCCCTTTTGATGTTATTAAACCCATTTTGTCATTTAAACAGAACATGTTACTTGTTTGCAATGAAATTTGCGACAGAGAGCGGAGACACTGATCGGAAATCCCACTTAAATTTGATGTATTTGATTGCGATTTCAGCAGAAATCGTTCATTAGATTCTTCGTTATTTAGTGTGTTCGATTGCGATTCCCGCCATAGAAATTGTTCATGAGATTCATCGCCATTTGATGTGTTCGATTGTGATTTCAGCCGTAATCGTTCACGAGATTCATCTTTGGATGTATTTGATTTTGATAGCGATTTCAGCAGAATTCGTTCATTAAATTCATCATTACTTCTCCAGTTGTTCCATTGAGGAAATGATATGGATTTATCTACAACATGTATATCTCTGGTTCGCGGCAGACTGTCGTTTTCCGATTCAAAAGAATCACACGATAAATCTATCACATCTTGGTTCGTAATATTGGCATCGCCAAAAATTACGTTTCGGTTAAATTGGTGGAATCGAACATGTTCTATAGCAGCAGCCATAGACTCTGTTGGGGTAGACACTTCTCGAAACTTTAGTTCTTCGACTTGCGGCCGATCATTATCACCGAACCTATTCCCCATTTCAATAAGGATTTCCTGGAACGTCATATGCGAACTATTTTCTTCGAGCGACTTGTGATAGTCGAGGGCGGAACCCTCCAGACAAGATGACAGTGTAGCTTTACATTCGGCTTTATTCCAACGTTGAAATTCAGCAAATGAACGGAATTCGAAGTCAAACGGCTGCCCAGTTACTTTACCGTCCTTTGATAATGTTATTTGTGGCGGTATTGAGTTTACTCCATTTATGGGTACATCTTGACCATAATTTTGTCTGGGTCCCGTGTCAGCAGACGTGGGCATATTTTGGGCTGGTTTTGCATTTACATTCTCGCGCCTGGATGTTACTGAAATTCCACTGACTGTTGGTTCCCGTAATGAGTTTTGGTCAGACCGACGTTGAAATGTTATGTCAACATCACCCCTTTCTGGCGATTTGGTTAGATTTTCCGTTGTAACAGTTTGGTAATCACCATAAATTTGTTCGTCAGTTCCGCTAATTGTTGTAGGAACATTTTGCATAGGTGGGTTAGTTGGAATTCCGCCAGATGGATATTGTTGCATTGGAACATTCTGAGTAGTAACTAAACTCAGATTGTTGGACTGGACCATGATCGGGGGTCATTTGGGCTCTTTCGCATTAAAGGTTGACCACAAGTGGCCAAATAGGGTGATAAAAAAGTGTTTTTCAGTGTCGTTCAGAATTGATTTATATTCATTGACATCTGTCGCTCCCGTACATAACTCGGTCAGGCTGTTCCAACAGTTTGTGCTGCGAGGTACAAAGCTGTTGGCTGATGTATTGTTCTTATGGATTTCTTTTTGTAGTTTGTCTTTGTGTCCTCTTGTGGTTGTTGAGTATGATTTTTTTGCTGATGGTAGGACTACTGTATCTATTTTGTTTAATAGTTTAAACATTTGTATCATATCGCACCTCTCTCGACGGTATTGGAGTGTCGGTAGTCCAAGATGTTTATTTCTTCCCTCGTTGTCTTGATATTGCATATTGTTGGTAGTTGTCAGTTTAGTGGATCTTCTCTGGACGCTTTCGATTAATATCTGGTGTTTTCGTAGGTGCGGGTTCCATATTGATGAGGCATACTCAACCATTGGTCTGATGAGGGATTTATATAGAATCTTTAGCATGTTGTCATCTATGTAGTTGAAGGATCTTCTAATTAGTCCTATTGTTTGATTCGCTTTGTTGACTGCTGTTGATATGTGTGAGTTGAAAGATAGTGCTGAGTCAAATATAACGCCAATGTCCTTCTCAGATTCAGTTGGTTGGATTTGTATTTCTTTATTTGCTTCTTTTATGTGGTAGCTGAATTTTGGTTTTTCTCGTCCTATATGGAGTACTTTGCATTTGGCTGCATTGAATCTCAGGAGCCATCTTTCTGACCAATCTGATAATGTATCTAGGTCTTGTTGGAGTCTCATTTTGTCTTGGATATCCTTGATATCTGTGTATATTTTTGTGTCGTCGGCGAACAGTTTGCATTGCGATTTGATGTTTTGGGTTATATCATTGATATATATGAGGAATAGTGTTGGTCCCAACAATGAGCCCTGGGGGATTCCGCTGGTTACATCTGATTTTGCTGATAGTATTCCGTTTACTCTAACCGATTGTTTCCTTCCTGTTAGGAAGTTATTTAGCCATCGATGTACATTTCCTTGGATCTTGTTTGCGTGTAGTTTTGCCATGAGTCTTCTGTGCGGTACTGTAACATCATACTGGATCGTGAACTAAACTTTCAGAGCAGTAGCAAGTGTATTTTGATTTTTCAGGCTTGGTCTATGCAGGATTCCCTCAAAATTGAAAATACTGAACAACTAATTTCTAATGTCTGAATTTTAATTATTATGCATCTGTTTCCGGAACGATATCACATGACATTGAGCATTGAACAATCAGAGAACATATATGTCAAAATTACTGGAAAAATCTATGAATTTCCATATTTTTTTAATTTATATGTTTATTATGAACTCTTAATATTCATATTCCCTAATTGTTATTCTCTGATAATAGAAAGATACTTCAGTAGTGTAAGATTTTACTTCTCAAGTTGAAGTGCATGCTTCAAGGATTGTAATATTGACATTATTTTCAAAATCAGACAAAAATTGACTCAACAAGAGCATATTTAAAAATTGCCAATTTCCACTGACTTATTCTCGGAGAGGACACACCTTTTTAACATTCATTCACTGTAGACATCAGAATCTTGTAACTCAATCATAGAAAGATTGCCGATTTTCATTGTCTTGTTAAATATTTTAGAGAACTTGAATAGACCTGTCAAACTGAGAAATGAGAAGATAAACATATTTAGGCTCTTGGAAACATGACTGACAAATGATAAGTTGGGGCAAAATCTGTTGTCTCATAACCGGTTTTTATGTGTACCCATACGATAGTATGGTACACATAATGTTGACGTTCAGATTGACCACTCATCGTCCGTCCGTCTCTATCCGCACGTAGACATTTTAATATGCACAGTGCGATAACTCAAACATTTTCTATCCAATCGGAACCAAATTTTGTACGAGTTTCTCATCCCAAATGCAGGATGAGTTTGAAAATGGGTTTGATCCGATTGTTAAATAGAGGTATGGGCCTTTTTCGACTTAGAATTCACGCATGCTGCGATGACTCAAACATGTTTTTATCTGATTGGAACCAAATCTGGTATTTTGGTTTGTGATTTCGCAGCCCAAAATACAGATCAAGTTCGAATATGGGTTTGATCCAATTTTTTTACTGGAGTTATGGCCCTTTTTTGACTTACAATTATTCAGATGTGAGGTTTACTGATTAATACAGGCTTTACTGTATAAGAGACAAGAGACACCTGCAGACAAGGCGAATTATTGAAATTTCATTATAGAGTTAGTTTTAGCTCTCATATGTTAGCCCTATTACAATCTGTAACTCATTGGCATTCACAAATGAATGGACTCTCCCATTTCATTCTAAAAGTAGAAATTGGTATAGTCCATTGTCCATTTGTATGGATGTTTTCAGACAGAGCGAACTCACATTTAATGTAGTAGTGCACTATTTAAAATTCAATATTATTTGCAGTCTCACTGGGCCGATTTCCATAATACTTGGTATGGAGACATAGTTTATAGTTTGTTCATAGGGTCATGGTTGGGTGGATTTTATGGGACAATGATGGATGAGAAGATTAACATTGAGGGCTATGGGGTTGTCATGGATTTCATTTCCAGAACAGAAATAAATGCTTTTCTATGTATGAATCAAATATATTGAGTGCTATAGAGCTGGGTTCTAGTCAGGAGGCATTAAAAGGGTCAGATAACTCTAAATAAAATAAGAACTTCAAAAAAGTTTTTCTCCAGTCCAGGCAGATAAACATTGTTAATACTTGGTGTGGATTATTGTGATGCACCATAATTTCCAATTTGTTCATCCTGTCATGCATGGTTGATTGAAATTTAGGGGCCATGGAGCGCTTAGAAGATTAACATTGATTATTATTGATTTTAGCGTTCAAACTACTTGTAATACATTGTAATGTGTGAATTCATTCTATTGGGGGTTACTTACTGTTTTTATATGAACTGTGGTAATCTGTATTGAGTTTATTGAGGAGTCATGTAGGGGCAGAATCATCATCATGTTATGGCTGTACAAATATATGGATAATACTTTTGTATGGTCTATAATATTTTATTGAGAGCTATACAGACGACCAGGATATGAACTGTGTTCATTTATCTCAGGTTACGGGTATTCCAACGTTATTATATGTACACACACATGGAGTATTCCTTTAATATTGCAAGGAAGTGCAGATATTCTGTAATCTGTTAAAAAATGTGTCCTCTCCGATAATTCATGACAATTATATTTAACTATTGAGAAACACATGTTTTACAAACAACACTTCCATCAAACCACTTGTAATCACTGACATGATTATCAATAATCAAGTAATTCTTCAGAATGACAATTTACTCAGACAATTTCAGTTGAGCAGTCATGAATTGCCTCAATGGAAATAAATGAAACAACACATTTGTAGCTCAAATTGGACACGGCATGTTGCATAAACTGTATTTTAATATTGTATATTATTACTACACACCGTTCTCATTAACAGAATGGTTATAGTTTAATATAAACCAATGTCTTCCAGAAAATCTCTGGGTTCTATGCTTGAATTCTTGGAGAGGACATTTTTAAAAACATTTAATGAGCTGCTGTACCAAATCGGGATGGTTCAGCCCACCAATTAAAGTTTATACACCCCCCAATACTAGTGACAGTTTACCCACAATACAAATGATTTTCTCGTTTCATTAATATTAGCAGTTGACAAAGATTCTCGGAGAGGACAGATTTTAACGGAATTTCTGTGCACATTTTTGGAGAATTGAATATAATTTAAATAGACTAATACACAGAAAACAAATTTTACCATTAATCTTCTATACCATGAAATGTCCAACTGAACTATATTCCTAATCCATGGTTATTGTAAATTGTGTTTATGAAAAGCTTTATTTTAGATTCACATGCTATAAATCATTTAACGGAATATCTCAATAACCTTCAAATTCAAATATCATCAAACTGAATGCACAAAATCACTCAAACTTTTCATCACAAGATCAACCAGACACAAGCTAAAGATTAAATGAGGACATTTTTGGCAAACCCATAAATTAAAATAAATATAAGGAAAACAAAATCATCACAGCAATGATTGGCCACTCAAAATATGCCAAAATTGGTACCCATCGCCCTATAATTTTGTTATTTTTTCCAATGTAGTAGTGAAATTTTGTCTGCAGGTTGGGCTGTGCGTCAGTACTATAGAAATATTATTAAGACACTCAAAACACAATGACAAATGCATCATTTTCCCTCCTATCTGAAAAATTCATTTTGTCAACCTTTAACGTGAAAGAGCCCATTTGATGGTTGCATTGTAGGTTGCATTGGTATTTGCTGATACGGTTGTTGACTAACAACCGGGGTCTGCCGAGAGTTTGTAGGCGGTTGATCTGTTATCGGAATATAAGGCACTTTTTGACCAAAAACATTCGTAAGCATCCAACCAGTTTGCTGTTTGGGGTCATTTCCACACGATGGTGCGGTGACAAACTGTTGACTCATCGGACCAGGACTGTTCGTTGGAGGATTGATTGTTGTCCCCACGGGGAAATTTTGCCCATTCCCCATTGACTGCATCCCGGAAACTGTTTGGGCAGAAGGGATGGCTCCGGCAATCATGTTTGTCGCTACAGACATCACTGCCTGATTTGAATAGCCCCCAGGCGGGATTTGAACTGCCATAGCTTGATTATACCCTGGTTGTGGAGGCATATTCACTGCAGGGTTAAATTGCTGTGCCAAAGCTTGTTGTATTTCTCCGGATTGGTTTACCACCGGTTTGCTAACGGGTAGGACCGGAACTGATGACACGGACATTGTCGAAACCCCATTCTGAGGTACATGTTGAGGCACAGAACCCGACACAGAATTCCCCAGCCAAACTTGATTCGCCCCTGCATTGCTTTGCATTGCCCCAAGTGGACCCGATAATGGCCCTGAAGTCATGCACACATTTGGGGTAGGCATACTCCGAATGTTTGTACCCCATGGCATTTTATTTGGAACATAGCCACGTGGTAGTGACACTGTCGGTATGAGCCAAGATGTCGGCTGTACTGCCGGTGTCTGTGCAGGAAGAGATATTTGTTTGAATGTACGATCTCCAAAGGGAGCATCATTTGTAGTAGCTCCTTTATACCGAGTCCCATTCAGTATGGGGGCAGTAGCCAACTTGGAAATCGGACATGTCCCTGTACTGGAACATGTGTAAGTAGACGTTGGTACTTGCATACCTTTCCAACCCAGTACGTCGCCCTTGTTGGGATACGGTTTCCACCTCTTTGAAATTGGTTTCGCTCTCCTAGTGGACCCTGGATTGGTTACCTTATCAACATTGTGAATTCCCTCAAATTGCTTTGGTCTAACGACCTCGTGACTTCCCACTGGTTGTGGACTCACTTTATTTGTGACCACCGGAGCGCCATAATTAAGGTAAGGAGAACCAAACATTTGCATGTTGTGTGGATTGAATACCGGTGGATTCCAATATGGCGGCGGTACATGTGGGCGACACCAAAATTGTGGCACGCACGGTTGCATGTCTCTCGGTTGATAAGAGATATATGAACCATTTGTTGTCAGATCTGGTGTCAAATTTATGTCCGATTGTGGAATTGTTACAGTCGTTTCTGGAATTGTGGACATCAGCAGATTTCCCATCCCATTTCCCGATAAGTAACTGGACATATTTTGCACATTGGTAACTTGGGCCCCTGAATCAGAAATGGTACCATCAACATTAGTTGGGTACAATGGTTGTTGGTATGTCATGTTTTGATTCGTTCCAACTGCCATTTGTTCTGTATTCGGGGTTTGGACATTGTTAGCCTGACAAACGTTAATTTCAGTTGACAATAAGTACGGCGCGTTGAAACTGTTATGTGATGCCCCACCACCGTTACTCACTTGCGAATATCTTTTTTTGCAATGGTTAGTGTCACTCCCGATAACCATTGAGTGCATGAACGTTTGATTTGATGGGTAATCATACATTAATCTGATTGGGATGTTAGACCCCGTGTGATTAGAAGCTCCATGAGCAAATCTGGACATTGAATCATCCTGTTGGCTAATCAGCGGATTAGCGACGGACTGTACTCACGGAGTGTGTGCTTTAGCGAACACTGGCTCAACTCGCTGGCTGTTTATCAGATTATACGCCGCGTTCACATCTGCACTGAAGTTTTGAATCATCATGCAAATGACCTACTTTCCGTCTCACCAAAATAACATTTGACTGTTCCAGCAGAAACCAATAGCTCCGAAAATTCCAGCAAGAATTTTCATGAGATCGCAACGTTGTTATAGCGACGTCCCCTCGTTGGACTGTTTGGGGAAATTATTCGTTATCTTCCAAAAACAATTCGCGCAAATAAAAACTCCCAAAATTTGCTAATTTTGGAACTCCTCGATAAAAGATGTTATAGAAGGTGTAAATGCACGAATATTGAACAAATGGTGATATACTATCCGAAATATGCCTATATAAACGCTATTGGTAGCCTTCATATTTGATTGAAATGTCCGCGCAGCAGAATGAAAACACCACAGCCTTCATTCTCCACAAAAAAATAAATGAGCCAATAGCAACTGGCTTGAGAAAAAATAAATATTCAACAAAGTGGCAAACACTTGTGTGAAGAAAAAAAAACAATCAGAAAAATGGCAAAAAGTATGACAAAAAGCTAAATTATCTTATAAATAAATAAATAGGACGAATAGTATGCAGTGCAAAGTGCGAATAGCAAAAAATATGGTGCCAATTGCAGAAATTACCAAAGATAATACACGGATTGAAAAGAACAAAATTTATTTACACGAGACAAAAATAGCAAGAAAAAATGCACAAAAAACGCCGCAAAGATTCGAGTAAGGTCTACGACGCCATTTGTAATATTATTGGGGTACAGTGCATTGTGAATAATTATACATGAAGTGCAAGTTTGAAATATTACCTTTTAATAATACAGCAATAGAAATACACGATGTTGACAATAAGAGGATCAGATTCAGAGTGCTGGGTTTCCGTCAGCCTGGTCATCTCGCGAGCTTCCGGCTATCTTCGGGCATCCTCGGTGGCTTCCGGATTTCCCCGTATCTTCGCTCCAATATCGCTATATTGGAGCCATTTGCCGAGACGTATCTATTTGGTACCGATCTTACTCTACCAGGCCTAACTATGAAATCCCATAAATACAACAAGGGCATAATATATCCTACGCCAAACATGGACCTTGTTTTTTTAGTTTTATTTGGACAGAGTTACTCTTACAAGTGTTTATAAATAAATCTCATGTCCTTTCATTATTAATGGGAATTTTGGAAGGAGCGTTTAAGTCGTGGACCTTGATTTCGAACCTTTGTTCATATTAACTTTTTTTTAAATCGGCGCAGGCTTTGACCAATGATACATGACTGAGCGGAACAGGTTATTAGGTTCAAAATATGATGCAATTGTATTTACCAGCCGCTTGAGCGATAGCCAACTTCTGTGTTGAATATATTGTTATTTTCACTTCTATGTCTTGGTGAATTAACTTGCTATCCAAGGGAATGACACACCCACATCTTGAAAATTGTACAGGTCTGGGTGAATCAACAATAAGCGGGATCACTGAGTCATGGCGATATTGGATTCATCCAGCTCTGACCCATGGTTTCAGAGATTCATCCATCTCCGGTTGTGTGGCTCTATAGGGCTCAGGTCAACGTTCTTGAGCCGCATTTCCATATGTGGAAGTCATGAATAATTCATGACTTCCACACAGAGAATACCACTACAGAACCCCCGACCCATAGTTCCAAAACCATGGAACCGGGCATGGTAGGTCCAATATGGACATGACTCGCATGAGTCAGACAGCCAGACAGGGCATATTGATCGACAATAGCCCGATCGGGCAATAATCAACTGATTGATCTTCCACAGCCATAACGGTTACATAACAGATGTTTCGCTCTCTAAAATATTTGTTAATGTTATTTCTCAATTGGTATAATTTAACTATAAATGTTCACGGTAAACATCCATCAATTCTACGTGTAAATAGGAACCGGCAAATAATTTATAGTCAAGTTTGGCTATTAATATTATAGATAAATCGGTGCCGGTGGTTCAAATTCAATCAATTTTAATTTTCAGACCTGTACAAGCTGTCAGGGTTTGCGCTGGCCCAAAATTCACAGGTGCCAACACTGTTGCCAATTGCATTATTTTTAGAGCCACTTTATACTTTCTGTTGCAACTTTTTTCCGATCAATATTTTTTGGTGCCACTTTTGCATTTGGTTTTCCAAAAAACAAAAACAAGCAAATTACCTATTATATGTTTGGCTAATGTTTGTCAAATGGGAGTCAATAGCCGTACTCAGTGTTATAATCGAGTAGAAATTCGAAACCCATTCACACCAGCAATATAATAAGTCGATCTGACATAAGCCACGAATCTATTATACGCTTTCAATTAGGACCCAATTAGCTATGTCGCGACCGGATATCAATGTTTGTTTTGTTTCCGACTGATTGACTGCAAGCTTTATTACATGCCCGATGGCTATCAATTGCCAAAAGCCAAAAAGCTAGGTGCCAATTTTTGTAGCCAATCGGGATTTTTTGGAGCCATTTCATTTTTTTTATAGCACTTTGCTAAATTGGCCATAGGCAGCGCGAACCCTGCAAGCTGTAGACAGTGTAGTTTGTACAAATTACAATATTGTCAAGACATGGGAAGTGGAACACCATTGGATAGAAAATGTATTCACCAAGACCTATATTATGCAGTAGTCAGTGCAGTAGGCCCTACTGGAGAACTGAACTGAAGTCTGAACCTGTGAGTGTGAACACAGAACAGGAGAATCATTCTCACTCTCAGAAATTACAGAATGCCATGTGCTGGTGAATAAAATCAAATCTCATTTCGAACCCAGGAACCACTCCGCTCGGTCAAACGTTTCTCAATGTCTGCGCCTATTTTGTTTGAAAGCAGTTTTCAATGTTAGTTCAAAATATCGACTGTAATAAATTTCGAGGTGGGAGCCGCCATGTTTCTCTTCACCTTGAGATTTGATGCTGTACGTCATAGACTAAAAATAGAACGCTGTCCATCCATTGGCTACAACAGGAATGCGTGCGTGCAACAAAAAACGCGGTACCGCACACGTCGCAACAATGTTGTACAACAATGTTGTTGCGACGTGTGTGGCGGGCTTATGCCATGCTACTAAGTTCCAATGGATCTAAATAGGTTACTCCACTGTACCCACTACAGATACAGGAGTGGCTAGTAGAGTTAGTTACGGGAAGTCTCGTTTCATTTTATTTTTACAGTCCCTAACAATAAGAAGATCATACAAGAACATGAACGAGAAGATTTTCAAAACAATCTACACCACTATGGTCAGAACCAAACTAGAATACACCCAATCTGTATGGCACCCAAACTCAAAGGAACAGATCAAAAATATTGAAAAAGTACAGAAGAGAGCCACCAAACAAATTCCGGAATGAAAGGATTGAAATATGATGAAAGATTGAAGAAATTACAGCTACCAACTCTTTCATTCAGACGAGACAGAGGAGACCTCATTGAAACATATAAATTGACACATGCGGTCTACAAAGAAGGTGAAAAAAAACTTATCCCAATGAGAGCAGATATGGTGAAGAGAGATGGAAGAGGGCATGACTACACAATCTACCATCAATCACATAACAGCAAACAAAGAACCAGCATCCTTCCTTTCAGAATAGTAAACACCTGGAATGCCTTACCATCAGAAGTAGTATATGCAGATACGTTTAATGAATTTAAAAATACCCTTGATAAATTTCTTGAAAAAAGCAGAAAACGATACATATACGATGCACCAATAATGGAAATGATAACTCAAGAAGAGCTGACAAAAGAGGCCAAGCCTGCTGTCAGGAACAACCTTAAGTAACCTTAAGTAATAACCACAATGTCTAGTTATAGTACTATTGCTACTTTGTCACAATTATGTGCTTCCGAATACAGAAATTTAATGTCAGAAAATCGCATCGCAAATCAAACCTGATGTCGCAGCGATATCAAGAAAACATAAGGTGAAATATTCAATGTGATGTTAAATGTAAGCCTCAGCCCTGTTGATTAGCGTCGGCTATCGGCTGAGCCGAGGTAATTGGCTAGGTAAAACAAAATTTCATCAGATATGTTTTAGCGAAGACAAATTTCAGAGCCTGACAATGTTTTTTGCAAAATTGAAATAAATTGCCAGAATCATTGTCTTAATATTATAAATACAAATGTCCCACTGTGGAGTAACATTACCATTATTGGGATCTTGGACGTAACCAAACAGAAACAGAAGCAAGGATTATCTTGAACAAATCAGCATTAAACCTGACCCAACCAAAGTTTTATGTGTTGATAATGGACCAATTTCCAATTGTAAACTGAAGTTTTATGTGTATAGCACAGTAGAGCATGCAACTATACGGATCCTATAGGCTTTTTAACTGACGACAAAGTACTGGCCGTGGCTATTTTTTTTATGCTAGGCACATTTCTGCTATTATATAAATTCACAGGGCAGGGTGTTGATCTTGGGGTTTTCAAGTTTTGTACTAATTTCTTCAGAGAGGAAGCTTAGTTCTAATGATAGGTAGGTCCAGTCAGCCCAGTTGTAGGCGAGGTGTTTCTTCTGTTTTTATATGGTTTTGCATATGCTGTTATCTGGCTGTCGGTGACTATGTCATTTGTCCGATAATCCAGGTATGTTGCTGAGTTTTGATAGTAAGGTGTTGTTGGTTAGTACGTTGTGGAGCTGTTGTTGGTTAGTACGTTGTGGAGCAGGTTGTTTTCCCTCATGGGTTTTCTGTGGATTTGAGTCAGACCTTTGCGAATACATATATATGTCAAGTAATGCCTGTTGGGTCTCAGGATCTTGTTGTCATGCAAAGTTTATCCCAGTCGATATTTGGGCAGCTGAAGTCGGCACTTAATATGATGTCCTTATACCTCATATCTTGTAGAATATTGAGGGGTTACTCTATTTGTTTGATGTTTTCTAGGTTTCTATGGCTCATATAAAAAGAACCGATGTATAGGTATTTGATGTTGTTATTGATGTCCATTCCAGTTCACAGTTGGTGTGTTTAATGACTATGATCATTCCTCAGCACATTATTTTTGGTGGGAAAACATCTGCAGAGTTTATAGCGCCATTTGCTCTTGGTTTACCAGACCGTATACATTTAAGCCATGATTCAGTGCCAACGATGTCCGGCTTAGACGGCTTTTTAGCTCACCTGAGACGAAGTCTCCGGTGGAGCTTTAGTCATCACTCATCGTCCGTCCATCGTTCGTCCGTCAACAATTCTTTGAACATCTTCTCCTCTGGAACCATAAAACCGAATGGGTTCATTGTTGGTGTGGATGTTCCCTAGGTGACTCTCATTCAGATTTGTTCAAATGAGGTCACTGGGTCAAATAGTTGCGAAGCCAGGGCCATAACTCTTTCCCACCATAGTAATTCTTACAACGACTTCTCAAATTTCATTGTGCCGAATGGGTTCATATTTGGTACAAAGGGTCCTTGGGGGACTGTTATTCAGAATTGTTCAAATGAGGTCACTGGGTCGAATGTGGGCGGAGCCAGTAACATAACTGAAAAAAAAGAAGAAAAAAATTGTTAAATTCAGATTTTTTTAATTTTCACCTTGCTCAATTTAACAAACAAACAATTTTTGTTTAAACATGTTATAAAATTTGAAAAAAGTGACCCCATTATAACATCTGCAGAGTTATGAAACTTTAATCTTTAATGAAATTACAGAAATATTCCATTACCCATCCCCCCTCCCACATGGCCCAGACCCACACCACCCCCACCCTGCAGTGGCCTGCACCCAACCAACATCCCTTCCAACGGATATCATCTCCAGCTTATAACTTTAATACCTGGTCTATTAAAGTTGCAGATATATCTTTGTGGATAGATGGAGAGAGACACAGGTCATTAATCTAGATTAGAATAATATGTCATCTAGCAGCTTGTGTAAACATTGTAACTGCTAGCAATTTTAAACAAACTCCCTGAATTTAGTGTGTCTGACATTTGCAGAATGAGGTCTTCAGAGGGTGAATTTAGTGTTGCTACCCTGTACAGCAGGCTAGCATCACCAAATACACCCTACATGGACCTAATTCTGCTTAGGCGTCATCTTCTTGGAAGTATCTTAAGTATTGTTTTGTTTTAGTGAATTTTTTACTTGTTCCCTTCTGTTCAGTTTCTATGTCCCCCTAATTTGCAGAAGATAAAATGCATAATTGAGGTGCTCAATGGGTGTGCATTACAAACTTCAACTGTAGAACTTCAATCTGTTCCTAGGTTTCCCATGGCTGGTGAGGCCTAATCAGACTGAGGATGAACCTGGTGATGCTAGCCCGCCTTGCAGAATATTGTCATTAAATTCACCTTCTGGGGACCTCATTCTGCAAATGTCAGACGTACTATATTCAGACTTGGCTGGCATATTATTTTCTTAACCACCGCTTATCCGGATGAATCATACCCTGATTTTTCAAAGAAACGGGGGGGGGGGGGGGGGGGGGGGGGGGGGTATATTGGATTGAATTTGTCTTCTGTCTGTCAGGCGGTCCTTCCATCCATTTGTCTGTTGGGATGTCTATCCATCCGTCTATCAACATTTGTTTTCTTCTCCATATTAACGACCAAATATGTTTATATATATCAGTGTGCATGTTCCCTAGGTGACTCACAATCAGATTTGTTCAAACAAGTTCATCAGATCAAATAGGTGCAAAGATAGGGCCATAACTCTTTCCCTCCATAGTAAATCTTAAAATAATTTCTTCTCAAGAACCATTAAGCCTTTATTAGCTTATATTTGGTATGGATGGGCCTTGGGTGACCGGGTTCAGATTTGTTGATGCTATTCCACCTTGGGGAATAGTGTCATTAAATTCACCTTTTGGGGACCTCATTCTGCAAAGATCAGACATACCAAATACAGACTTGGTTGTTCCAATATTATTTTCTTAACCACCACTTATCCAGGTGAAATCATATCCTATTGAATATTGGGGGGGGGGGGTATATTGATAATACTAGATGAATGTATCTTATAGATGGAGATTCACATTTGTTCTAATAGGGGCAGAGCTAAGAGATTTAACTCTCTTCTAATCCTGTTTGGTACTGGTATAATAATATTGATTTCTAGGCAGCCTGGTGGGGGCAATGTTTGAGGCAATGGAGAAGGAGTTTAGAGGGGGTGGGGGTTTTGACCCCCTACTTTGATCAAAATTTAAACAGTTGAAAATTTCACGCCTGGTATAACATTAGATGTAGATTAGATGTTCACATCAAAAATAGGTTAGAATTGTTCTCATAGTTTGGTTTTATTTTCCAACATGTATGTTTTTATACCAACAGTCCATATGTTCCTACTTCAGGTTAAACTGTTGGAACAAATTGGCCACAAATTTTAACTTTATGGGGTTAGTAATTTTCAAATGTTTGAGAGCTTTGAAGTACTGGTACTAGTTGTAAAATTCAACCTAAGAGGGATGTGCAAAATGATTTTTGTGAACTTAATACCGGTACTGTGGTATGGTTGTCTTCTTTAAAAGGTAAGAGGTTGGAGATTTGTCAGTGGTGTGCAATTAGAAATTTCAAGTTGAAGAGCCCTGCTCATCGGAGAACCTCCAGCTATGTCCATGTTTAGAACTACTTGACTTAAGTGATATTGTCACATACTGACTCTTGTAGTCTTCAGAGTCCCAGTCTTTACAGTCTGGTGAGCGACCCACAGTCATTGACTGTCTTGTTATATTAGATTACGGCTGCTAATTCAGCTAGGTTCTTCTGTACACTCTTGTAGTTTACTGTCAAAAGGCAGAAGTTCTCCTTCTCCTGCAGTTTATAGAGGCTTGGGACTGATTCGTTTATGGAGTCAGGTTTTTGCGAGTCTGGTGTACAGGACTCTATGACTTTATTTAGTGTATCAGGGCTCCTCCTATGTAAGGGCTCGAATGGTGCAGATGTTGTGGTTTCTATGGTTAATTCCAGGCAACTCACAGGATAATAAAGCATGTTTAAATGGAATTCACAGTAATGGAAGGTGAAACTATCTATGTTGAGGCTGTCACATCTGCAGCAATATGGTATTTTATCTGGTGTATTATGGCGAAGTGATAGTCAATGTTTGCCTTTGGGATGGTGCTTGTTGTTGATAAGCTGACATTATTCAGTAAAGCTATGGAGGCTATAAGCATTAGGAGTGCTAGAAGATGCATACTTGTTTTGTTTTTGTTTCTTCTACTCTGGTGTATTTGTATATAAAATGGTTCCAGATCAGTATAGCGTGGTATAGCCCACACAGCCTGATCTCCTGGTATGGCGAGGTCTAGCCCACACCACCCAGGGAAGACACTCATTCTTTGGCCACCAACAGTCCAGATCGCAAGAAAATTCAGGTGAGTGTGTACCAGTGCTGTTATTCAGGTCTTTTACCACTGTGCTCAAGTCCCTTGTGGTGTTTGTCAGTTGAGCGTCTTGTTGACTGATGTTTTTAATGGTCGGTACGTGTATATACCTTCTCAGCTGAGTTTGATGCCTTTCTATGGCTTTATACCTCACGGCTTTATTTCAGTCTGCTATTGAGTAGATGGGTGTTTCCAGGATGGTGATTTTATCCTGGTAGTATCTCTTCACTGTAGATATTACTCAGTATCATGCATTGTGTTGTTATGCCGTGGTTCAGGGATGAGAATTTCTGTTTGTTGATTTGTGTCAGACTGCATGCAGGTAGATGTTTATTGGACGGGACTTTGATGTCTAGACAATATCTCTGATGTTGTCTTTGAGCCAGCTGTGGCTATCATTGGTGTCTCTTCCTCCCTTTGGTTACCAGGTGATGGCGAAAACAAAATTTTCTTTTGGATTTTACACTTCTTTCAAGCTTTCTTTACTATCCGATTATGATTGGTATATGAGTTTGTCTCCCTTTGGGGTGGATTTTCTCTTTGTGGTCCAGGTACCGGTATTTCTTCAGCTTTGTGGCAGACATCAGTAGGTGTTTTGCCAGTCAGTTTTCGCAAGAATATTATGTTAGGGTATGTGCCGGTGTTTCATAAAGAATAGCAATGTCAGCTCAATATGTATCACATTTAAATATTTGATAGATCTACATAGATACACAAAGTCTGTTGCTACAGTAAAAGTGATGGTAATAGTGAATAATTTCAGAGCACAGTCACAGGGTTTAATATACTCCGAAATGCCAAACGACACAATTGACAGATAGCAGCTATGGTAGCATGAAAACAGGTGATGTGTTACATTACGTTGAAAATAGAATCTATCCGTTTTGTGCATTAACAGATACTAACGTAACGGACACATTGCAGCCTTCTAAACGCCTTAGTACTATTGTCTGTATTCCAATGCATGCAATAGATTTGTCCTTTAATATTCCTTTAACATCATTTTCAGGGACATTTGTAGCTATGGGGAGGTCATCAAAAGATAAGCGGGATGTGTATTACCGTCTTGCCAAAGAAGAGGGTTGGAGAGCTCGAAGTGCATTTAAACTGCTACAGATTAATGATGACTTCAATATATTCAATGGTATATATAAATTATTTATATATTTTCCAAAATTCAAGGTAAAATTGATAAAGGCGTAAAAAACATATAGGTTTGTTGTTGCCAGAAAAAACATTTCAGAAGACTATAGAAATGAGCGATATCCATCCGTCCATCTGCGTTTCGAGTCATCCGTCAGAAAAGATTGTTATCCGAATGATAACTTGAATAATATTCGACTTAATTTGATGACACTTGGTATGTGGCCTTCATATGAGACAGTCCGGATCAAGTTCAAATATGGATTCAGTCCGACCAATTCTGGCTGAGTTATGCCCCTTTTCGAATTAGAATTTGCTGAGTATTTTGTTGTCCAGATGATAAATCAAGTTATGATTATCCGATAGCTTTCAAATTTAGAATGTGGATTAATCACATGAAAATACAGGTCAACTTCGAATTTGGGTTCATCATTTCTGACGGAGTTATCCTCATCTGGGATATTCATATTTGATTATGGGTTGATACTACCTAAAATATCCGACTTCACTATTTTGGCGTGAAGTCATTCCGATAAGTCAGATAAGCAGTTGTATTTGAAATGGAAGTCATGCCATCCTACTCATATAAAGGGAGCAGTGGAGTATGTTCTAAGTGAACGTCCGGAAGACCATCATTCAATTGTGGAGGAATCGGGCCTGACAAAATTGTGGATAGTTTGTTCACATGATTACAATGTCTATGTAGTGGAGGATATTGTGGGTTGTTTGTCACCACATGATTGACTACCCTATGATCTCTTCATCTACAATTTTTACGTACACACGACTTTGATTCCATCGCAAGTGGAGGTAACCAAGGATACGCCATGAATTTGCATCTAAAATAAAACAGTGCTTGATATTAATTTGTTTTACTCGCAATCTTACCGTGAGAGTGTGAAGTCCAACTACTGGTTACTACCCATGATGGAAAACTTTCCACTTAAATTAAATCATGGTCGTCTGAACATTCACTAAGTATTTGGATTTGAGGCATCTGTGAGAGGAATACGGACTACTATAGGCAGAGGAGGTTATTGAAGAGGCAGCTGAGGAGATTTGATTATATTGCTAAATTTATTGAAGCCCAGCTACCCAAGGTTGGCAAATTGGATAGGAATAATTTACTGAGGCTGGCAGACATGGGTAAAATTAAAGGATAAATGGAAACGGTACCATTAGTTACAACTTCTTCAAGCTTGCTACTGGATATACAACACATAACGAAGATGCATCTTGGGACATATATCAATCTGATAGAATGAGTGAGGTTATTGGTACCTGATGTCATCGACACTGATGGCATCCGTAATTTCCTTATACTGACATTGTAACTTACCGAACGGATAATGTGGTATATGCTTTAGTTTGTGGTGTATGCACGAAGACAGTATATGTTGGTGAAACAGGAAGACTATTGGGGGAGAGATTCACCGAACATTTGAGGGACATTCACCTTGATTGGGATAAGCCAATTGCTGAGCAATTTGATCTTCCAGGACACTTGATAGATGATTTGATTGTGCATGTCCTTAACAGTCATGAAGGGATCGAGATAACTAAGATTAATCAAGGAGGACCAATGTATTCAAAGACCAGGAACATTGTTCCCTGGTGGCATAAACATGGAAAGAAATTCCACCGGCACGATTGGGCTCCTTGGTGTATATCCGATTGTCACCAGGAAATAGTATGCCATGTGACATACTTTTTTTTTTTAGCCATATATTTAAATCCTCAATATGAAGATAACACATAGGTACATTGCAGTTGATAAATGCTGTCTATCTGAAAAACCTATTTCAATACCGGGAACATTTCAAAAGCAGGGCAATTCCACGTGACTGACATTACATTCAAAGAACTTTTTCCAGATTCATTGTGATGAATAGAGCAACATTTATAATTATATAATCTTATTTGTATGTGTGATGTTGGCTTGTGCCAGGGTGCACCCAAAAATGTGCATTATTCTGAGTTTAGTCAAGCGATGATAAAATGGCATCGTTCAATGTTAGCGTGACTGACATTACATGAAAATATCAAGGCACAGTGCCAACTTGTTTTCAAATTAAATTTGTCTTAAATTTACAGAAACTCATATGATTTTCTTTGTTAATTTTTCATGGTAGATATTTCAAGATAATTTAAAAGCGAAATTTAAGCTTAGAACTAACATGAAATATTTTTTGTTGTCCAAATTATGCGTGACTGACATACACTAATTTCGTGACTGACATTACGCTATGAAATATATAAAATATTTCCAACAGTTTCCTATCCAAATGAGTAATTATTGCCCTACCAATCGTATTTTATGGGGTTTAAATGCATCTAATATATTTTATTACCATATACAGCACATGAACATGACATTGACTGATGTAAGCGTGACTGACATTACACAAATTTTCTATCCAAGATACATGGTAACCGGATTTAAAATTTAAGTTTTACATTCAAATACTTTAATATGAACACCCTTTTCAATTATTTTAGTTGGTATTTAAAAAAAATTTATGGACAGACTAATCTGTCTGTGTCTGATATTATGTTACTGAATTTGTGCCTAACATTATCCTATGAAAAAAAAAGAACAAAATATTTGTTCTACATTCTCAATTACCTTTTGTACAAGTTTTTCAGACAATAGCGTTTGGAGACCGGGGAAAATGGGAGGTGGTTTGCATAGGTTGTCTTACTTTGGCAAACATTTTCAACAAATATTTCATGCCTATGACATTTCAGTTGGAAATTTTGCACCAAATCTAGGTTGAAATTTCCCTGTATAGTTTGTTTACCAGTATTTAGTGAGATATATTTATACAAGTTGAATAAATAAATAAGTGGATAAGAATAGTCATTGTATGGCAGCCTCCCGAGAAAAATGATAGCATAATACTGTGGACTTTCTCATAGAAGTTGAACAACTCATTGACCACAACAAAAGTCTGAGCACACTGTTCATTATACCTGGGGACATGAATTTCCGAATATATAACCAAGCTGATCATTTTCAACCCACTTGTAGTTAGGGCTGTAACAATGCAGAAGTTCACATTGCAATGCACATCGCAATGTTTATGCTTTGATGCGCTGTGCACCACGATGCACAATTGCTAGTTGTCACTGTATCTATGAATTAATTCAGTCTCGTTGTAGGGATAAAGTTGCTCATTGCCCAAATGGTAACCAACCTACTTCATGCAATTAGGAAGGGTAAATTTCCTACTTTCTCTTTCTCATTGATGAAATTGATGTCACTCTTGGAAATAAATGTTGAGAAACTGAATTCTTGAGTGTTGTTAGAAAGCATTTGATGAGTTTTGGACCCAAAAGTATGTTTTTCATACATTCAATGCTCACATTCATCATGAGAACAGTATTAAAATTTACCATTAGTAGATGCACCTATATACAACTGCATATGTTTACAAATCCAATTACTAGTATGTTTTCTTACAAGATTTTTATGCCATCTACCAGAATAGGAACAAATTGCAAAACGTGACTGACATTACATGCCGTGACTGACATTACGCGTGACTGACATTGAATGGTGCCTATTTTGAACACAGGCATTCAGACTCAGGTATATTGAGTATATCTAAGATATGGTTCTTATATTGTCATGCATTATAGTTTTATAACAACAATGGTAGTATTTTCGTGACCGACATTACATATAGTATGTAGATTTCTAAAAAATAATTTTTCCCAAATGGACATCAGGCACAGGAATATAAACCCAAGATGTGTTATAGCATGCATCTACCTATTTAAATACTGAAATACTACAGGCCAATCAAAAATAATTGTTACTATTTGCTCAATTACTTACAAGCCACTTTGGGCATATATTTTTGTAGCACATCTGGGTTAACAATGGCATATGCTTTCATCACTAAAATGATGAATATGACAGAGAGAAAAACTGTTTTCAATAACTTGAATACCATAAATATCAGATTTTCAAACTGTTTAGTCAATATTCAAGATTTAATTTTTTCTCAAATTTCATTTCATTTCATTCAAATTTCATTCTCAGCTATTATTAGGTGTGTTTTGAAGTGCAAACCGACATGTGGCTTTTAATTCTCATGTTTGTACGTTCCAGGTGTTCAGAGAGTTGTGTACCTGTGTGCCGCTCCTAGCTTTATTTCTCATGTTCTTACGTTCCAGGTGTTCAGAGAGTTGTGTACCTGTGTGCTGCTCCTAGCTTTATTTCTCATGTTCTTACGTTCCAGGTGTTCAGAGAGTTGTGGACCTGTGTGCTGCTCCTGGCAGCTGGAGTCAGGTCTTGTCCAAGAAACTCAGGTATCTATTTTGTTATACATTAATGCCCTAAATAATCGACTCCTTAACCAGAGCAGAATTATGGGTAATTTTTCAGGATTTAGTCGGAAATATGGCTTGTTGCCATTCATCGGAAAGCTCTCAGTGAGAGCAACATGCCATATTTCCAACTAAATCCTGAAAAATTACCCATGATTCTGCTCTGGTTAAGTAGTCGATTATTTAGGGCATTACTGTACCTCCACTTGAAGATTGGTGGGTATACTGGATTACATCCATTCATATGTCTGTCCGTCCATCAGAGAAAATATCTCAGCCATGGGTTGTCAGATCTGAATGGAATTTGGTATGGATGTTGGCTATCAGGAGGCCTTTCATCAGAGGGGCTAATTAAGTTACTGCTTTCTTTTCTAGTGTTCTCCTTCCTTGTTTATCTGGAAATGATATTTTTCTATCCATCTGCGCAGATATCTCAATGAATTTGGTATGGATGTTCACCATCACAACAGCTTTCAATGAAATGTCAAATTTATGGTAATGTTCACATTTTCTATTTTTAATATTAGCTCAACTTGACAAAGTCAAGTTTGAGCTATTGCCGTGGGTTGGCATCCATCATCCGTATATGTCCATCCTTCAACCGTTTCCTTCGGCACACCCTACAGGCCACATCCTTTATCCGATCATCACCAAACTTCTTTGGATCTTTGGGGTGATCTCTAGATGGGAGCTAGCCAATTTTTCCGAAATTCGTGAAAAAACATGGCTGCCGGCAGCCATCTTGGATTTCACATTTGAAACCACCAACACACACTGCAGTCCACACAAATTTATTGGAGAAATGTTTTTAAAATTTACAGGCATGTTTAGCATCTCACCTCTAGATTTAGATGAAAAATATAACAAACTTCTTGCTGATGTGCCGACTTCGTCTGGGCTATTTAGGGATTTTTTTGTGATAACCTCCATGTGGGCATAATATACAGCGTCTGGACAAACTATTGTTCGATCAATCCTGAAACATGCCTATATGAGCGTATATGAGCAAGGTCAAGATCAAGTACATGGTCGCAGGTGAAATTGGACCCAGCCATATTGTTCCTGGGATCAAATTAGGCCTACATACCAAATTTGAGTCAGATCGTTCGAGCAGTTTTTGAGTCTATAACACACAGACAGACAGAAGTTCCAAAATATATAATAGACTAGCCGATGAGCCCGACGTTGTGCGGGCTATTCAAAAACCAAATTTCAAGTCGATAGCTCTACCCAGCCCGACGTTGTCCTGGCTATTCAAAAACCAAATTTCAAGTCGATAGCTCTACCCGTTTCCGAGATCTGGTCTGCGCATGCGCGAAGCTGGCGTCGCACGGGCTCGGCGACCCGATAAAATTCGTATCCGGGGCAAGATACATTCACATAGCAAATTTCAAGTCGATAGCTCCACCCGTTTCCGAGATCTCGTCTGCTCATGCGCGAAGCTGGCGTCGCACGGGCTCGGCGACGCGATAAAATTTGTATCCGGGACAAGATACATTCACATAGCAAATTTCAAGTCGATAGCTCCACCCGTTTCCGAGATCTCGTCTGCGCATGCGCGAAGCGGGCCCTGCACGGGCTCGCCAATACAACGTCGACCGCCTGGTCAAACTACACACACGTACCAAGTTTCGTCCCGATCGGTCGAGAATCGTAGATTTGTATAAATGACAGATATACAAACATACAGAGGTCTTCAAAATATATATGAGATAGCCGATGAGCCCGACGTTGTCCGGGCTATTTAAGAAAAATTTGTACCCGTTCTGCGTTTTTAATCAAGATAAATGCATTTCGCCGTTCCGGTGCGTTTTGCATCCGTAGTTTCGTACACATAGGTGATCTTTGAGCAACGTCGATGACAATAAAGAGCGTTAACCGGTTAAATCTCCCAATATGGAAGATATAAGGAGCGTCGGTGTGTTAACCCCCACGGTGCCGTTTTTTGTGACTGGGGAGGGAGAAGCGGTGCTCGGAGCTTCTCCAAAACGCGACAACGACCGTGTCCGTGGGATTTTACCCCTAGATAGAAAGTTTGGTCTCGATCGGTGGAGAATCGTAGATTTGTATAAATGACAGACAGACAAACAGATAGATTGTATCAAAATATATAAGAGAGATATGTAAATTAGATAGATTGTATCAAAATATATAAGAGAGATATGTAAATTATCTACACACCATTACTGGTGTTTGTCAAAGTTTAGTGGGGTATATCAATACTCATTCACGATCATATCACTGAGGTCCGGAGGATGTGAGTTATCTCTCGAATACAGATTGTCTCAAAATATATAGGAGAGATAACATTCCATTCTATCTGTAGACCTCCTGTTACAAAACTTTCATTGGATTGTGTGTGTTTTTAAATGGCGTTGTTCAATTCCAAATTGTAAATACAACCATGTTTGCAGAACAGAGGAGTTCAAATCAGTAACTTGAAAACAGTCAATTTGATAATATGTTTGAAGTAGCATCTGAAATTGGAATCAACGTGCACTCAGATGGGTATTTGGGAGATAGAGAATCAGTTATTAAAGAAAAATTAGCTTGGACGACAGCTCACAATGTTAGACATTATCACCACTATACTGACCGGATCACCAATTATTTCAGTTATAGATATATGTACCTCCGTTCAGTAAATTTGACATAATAACTTTTCTGATGATGTTTGAAGATTTCAATCACAATTTTCTTCTGGACCATCAAAATTGAAGAGTACACACTCTTCAAAAGATGGTTATGTGCTGAATATTGAGATTGTTGTTTACCAGGATGACCCATCATTATATTGTGTTGCTTTGAAGATTTGAGATAAATGAAGAACCAATGAAAAGGGACCAATTTCAAAACTGGGATAATATACCTAATGCATAACACTGATGAACATTCCAAATGATTCAATGACATGTACACCCTCTTCACCCATGGTCACAATAATAAGTACAGGGGAGCCTCCCTATGGGAGACTTGCATATATAAGAGAATTCACCGACTTATAAGGTCAAGGTAAATATTTTCAGGAAAATGTATTCTCTTATGGCTGCCTATGGCCAGGGTTATCCTCGTTTGAGCCATTCAGATTGACTAGACTTAATCTAAGATTTTCGATAATGATATCCAGTATAATGAAATTTCCACTTGGATCTCGCTGGACCTGATGCAGTTTGAAGTCAAAATTATTTTGGAATAAAATAGCTACTCCTCTCGATTGAGAAGTAAAGGGAGCCATGATAGTTTTGTAGCCCTATTCAGGTTCTATTGAATTTGTGAAGTGTGTATCTTGGAGACAGCATATTGAACCATCAATGAACGTAAATGGTGGAACACATCATGATGTTTTTCTGATTGGTTTAGTCCCCAGCAGTTCAGAGATAATATCTTAATTGTAGTCATGATATGAATGGGCAGATGCCCATGCCAACGGAAACAATGCACTGTATACAGCTAAATATTCATTATGAGATTCCTTGACTATAAAGAAAACACTGTAGTTGTCAACATACACACAAGAGAAGAGACATACAGAGAAAACATGGATAAAAAAAATGAAAAAAATATATACATTCATTCCAGTTGACGATTGTTGTCATAAGACAGCATCAACTGGAAAATTATTAATAATGGAAATAAGAACAAACGATCTATTTTTAAATGTCCTTGTTGATGATACTAGTAGTTGTTTCGCAGACTTTTATAAAATTTATCCTATTTCACATGAACTCACCTCTAAGGTATTGAGTCCCTTTAAAATATAGATTGAATAGGGTTGTAAAAATATGGAACTTCATGGTGCGATGTGAGAGACAAAACATGTTTTTAATACAAATATGCAGATATTAATCTGCAATTATTGTCTGTTTTGGGTACATATTCTTGATACAATAGATATGCAACCAGAATTAATGTATCTACGCCTCTCACTTCAGAAATCTTATCATCATTTATTAAAGGTCAGATGAGAAAACAAGAGAAAAGGTGAAAATTGTAGCTGTGGACTTACAAGCCATGGCCCCGATTCCAGGTGTGATTCAGATACAAGGTGACATAACCAAGGTAACCAAAACAAACAGTAATAATTAAACGGACATGGTTAAGTCTACATCAACGTCGATGATTTCTGAAACAAATTTGTTGATATAGAGCTGAAACTATGTTTTGTTTCTTATATTTTTCGATATATTTGAGATCGTTTCGTTTGCATCGGTTCGTTTATTTTATGTTTATAATCAGCGGTCGTGTGAAAATTGCACCTGTAGACCATGAGAAGAAAATCTAGAGCAGTCTTTGTTTATGGTACAATATAATTTTAATGCATAAACAAAGAGAAAGCAGTATATGAAGTTATAAAATAGTTTCATGTTAAGATAACGCAATATACCTATTTCAGACAGTTGCCCATTATTTCGTTGCTGGTTCCAGAATTTCAATGAATAGCACAGTATTTGCTCTGGTCTGATTTTTGTGTTTGAATTTGTATATTTAATGACTTTAATTCATCCTTTTGCGATATTTTGCTCATAGAAAGGAAGTGCAGGTATTTATTGACCAATTTTAATACCGGTAAAAATTCAAAAGTTAATATTATTAGGTTTATATTTTAGCGCAAACCGCCATGTGGCTCTAAATAAATATGTACCATATGCATGGTTGGTCAAACTAGACCTTAGAGAAACTGATTGAAGAATTTCATGAAGCTCAGTTCTACAGTTATATGTTGTGGTCAAACATGATACATACTAATGCTCTATGCATATCTTTTGTAATTTGACGTCTTGTCTTTGTCAAAAATATATATATTATTTATCCATATGCCAAGTTTTAGAAACATACTATATTATAGGATTTGTCATGATTGGATCACTACATTGTATAATTTCTTGCTGAAGCAATAGCCTTATAATTTTATTACAAAACTTTACAACTGTGTTTTGTTATGGCATAATTTTTTCTTAAAACCTCTATTAATGAATGTTATTTTCGTGACTGCAATAAATTGTTTCACATTTGCAGTTAGTTTTGTAGCGGAGCAATAGCCGCAATACCAACCAGCACATTGTTCTGTTCTCAAAATTGTTTCAGATATTGTGGTATATTCATATAGAATTATCCATCACATGATGCCGTTGTAGGGGGTTTGAATGAAAGTGTCAATGACACTGTAGCTCAACTTGGAAAGGGAATAATTTAATGTATTACAGTCAATGGAGCCATTAGGAATGTGGAAAGTTGAATATCTAATACATGTTTATAGACATGAAGAGAAAAGTAAAATCCAAGATGGCTGCTGGCGGCCATGATTTCGGCCGAATGACCCCAAAATGAGTCGTTCCCATCTACATGTCATCGTTAACATCCATGACAAATTTTATGACGATCAGACTAAAGGTACGACCTGTAGCCCATGCTAAAGAATTTAGTTATACAAAGAGTAAAATCCAAGATGGCTGCTGGCGGCCATGTTTTTTGTCCGAATGACCCCAAAATGACTCGTTCCCATCTACATTCCAATTTCAACAGCCATGACAAATTTTATGATGATCAGACTAAAGGTACGACCTGTAGCCCGTGCTAAAGGATTTAGTCATACAAAGAGTAAAATACAGGATGGCTGCTGGCGGCCATGTTTTTTGGCCGAATGACCCCAAAATGACTCGTTCCCATCTACATGTCATTATTAACATTCTTGACAAAATTTATGATGATCAGACTAAAAGTACGACCTGTAGCCCGTGCTAAAGAATTTAGTCATACAAAGAGTAAAATCCAAGATGGCTGCTGGCGGCCATGTTTTTGGGCCGAATGACCCCAAAATTACTCGTTCCCATCTACATGTCAATATTAACATCCATGACAAATTTCATGAAGATCAGACAAACAGTACGGCCTGTAGCCCGTGCTAATGGATTGAATTTTGAAATCCAATATGGCCACTGGCGGCCATGTTTTTTTTCCGAATGACCCCAAAATTATGGTTACAGGAAAATAGCCCGATTTCTCTCCCCTGAATTCTGTGATCTGTGCTTGCAAGACATTTTTTTCAAATTGATACGATAACTTTTTTTCTATTTCAGATATTTCTCAGCTCTAACATAGCTCTATCACATGGAAGAAGCTTATTTACTGACATTCGCTCTGTCAGGGTCTGTTTTTGGGTTTAAATGGTCAATTTGAGTCAAAAATGGGTAAAATTTAGCATTTTATGTGTGCAAACCAAGGGGCATAACTCAATGACAAATTTTACAAAGAAGCTTAAAGTACAGACATTTGAGTATACCTAAAATTTCTGTCGAAATTAAAACATGCTTGATGGGACCTATGCCAAAGATAATGGCTCAGCGTTGATTTGAAGTACAGTACCCCCTGCAGGTTGGCCAAAATTGCTGGAAATCGTGTATTGCTACCATAGGGGCCCAGATTGCCCCTGCACGATTAACAAATTCATTGTTTATCTTTAGAAATCCACTGCTCAAGAGATAATTGGCCACTTTGAAGGGGAGCATGCTGATTTGGTTGTATGTGATGGTGCACCTGATGGTAAGCTCAGTTTAAAGGCCCATTTAATTTTCGAGTCACCAATTAATTTTTTTTTATAGTGCCTTGATATACGGTTTTAATAACTATCTATGACATAATATATGACTAAAATACTATAATTCATCAACATTTGGAACATCTGGGTCTCAGAAAGTGCCCATAGAGTAATAGAAAATAGCTGAAATCATAGAAACATTTCCCCCATCTTGCTCCCAGAATGCAACATAATTCAAACTAAGATATAGAGTTATTCCTTTTCCATTGAAAATTATAGACTTTGCAGTACAAACCAGATGAAACTTAAGCACAAAACACATCGGTAACTCAACACAAACAACATGTTCACAATATATTACTCCGGATAAGTTTATTTCGTATATAATATGGTAAATATTTTATGTAATCAGATCTGGGGGTTTGAAAATTAAGTGGTACTTTAAGGAAACCCATGCAGGGTGTGCGATTGGGTAACGATTATATTAGCTTACTTTAAGCTATAAACTATAGGTATAAAATAGAACTGTCTGTTCTGCTTCATATCCATGTCAGGTCCCCCTACCCTGACTGAATACTGATATGTCACCATATATATTGTACTAGTAGCATGCATGTGTGTACTCTCAGTAGAAGTAAATTCTTGATTCTGTATACAGATTTCACTGGCTAAAGGATAACTAAATAGCTATTTAGATGACAGCTGGGTGATGCTTAGAAATGTTTCCATATTTCCACTGAAATTTGAAAAAAAATAAAATATTTCCCCACCTACCCGCCCCAGTAAGGATCCGTTAGCTGACTCAGATTATTTTATCTAGGCTTTTTGGAAACCTCAGGTGCTGTGGGCAGTTGAAATATACAATTGTGGCATATACCATACTTGTGCTTCATAAAGCGCAAGTTGGACTTGCTAGAGAGACTCTAATGTTGAGCCAGGCAATGATAGCAGAACCTGTGTTTGGCATGATATAGAAAACATGCCTGATTGGCTTTCCAATGGTAGGATTATTTACATGTACACCTGATGGCATAGAATATATGATGTCCATTGACTTGTTTGGTAGAGATCATGTAAACAATTTTGTTACATGCTTGTTCCTAGAAGTACAGTGTTATTGCTGTTCCATATTTACAAATCCGTATGGAACATATGTTCCATACGCATCTCATTGACGTAAAATGACGTACATGACGTTTGCCTAAACCATGAAACTGGAACTATTTAAATAAAAGAATCATCACACATGACAAACACGCCCTGTATGAGCCTAATTAAACCTTCTAATCCTGTATTCTTAATGCACAGATTCTAGGACGCGAAGCGTGTAATAAACACAGAACGACACAATGTGTAAATGGGTTTGTCGATACGGCACTCGTGCTGTCGCGGAAGGATAAAACTTGAGGTACAAGCGCCTCTCGTTCTATCCTTCCACGACAGCACTTGTGCCGTATCGACAAACCCATTTACACATCGTGTCGTTCTGTGTATTTACTGGTTTTTCCATCTATTTGTCTAGTTACAGGACTACATGACATTGATGAGTATATACAGGCACAACTTCTGCTAGCTGTAAGTTAACCCTCACTTTACTAAATGCATTCTCTCAGTAATAAAAGTATACATTGAAATGATCTGTTATTCATTTGGAGGGGTGTTCGACAATAATTAGCAATACGACCAGCATACAAACAGATAATACAAGTGCAGAAGGCTTACTATTAATTGGTGGGGAATGTAAGAGAACTACTCGTCAATGAGTATCTTCCTTTATTAAATGGATTTTCCCATCTATCTTTATCAATATTTGTGACTGTCTGTCTGTTCTATTGAATTAGATGGCTCCAAAGGGGACTAACAGCCCTGGATCACTATTTTACGAGGAAGAAATTGGTGCGGTTACTATTTTCTAAAGTGACACTTTTGGTGTCAGGAATAGAAAAGGGAGAGGGGCAACAAAACCGATGACATTTTTTTTACGCTGATTTCCACCAAACTCATATATAATAATCTTCATGATATGAGAAGTCTGATAGCCTGGTTTAAAGATGCCAAAATGTGGAACCAGTCGGTCAGGGTTGGGGCAGGGCAGGGTCAGCAAATTTGATAAAAATATTCTCATGCCAATTTCCACCAAATTGACACATATTCTTCACCATGCTAAGAGGAATCTAATAGTCTCGTTTAGAGATGCCAAATTTGGGTCAGATACAGGGGAGGGGCACTAAATTTGATAATATTCATGTGTTTTGTTGCCCATATCCACCAAACTTATATATAGTTATCTCCATGATACGAGGAGCCTAAATGTGTGGTTTAAAGATGACAAAAGTGGTGCCGCTTGAGTCAGATGAGGGAGGGGAATCAAATTTGATAAAAATATTTTTTAGGGTAGAGGAACCAACATTGATAAGAATGTTTTAGTCGCCGATTTCCACCGAAGTTATATATATTCGTCTAAATGATATACGAGGAATCTAATGATGCTGTTAAAAGAAACCAACGTCCTATTTGAGTCAGTGATGGGGAGGGAGGGGCACCAACAATTGCATTGCAAATTTACACCAATCTTCTGTAATCATCATCTATACATAGAATCTAATGGCGTGGGCTTAAAGTTGGCGTCATATGGGCCAGGGATTTGGGGACAGGAGGGCACCAAAATGCCAGGATAAAACATTTTACAACAAATTATTACCAGAATTAGATATGTATGTAGGCATCCCAATGAGTCTAATTGTGTGGTTCAAAGTTGGCAGAGCGTTGCCGGGGCCAGGTACCTCCTGTATGTAATAATTAGGTCTAATATTAAACATACGTTTTTTCTATATTTTTCAAAGATATCAGCTATCTATATATTGGACTAAAGAACTTTCCCAACAACTCATAGTGGATACTTCAAAAACCAGATATTAAACAGAAGGAGATTTTGGCATTCAAATTTCACAACCTCGGAAAATGGTCACTGAATTAAGTTACTTGAAAGCTTATTCCTCATTGAGTATTTAGTACAGAAAATATTATTCTTAAAATTAGATTCTTGTTACTCACTCTAACTCTGATTGCATCTCATATATGGCTGATGGAGAGGTAAAGTCAAACCTTCTTTACTCTTGTGTTCCAAATAAACATATAGTCCCAAATAAAGTTGGAAATCCTCATAAATTATAATAAATGTGCAGACCCAAATAAACGTGCAGAGGTTATGTGCAAGATTTTAACTCTTTCGCTGCCAATCTCGCATAAATGCGAGTTACCCAGTCGCTGCCAATAGAGCATTCATGCGAATTCGGAGGTGCATCTGGTATAACTATAAGGAATGAAATTCTATTGTTTTGTTGCATTACGAAGGGGGTTCGGTTATATTTGCCGGTGTGCACTGACAATTAGAAGAAAGGACAGTCAAGTTCATGCTACTCCTGAAGTTCTGTGTACAGTCCAAGCCATAATTTACCGTTGAGGAATAAAATTTTGGTGGAATGCGACAGATGAGTGAAAAATAAACATCATACTTGTTCCCATATGAACAAATACAATAGTTCTATATACAGCAGTAATACTAAACTAGTGTATTACTATTGTATACAATGTCATACTGCAGTATAGTATGGCTTTACTACAGTACAATATAATTAAATACTATGCATCTATATCTACCGTAGTCATACTAGTGTAGGTAGTTAGTGACAAAAAATGCTCGGATCGATACAAGTCGGATAAAAGCGCCATTTTTTAGTATCTTGTAGGACAGCATCTCTAGTCTAGGAATTTTCTCAAGAACCAACTTTTCGACCGACGTAGAGCCGAAAATTCAAGATGGCATCCAAGATGGCCACCAGTTTGACGGTAGCACACCTAATAGATTTGCTTCTTGATTTGATATGGTAAATATAAAAATTCCTCAACACTATCTAATATTAGTGTTTATAGAATAACAACCGCGACTTTTAGTTGAAAAATGGCCACAATTATTCAAGATGGATGCCAAAATGGCGGCCAAAACATGAGAAATGGGATCTCCGTCAAAGGTATCTTGCCCACTGAACTATATGGTATATTATCCCAAGTAGGAGGGGTTAACTCTCCGAGTTGAAAAAAATGTACGAAAGTCTATGGTACATATCTTCTGTCATGTTCATGACCCGTGTAATCACGTGATTTCTGACACGTTGTGAAGTAATCGCCATATTTTTTTCCCTCCTCACCAGGACGGGTGCAAAAAGAATCTCTCACAAAGAATACGAAGCTAAGTTGCAGTTTGTATAGCAAAAACAGTTTTGTTTTTGTTTTATACAAACAACATTATTTCTTTGCTTATAGTTGAAAATTATGTAACAATTCACATAAAGATTACGCGGTTTTGTTCCGAATATAAGATCGGAAATGGATGACTCGTTTTGTTTTAACGGACTTTGTCTTCCATAATTTTAATCGGTCAAATGAAGTAATATCCGTTGTTTATGCCGACAATATAAGAATTTCTGGCCTATTAACGACAGAACATTCGAGGCACCATTGGATATGACTAAAGACGCTGATCGTTTTCTTTATAACAAATCTATGACATACAGGTGACGTATAATTTAAGTTACCACGTGCGTTGACGGTGGTTAAAGGTATCACGAAATTAGGTGACTTACTTTCGAGTTCATTTTTTCGTTTTACGGATTTATTTAGACGTTGACAATCATCGTCTGGTGTAAAACTGAAGACAAAAGCACTGTTTTAACGCTTGTGAAATACGCTGATAGGATTGTAAAATCCTGAATGTCAATTTGAACCTTTTTAACCAACAATGGAGCTGTTACTGCCTTGGTTGGCACAGGCATGGTAATTTACATAACACAACAGGTGTATTTGTGATTATTCGTAATCACATTAATTACTTTCACAGGACTGCTCATCGAGGTAAGAACAGGTTCATGAATCGCCTTCCCCGTAGCTCCCCTTGACGTCGCTTCCCTCGTTTCGAGGTCCCAAGAATAGAGAACGAAAGTCGATATATAGGGTTCCTCTAATTGGCGTAATTAGCACTCGGAGCGATAGTCACACCACACAGGACGCGGGTTGGGGCTACCCATCGAACCCGTAGCTCACACGAGTTGCTTCCCCTAGGACACGGACAAACTCGCGGGGAAGGATCCAGAGAATTTTTGTTTGGGGACACCTGTTCTGTATTTGAGTATGTGCCCATATAAATTTGGATGTTAAAATATTCAGTACTGGATACTTGATTGTGCAAATAAAGGCTCCATATTATAGACTATATATCATCTGCGGGCTGATGATTTGCATTACTAGGACATTTTGTTGAATTGTAGAAAAATTCCTTGAAAATATGGAAGATCCAACTGGAATAAATACTATCTACATGGAATTTGGGGACATTTGGGTCTCTATAGTTTGGGCACCCAAAACTGTAACAAGTATCAAAACATCCCTGTATCCTTCTCTGACTTGCCGATATATCGTGTTCCTCTAATTGGCGTAATTAGCACTCGGGGCGATAGTCACACCAAACAGGGCGCGGGTTGGGGCTACCCATTGAACCCATTAGTCACATTGGTGCGCTCCTTGGTCTATCGAACGGGACGTCAATCTGCTTCTGCGGGTCGACCGTTGGCTGTTGACGTGCCCCGGACGGCTGTGACCACTGAGCTCTACTAAAACACTCGACACACGCCGTCCATCGCTTCAAGTCGTCATCTCGGGGTCAGCGCGGCTGGGGGATACACCCTCAGTGGTCCCTGACCATGCTCTCCGGTGCCTTATGATCATAGTGTGTGGAAATTTGGGCTAAAATTACTAGTCGAATGGCCATTTTACTTTGTCTCAATTCAAATTAGGAGACTTTTTCTCAAATTATTACATTTATGCAATTATTTGGCACCTGAAAGTTTATCCTCCATGCCTTCTGCCCCAGCTGGGCTTGGAATGGGATCACAGTTCACAGGCTTGTTTCCTCCTTATTATAAGTCACCACTTCCGGGGGCTTGGAAGACAGGTTACTGGCCGCATTCTGGCCAACAGCTGCCAGTAACTTCGGGTTTGATTTTAAATGAAAACAAAAGATCTTATTCCCTGACGCCATTATAGCAGGAAGCTTGCTTGGGAACTGGTACCTACTAACCTCCCATCGCCAGTTCGGTCGGTTGGATATCGCGATCGGTCCTGCTGCTGCTCCACCCCGAGATGTACAGGCTCTGGACATTCCTCCGGGGTCCCCAATGACCAGACCTCACATGCAATTAGAAATGAAGCTTGTCGTGGTGTATTGTGCTGTTAACACCCCATCGACGGATGGAGATCAGGATCAGATCGAGCAGTCGCTCCAGCACGAGGTGAAAGGGCTTTCGACATTCCTTTCGGGTCACCTTTACATGCGCTTACGAGGGAGCTCAGTTAGTTGTTCAGTGTTCTCTGATGCAGCCAAGCGCAGGAAGAAAATTAATGTCGAATTTTGATTAGCAAATAACCTCAGATTGACATGATTTGATAGCATTGTTCTACAATCATTTACAATTTAACAGAACATCAGAGTGCTTTCCCTTGTTTCGAGGGTTCCAAGGAAGAGATAGAAACCTTTACGACCAAGACACTGTCACTTGTCGATGTATAGAGTTCCCTTCATTGGCGTAATTAGCACTCAGGATGATAGTCCCACAAAACAGGTCGCGGGTTGGGGCTACCCATCGAACCCATTGGCCGCATTTGGTGGGCTTTCTGGACTATCGACAGGGACTCCAAGTCGGATACTACGGGACGACTGTTGGCATACCCTGGGACAGTCAAATGAGGAAATAGGATCCAAGTTGCATGGCTTTTGTTAGCATTTGGGTAGCAACTTGCCCTGTGATGCCGGTCAATTTGTACCCTGCCTAACGTCGTCAGAGCTGGGTGGTTATGCCATCGGACTGCACACTTGGCGACCTGGGTTCGACCATCCTGTGAGGTATTCAACCATTTTACTGTTCTCAGGTTGGGATGTGTTCAACTTCTTACTTTATAAGTTGTTGCTTCTTTCCATGTTCCATCCAGCTCTTTCATGGTCACGGGCTTTGCTGGAGAATGTCGATAGTCATTCATATCACTAGATTAGTATATGACTCTCGCCCTTTCATTTTCCTGACTTTTAAGACGTGTTCTGGACTGGTTCGGGTGCTCGATAGGGTAAATATTTACATCTCGATTTGGGACGCAAGAATCAGAGATAAACAAGCATACATGCTTTATCTCCGACCTCGCTGTGTTTCCGTAATAGATACGAATGACATATATTTTGTCTTCAGGTTGCTTTCAGTGCTAACTCAACATGGATTTAACTTTTGTTGTCCAGTCATACATAGATGAGTCCATTATCCATGGTTCGACATATGCTCAATTTCAGAACACTGTTGACATGAGGTCTAGTTCAGCACCCCACTCGGGCTTAATGGGCAACACGGCATATTAGCAGCGTGGAAAAGAAGAACGAAATGGCTTCTGTGATATCGGCCTTTGCGTCTAATACGTCATTCTTCTTATGGGCTCGGTTGTCGGTACATAATGGTTTTGTTTTCCCTGATAGTGCTTGATTCGCCTAGTGCTCATTTAACATACTAAGCCAGGTCCTTGGCTGACCTCAGCGATTGCCAATGCAGGATAATGTTGCACCTGTGGGGCAGCATATGAATCGTGTTGGGCACACTTCATAAAGCCGGATGAAAATTCTTGCCAGATGCTTCTCCTCGTGCGAGATTCATTAGCATTGGGTGTCGGATGCCAGATCATATGATCCGCCCTCTCGATTCGCACTTCGGGCGATGGTTGTTTCCGGAACAGGGTCCCATTGAAAGGGCACCCCATCCTTACCAGAAGGGATATCTTGCGCCATCGACTCGTCGGGGACCAGTCAGCAGAGCTCGAACAGTTTGGGCGCGGTGGCCCTTGGTCTGCTTTTCATTACATACCTGCCGTCGGTTTCTGCTGGTTTTGGGCTTGTGCCACAATCCTGATGCATCGTTAGTCCAATTTTTGTTTTTGTGGATTTCCACCTTAACGACATTGGATTTCGGTTCCTGGCTGCCTTTCTGTCATGGATTCAGTAGCCTGTGATTGGTCAGTTGGGTTTAACTGTGTTGGTGGGCATTTCCACATTTGGGAACGTCATCAGGGAAAAATGACATGGCTTATTGCATCTTAGTCGGTCATATCTCGAACTCCAGGCTTCAAACTAAGTTTTCGGCTGTGAAACTCCAATTCTGAGCCATGTTCTTCATACAGCAATGTATGTCTGTGTAATACCCATTCGCTTCCCGGTCAGACTATTGGTCAATGATACCTCCTCCTTATCGACAATGGCATGTCTCCAAGTAGTTGGTGTCGGGCCCTTTCTTGGGAGCTTGCAGCTGGTTTTTCATCGGGCTCTCATCGTGTAATGGGACACGGCCCAACCCACTCAAGATTTGGTTCGGGGGTTGGTTCTATTGTTTTTAAGGTCTTCGTTATTACTTGCGGCTTTTGCTGCCTGGGTTAGCCTGTTATGTGCGGTATTAGTATTTAGCCATCCCTGGGTTTATAATACCCGGCTGGGGATTTCTTGTCAAGGATGCTTCTCCCCTGTCGGGAGGGGGGGGGGGGGGGGGGGGTGTTACCCGTACCTTTCCCGCAAGTAGTGTTCAGCGCCTGACAGGCTGCACGTCCAACTAGCTCTGTGTGTTTGACGAATAAATGCGTATTTTCCAAGAAGCTACAACTTTCAAATTCGGCAAGGATATTGGATTCGTGTTATAGCAGTTTTCTATCTGATTTATTGTAATTTTTGTGCACAATAATTTCAGTAATGGACCAGTTTTTATTTTGGACGTTTGTATACTCAGCCGCCATTTTGGCGTTGGAGAATGACAATCGCATGCGATCAGTGTTCACACCTGCACTGTATCGACCAGCATTGGACCTCCTAATTAATCACCTGAATGTTGATTACCGAATACCTCTGCTATGTACTGGCGACGGCCAGCGTTCATTCACCCATGGACTAATTACAAATCGCTGCCAGCCTAACGTTTCTTCTCGTCGCCGCTATACCGGTGATCAACTTAAGGATTTAGCCAGAGCCGATATCTCACCTCCTTCTGCCGTTTTATCGAAACTGAGAGACATGAACTTAATGCGCCATTGTTGTGCGGAATCAACCAAGCCGCCCAAGCGCACTCATCGTGGGAATAGGGCCGGTCGCCGTAAAATTCGACTGATAGCTGTGGTCACACCAACACCGATTGCCAGTGAACCAGACTTGCCTTCCTGTAAACATGGGAACTCGCTCATCCAGATCAAGCCGGATCGGTTTTTCAACATATGCCTACTAAACTGTCAATCCGTCCGTAATAAAACGCATACCATTTGCGATTTAGTAACTGAAAGCCGATGCGATCTTTTCTTCTTAACGGAAACATGGCTCAAACCTGCCGGTGATGAAGTTAAAATTCACGAACTGACACCATGTGGATTTTCGTTTATATCATCGCCACGGAAATCCAGCACTGGGGGAGGCGTTGGTCTTCTCTATAAATCCGAATATGTTGTCACCTGGAAAACTGTAAAAAAATGCACTACTTTTGAAGCAGTTGAATTTGTGGTGAAGACGGGAAACGATCCAGTGACTTGTGTTTGTATGTATAGACCTCCACCCAACAAAAAGAACAAGTTCAAAATTTCAACTTTCGTTACAGAATTTAGTAATATTGTTACCGCATATAGTCTGACAAACGGCCATCTTGTGTTTCTCGGAGATATAAATCTACATTACGAACTCCGCGACAACAAACCTGTCAACGACCTCAAATTGGTGTTTACTGAATTCGATATGCACCAAATCGTGAACAAACCAACGCACCGACGTCAGCACATACTCGACTGGGTTGTTATGAGAGAGACTTCCTCGGCTTGTGGATTGCAGGTCCTGGATAAGACTATTGGTGATCACTTTTTGGTTCAATTCCACCTCAAAATCGTAAAGTCAGCAGCTCCTAAGAAAACGATCACCTCACGTAATCTGAAAGCAATCGACCGAACTGAATTCTCAGCCAGTATCGATGCCGCATTGTCTTCCATTGATATATCGGATAATGATCTTGCTTTGTTTTACAACGACAAACTCTCAACGGTTCTTGACGAACATGCACCCCTTATATCCCGTGTGGCCAGCGACAGAACATCGGCACCTTGGCTAACGTCCGATGTCACTGAATCGAAACGAATCAAACGACAAGCTGAACGAACATGGCGAAAATCCGGATTGACAGTACATCGTGAAATATATGTTGAATGTAATCGACAATTGAATGTCACCATCAAGAATGTTAAAACTGAGTTCTACAACAATCAAATATACAGCTGCAAATCGACCAAAATGTTGTTTAACATCACGAAACCGATGCTTGGAAAGTCAAAACCATCGATTTTCCCCAACGATCGCGCAGCTGGCACCTTAGCTGATTCCTTTGCATTGTTTTTCCGAGACAAAGTGTCAAAAATCAGAGCCATTGTTGACCAAACGCATGGTACACCGGAATATTTGGAGTTCTCAAGTCACAGAAAAATGGACGAATTTCGATCTGTGAGTTCGGAAGAAGTTAAGAATGTGATTTTGTCAATGCCACCTAAGTCATGTTCGTTAGATCCCATTCCTACAACACTTCTTCGTATTCACTGCGATCAACTTTTGGATGTAATAACTGATATTATTAACTCCTCGCTCTCAACGGGTGTTGTTCCCCAATGCTTCAAACACGCCAGTGTTACCCCATTGTTAAAGAAGTCTGGTTTAGATCAAAATTTGCTGCAAAACTATAGACCAGTCTCCAATCTTCCTTTCTTATCTAAAGTCCTTGAACGTGTAGTGCTCCACCAACTTCGTAAACACTTGAAAGACAATAATTTAGAAGAAAACTTTCAGTCAGCTTACAAGAAAAATCACTGTACGGAGACAGCCTTGACTCAAATTTTTAACGACTTGCTGTGTGCGACAGATGAGGGCAAACTCTCCATTCTTACATGCCTTGACCTCTCTGCGGCGTTTGACACGCTCGATCATTCCATCCTGTTAAAACGCCTTTCTGTGACTTTCGGAATGTCCGGCACGGTATTAAAGTGGTTCCATTCTTACGTAACCGAGAGAACTCAATCAGTTATTGTTAATTCTACGACGTCTAACCCCGTGCATCTATCATATGGAGTGCCCCAAGGTTCTGTGCTGGGACCTGTACTATATCTCGTTTACACACAGCCTCTTGGAAACATCATCGAAAAACACAACATTCAGTATCACATGTATGCAGACGATACCCAAATGTACATATCAGTTGAGCCATCGATCTTAGACGAAGCAATTTCTCAAGTTCAGACATGCGTTTCAGAAGTTAAAACATGGATGGAGATCAACAAACTCAAACTTAACGAAAGCAAAACTGAAATTATGCTTTGTGGAACTAACGCTCGGTTGAAGGGGGTCAGTCTTAATGCCACGCTCATCGGCGACAGTGTAATTGAATTTTCTGATGTTATTAAAAACCTCGGTGTGACCATCGACAAAAACTTCTCAATGTCATCTCACATCAGCAACCTATGCAGGTCCTTATATATGGAGCTCCGGCGCATTTCGCATGTACGTCCATATATCTCCGAACAATCCACACAAATATTGATGTCCTCATTTGTGTTATCCAAAATCGATTACTGTAATTCTATTTTAGCAGGACTCCCAGATTATCAACTTCACAAACTTCAAAAAATTGTTAATATTGCTGCAAAAATTGTGTGCCGTGCAGGCAAATTTGATCATGTTACCCCACTGTTGTATAAATTACATTGGCTTCCCATATTTGAACGAATTGTGTACAAACATGCTACTTTGTGTTATAGAAAGTCGGATATTGATAATGCTTTGCCACCATATATTGATACATTGTTGGTCAAATATGTACCTGCTCGACCACTTCGATCACAGGATGCGAATGCGATGGTTGTACCTAAACGAGATCTGATGTACTTTGGTCGCCGTTCTTTCGAGGTCTACGGGCCGACCATTTGGAACAACCTTCCCAAAGAGGTGAAACAGTCTGACTGTTTGGAAACATTCAAATCGGCCCTAAAAACTCACCTATTCATCTCCCATTTCGGACAAATAACATCAGAAAACGTTGAGGAGACTTAATTATTGAAATACATGCATATTATTTATTGCGTATATGTTATAGTGTGAATGTGTGTGACTGCGTTTGTGTGAATGTTCAGCGCCATGAGCCATACGGGATATGGCGCTATACAAATACTCTATATTATTATTATTATTATTAAGTACTCGGCTGATACATTATTAGCCCTAAGTTCTGATGCGAATGTTGTATCCATCTCCATGTCTTCTGAAGCTATTTACTTTACTTGCAGGGGTCTTAAACTCTTAAGTGGCCACTTTTTGTTCGTTTGAGCTTGCTGACAGGTATTAGTTTTAGGATGGAATATTACATTGGCTTATGGTCCTATTGTGCATGTGTGTATATATATATATATATATATGTATATACATTATATATCTATATGTCTGTGCATATATATGTATATATTGTAGGTTATCAGGTCAATCCAGTTCTTTGATTCAGATGCATAGCGGTGTTTTTGTTTCCTCGTGGCCTCCACCTGTTAGAAAATTCTATGCTTTACCATATAGTTCAGTGGGCAAGATACCTTTGACGGAGATACAATATTTTCCTAAATAAGTAAAATATATATCTCCTAGAAGTATCTTGCCCACTGAACGCTGAGCTCCCTCCCAGGGTTTCGCACCCACCCCGCTCACGAGGAATGTCCTACTGGGGATAAAAAATATGGCGATTACTTCACTACGTGTCAGAAATCACGTGATTACACGGGTCATGAACATGACAGAAGATATGTACCATAGAATTTCGTACGTTTTTTTCAACTCGGAGATTTAACCCCTCCTACTTGGGATAATATACCATATAGTTCAGTGGGCAAGATACTTCTAGGAGATATATATTTTACTTATTTAGGAAAATATTGTTTTTTTCCTTATTTTTATTTTAAATACTTTACAATTTTCGAGATAATATAAGAGAAGATATCAACTATGTGTTCATTATTCGATGGGATAACTTCTGTGGAAGAGTTATGCACATTAAAGGTGAAGTAGTATTGTTCGTTCTGGTAGAAATGTGAGGTAGAATATGTCCTATATAAAATAAATGAAATTATTCTCAGACTGTGTTTCATTCTGTAAATGCTTAATAACCAACCATGAATGACCCTGATGTCATCAATTCTATTTGCGACACTACTATATTGTTGGATCAATGGAATCAAAATTTGTAATGTCAAGATGTTTACAAATAAAAAATAAATTTAGTAGTGGATTTACCACGAAATGAGGAAACACTAAATGACAGACCCCATACTCATCAAACTCAATTTAGTTCTCAAAAACAAGAACATATGGAAGGTATTCAGCAACATATCTTCATCATCAGGCCTCGTATTCAAATTACCAATACTTAAATTCAGTGATTTTATGTCCAATTATACACAAAATGATTGAAGCGTATACCCGAAAGTATAGTTGAGATCAGAGTAAGAAATAATATTATTTCCTTGTATCATATACTGTCCTCAATTATTTCATCAACAGAACATGAAACACAATCATGCGAATAGCGCAGATTCAATAATATATACATTAGTGCAATGTATTGCATATATATGCATATGTATAATTTTGAGTGTTATATTGTTGCTGGGATATAATCCAGGGGGCCATGTGGTGGGAAGATGGGATCAGTAAATTTTAAAATACACTTTATTTTAATAAACTGAATTGAACAATTCACTACTCACAATCACATCTGCACAACTCCGTACATGGAAGTTTGCTGTTTGAACATTTGCACCTGGAACAAACCGATTTGCAAACAAATTAAATCAATTCGGTGCACACTCTAGCCACTTATGTGGTTGTCAACCATACAAGAACAAAAGAATCGTCAATAAATTTCCACCCGAAGTAGTCACACTGGGGGAAAACTGTTTCACCAGAATCGATTCTAACACCCTTCCGGTTCCATCTCTATCAATTAAGTTCCGACTCTTTCGCGATTTGTTAAAAAATATTCAAAGTTTTGATAGGCTGTTTATACACTGAAGGTCAATACAGAAAGTATTCTCCAATAACTATCGACAGATTAGGTCTTTGTACGTGCTTAGTGATGATAGCAATGCAATAGCTGATTGTGATGCACATTTAGAGACGTGCATTTGTGTGTATTTCCCACGAGAATTAAGCAACAGTTTAATGCTCAGATTTTCAACCTCATCACATTTAAATTGGGCTGGAACTTGTTAGGTTTTATGATCGAACATTATAGGTTATTATAATGTCCTGATGTTCGATCACACTATGAGACATGTTCCAGCCCAACTAAAAGTATCAAGGCCGATAAACTTATCATCAAATTGCTGCTTAATTTACATAGGAAATGCACAAAAACGCATTATGCCTCAAAGTGTGCACAAAAATAGCTGATTTCGCATTATTATCATCAATAAGCACGAGCAAAGATCTAATCTACGGATATTTGTTTAGAAAATAGATATGTTTTGACATTTAGTGTATAAATGGCGGTCAAAACTTTGAAAACAGTTGTGTTAAATCGCGAAAGAGTCGGGCCTTAGTTCGATAGAGACAAAACCGAAAAGGCGATAGAATCGATTCTTGTGAAAGAGTTTCCCTCCAGTGAGTCTGGTGCTGGAAACTTTGCATCTATTATGGGGCTTACAGTCCATATACCAGCCTGATGTATACTAGTAGCACAATTTTTTTGGTGGTAACTGTTCATGTGCACGGCCATTGCTGAACATTTCATGTCTATCTTCATTAACTTCATCAGGTTCGCAGATTTGTCATAAACAATCACGACGAAATGCTAAATACACTCAAATAGTGGTGATGGAACATCAAGTACCACAAAAGGATTCCTCGTAATTGACATCAAGCATTCTGTTAGCTCTGGGTAAGCTTTTCAAGCATCCCAAAATGTGCGCTTACCATTACCAAAGAAAACGGGAGTTGAGTCACATCCTGATATCACATGGAAATGATGGAATATTGGAAGCACAGTTGAATTCTGAGCCCAATTGAATTGTACATATCAGCTATGTTGCGGATAACATGGGATTTAGACTTGTCGAAAGACAGAGTTTCAAATCTTTGCATTGGAGTAGCTTAGCATGCAGATGTCACACTAGAATCACGATAATATCCTTGTAAATATCCTTGTACAATAATCGATGAATAATGAGTTTGTAGCATATGAGATATATGTCCGACTAATCTACTGTCAGCTTCTTCATATGTGCATCCAAAGAGAATAGGTTCCACATTAGGACCACGTTATCATCCTCCGTTGTGAAGATGGTTTTGCCTGTTAGGGTTTCCAATTTAAAGAGACATTCATTGACCAATGCAAACAATACTTGCTTGTTGGTGGTGTTTCTCAGAAAGGCATTCAAATTCGGTGGAATTGTTGTGGTAAGCCCCCACCTTACATCGAATGCCACAACCACGTTTCTCTCACGTTCCTGTTTTGATACTAACCTATATTTACCTGTACAAAACCAAGTCAATTCTTCTACTATCTGGGAGCTGCATCATAACATATGGAATAAACGTTGTGCTGATATACATTGAGAAGGTATGCCCGACTTCAGGTCTCAGTAAGTGTATCAGAGCACCCCCGTCGAACACCTTACACTCGACCTTTGGATTTGGCTCTGCAGTGTCTATGTAGTTTGAATCGGATGGGACCTTCATGCAGCTTAGGAAGTCACATTTATTACCGCCCCTGCTTTCGCCCATTTTCGATATAGATGGGGAACCGCTGGTTTTCGTGTGAGAAGAACATATATTTCATATGATACAATCCGATAATTCTTCGATTATTGTTCACACTGTTGACACATATATTATCGTGATCATGTTGGGACATCTGTATGCTGTGCTTTTTCAATGCAAACATTTGAAACTGTTTGTCTTTCGAGAAGTCTATACCCCATGTTACATACAACATAGTTGATACGTGCAATTCAATGGGCTAACAAAAATTCAACTGTACTTCCAATATTCCATCCGATATCAGGATGCGACTCAACTCCCTTTTTCCTTGGTAAGGGTAAGCGCAATTTTGGGATGCTTGGAAAGCTTAGCTCACAGAATGCTTGATGCCAATACGAACAACCCAGAAGCAGCTAGAGAGTGCACAGAGTTGATTAAATGTGTTTGCAAATCGGTTTGTTCCAGGTGCAAATGTTCAAGAAGCAAACTTCCATATACGAAGTTGTGCAGATGTGGTTGTGAGAAGTGAATTGTTAAATACAGTTTATTAAAACAAAGTGTATTTTCAAATTTCAAAGTATTGGTAATTTGAATACGAGGCCCGATGATGAAAATGTGTTGCAGAATACCATAAATATGTTCCTATTTTGAGAACCGAATTGAGTTTGACGATTATGGGTTTTGTCATATGGTGTTTCCTAATTTCGTGGTAAATCCACTACTAAATTGATTTTTTATTTGTTAAAATCTCGATATTCAAATTTGTATTCAATTGATCCAACCATATAGTAGTGTCACAAATAGAATTGAAGACATCGTTTCTAAGCATTTACAGAATGAAACCCTGTCTTAGAATAATTTTGCTCATTTTACATAGCATATATTCTACCTCACATTTCTACCAGAACAAACTATACTACTTCGCCTTTAGTGTGCATGACTCTTTCACAGAGGTTATTCCATCGAATACATTGTTGATATCTTCTCTTATATTATCTCGAAAAATTGTAAAGTATTTAAACAAAAATAAGGACAAAACCAAACATTTCCATGTTTTGGCCGCCATTTTGGCATCCATCTTGAATAATTGTGGCCATTTTTCAACTAAAAGTGTGGGCTGTTATTCGGTAACCACCATTCTTAGATAATAGGGTGGAATTCGTTATGTTTAACATATCTAATTGAGAAGCAAAACTATTAGGTGTACCATCGTAAAACCGGCGGCCATCTTGGACGCCATCTTGAATTTTCGGCTCTACGTCGGTTAAAAAGTTGGTTCTTGAGAAAATTCCTAGGCTAGAGATGCTGTCCTACAAGATATGAAAAAATGGCGCTTTTATCCGACATGTATTGATCAAAACGCTTACTACCTACACTATACTTTTGTATAAATACTATTAGTCTAGGCTGTGCTGGGGGGTGATCGTCGCACATCGGGGGAATTTATGCGACCATCATTTTCTTATGGGAAAATTACTCTAGTTTTCGAATTCAGAGGGCGCCGAGCCGAGATAGGTGACAAAATATAACTTTCCACTATGTTTCATAGGGTACCCTACCTAAAAATGACATATTTTCAAAGGTTAACAGGCATTAGCCAACTGGTTAACAGGGCAGCAACATCGGAAAGATTGTAAACATATATGCAAAATATGGAACGAATATAGACACTTAATCAGATTCAACATCGTTTTCCTGCTTTCGTTCTGATTTCGTGACGTCATGGTAAAATATGTAGCATGACGCGTCAAAAATTCATGGCGATTCAGACAAAGTGTTGTGCGTCAACTCTGTGCAAAGATAGCATATCTGTCAAATTCTTCCAAGTTATATATTTTTGGAAATGGAAGGGTACCCCCTATATAATGATGTTCATACTTACATTATATCTTTCCAAGTATTGACATAATAGACAAAAACTTAACCCTCCCCCCAATTTCACAAATAACCACATATATGTGCCCATGCAGTTTGTGTCCACCAAATAAATTGACAATGCACAGTTTACCTGTTCATGTTGTGTAGAATCGTACGGCGACACTGATAATGTAAAACATCGTTCAAATCCTAGATTAGGAAGGTAATAAAATCAAAGATGGCGTCCAAGATGGCCACCAATTTTTATATTGACACTCTATACACCAGATGTATGGTAACCGGACTAGATCATTGCGAATGCTTTATGTAATATGGCCTTGTCTTGGATGGAGTCTGTATCTTAATACGTATAAGGCAATTGGCGACGTAAAACCGATGATGAAGACCAAAATGGCCGCCAAAATAAACAGAACTGTTCCGATAAAACGACCAACTTCTGAGTTGCAATAAAATCACATGGTATGACTGTTGTAGCTTTTTTGTTCGTACATATATGTCATTGTGTCCAACATGATCCGTATCTGAAGAAACTAGGGACATTAAGATAGTAACTGTTCATTAATTTCTCGAAATAACGACATCATATAATGTCAAATTGCCTAAATAGGACCGAATTTCAAACTGACATCCAATCATTTGATGGTATATATGTCAATGTTCTGCTACACGATGCTACAACTGCAAACATCCACATTAGTATAGCAATAATGGAAGCCACAATGCCGATTAAAACATGCCTATGCAGTGTATGCACTAATAGTTATATATTCAATTATCAATAAATAAAGGAGTTTTTCCATGCTAGTAGCACATTAGACCCGCAATCGTAAACCGTCTGGAGATAACGGACCTATACAATAATTGCGGATATTTTGTTTATACAAAAATGTTGGCCAACTGTGTTCACAATACCCCGCTAATGTCGTCAACTGCTTACCATGGTAGTTGGTTTCTACGTTCAAAGAAGCGATGTTCCAATGTAATAACGGACATTAATCACCAGCAATTTAGACCGAACTAAAACTGTTTTCTCTACATTTCCGCGGGATGCCACCCCGCACGGAAATGGGTGTTTACATAAGCAGTTCTAATTCGTATTTGTTTAGTACTTCTCAACTCTGAAGATTTAGATAACAATAAACGGTTACATATTCGATGCAAATACTCATTTTATGAACTATTCGCAGTTGCAACCGATAGTTTAAATCAATTTCCCACCAGTGTACTATAGTCATGGGTGGTTGACGAGTTAATTCACAGGTTTATGCCCTCACTTCCATATCATTTTATTTCACACCTGCAGTTCAGGTTTCACGTCCCTGTCGCAATATATTAATACATCTATTGAGCGTTTTGTTATGATGATCATCCATTTCGTCAAGAGACGAAAAAATAATAAGTTTCTGCCATATTTTATATTGGATAAGGCCTATCCACTCGTAGACAATTCGTTAGACATTTAACCACCGATAACATGACTTCATCATGCTGGTACTTATCAGCAACGAGTAACATACATCTATCGGATCTACACAGCCGGTGACACGATTAAGTTGACGTTCTGGTCTTATGTGAACCTAATTTAATCATTAGCTGTCAACTCGGGGAACACTATACAAAAGTTGGTTGGCACATGTGCGCGGGCATTTCTGCCAAGTACGATAAGCCGAGAAGTTGCAATAGTTAATTCACTGTGACAGTATTGTTGGATTAAATTGACTTGACCAATCATATGATGCAATCCAATTACTCTTCAGCTGGATACGTGATTGTTCACAACAAGTAATTGTTTATCATAAGTAATTCATAAATGGCACTGAATGGCATGGGTATATATAATAGAAAAATGGACGAATTTTATTAATATTGGGACTAAATTCAAATTATAAGAAATATATCTTTTTTCGATTTAACTCTTTCGCTGCCACCTGCCACCACAGACATACCCCCCAGTGCCACGCATCCTGTACATATATCCATGTATTTCAGGTATATATGGGTAATACATTATATCTTAAGCAGTTTCTAATATAATTAGTTGAAACTTCACATGTATATAGACATAGGTATATCCTGTCGAATTCCGCCGTGGACACGCCCACCAAGGTCACGTGACATTGGCGGCCATCTTGGATTAGTGGCTATTTGCCGGTATATGTACAGTTTGTGTGGGTATGCGTGGGTGTGTTGTTTGTTTTCCAATTTTCAACCCAATTATACGATGTCCAACAGTAAGGTACACGGGAGTAACATATATGAACATACTTTGGACATAAAATAGGTCACGTGACCTTGGCGTCCATCTTGGATTTATGCAAGTTGCCACCTATTTGTAGCAAAATGGGATACAACGACGCACTTTGTTGAGTTCGTGCTTTTGTTGCTTGCATATTCCCTGATATGTACAATTCCAAATATAGATATATATATATAACCATGCATACCCACATGTATATATACCTGCAGGGGGACATATGACACTGCTCCGCCCCTTATAAGTCACGTGATCTTGACGGCCATCTTGAATTGGAGGAAAATTGGTTTTTACGATGATTTATGTGAATTATATGGGTCACGCGGGCGTACGCATGGTCAACTCACCAGCATAATTAATTTAGTTGCCTGTTATCACCACTGGAAAACGATACAATAGACAAGGGTTGTTCAAAAGCAGTAAAGGTGTATTATAAGAAAACAACATTTGAAAATAATCCATTCTGGAAAGGAAAGTTTTGGCAAATGGGGAATAGACTAGCTTCTTCTGCCAAGACTGTGATACGCCATTGTGCGTTGTCCCTTGTTTTGAACTTTTCCATAGCATGAAGGATTTCCGAAGAGCACGCGAGCAATATGACCTTCAATAACATATTCGTACATATATTCAGTACACAAACTGTACATATACCGGCAAATAGCCACTAATCCAAGATGGCCGCCAATGTCACGTGACCTTGGTGGGCGTGTCCACGGCGGCATTCGACAGGATATACCTATGTCTATATACATGTGAAGTTTCAACTAATTATATTAGAAACTGCTTGAGATATAATGTATTACCCATATATACCTGAAATACATGGATATATGTACAGGATGCGTGGCACTGGGGGGTATATTCCGGCTCTGACTGTACTCCCATAACGTCAGAAATAGCATTACCTTGATGACGTTGTCGCTTTAAATTGTTCGCGCGCAACAGTACTACAGATAGAATCATTGTACACTGTCAAACATGCCGGAAAGAATAGAGTTATATCCCATACATTAGACTACATACCAAATTCGCAAAAATGCGCGATTGGCAGTGACACGGGAGTTCGCATTTATGCGCGTTTGGCAGTGAAAGAGTTAATAAGGTGGCGAGTTAGAATCGACAATTTTGAAGACAAATTAACTTCAATCGCATAACCTTAGTCGAGACTAGATCCATTTATTAAATGTAACACTTAACTGGTTTTCAAAGGGCAAATATGTTTGCATTATTTGTGTGCAATTTTACACGTACATTACCATAACTCAAAGCATGAAGTATCTCGATCTAAATTCCTACCAGGTGTACACATAAGAAAGTAGAGAGATTACTAATTTAATATGCTGGAAGCAAAGGGTGTTGCTACTTTCGAAGTTTCATATGTGTGGGATACTATGTGTAAGTTTACTATATGCCTTGCCCCATGTCGCAGAAGAATCCATATTATGAGCAAATAGGTCCAACAGCCATCAAATGTCCGACTGCGATTGTCTATATATGTCATACATTCAATCCAACATTCAAACAAGAACGTGTGTCATTGTCGAATATAGGACCGTCGCCACATGCAACGATGGAACCTGGTTTGATTGTATGGTGCTCACAAGGTAAACTTACTCAAAATATACTGACCCATTATGGCTTCAAATTCCTCAATATTAAGCTAAAATAAGGATTTAAATCAATTGTTTTCTGGGACGTCTACTTAGATGAATGCACGCAATAACTACCACACCTATGTTCATTATCTGATATTTGTGATAATCGTCGCATGCTTGCATATATGCTTTCGGTCAGATACATATAACTGGTTCACGCATATCGTAAAATGTATCCTGGGGACAATTAACAGAATCATGAATATTTGACATATATCAGATACGTAGGTTGTTCCATTGCAGAAAATTGGCGATCGTGCAAAGGAGCTGCTAATTATTGTTTGTGTTAAAAGTACTCCACGGCTACTATATTTCTTGAGAATGTCCTACATGTAGCGGTTATACTCTATTTTGATTAAAAACTAATTCCGCGGCTATGGCTGATAACATGTGACCAACGAGTAGTCATCCCGTTGCTTGAAATTGATCAGCATCAGTGAAAGGGACACATTTAGTATGACAAGCATCATTCTAATGCTGAGCAACTGAGTATATGACATTTTGAGCACGTCTTCTAACTGTGTGGCTTTCTAATCCTTGTACTTTTCATCTTTGGTTAATTGCCGAGATTGCCCCATACTGATATATAAATTAGATGATATAGTTTTATCCCATTCGAGTACTGTACGTGATTATCATAGTTGGGTACGTGTGACGGAGAGTCGTGTGATACCTACAGTGTGAGACCAACTTTCATGGATCCAAATTTCATGGGACTTAGCACAATCAATACCACGGCCTCACACTTACCGTTATCATTTAAAGCATTTAATAGTATTTACAAATGAGGGGTCAGTTTTGATAATATTCTACCTGTTCCAACCAAACCTGAAAGTTGGTTCTGTGCAACATTCTTGGGGTAAGCTCCAAGTAACTTGATATTATTTAAAATGACCAATGCCTTGTATGAAGTTAAATACTGAATGCATATAATATGTTTAAATATATTGTGATAGCAACGCGAATTCTGAACAGCCGGGAAGATATAAAATAATATGGAAGCGAATGCATATATATAACTCGCCGAAGGCATCAGCCACTACTCAGACATACAAGATCTATAGTACATTAGCAGGACAATAATTATACTATTGGTCGTCAATGTGTATTCAATAACATAATTAATACACCTGCAACCACGCATATCAAGCGGCATAGAATTAAGTACAGATAAGCAAATACTCAATTGAACTGCTTAAGTAAATAAGCATAAATCCACGTCTGATGGGACCATAGCGAGAATATAACGACACAGATACGTATTTTGTCAGATTTGTTTGAGATTTGTTTCTGTTATTTCAATAGAACATCACTCCAATGAACGTGAAAATCAATTACCCCAGTACGCATTGACAACATTGATGAGATATATAAAATAAATTGTCCATTCTTTGCATACCCGCACTTATCAGGATTCTAAATTGGTTGTTATTGCTTGACGGTTTGTGTAAACGGGTCTAATGAGTCATTACCGTGGACACCTACATTGGTTATTGAGGATTGAATATGTATATTTAGTCGGCATTGTAGCTTCAATTCTTATTGTACTAATATAAAAGTCAGCAGTTTCATCACCAAGCAGAACGTTGACTTGTATACCACAAAATGGATGTCAGGTTGAAACACTATCCCATTGTGGCAATTTGGCATTGCATGTCGATTTTGAGAAATAAAATGAGCATTTAATTTCTCAATGCCAACAGTTTTATTGGATTCTGATCACATTATCAAGAGACATATATGCACGAACGAATAAGCTACAAAACTCATAACATGCAGATGACATAACATTGCAACTCGGAAGCAGGTAATTTTATGGGAACATTTTTTAGTTTTATGGCGGCCATTTTGGTCTCCATCATTGGTTTTACGTAACCAGTTGACTTATACATATTACAATACAGCCTCTATGAAATAAAGATCAGTTACAACCGGTGTGCACACTAAGTGTGCACAGAGTGTCGATATTAAAATTGGCAGCCATCTTGGACGCTATCTTGGACGCCATCTTGGATTTTATTACCTTCATAATCTAGGATTTGAACGGAATCTTACATTCTCCATGTCCCCGGATGGTTCTGCCCTATATGACACTACAAAATGTGCATTGTCGATGTTTTATTGGAAACAACCTGCATGGGTGCATTTAAGTGGATATTTGTGAAATTGGGGTGAGGGTTAAGCTTTTCTCGATTAGTTTACCATTTGGAGATATATAATAAAGATAGGAAAATCATTTTGTAGGCAATACCCTTCCATTTGCAAAAATATTTAACTTGGAAGAATTTGACAGATATGCTATATTTGCACAGAGTTGATGATCTAGTCCGGTTACCATACATCTGGTGTATAGAGTGTCAATATAAAAATTGGCGGCCATCTTGGACGCCATCTTGGATTTTATATTACCTTCCTAATCTAGGATTTGAACGATGTTTTACATTATCAGTGTCGCCGTACGATTCTACACAATATGAAAAGGTAAACTATGCATTGTCAATTTATTTGGTGGACACAAACTGCATGGACACATATATGTGGTTATTTGTGAAATTGGGGTGAGGGTTAAGTTTTTGTCTATTATGTCAATACTTGGAAAGATATAATGTAAGTATGAACATCATTATATAGGGGGTACCCTTCCATTTCCAAAAATATATAACTTGGAAGAATTCGACAGATATGCTATCTTTGCACTGAGTTGACGCACAACACTTTGTCTGAATCGCCATGAATTTTTGACGCGTCACGCTACATATTTTACCATGACGTCACGAAATCAGAAAGAAAGCAGGAAAACGATGTTGAATCTGATTAAGTGTCTATATTCGTTCCATATTTTGCATATATGTTTACAATCTTTCCGATGTTGCTGCCCTGTTAACCAGTTGGCTAATGCCTGTTAACCTTTGAAAATATGTCATTTTTAGGTAGGGTACCCTATGAAACATAGTGAAAAGTTATATTTTGTCACCTATCTCGGCTCGGCGCCCTCTGAATTCGAAAACTAGAGTAATTTTCCCATAAGAAAATGATGGTCGCATAAATTCCCCCGATGTGCGACGATCACCCCCCAGCACAGCCTAGACTATATGATAAACAAACTTCCGAAAAACATAAATTAAAGCAAATCCAAGATGGCCACAAAAGTCACGTGATCATGTGACCCATATGACATTGAATGGGTTTCCACGGCGGATGGTAATAGGTCATTGGCATATATACCCACATCTGAAGTTTCAACTGAATACATCAATAATTACCAGATAGTAACTGCATTACCCATATATATGAACTACTTGTATATTTACATCCAGAATGCTTGGCACGGGGGCTTATGTCCATGTGGCAGGGTGGCAGCTAAAGAGTTAATGATTAATGTTCCCAGTGGAAATTTATGGCCGACCAAATTTGTGTTCTTGTAAAATTGTAAATACATGTACCTTTGACATAAATTGAAAGCGTTTAATGTGGTCTTAAGATTGTTGAAGACCATAATTTATTATATTTTCTTTGGCTACACATTTGTCAAAAGATACCCCAAACGTAAACAAATACATTTTATCCCCCGCCAAATTGAAAATTTGCGGGGGATATAGGAATAGATTCCGTCCGTCTGTCCCGAATTTGTAAGAGTCATAACTTGAACAAATGTCAACGGATTTCAAAGATTTTTGGTATATGAGTTCACATGACCAGTATCTAGAACGAGTTTGCAAACCAGGTCTGGCCGGAGTTATTGGACTTAGTTTATTATTTTTGGTGCAAATGGACGACGTTACATGGCTTATTTCCACAAATGTCAGTACCTAAAATGAGTTCGCAAGCCAGGCTTTTTGACAAAATCCCACCTCTTGTCTAGCACATACCGAGAACGCAAACATTATTGAGAATGCACTTCCCCAGCTGCACAATTCAGCGGGAGATACCGCCGTCTGCGACTGCTTGTAAAACTTTATTTAGGTGAGTTATCCGTGATAATAGACTACTGGAAATTTCATATTTGTCAAGTTATTTCCATTAAAATACACTTCTCTTTAATTTAATTTTCTCAGTAGGGAGCAAATAAAATAGACACGCAGACCCGTATAAGCATCGTGCAGGATGGAAATGTTCTACGAAAATATTAAAGTGCATGCACAATTTCCTTTAGCACACCATACAGTTGGCCACATCACTCAATTGATCGTCACCAAAGTTTATATTGATCTTCGAGGTGACCTCTAGATGGGAGCCATCAATTTTTTTCCCATATTCGTTAAAAATTTGGCCTCCAGCAGCCATTTTTGATTTCAGATTTTATCCATTGGCACATCCTGCATCCCACATTTATTGAATAAATGTTTTGATAATTTACGGGCATGTTTAGGATCACATATAGACGGGAACTATCAAATTCGAAAAAAATATTGAAAAACATGGCTGGCAGCCATCTTGGATTTTACTCTTTGCATGACTTAATACTTCAGCCAACCCTACAGCCAACATTATTCATCCAAGCTTCATATGGCTCTTTGGATTGACTCTGGTATTGCTTAAAACTTTAAACTCACCGTAGTCCTTATCGATCCATTGACTGTAATGTATGACATTATACCTTCTCAAAGTTGACCTACAGTGTCAATGACACTTTCATTATTATCCAGCCCTGCTCTACTCTCCTGTAATATGACTCATTGTGGAATTACAGAAGAAAGATAAAACATGTGTAACCTAAGGTGTAGATATCAAACTTTATTAAACACTGGAAAAGACCCAGCTCCTGCATGGAAGTCCGTTCAATAATTTTTAAGCCATTTTGTGTGGTGGAAAGATATTGGAACACATGACATAAATACACAGAATGAAATGAGTGTATTAATGGGTTTATTGATGTGTCACGATTGCCAGCATAGAAGAATAGAATGAGAGGCACAGCTCGGAGTTCTTTTCTTCCGAAATGTCACAAGTGACATATCGACGAACTCATTAATACATCTGTTCAGAACAGATTCATTCTGTGTTTATTACACCCACCCGTCCTAGAATGGCACTTTCTTTATGACAATTATCTTGTTTTTTATTTTCAGGCTTTGAATATAACAACACATGTTCTGAAGAAAGGAGGAACATTAGTTGCAAAGGTAAATGGATCTTTGACGGTGATAAGATTACTAAAATGAACATGTATAAATAAAAGAATAAGCTCATTTTTATGGGAATGTACATTAACAGCACTGTTTATTAGCGTTAGCTATTATTTAGCCAAGGAAAATTTCAGAGCCTGCTGTGCAAAATTGAAACAAATTGCTGGGAACATTGTCTTAATCTTGCATTGTGGAAGTCTGCAGACAGCCAAAAAAGGACTACTGAAATAACAAGGATAAACCAGACCCAACCACAGCATGATACCAAGTTCCAATTGTAAACAAGATATATGTGTAGAGCATGCAACTATGCAGATCCTAGGCTTTTTAGCTGAAGAAAAATTTGTGGCCGAGGCAATTTCTAAGCCTTGGCAAATTTACAGGGCTGCATAAGGTCCTGCTAATATTCAAGATTAGATTTTTTAGCCTAGGCAAATTAACAGGGCTGCATTAAGGTCCTGCCAATATTCAAGATTTGATGTCAGTCATTTGAATCGAGATCAACACCTTGAAATTTTTTTCAATCTCACCCTGCGTGATATGCAAATTACTGAGAACTAGCTGAAACAGGCTCCCTTTGGAAGCCTTTAGTCAGAGAGGCCTGCGGCCCCTGCCCATTTGTATGTTAGGGACCTGTGGCCCCTTTGTGCGCTTCCTGTGCATTTTTATTTTAAACATAGCATTTATTCAGCGGCGGCCCCTTTGTGCTCCTCGCGTACATTTTGATAGTTTAAACATTTTGATACATGTAAATTAATTTTTTTTTTAAGTATTATTAAATTAAATTAATTTGTTGTTAAATCAAATTTTTTAAAATATCTAATGCCGTCATAACATCCGCCAGAGTACCGCGAGTCAGGGGTCTGGGAGAAAAATCATGAACAGATAGACAGACAGATCCTACTCTTTTATTTATGTTTAGCCTATGTCCACCATCTAACTTGGTATGAGTTGGAGTGAGTACAGCAACCTTTATGCAATCACTCATGTCTGTTGCAGATATTCAGAGGCAAAGATGTCACCCTACTATATTCTCAGCTGAAGATATTCTTTCCACTTGTTGCAATATTCAAACCAAGGAGCAGTCGCAACTCAAGCATAGGTGAGGCAATTACTTGAAGCTATAAGGAACATATAAGGCCATGCAAAGTCAATTTCTTATTTTCAGGCCAAACATTTGAAAAGAAATGCGAGCACGCTGTTTTAATTTTTATTTCTGGGTCCAACGAAGCATTCCACCTCTGCATCGGCTAGCTCTGGGTACATTTTCATTTTCCCATGGTCATTATTTCCCAAACATGTCGATAAACATTTAGTTGATAGATTCTGTGTAATTTATTTCTTAAAAAGTCGCCCACTTAAAGGTACTCAATCTGATTCGATGGTCCCCATATAATCAAGATTCCAACAACAATAATGCTTATTATCAACAGAAAGCCTCTTGATTTTAGAGTTATCCATCTTCATCCACTATTTGGTCCGAGACAGTCGGCTCCTCGACTGTTCACTGGGCCACTATTAATTCTCGATGGTGAAATATAATAGATTTTTAAAATCGATATCTAATAACTCTGAGCTTTGATAGGTGGGTTCCTTGACTCGAATCAAATATTTTTTACCCCGAATCCAAATAAATATTAATTGAGGGGCACTTAATTGGATTGTGCATCTTTAAGTACCGGTATATTTGACATATTTTTTATTGAATTTGCAGATACAATACATCACTTATTTAACACATGGTTACCAAATTCAGTAATGAAAGGTCTCAGTTCAGCGCAAGTTTGTTAAAAACACCACAGTTATATCATACCGATTTAAATTTTTTCGGACATGTCAAATGCTGATAAAAAGGTTGAATGTGCATGGTTTCATGACCATGTGCTCGGGCCTGCGAAAAGGGGAAATGACTTTGCATGACCTAATTTCAATGTAACTTTGCATGCCATGCGTCTAATAATTATAAGCAAAACATAATAAATGAAAAACATGAATTGCTTAAAATGAGCACCATTAGTCAGGTTGAGCCACATGCAGGTGTAACTTGTAGCGTCTGTTAATAGGATATTGCTATGGAGTTGTACTTGACTGGAAATTTCATGTGATTTTACGTCGCCAAACCTTCACTTTTGGCCCAACATGTGTGACCAATAGTTTGTGGTGAGGAAAAGTTGTAAGCACCGATGTGCATAATTGGCTTTAATCAAAATAAGCTCTTCCCTCATAGGCAAATCCCATTCTCGCACCGGCTGCTTAGCGTTGGTTGCTAATTTTGTTACATTTATTGGAAGATTGAAATATTTCTCTTTGCTACAAGTTTCGTATGCTTCACGTTGGGCACAAAACTTATAAACAATTTGACCATTTACGTGTAGACCTTCTCTGAGCTGTATGTGGACCAATTCGCTATGACCAGTCGATTGTTTAGACTTCTTTATTTGTCTAATTTGATAACACATGTAGTAAATGACACATACAGTTTTTATACAAGACGGTTGTGGCCCAGAGAAGGTGGCGTGACTTTAAGACCAATCTCGGGAACCTACATGGTGCTGAAAAGCAATTTATCTTACAATTACAACAGAATATTCAATAATAGGTACTTGAACTATTTCGTTTCGCGTATGAAATAGCACACCATGCAGTTTGTGTTGTTATGGTCACCACTGCAAAGTGCAATGTCATCGACGATTCACTGTGTCAAAATAGGTATGTCAAATAGTGTGTAGAATGCACCTATTTTTCAAGTGTTTTTCACCATTACCACTGGATATATATAATTTGATTTGAATGACATTTATAATAATATGGACATGCCTGATGCCGTAAAGAGAAGAGCAATAATTGATGCCAATTGCCCATATAAATCAATGTTTTTTTAGAAACGTGTTTCTCCACAGGCCAAGTGAAATTATTGTTGCCATCCAGAATACGGAATCAGAAACCGCCTAGTCCAGCATTTCGCATGTATATGAGCAAGCTTGTAAATAGTGTGTCTGTCATTTGCAGAATGAGGTCCCCAGAGGGTGAATTTAGTTATGCTATCCCACACAGCGAGCTAGCATCACCAAATTCACCCTCTGGGGAACTCATTCTGCTTAAGCCTCATCTTCCGGGAAGTATATATAGTCTCAAATTGACATTGTTTTTAGTTACTTTTTCCCTTCTGGGAAGTTTGAATATCCCCTGATTTGCAGAAGATAAAATGCGTAATTGAGGTGACTAATGGGTGAACATCACCAACTTCAACAGGGGAACTTCAATCTGATCCTAGGTCTCCCATAGCAGTTGAAGCCTAAGCAGAATGAGGTTCCCAGAGGGTGAATTTGGTGATGTTAGCCCACCTTGTTGGATAGTGTCACTAAATTCACCCTCTGAGGACCTCATTCTGCAAACGACAGACATACTATTTGCAGGCATGTATTTGAGGAAAAAGAAGCTAAGTGTAAGATAAATACAGCTGAGCGTATGAGGCACTGTCTCAAAAAGATGTGTCCATTGCTTCACATGTATGTGAACAAATTATCATTCCATTGATAACACTGGCTCTATTTACTAAAACCTGATTCAAGCATTTGAGAAAACATGAGACTCATAGTCATAATAGTATATTCCTGTATTTGAATATTTTATATTTGTTGTTTTTCCTGAAAGTTAAAATCTCCCAGAAAGTTATGTTCCAAATATGGAAAAAAGTCAGCATTTGGTTTGACCATTTAGCTAAGATACTATATTCCTTTATTTGAATATTTCAGAAGCATTTGTGGTTTGTCAAACTTACAGTCCACCAGATGGTTACGTTCCCAACATGTCCAATCCTCTTCTTGACCACCATTATGGTTAGTAGTATTTAACCTCTTCGCTGCCATAACGTCCGTAACTATTACATACATATAAGTGCATGTCGTATGCTATATATACTATGGACCTACTTCAGCTCATGAGCAGTAGGCCATTATTCATAACTGGAATTCAGATACTGGTGCATCGGAACAACTCTATCTCGAAGTTTCTAACAGTGTATGATATTCCACGATTGAGAACGATAATAGCCTTTCAACTGTGTCAGTTTTATGGTTCTTGTGATATTCCCATTATATTTTTCTACTGGGAAATGGCAATAATGTCAACATCCCAGCACATAACGTCAATTAGCAGTGAAGATGTTTATCCTTTCCTTACTAATGAAATCTCCACCCAGTAATGAAACAATATATTGGTATGAACTATCATTCATTTGGTGGGGTGTTCAGGAATAATATTGTATCTCACGTGACTTTGTTATTGAAATCAAGCTTTCCGATTGGTTGGCTACTCGACTCTATTAGTCGTAGTTGTATACTATGCCTTCAAGTCTCTCCCATCGTGCACTATGCATATGTAGTTTTGACTACTAAAAATAGTAACGAACACTACATCAAACTTTGTTCTGAAACTACTTGTTATTTCGCCGCTGATCCAAATTAAAGCTTCAGTAAGGCGAACATCAATTGTCTGAACTTAGTAAAAGTTCAAAATAGTAGTTTCCTACTGCTAAATCAAAATTACAAAGGTAAATTATAATGAGGTTTAGAGAGACTTACATTCAGTAAATTATAATGAGGTTTTAAGAGACTTACATTCAGTAAATTATAATGAGGTTTGTAATTTCTGCATTTGTTCGATACAATATAATAATTAGAGCATGACTTGTCGTGAAATACGCCGATATAGTGCATAGTGCGGTTGTGTAGTTCACTCCGCTTCGCGTCGTGAACTACACAACCTCACTATGCACTATATCGGCGTATTTCACTCCAAGCCATGCTCTATTTATTAAATAGATAATACAAGTGCAGGAGTAGTCCCATTCATTGATAAGAAATGTTCAGATGATCTTATTATCTGAACATTTCCTAAGTGATAATTACCCATCAATGAATGTTTACTATAGAAAGTGTTAAAGACATATTATGTGCTTCTTCAGGTTGTTATTTTACTATTCAGACAATACACCCGTTTGAAGAATGTAATATTCAAGTATAACTGCAAAAAAGCTTGACAACATTAGTTGTGCCCTTTTGTAAAACACAACATATGAACTACTCAGAAATGTGGATATTTTGTCCTTTTTCCATCATGAATTATTCACTGATCAACAAACGAGAATGATTTTGCTAACAATATGTGCTACGAATTGTTATACTTAAATTATGAAAATAACCAGCATTGAGTAAGTTTATTTGCTCTATGTGCTAAAAACATCCCAGTTAGTGTTTCTATTCACTATAAGAAATAAGTGACTTGCATGTTCAACTTGCAATCTCTTTCTACCTTCATCACAGTGCTGCACTTTATTTTTTATATTTCGATAAATACTCAATAGTAATACAAATAATTTAGTGTTTCATAAAATTCATGTTACAGCTGTTTTAGCTGTCCAAAAATTATCGAGATTAGGTTTGGCACAATGAAGTTTCAGCTGATTGCAAACCGGATAGTCTCCATTTTTATAAAATTTCTGCAATTACGGGCTTAATTCTTGCCTCTCGGGACCTCTCGTTTCACGTTAGGTCATATCGCCTTATATGGCTCATAAGTGACATAAAATCTATATTTACTGGTAGAAACTTTAGTGACGTATACTTGGGATATTTATAACTCCCAACGGGTGAAGAAATTCCCACTAATTTACATAATTCGTGCTAGCGATTGTCCGATGTAAGCACATGTCATATGAGTTTTGTTCAAGAATATACAAACTTCAGAGTTCATTAAATCATAACTGTTTTTGCTCAGGTACATGCTATGTAGATTTACATGGTAATAAAGCTCAGAATCTTGTCTTTAAGCTGGCATAAACCAATACCAATAGACTGTGCAATGCCACACATTTTAGTTATTGATGGGGTATTTATTGAATTTTGGCTAAAACTCATTCAACGTCATGTATTTATGTTGGGATTGCAATATTACGTAACAATTCTTGGCAGTTTGCATAATAAATCAAGTTTAAATTTTTATAACTTTTTCTGCAAATAAGATATTGAAATCGATTTTACTGTGCTGAATTCAGATTTTAATAACCTTTCTACAATGGTATAAAAATTATGTGGCACCACATGAATATAGCCATCACCATGCACCTAAACACTGTCTACAATAGTCAAAATACAACTGGGAGCCCTGAGTCCTGGTGTCGATCGTTGTGGGGAGCCAGGGTTCAGAGGGTTAAATGTATGTGTCAGATTTAAGGGCACGGATGGATGGCCTTCATTGTAGGTTATAATTTAAAAGTTACTAAATTATGAATTTACTCAAGAATATACTACTAGTATGGTATAATCATAATTTAAATGCGACATTGCCCAAAAAACACACTTTGTGTGAACCGGGCATTTGTTTATATACAGCATGTAAAGAGTGTGCGACAAGCAAAACACTCAACACCGTGGTAATTTGTTTGGGAGAGTGATTCACAATGACCCATTCAATACCGACATCTTGAGTGGCGAGAATTAGCAAGCGCTATATCGGTATGTTGTAAACAATATGATGTCAATTTGAACCAATGTTCACTTGTAGTGGGGTCTCCCCAGTGTTGAGTGTTTTGAGTATTGCACCCTCTTTAAGCATTGCACTGTATCATAATATGGCTTTCGTTTACTAACAAGGCATGCGCTCTTGACAATAACATGCTATTTATGTGATATTTATGAGATTGCATGTCGACTGATTTGGGTTGACCCACTTGACTTCCGATTATGACAACTGTATTGTTCTACTGTGTGACATTTCTGGTCCCCAACAAGTTTTCATTTGGTTGGTAATATTGTTAAAAATTGTTGACGTCAAAAAATCAGATATAGCCTATCTATGAAAGCTTTGTTTCCTTAATATACACACATACCTTCAGGAAGGATTAAACACTATAACTGTCATCAAATACAAGACTTTTACTAAAATATGTTTGTCAGCTTTGAATTCGCGCAGCACGGTGCGCGAATTATAAATGTGCAAATTCAAAACTGAGCGAAAAATAGTACTGTGCAAATTTAAATACGAGTAAGGTGGTGTTAAACTTTTTATTACTTTACATTAATTAAATAGATTTTGAAACTTGGCACAGATATTAACCATTTCCATACTAAATCAATTCTACCACCCAGTTATAAATTATATATTGGAATGGTATATCATTCATTTGGAGGTGTGTCCAGGAAAAATGAGCAGACGACAGTCGTACAATAAAATAATACATGTGCAGAAGGATTCATATTCTTTGGCGGGAATTTTTCAAATAATAAATTCAACAAACGGCCTATGGTCCTTTGTTGAACTTATTATCGGAAAATTTTCTAAGGGAACTACACGTCAATAAAGTATATAGTATAGAAAGGGTTAACCAACACAGGGAGCTGTGTGTCTGTTATTTGGAGATTGCTTGAACTAATTTTATCAAAGTTAAAACCCAGCTCCTTTGTTCTACCTCGACCTTCTATTTCTCTGAATGGGCACATGATACCATGCTGTATACCACAAGTTTATATTCGTAATCTAGAACGTTCATTCTTTGTACCCCAAGTCGACATTTGTGATCTGGATAGGATAGGATAATTTATTTACAATACACACATGAATTATACAATGGCACTAACACATATTAAGACAAGAGGTACGCTGTCGCGTGGCATTTGCCCCCGACCGTAGCAATTTGCATTAACCATGGACGAAACTGCGGATATCCGAGGAGGTCTATATGACCAAAAGAAGTTCGTACAGAAATGTTGACTAAAAACACCAAAACAAGCGATCCGGAAACCCAAAAACAAGCGAAAATTCAAATTTTCTAAGTTGAAAAAAAGGGCCATAACTCTGGCAAAAATAATTAGATCATACCCAAATTCGCACTTGACATGTATTTTCATATAACTGATCCACAAAAATACGGGATTTGCAATCGTACCACCAAAGCTCGCGCTATCATCTGGAAACCCAAAAAACAAGAGAAAAATTTAATTTTCTAAGTAAAAAAAGGGCCACAACTCTGGTGAAAATGGGTGGACGAAACCCGCACTATGCATGTAGCTGTTCCCCCATGCTGCTCTATCACCATACTAAATATCAGCTAAATCTGCCAAGCGGTTGCTGAACAATAATGCAAAATGTTTGTACGGATGGACAAAATTGCATTTTCTAAGTAAAAAAGGGCCATAACTCTGGTGAAAATGGGTGGACAAAACCCGCGCTATGCATGTAGCTGTTCCCCCATGCTGCTCTATCACCATACCAAATGTCAGCTAAATCTGCCCAGCGGTTGCTGAACAATAATGCAAAATGTTTGTACGGACGGACGGACGGAGACGTCGACTATATACCCGCCCACTTCAAGTCGGGGGCATAATAATGCTGTATATTGTTGGGTAGCCTAGCCCTATCGGGCTGTATTCCTGCTACGTCTATGTCCCCAAATGTATGCACAATGAGCTCCCCACAGAGGCTTCAAGCTGAGAAATAGTTCTTGGCTACACCCGCCCACAAGACTAAACATATGCATAGTGCTGATGAACCCCACATAATTCAATTGTCAGTTGAGGCATGCTCACTGGGGCTCAACAGCGCCGTGGCAACCAATCCGCATTCGACAATAGCCCCAGTGCAGATTCGAAAAAATCACGGTGCTCTTTCGCATTTATACAGCAAAAGGAAAACAATCTCGATAAAATGGTAAGTAAACATATTTAAATTATATTAGTTCTATAAAACTTGATGTGCATAGGATATATATGGCCCAGCGGTGATGTACACATTATATTTGTTCGCATTTATTGACACAGTTTGTAGAAAAATTGTCCGAAACATGACGTTTGACACACTATGCCTAAGAAATTTGTAATTTTCTCCCTTTCCTGAACAAAATTAAATATTTCAACAATACAATGATAGCAAAAGTAAGCTCTGTAGATTTGTGAATTAGGAGAAAAAGACATTTATAGCCACCACGTGGAGGCTCCAGTGCGCATTTTCCATAAGCACCAGTGCATACAGCCGCAAAATCACCGGCTCCAGTGCGCATTTAAAATAGACTTTGGGGAATAGACGGTCCCAAATGGGACAAATAATGACAAATATGCTCATTTTTTTATTTATCACTTAATTTATTGATTATTCTTATGTATATAACTAATTTCACGGAAGCCCTGGCTGCGAGTGAATTGTTTATTAGTATTACATCAACTGATGCGGATACATGGTCTCATTGTAGATATATAGATGCCACCACTGCAGAGAGAGGCAGAAGGATGCCGAGGATGCACTCCGTCATCTCAAGAAAAGTCTATCAGAAATAAATAACCTTTTTCTAGTTTTATACTCCATATATACAATCCGTGGAGCTTTGGGGTATTTGACCCGGACTTGCTGCATTTGAAGGCACTTAATTAAATACTGTTCGACGGTTATTAGTTTGTGATACAACCCGTTAAACTCTTAAACTAATGTGTGACAGTGACAATTTGTGTCCAATTCAATGTGGCAGAATGACAACATTAACATTCTGCTAACTCAAATTTGACACAAATTGTGTAGTACTGCTACACATCCTTTTTAAGAGTGTAGTCATTTCTCATACGGTACACATTTTAGTTGACGAGACATAATTTGTGGTTGTGGAACCATAGTTTCCTTTCATTTACTCGGACATGTGTTATACATACACAATCAGAGTCGAAACAGGCTCATAAAATGGACTTCCTATTATGCATGTGCTAAAAAATTGCGTCAATATCTTCATATAATCCAGAAATGCCTTAAATTCGAGTTCTGTATATCAAAAAACACCATGCCGCAAGGAAAAGACGAGTAATTCCGATCTAAATCATCTACGAACTGGGGCGTTTTTTATCGAATGCGGACCACCTGTTGAACAGCTTTTCGGGAGCGCTTTTAGTTGCCGTTTTTAAAAGCCTCCCAATGATATTTACGGGACGAAATTCACACAAAAAACTCATGATACGTGTTGGCTGGGGTACTTTTGCTGTTTATCAGTAATTTTCCGCCCAAAATATGTTCTGTAGTTACTTGTACACGCTCATGAATTTTCCATTGTAAATGCACTGAGAATTGACACCGTTCAGTCATCGAGCAAAACCGGGATCATCTCTTGCTTCAAGACTGTAACAAAATGTGTATTTTATCGAAGAAACATTACCTTGGAGTGTGTTGATACCTGGATATCTTGAAATAAAACTGCGCTTGTTGCTGTTATCGTCAATTTTCGTTCCAAAATAACTTTTGATGACCGGAAGCGCATTGGAGCTTCGCACATGCGCGCTGGGGCTATTGTCGAATGCGGATCAGTTGCCACGGCGCTGTTGAGCCCCAGTGATGCTGCTCATTTGCATGATATATTGTCCTTTTGCGACTTGGGTGGGGGTGGTATTCTTAGTCACCTTGTGACAGCCACACCTCTAGTTTACATCCACATTTACATTAATATTAGAACGGTGAAAAGCTTCAGTAATCACAATTGAGACACATGTTTTGTACATCAGGGTTTCATTTTGCGAAAATAATATATTCCTTCCATTAGCTTTGTTGCACACAACAGGTTGTGCTACAAATTATCATGTTCTATAATTTCTTGACAGATGTTGACTTTAATCAACTAGAGGGTTGTAATCGGATAATTGTACCATTCCTAGCCTGTGGAGATCTCAGTGGATTTGATTCAGACAGAACTTATCCTTTGGAGGTAAATATTTAAGTATTCAAAGCGACTTGTAATCTCCAGGTCTCAAGTGATGTCCTGGCAATCAAAGTAGGTTTACCCTGGTTAACCTGTTCTTTACTAAATGGATTCTCCCATTAGTTCTAAAACTGTATATTGGAAGGGTCTATTGTTCATCTGTATGGATGTTCAGGAAATAAAAGCAGATAACAGAAAGTGTAGAAAGAATCATATTCATTAGTGGAAATGTTTGTTTGTTCGACTTATTATCTGAACATTTCTTAAGGGATAACTACTCTTCAATGTGTATTTTTGCTGTTAAGAAGTATAGTTAATTACTCCCCATGGAGGGGAGGGGTGGCAAAAAAATTCCATGACTAGGTCCTGGAAGGTGGATGGTGTCTGAGCCCCCCCCCCCCAATCACAGATTTTTCCAAAGATAAATTATGACTACTATATAATATATATATATATAATATAATATATAAATATTCGGACTTATGAACTGGGCCAAAATATAGCATTAATCAAGTGAAGGGGGCTCCCAGTTTCAATATTTATTTAGCATTTGTTATTTTTAATGTGGTGGATCCGACTTGACATGAAAACATGAAATTTCTAACATCCCCGCCTCTTACTCCATGTCCTTTGATATGATCAACACCCAAATTAAGACATCCCTTTCTTCTTCAGCTTGTGGAAGGTAAAGAATACAAGTACCATCCTCCAACACAGGGGCCTATAAATCCACCTTATAAAGAGGCCTGTCAACTTAAGAAATCAGACCAACTAGCCAAGCCATCCACTGCTGGAGACAAAACAGCAACTACAGAAGACTCATCAACTGACGCGACCTGACAGGAAGAGATGAAATAATGGGAATGACAATGCTCATTGCATGGTGCATAGCTTTCGGTCAGAGGACTTCTTCGGTGCAACAAATGAAGTTTAGATTATGCCTCAAATCTAAACATGTAATCTAAACTTCATTTGTTTCACCGAAGGCCTCTGGCCGAAGGCTATGCACCATGCAATGATCGTTGTCATTCCCATTATTTGGATTATTCTGGCTTGACCTTGGACAATGGATACTGATTCTACAGAACCTGCGCTCCTAAAAGGAACAGTTGAATTTCTGTAGATTGATGAAATACATGTCACGCATGATTAAAGAAGCGTGAATCTGACACGTCAACATCAAGCTGGCTATACGCCAACTGCAGAAAACTAGCCAATCAGGACTGGTTCAAGCTGACAATATATGATCTGCAGACAATAGACCAATTGGAGGCTGTTTCTCAACCCAGACCTATGATCTGTATAAAATGAATAACCTGATCATTGGATGCCAATTATATGTTACAGTTCAGATCACTGGGTAGTCTCGCCTTCCAGATAGCTCACACCATCGTTTCAAGTTTGTATGTGAGTTTCATTCACAGGCACATAAATATCAAGTGGACATGAACTATCATAGTGTTGCAGGTGATCTCCATGGCTTCTCCATGTTCCTTCTGAGGTATACAGACAACATCACAAGTGATGTGCGCATTGTGTTTTCTATGATCTTGGTGTTGCCGGCATCAAAACATTGAGTAGATTGTCCTTGAATTATGTCTTTCTTCGGGCCTCATGTTTGTGTTGTGTAACTGTGCCTACCATGTTGGCCATAATCAACCTTTTCAATCAGAAGTTAATTTGAAACAACCATAATGTTATTCAAACTCTAAAAAGATTTACAGGTTAATCGTAATGACGGAAACATCCGAGCCAATGTACCGAGATAAGGCGCATGCCACATCCAATTAGGTCGGGTCCATATTCCTTCACCACATGAATACAATGTTTATTATGTTTGTTCTAGATCAATGTCAGGTGATTGCGGATGACGTGCCAATCACAATGCTGTCTGCATGGGCCATTATGCAGGACATATTATTGGTATTTGGCTTTTGAAGTACATATGTCAATAGTCTGACGATAATGAATGTACAGGACAAGTTTAACCTCTTCGATAATAGCCTTGAAATGGTATCAGTTTTAGGGTTTTCTTGATATTCCCATTATATTATTTCACTGAAAATGGCCATAATGTCAATGGCCCAGTACACGATGTTGTAACGTCATTCACCAGTGAAGAGGTTAAAATACTTTGAGAGGATCAAATTATTGATTGAACTGCTGTCAATAGAAGCAAGACAATTTGATAGATATATACTTTATTTTCATTTATATTGACATAAATTTATTGCTCAGAAAAAACATGAATAATAAATATATAAAAACAGTGTCATATTAAATTTGAATTAGAATTGAATCAGATTGCATCCTTCACATTGAGAATTGAGATGCCTGCTGATATCACTGAAGTATTTAAGGAATTATCTTGGGTGAATGAAATTACAAATTTAAATGACATCATGACGAATCTCAAACTTATAGCAATTTACAAAATCTTTGACATGATACCTCTAAACTATTTATAATAATAATAATAAGGTTTATAGTCACGACTCCACAAATGTGCTCTCGGACTTACCAATATACACATAAAACATATACAACACAATACAGATATACAACATAAACTGCGGCTATTTCTTAACTTTACGCAATGTGGGCCGAGGACCAAATGCCACTTCAAACAGGTGGGTTTTAAGTGCGGATTTGAACTCATTTATGGTTTGTGGAATCCTTAAGTGATCAGGAAGTAGATTCCACAGCTTTGGGCCAGCCACAGAAAAAGCGCGATCGCCGCATGTAACCAGATCCCCAGGTTTATAGACAAGTTGATTTGCCTTGGCGGACCTGAGGGGTCTGACGGGTTGATAGCGCTGAATGAGGTCCGACAAGTACGATGGTGCCAGATTATTTAAACACTTATAAGTGAAAAGCAAGACCTTAAAATGGATCCTCTGCTCAACGGGAAGCCAATGTAATTTAGCTAAAATTGGAGTGATGTTATCAAATTTCTTTGTTTTGGTAACAATCCTAGCAGCACAGTTTTGTACAAGCTGAAGTTTCCGAATAAGGTATGTGTTGCAACCAAATAAAAGTGAGTTACAGTAGTCTATACGGCTTGTGATAAATGCATGTACGAGTTGTTTGGCCGTCTCTTCGTCGACCACATTTCACACCCTGCTGATATTTCTCAGGTGACAATATGCCAATCTGCAAACTTGCATTACATGCGCCTCCGCAGACAGATTGTCATCCATCACATACCCCAGGTTGCGGACCATAGTCGACTTAGAGACTGCACTATCTCCAAGCACAATATCGTGGGTAGTTGCTTTCTGCAACTGATGTGGTAACCCGATATATATCAGTTCAGTTTTGTCAGGATTCAACTTAAGGAAATTATCAGTCATCCAGATTTTAATATCGGATACACAGTGCTCTAGGGATTCTCTGGCTGGAATCTCACAACCAGGGTTGAAATGAACGTAGAGTTGGGAATCATCCGCGTAAAAGTGAAAATTCAGTCCATGATGACGGATTATGTCCCCCAGCGGTAGGACGTAGATCACATAGAGCATGGGTCCAAGCACAGACCCCTGTGGCACACCGTACTTAAGTGCAAAAACATCCGAGTGAACGTTGTTCACTGTGACACTCAATGTACGGCCGTTCAGATATGACCTAAACCAATCTAAGGCTGCACCAGTCACACCGAGTCTGTTTTCAAGTCTCTCCAATAGCACAGCGTGGTCGATGGTGTCGAAGGCGGCACTGAGGTCCAGTAACACCAAGCATGACACTTCCCTTTGATCCATTGACATAAGCAAGTCTTTTTGGACCCGAAGAAGTGCAGTCTCAGTGCTGCTATTTGGACGATAGGCAGATTGAAACACTTCTGACAAGCCAGTGGACGACAAGTATTCGCGGAGTTGTTTGGAAACAACCCTCTCTATCAGCTTTGAAATAAAAGAGAGGTTTGAAACCGGTCGGTAGTTACTTAGGACCTCGACATCAAGCCCTGGTTTCTTCAGTAGCGGCGTTACTAAGGCATGTTTCATGGTGGATGGGAAAATGCCACTATCCAAAGAACTGTTTACAATATTCATCAACACGGGTGCTAGTGCTGACTTACATGTCTTCAATAACTTTGTTGGTATAATGTCGAGAGGGCACTGTTTTGATGGAGATTTCGATATAATTTCTGACAGCTGATCAGATGTGAGTGGCTTGAAACACGTCAGTTTTTTTAGTCCCCTTGATGAACCACTGGTCTGAAGAAATTCCCAGCTGAGTGTTTCATTGTTGCTAACCATATTGCATCGGATGTTCTCGATTTTGTTTACAATGAACTTCGCAAATATATTGGCAAGATCGACCGATGACGTATACTGAGGGAGTGGCGAGGACTTGTTTTTGTGAAGTAGTTTATCAATAACATCAGATAGAACTTTAGGCCGTTTTGAGTTATCGCTCACGAGGTCAGCACCTGGTCCATAGAACTGTGAGATCATTCAAGTTGACCAATTTTTCTACAGACGCAGATAAGTAATGCCCTAAATAATCGACTCCTTAACCACAGCAGAATTAAGGGTAATTTTTCATGATTTAGTTGGAAATATGGCTTGTTGCCATTCATCGGAAAGCTCTTACTGAGAGCTTTCAGATGAATGGCAACAAGCCATATTTCCGACTAAATCAGACTAAATCCTGAAAAATTACCCATAATTCTGCTGTGGTTAAGGAGTCAATTATTTAGGGCATTACTGTATCTGTTCTCAGCTGGAATTTTGAAATTCTTAACCCTTCCATGACTGGAGCTCCCATAGGGAGCCTCACATATATAAGAGAATACATTGGCCTAACAATATTTACCTTAACCTTGTAAGCCAGTGCATTCTTTTAAAAAATATATGCGAGACTCCCTATGTGAGACTCGCATATACAAGTATAAGAGAATGCACTGGCACCGGATCGTTAAATTTGCACAAGTGCAGCTCCCGTCATGAAAGGGTTCATGCCATTGACATGCATTTATAGTAAGCTTGATATCTTTGGCTTCAGGGTGGTAAAAATATATCTGATTCGATTCGAGGAACCCCTTCAAACCTCGGAGTGATAAAATATAATTTTTTGAAATTTGTTATTTCCCCAAGATATGTAATTTTTTGCAGCCTGGCAAATAATTGTCATGCCGACATCTCTGACAAAATTGCAGATGAAGATGGATAACTCTAAAATCAAGTGGCTTTGAGTGTTAGATATTTAACAATCGGGCCAAATTTCATGGAACAAAATGTTGATGTATAACATGTTTTTGACAATTTTATACCATAGTTGACTGTGGTTAGCAATATGTTTAGGCAATGGACCTATCCGTACGTCCCGCCCACCTGTAGACTGCGTGGTTACTGTTACTACGCACAACAAGCTATCTCTTCAGTGCTAAAATAGCTTCCGATGAGAAAGGACTATGTTGTTAAACGCCATGTAACACGATAATATAGTTCGTTCTGAATATCACGATTTTTAGATACCTTTGTGTGTATATATGCAACATGTAAAAGTGACTGTCGTTGGATATAAACTAAAATAGAACCAGTTTTTAAACAAAAACAGGTGTGATTGTTAGGCCACTTCCGATAAACAACAAAGATAGATGTTTAGGCATACGTTGAATCAAACGGTGTAAATGAAGCCATTATGAAACTTCAATATCAAATAGCAAATTTAATATCGAAGCTATGCTAATGGTTCACACCTTGATGAAATAAACCAAACGGGGGTGTACATGTGGTAATTAATCTATAATCCCTCTTTTGTCGAAATAAATATAACGATATCAGTTTAATATACACGAGCGTCCTGAATGAACCCTGGTGACATCAGGCCGGATGCAAAGGATTATCAAATAATGGCCTTTTAAAATTCCACTACTTTTTTTTCGGGAATAAAGTACATTAAAGAAAACGCCGACTATCATGGAGTCAGTTACATGTTGCCATGTCGAGGCAACAATGGCACAAAGTGAACTTGTTCGGTGAAGGTTGCGTGTATACACCGTGAAGCACGTGCAATGTGTGAAATTTCGTGTAATTCTCTTGGAAAACATCTGTTGATTCTCATTTACACATACATTGTCGGAGGAAGCTTTAGATTCTCAAATGGATTCAGTAAAATCGACATTTGCACGAGATCCTACAGGTTAGTGTGAATAGCAGACATTCGAACTCAATATTACCACGATGTTATAACAGCAACAAATGTATACATTTATAACGAAAAACACTTCACATAAAACACATACTCGCGGCACAATTAATATTCATAACGCATCATCGATCAGGACTACCATTTCCACGTTTTAGACTGAAATCTGTTATATATAAATATTGAAATTTAAATAACACTAGGATCCGAGTGTGGTCGTTGGATTGTTTAATCCAGCGTAAAGAGATGTCATAGTTACTTTTCTATTTAGGAAACCGAACTAAAACATGTTTAAATATCGTTTGTCAACCGGACATGTTCCCCATGCACATATCAACACCATTGTAGCTTTTTAAGACATATTTTGCTCTCGTGTTCGTAAATTCCCTATAGCTTACAACTGTTGTTAGGGACCGGCTTGTGGTGTGATTCATAGCACTAGGCATGCGTATGTCGTATCCGGGTTTAAGCTATCGGCTCATTGGCTATAATTGAAATTGGGACGGTACCTACGGATAGGTCCATTAATCGATTCTGATAACTGAAGCAGCATTTCAAAAAATGTTGGTGTTGTCGGAATGTGATGCAATGGGGACCATCGAATCAGATTGAGTACCTTTAAAGATTGAGTTTTGAACTCTGAAAAGTATGGGAGTTATAATGCAAAAACAATATTTGATGAGGTATAGAGAACACAGTATTTTCATTTATTGGCCTTAGAATGAAGATTTCCAGACGATTTAGTCTTTAAATTTGCCACCATGAATAGACACCTGTCACATAATGAATTACTACTGATAAGAATTAAGAATAGTTGATAGTAGTCCAAAAAATCTTTTTGCAGAATTGACGGCTACGATCTGTGTGTGAGAAAATTGTGGCATTCAAACTTCTTGCCACTCACAGTAGGGTGATATGGTTACAGTGATTATTTGGTACTTTATTACGCTGTTATCAGGTCACAGTCAGTAGATGATCGCATGCAAAGCTCGCTTTGATAAGAAAAACAAGACCATGACAACACAACATATTCATATAAATATAATAAATTTCATGGCGACAAATGATTTGATTGTCACTAAGAGATAGAAATTTAGGCCACATGGTGATTACAATTTTAAGGACACAATCTCAGAGTAGAGGACCAAAGAAATGATCTCAAACTTATTACTATATGATGTATTTGTGAGTTTTGTTGAAAAATCCGAAACCATAATGGTAACTACATATATGGCAAAATGACAACTGATAGAAAGAACACAAATTCTAGTGACACATTACCCTATTCGTAATTTTTATCAGTAGTAGTTCATTATGCGAAAGGTGTATATTACTGAAATAAGCCATGCCTACACCGCACTGAACAGCTTTATCTTTGAAGCCCCGCTCAATCTTCAATCAAGGTAAAGCTAGTATTTTATCGCTTATGACATATTCTGGCGATCTAACATTAAGTGAGCCTTTAACCCTTTCTTTACTAAATGGATTCTCCCAGCAGTTATTGAAGTATACATTGGAATGGTCTATTAACCACTTGGAGGAATGTTCAGGAAATATAAACAGATGACAGACATGCAAAATGATAATAGAAGTTCAGAAAGATTCCTATTCATTCGAGGGCAATGTTCATATGATGAGTTCAAATGCTTTTAATATGGCCATTTGTTGAACTTATTATCTGAACATTTCCTAAGAGAACTATTCGTCTATGAGTATTTAGTAAAGAAAGGGTTATAAATCTTGCCTATATGCGCAGAAGGATGCACAGTACTCTGTAGTCAGTTTTAACCAGTTTCAGTCAGGCATTTCTATAGACATTACAGGAACAACGACTTTTTGTTGTTGGTCGAGCAGCTCTTTCCTTGACCGACCTGTCGGCATGCAACGCTCATTAATACTGTCATCCGTCTGACATTCCTCCTTGTGTAGAGAGTATGTTATGTTACCATACTCCTGCAGGAATGGGCAGACTCCCAGCAAAAACTGACAGAAGTCCTTCCTAATCCCGAACCACCCTAAAAATAAATTGAACATTATCAGTGTTGTCAATAAAATAGTGAATTATCCTTGCCTGATCCAGCCTGATCCATGGATACAAATCAGGCTATTCCCCAGACGGAATAGCAACTATCACAACAAAATCATGAGATGAAACATGTTCGGACAATCTGCTACTGCAATAAATGTGTGATTCTGCAATTTGGATGGAACAGAAAGTTAAATCTAGACCAGCCTGACTGGGGTGAAATATACCAAAGGCCATTTAAAATTACAAAAAATACAAAATTACAAGCCTTCCAATTCCAAATTAATCACAATATCATAGTTACAAATATATTTCTAGAAAAATGCAAAATTATAACATCTAATTTGTGTTCATTTTGTGATAAAGAAATAGAGAGCACAGAACATCTACTAGTCAACTGTCCCGAAGTAAACCCCCATTATGGGAATTTTTTTCAAATATACTAAATCTGTATTGTGATCTGGAGTACTCACTAAAAACGGAAGATATCATATTTGGAATTAAAACAATGACAAACCCTTTGCCGATAAACAATATCATATTATTGATAAAACGTTACATATATGTAACCAGATGTATGAAAAAAGTCTTAAGCATTGAATCTGCATGTCATTTCTTAAAGCAAGAGTACCAAACAGAAACACTAGCAACCAAATGGAATATGTCTTTGAATAGAACCATAGGGAAAAAATGGGACAGTGTCCTTATAGTAAATTTATAAATAAAAAATAAACTTTCAACAACAAAAAAAACATACAAAAAGAGAATAGAAAAAAAAGATTGCCAAAAAAAGAGCTATCACAAATAGAATCCACATAAAGCCAGAACTCTACAAGACCCATATCCTTCTCACCTAAACAGCATTATACAGTCGAAAACATTATCTCAGAAATGCATGGATATGTATATGTCCATATGTATTTGTATATATATGTATATATGTATATATATATATAAGGGTATATATATGTGCATGGATATGTGTATGTATGTATGTAAATGAGTGACACACTTTTTAGTAGCTTCGTGACTGTAAAAGAAGCAACAATGCCTTCCAACTGAACTAATTCCAACAACTTGGCATTGATTAGTAGTAATAATAAGAAACATACATGTATATGATCCATATACCATTCAATTTCTTTTGCAGAAAATATATGTATGTTAATATTTGAATGTAAATTGTAACAAAAAACTGAATAAATTATAATAAAAAAAATGTGTGATTCTGTCATCACATACAGTAATTCCCTAAGTAATCGAGCCCTTAACCACAGCAGAATTATGGGTAACTTTTCAGGATTTAGTCGGAAATATGGCTTGTTGCCATTCATCGGAAAGCTCTCGGGAGAGCTTTCCGATGAATGGCAACAAGCCATATTTCCGACTAAATCCTGAAAAGTTACCCATAATTCTGCTGTGGTTAAGGGCTCGATTACTTAGGGCATTACTGTACCTAAGGCAATGTTCACATGTTGGCAAATTTTACAGGCAATTGGTGGTAGAGGGCTTTAGTGTGGTAGGGTATGAACAATATTCTAAAATGTACAATATCTGCCAAAAATCATTTTACAGGAGACGCAAAGAACTATATATCTCTGGAAATAGAATTAGTATCTGCCAAGGCCAAATAAAATTGTACCTTCGTTTCCGGTAATGGAGGGCAAAAAATTAGGGTAGGGGGGGGGGGGGGGGGGGGGGGGGGGGGGGGTAAAGTCTTTTTTTTTCTCTTCTTTTTTTTTTCAATTCCCATAATGCACAAGGTAATAACAGCTTAATGTATTGTAGATACAGGTATACTATGTATATAGTCTATCTGGATATAATATTGTAATGAACTCGCAAGGCACTTTATTTCATATTCTTTTCTTTAAGTTTTTATATTTATCATATGGCCTGGCAATAACAGGAGTCAGACCACTCTTTGTACAAATCTCGCATATATGAGTGACTGTCTTGACTCTTTTATCTTAGGGAAGCTTTCACCAGACCACTACCTTCCCCAATTTCCAACTTCGCCGATACCAGAACCATAGTATGCCAACTCTAGAGGATCTGACAGGGATAATCTTGGGTAGTTTTGAGAAAGGGTCCGGGGTCCATGCAATTTGGAAAAATAGATACTGTAGCAGGGTAAATTGGGAATTTTCTAATTGAAATAATGACATCAAATGAATTTTAAAAATAATATGTTTAAAGCTTAATGAACTAATGAATAAAATAACAGTGTATGTTCCAGCTCATACTTATAAAATCTGTGAGGACTCTATAAATCTGATACGTGACAAGTATAAACCAGCTCATACTAAGTCAATACCTCAAATAAATCTGATATAGACTTTATTCTAGTACAGTAGTTGAAATTATTATATACAAATTATAGTCAGGACTATTATATATGATTGATTCTTGGTATAATTTAGCAAATTCATGTAGAATTGAGTAGTTATTCCATAATAACATGTTGTGTTAAAGCATGAATTCCCTGTATGTGAGCAATATTCAACCTGCTAAAAAATCCCAACCTACATGTACCTGCACCTTCCCACAAATCATCAATGTTTCATCCAATTTTCATACTGGGGTTACATGCTTCAGTGCCTAACTATCAGAAAATTTAACAACAGATTGTTGAGAATTTGTACGAAACAATAAATTGTCATATATGTCCAAAGCCATTTAATTTATATTAATCAACATCCCTAAACATATCAAATTGAGTTATTAAATAAACATATTCCATACCCATCAGTCTAAAAGACTTTGGGTTAAAGTTGCCTATTTTGGAGGAATCGTGTTTTTGGATGTTTGTTTGCCCACTATCCCGGGTTTAGTTTGGTTTGTGAGCACGATTTTGCAAGTTAATTAGGCTAATGACTCATTGAATTAAAATCAGCAAATAAAGCTAATAGGAACTGGAAGAATCTAATGTCAAGTTGGGAGAATGAGATTGGTAATTTTCGGACCGTAAATTGGGAACTTTGAAAAAAAAAAATATTTTGCAAATCAAAACTTTACGGGGGGCCATCTGGCAAACAGGGGGAGGGCTACCGGAAATGAAGGTATTTTTTTTTATGCCCAATAATTTTGCACAATTATCCTTTATATCACAGATGTAAGATAAAATTTCATATTCATATACTAGTATATCACATGAAGCCTCTATTATATCATTAAAAAAGCCATTACATATTTTCTTATCTCTCACTAGTGATGAATAGGCGCATGCTTCCCGGGATCACTTGGCATCGCGCCAAAAATAAAACTGCGCATCTTTGCATTGTTTCAGGTGGATTAATACTGTTTCGAAAAGCCACACATGACACCAATACCAGAAAATGCAAATTGATTGCTTTGTTCATTAAAGTTAAATTCTTGTACAAATTTCATTACACTAATGAAAATAGACACAAAACCAAAGTGGCAAATTGGTGAACTATATTTTCCGTCGCCAGCCAGAGCGTGCAATACTGTCATATACAGTTGTGAAACGTCTCAGCCAATGCTGTAAATGTATGCATTTTGCAGCTTCTTTTAAGGATTTTGATTTGTTAAAATGGCATAAAGATCTGGTTTTCTCATGTGATATACAAGAACTTCAACTCGTTATGTTGGGATATAAGGTGTTTGTATTTACATTTGTGAGAAATGTTATCACAATTATTTTAAACACCAATGAATGAACCACTTAATGACAATAATGGCCATGTTGTTTCTGGACCAAAGTGCCTGAGGACACTAGAAAGTAAATAACTGTTCTCTAAATTACACCAAGTGAATGTCACCTACTGCTAACATTTGTGTGGTCTAATTGCAGAGTTTGCAAATGCAAAGGTGTTTAATTGATCACTATCCAGCTTTGAACCGTTTTTTTCAAATGGGCATATAAAAATTAGTTGTAAGAGATCAAAATAACAGGGGGAATATCTAATAATATCTATTGAATAATCTGTTAATAAGTTGATCATAATGAACGTACCATACAAGTATTGCTGCAGATATTGATATTTGATAAATTTCCATTGATATACTGCTGTGAAGGTGAACGATTTGATGTTTAGTCACTTTTGTTGGAGTCAAGTCAGTCTGAGTAAACTCATACCTAAATATTCATTACAACATTGAATATAAGGTCTGACGGATAACATCGCTATCTCATTTCCAAGTCCTCGGGATTCCGTAATCTGATTGATTGCGTAAATTATTTTCCGTCCAATGAAACCGTATGGGTTAATAAACAAGTGTTAGTGGGCGGAGACTCCCATATTGTCACCTCTAAATATAGTAACAGAGCGGAATTTCTCTGATCGAAAGCGATGCTTGCAAATACAACAGAGTCAGAAACAATAGCTTCGAAATTATATATTCGGTACGATTCGGATTAATTTGAAGGATGTGCTAGACCTGATAGATAGGCCTGCGCATGGTACCAACTTGGCCTCCCATAAATATAAATAGAACTCACTCATGTCCGTGTATTTGATTTACTTTATAATACCATGGTTTGCAAATCAAATTATTTGTCGTAAAAAAGTCATCTGAAAGTTAACACCGAGGAAATGACTTAATTTTATGCTTTTAAATAGTTCTAAAGCATCATTTTTGATGACGACCTTATTTTTTGCTCTCGGATGCAGCTTTCCGGTTGATGCAGCGAGTTCATCTCCCGAAAAAGAATAGTCGCACACACGACAAATATTATCTGCTGTAAGTTTATGTCGCGACACAGGCCATTGCTATTGCGAAGCACAACAAATAACACGTGGGGACACCTGTCAATCATCGATGTATTTTTTTTAATCCGTGACGTCATTTTGGGGAAGCTCTTCGCTGAATAGAAATGGTTTTGGCGACATAAGCTCCAGACTCTATATTTCAAATATAGAGTCGACGTTCACCCAGACTGGAGTCAAGTATGTTCAACTTCTATAAAATACTTTCAGACAATTTTGTCAAATATAGAGACATCCCCAGATACATTGCCAAAGTATTCAATGATGTACACTCGACAACTTAGGTGAATCATTTCTTACTTATTTGATTGTGACAGTTATTTATACTATTCTTAGTCCAATGATAAATATAAATAACTACAGACATCACTGACCTGAAATAGGCGACCGTGTAAAATAGGTTCTGATTTCAGAATTCACCAAGTTGTTTCTTGTAGAATAATATAATTATACAAACATTACCCCACAAACTCTTATTTTTCCCATGAAGTTGCTATTATAAATTTAATGAGCCGTACTATTTTTCGCTCAGTTTTATATTCACTAACATTAGGCCTCGTCAAATTTAAATACAAGTAAGGTATTTAAACTGGCAATATAAATTAAAAATAGCCCAAGTGTCATGAACTGACCACACATGGTATTATCTGTTGAAAGAATAGTATATAATATACTCACATATATTCCCTCCTTTTGATCCAAAGGAGAGGCAGATCATAGTTATTAATGAAATGAGTAAAGGAATACATATCGCTGTGAATTTCAGATTGCGATCACCATCTAGCTTGTTGGCTAATAATATCTGAAAGGCAATATAAATTAATTAATATATATTAAATGTGAATCAGTCCAATGCAGTGTTTCAGATACAAAGAAAAGATATGTGGTCCTAAATCCGAATTAGTATATAAATGTCATTCAAATAAGTTCATATTAAGACGGGGTTTCTGCCAGGGAAAAATAAACGGGGCCATATTGGGGAAACACATACCGGTAATGTGATGACCATGGTTCAACCCGTTGGGACATAATTTGGATTTTTGTCACTGAAAAGTAGGCATTTCCTTGCACCTGAGATAATTTCAAAGCAATCCAAAGCTACGTATATAACACAAGGTGATCCTGTACATATATCCTTTCCATCATTTCCGCAGGTGCATTATTTTTTTTACGGTACCCAGAGAATAGATCATGAAAATACACATGTGAGACCATTGTTATTGGACATCACAGCAGAAATAGCATATGGTATATGTCGTTTTCCGCTACATGATTCGCTCAGAAGATAGGGCAACAACCACTGCATACCACAACAAGGGAGATAACTCTGCAGGTCAAGCATGGACAAAATTGTCAATGTCCAATCAGTGACCCCCAGCCCTCAAGGGTATTACCATGCCAAGTACCAGCCATGTCACCCTTACAGTTCCTGAGATTTAAGAACAGGGGAATAAAAGAATAATAATAATAAAATGACACTGTAGTTCAACTTGGGAATAAAATTTTTGCTGAGCAATAAATAGAATAATAAAGAAGAAGGAAAGTAAACTAGAGGTCACCCTGATGATCCATATGAAGTTTGGTGATGATCGGATGAGGGATGTTGTCTGTAGGGTGCGCCAAAGGATAGGATAGGATATTTTATTTCCAAAACACATACATATTACATAATAATAATGAACATTATGGATAATTCTGTCGTATATTGTGGGGGATGGCATAATCTGGCAAGACTGTCTTCCTGCCATCCCCAGTATGGTAAATATAGAAAGTAATAACTTATAGTAAGATGGCCTTGGTGAGCCGTGCACATATTGTGTATATGTAATTTATGAGTTTAGGTCTTAGTTCAAGAGTGTGTGAAAATGGATACTACCCGAGTGATGTTCAATATCACGTATAATTCAAATTCAGATGATTGGGTAGTATTTTTGGCGGTTGAGGTTACAGGGACTACTGATTTGTATTGGTTGACATTGAACGCGTTAATTGTACACTTAACAGGGTACGTTCTGGGGGCAGTCTGGGCATCCTCGATTTTTACATTTGAATATGTGCGTATTGTTTTCCCTGTGATGTGTTTTTGAATACGTACCTACTTTGATTTTTAGTCATAGTGTTATCTAAATTGTTCCATGAGGTTGGGAATGCATGAAATGGTAGCTGTTCAGAAAAGGAGGTTCTCTGGGTTTTGAGGAATTTAGTCATACAAAGAGTAAATTCCAAGATAGACGCTGGTGGCCATGTTTTTCAACGAATTTCGGTCAAAATAGGAGGTTCCCATCTAGAGGTCACCCCGAAGATCCATTTGGAGTTTGGTGATGATCGGATGAGGGATGTGGTCTGTAGGATGTGCCAAAGTATTTAGTCACACAAAGACTAAATTCCAAGATGGCTGCTGGTGGCCATGTTTGTCAACGAATTTCGGTCAAAATACAATATTTTTCTAAATAAATAAAATATATATCTCCTAGAAGTATCTTGCCCACTGAACTATATGGTGTATTCCCATTCTAACTAGGATGGGTTAACAAACCCCTGAGTTGAAAACGGTACGAAAATTCTATGGTGCGTTTTAACATGGTTCATGACCTCATGATAAAACTCTATGCCAAGGTACTATTGTTCTCTTTTTTCCCCCATCAAGACATTCCTCATGAGTGGGGTGAGTGTGGAATCTGGGAGGGAGCTCAGAGTTCAGTGGGCAAGATACTTCTAGGAGATATATATTTTACTTATTTAGAAAAATATTGTATCTCTGTCAAAGTTATCTTGCCCACTGAACTATATGAGAAACCCCAGGCGAGGCAGAAACTCCGCTGTTTTACAGTACACTGGATGAATTGAGGAGATTGCGAAATAATGCATTTAATGTGCTAACCCCACCCCCATGCAGATACAAAGACCACAAGAAATTACAGTCTTATAAGGGACACGAAAAAACAGAGCAAAGGCCTCAAATTATAAAGGGGACCCCTATAAAAAGCCGGAAGAAAGTCTAATGGATAGTAGGCTGTCACATTTCGTACATATAGTGAACCATACATGTAATTTGGAACAAGAAGAAAATTTGTAGGAAACTGAGTCCCTATTTACGACAATGCTGTTGTCGGGAAGCACCAGACGAGTCAAATGTGCTGAGATTTTTCCCGGTGGACAGTGTGGTTCAGGTGTTAGTTGAGAAGCACACAACGGCACCTGGGCACATCAACCCACCAACGGTCGACCCAAGGGAGCTGATTGGCGTCCCTTACGATAGTAAAGTATTATTCTGCCATCGGCGACAAATGACAGATGCCATTTTTTTGGCTTTATTAAAAATATGGAACACAAATTTTCAACTTAGCTTCTTAGATAGAACTAGGAAAAAGAGAACAATAGTACCTTGGCATAAAGTTTTATCAAAGTGGAGATCACATTGTCCATGAAGGATTAAGATGGCCTACTCGCCACCTATTGGTTATTACATGAGGTCATGAACCATGATAAAACATACCATAGAATTTTCGTACCATTTTCAACTCAGGGGTTTGTTAACCCATCCTAGTTAGAATGGGAATTTACCATATAGTTCGGTGGGCAAGATAACTTTGACGGAGATAGGAGGTTCCCATCTAGAGGTCACCTCGAAGATACATATGAAGTTTGGTGATCATCAGATGAGTGATGTGGTCTGTAGGGTGTGCCAAAGGATTTGGTCATGCAAAGAGTAAAATCCAAGATGGCCATGTTTTTCATCGAAAATTGTTCAAATTTCATAGCTCCTATCTAGAGGTGATTCTAAACATGCCTGTAAATTTTCAAATCAATTCTCCAATAAATGCGGGCTGGGGGGGTGTGCCGTTGGATTAAAATTTGAAATCCAAGATGGCTGCTGGCGGTCATGTTTCTCAACAAGACGGACAGATGCCAACTGATGGCAAAGCTCAACTAAAAATGATCCAGCAATAAATTTGGGCTGTAGGGTGTGTCTATGGATTCAAATTTGAAATCCAAGATGGCTGCTGGGGGCCATGTTTTTCATCGAAATTCAGAAAAATTTAATCGCGCCCATCTATAGGTCACCTTGAAGCTACATATGAAGTTTGGTAAGATCGGATGAGGGATGCAGCCCGTAGGGCATGCAGAAGTAAATTGTTGATACACGCACAGATGCCAACCATGTAAAGTTCAGCTAAAAATGATCCAGCCATAAATATGGGCCAATGGATTAAAATTTGAAATCTAAGATGGCTGCTGGCGGCCATATCTGTCATCAAAATTCGGAAAAATTTGATAGCTCCCATCTATAGTTCACTCTGAAGCTACATAAGAAGTTTGGTGCAGATCGGATGAGGGATGTATCGTTTAGGGCATGCGGAAGAAAATTGTTGACGGATGCACGCAAACTTGGCAATAGCTCAAACTTTACTTTGTTAAGTTCAGCTAAAAATAAAAAAATTAAAATTACAATATACTTCCATATTTTTAATATGGAAGTATATTGTAATTTTAATTTTTTTAATAATAAAAGCATTTGAAACACCAACCTCAAATATTAGCAATGGTACAACCATGAACGAATAGCCAATGGCAGAATATATGTTGCCCCGCCTCTGTTCAGGAATGATGTCAGGTGACCTTATAAGGATAATGGCGAGAATGATAGCATAGACCACACCTATCAAGGCAACACACATCACAATCCATAGCGGGATGAACACAATCTGAAATACAGAAACAGAAAAGTGAAAGATGTATTCAGGGTTCAAAAACTCCAATTACAACAACAATATAATTTCTAATTTCATGTCACAACAAACAAGAGCTACGCTGGGCATGCAAAATACGCCTCTCTGGGGAAAATTGGCGGATGGAACCCAAATTCGAACTTGAGCTGTCTTTTCTCCTAATAAACCCACATACCAAATTTGATTGAAATCGGTTCACTCTAATTAAAGTTATCATCCGGAATTACGTCAAATAAGGGGCATAACTCCGGTGAAAATTGGCGGACGGAACCCAAATTCGAACTTGAGCTGTCTTTTCTCCTAATAAACCCACATACCAAATTTGATTGAAATCGGTTCACTCTAACTAAAGTTATCATCCAGACAACAAACTTCAGGGATTTTCTAAGTCAAATTACGTCAAAAAAGGGGCCATAACTCTCGCAAAAATTATCGGATTAAAACGAAATTCGGACTTGAGCTGTATTTCGATATATGTAATCCACAAAAAAACGGGTTTTGCGTATAAACATTCCAAAATCGAGTTATCATCCGGAAACATAAGAAAAACTTAATTTTCCGAGTCGAAAAAGGGGCATAACTCTGCCAAAAATGGTCGGACAGAACCCAAGTTCGAACTTGACCTGTGTTTTGGTGGGAGAAAGTAATATACCAAATTTGGATTCATTCCGATAAACTATACTAAAGTTTTCATCCGGACAACACATTTCAAGGATTTTCTAAGTCAAAAAACGTAAAATAAGGGGCATAACTCCGGTGAAAATTGGCGGGCGGAACCCAAATTCGAACTTGAACTTACTGTTCGGCTAATAAACCCACATACCAAATTTTATTAAATTTGGTTCACTCTAACTAAAGTTATCATCCGGAAACCAGGACGGACGGACCAATACTATAATACGGCCGTTTTTTCAAACAGGCGTATAAAAATTGACCATCAAATATGACATATAAACCAGACTTACAATTACAAAAGAAAGTAATTTTGTTATTGAAAACTTCACAGAATAATTATTGCTGTCTGTCTAAAATATTTTATTTAATATGGGTCAAATAAATGAATGTGGTCAATGACACTGTAGCTCAACTTGGGGATGCATTAATAATATTACGCTATGCAGTCAATAGAATGATAAAGAAGGTAAGTTTCAGTAAATGAATTGTATTGTGTAAATGAAATTAATTTCATTTCATACATTTCTCCAATAAATGTGGGCTGCAGGGTGTGACGATGGATTCAAATGTGAAATCCAAGATGGCTCCACGCACCCAGGTTTTAAAAAAAATTCAGAAGAATTGGACAGCTTCCATCTAGAGGTCACCCAAAAGAGCCATGTGAAGATTGGTTGGATGAGGAATGTGGCATGTAGGGTGTGCCACAGGTTTTAGTCATACAAAGAGTAAATCCAAGATGGCCGCTGGCGACAATGTTTTTTAATGAAATTCGGAAAAAAATGTTGGCTCCCATCTAGAGATCATCCCGAAGAACCTTATGAAGTTTGGTGATGATTGGATGAGGGATGTGGCCTGTAGGATGTGCTGAATGATTTAGTCATGCAAAGAGTAAAATCCAAGATGGTCACTGGCAGCCATGTTTTTAACAAACTTCAGAAAACATCATTGGATCCCATCTAGATGTCACCGCTGAATATCATTATGAAGTTTGGTGCCAATTGGATGAGGGATGTGGCCTGTAGTTGTGCCAAAGGATTTAATCATGCAGAGTAAAAGCCACTGGCAGCCATGTTTTTTAACAAATTTGGGAAAAAATCAATGACTCCCATCTGGAGGTCAACCTGAAGATGCATGTAACGTTTGGTGATGATCGGAACAGGGATGTGGTCTGTAGGGTGCACCAAAGGATTTAGGCATGCAAAGAGTAATGATTTTTATAAAACAAATCGCTAAAATTTGATAGCTCCCATCGTGAGGTAAACATGCTTGTAAATTCTCAAAACATTTCTCCAATAAATGCGTGCTACCGGGTGTGCCAATGGATTTAAATTTGAAATCCAAAATGGCTGCTGGTGGCCATGTTTTTAAGGAATTTAGGAAAAAATTGATGGCTCCCATCTAGAGGTCACCCCGAACATCTATGTGAAGTTTGGTGATGATTGGATGAGGGATGTGGCCTGTAGGGTGAGCCAAAGGAAATTGTTGACGGATGCACACACACATGAATGGACACCAACCCATGGTAACAGCTCAGTCTTTAAAAGTTGAGCTAAAAATAGCCCTAGAAAATAAATACTCAATTTAAAGTTGTATGTAACTATGGCTGCAAGGAACAATCAGTTAAGCAATTATTCTCAACCAGTGGTCTAGTTTGTGATGACTGGATATGTGATTAATCGCCCTATTATAATGAATCCATTGAATGAAACACATCATCGATCGAGTATCACTGCACATAGACAATATTGCTGCTGCTTATTGTGGTTGAATTGGTAGCTAGTTGACAATTAATCATCCCAGTCTGAAACTAGAGGTTGCACCGATGGTGCTGGCATACCCTCACAGTGAAAATCCAAACGTGTGCAGGTAGGAACCCAAATACTGAAGTGATCAAACAAGTTGTGTTCCAAAAATTATTGAAATTGGTTCATATCTGTTGGAGTTATCAAGCCGCACAGATAAAAATCAGAGAAACTGGATAAACCTGGTTTGCTCACTGATTGAGATATTGTGGCAAGCACCTTGTATACCAAAAATTGTTGAAATTGGTTCATATTTGTTTAAGTTATCAAGCCGGACAGACAAAAATCGCAAAAAAAACACAAACTAAGGTCCATAACTCAGACAAAAAAATCAGGACTACCTTGGTTTGCTTACTGATATGAGATTTTGTGGCAAGCAACTTGAATATGGCAACCAAACTTGAATACAAAAATTATTGAAATTGGTTCATATTTGTTTCAGTTATTTATTAAGCCATATGGACAAAAATGACGAAAAATTTACGAACTAAGGTCCACAACTCAGGCAAAAAGATATGGAAAAACCTGGTTTGCTCACTGATTTGAGATTATGTGGCAAACAACTTGAGAATTAAACGGTATTGAAATTTGGTTCATATTTGTTTGAGTTATCAAGCCAGACAGAAAACAAAAAATCACGAAAAATTTACAAACTAAGGTTTCCAATGTTTACCGTTAAGTTTTGATTAAACTTTGGTATATTATTGGACTAATTGGACTTATATCGGTAATTCCACTGTGACAGTTCTGTTTACATAAAAATGGTTTTGACATGCAATATCTCATTATTGGAGAGTTATTACAAATGAAAATATAAACAATGAAGTCATTCTATTCTATGTACTTGTTGATGATAGTTGTTTTACAGACTTTTATAAAATTTATGTTATTTCACATGAATCCACTTCGAACGCCTTGAGTTCCTTTAATATGAAGCTTCAACTTACCACCCAACTCCACCTGATTACATGGTCCAGTCTCAAAGCTATGAAGATGAACTGTAGAATATTTACAGAGCAGAACAATTCCAGCTGAAAATACATATGAATTGGTTTGAAGTTCTGCTGGAAAAAAGTGTGATCTGGATGTGGATGGCCAAATCACAATTGGGATATTGAGTTTCCAAATACAGTAATGCCCTAAATAATCGACTTCTTAACCACAGCAGAATTATGCGTAACTTTTCAGGATTTAGTTGGAGATATGGCTTGTTGCCATTCATCAGAAAGCTCTCAGTGTGGTTAAGGAGTCGATTATTTAGGGCATTATTGTAGATCATGCCATGAATCTCTACTATGGCTAATGCCTGTAGAAATCATATTCCACCAGTACAAAACCTGAGAACTTTTTGAAGTTTTGACAGGGAACCTTGTAAAGTTGAAAACATAACGTGGGGAATATATTTCTTAGTTATCATCTGTTCCTTAATAATATGCTTTGCTGAAGGCGAAGGTCCAAACTGGAAATTTCATGCTTTTCCATGACTTTTGTGAGCCGATATCGCAATAAACATTGAATTAATTACCCAGGAGAAATTCCATAATTGTAAGCGACGCGAAGCAAAATCGCTCATAAAGTCACTTAAATCGTGAAATATTGAGTTGGGACCTTCACCTACAGTGAATTACATTATTAAGACACAGATAATAACTAAGAAATATATTCCCCCCATTATTCTTTTGACTGTATAAGGTTCCCTGTCAAAACTTCAAAAAGTTCCCAGGTTTTGTACTGGTGGAGTATGATCTCTATGGGCGTTAGCCATATCAGAGATTCATGGCATGATCTACATATGTGGTAATCCTCATTTTTAATTAAATTCCTGTCCATTTTCCGGGGATCAAATTAGGTCCATACATGATATACTTTGAATGTACTTTAGATGCCCAATATAGACATATTGCAAGCATAGAAATTACCACTTTGGAGATAATAAAGGGTTCACATTTTCTTGACAGTTGCTCAGAAAATTATAAGAAAGAAGCATTTTTTCCAGAGCAATCTAAATAAGTTTGTGAAATATTCCGCATAAGTCTGTTTTAATATAATATCTGATAAATATATAATTACCTCAAATGACCTTTCATTTTTTACAGCCCACACACATATTCCAACGGAAATGATGGACATAAACATGATGGGTATAAATACGAGGATCCATGAATGGTTTCCTGTTTGTAGGTTTTCACATGCTAAAATCTCAAACATCAGCAACAGTAAGTGCATCCCTGTACATATTATCATCGCTTTATATTGCACATAACCATCACCTTCTACCCTGAAAATCCAATGGGAAAATAATTATATATTAATTACATTTCATGTTAATTTTAGCATTAATTATATTCCACAACATCATTTCAAGAATTGTTTTTTTAAGTTTCCACAGACGTAGACACATCTATTGCAAAATATAACATTTTCCAGTAGCAATTGCAACAAAACTATGTGTTTGAATGACTGAGTGAAAGACTTGTTTTCATGGGGCCGGAATAAATTCGAGCAATGGAGCACAAATTCAGAAAAGGGCACTTTTTTCAGTCAAATGTAATCAACAAGTGAATTTTTTTGTATTAAACATAACAAAAAAAGCACTTTCCAGGACCAAGCTCATATTAAGCTACTAGAATGGATATACTTCAGCTTAGGACAATATAACAATGATGTTCTAGCACATGTGTAAAGGTATTTCTTGCCATTTTATGAAGATTATGGTTCATTCCTGTGGAGGACGGGAGGATGGGAGGTCCCCCTTTGCTCCAGCACCCCTGCTTGTTCTGATGGTTCCAACAAATATTCATTTCTCTGTATGTACATATCATATGGGCGGTCTTCACCACTGATTTATAATGTAAAATACAATCTCTCTGATGGGTGATTTAAAGTGATATGAAACACTCCGGTTGGGTGATCAAATAGAAATGGAGAATACTCTTGCTCAAGGTAGTTATTTTTACGAATATTAATAAAAATTTACAGCACACATTCTCATACTTATATATTAATTAAATGCAATGACTCTTGATGGCGAAATCATTTGCATTAGTTTATTGCCGATTGTTGCTTCCTGAATCGAGATGTAAATATTTACAATTAAGAGTAGTTCAAACGATGATTTCTATGGAGTGGTATGGTCAATTTCTTTAGAGGTTTTTGGGGATGTTACTATAATGCTACATTACCCCAGTTGGCATAGTGCCTGGGTACTAACTTGTCAGTTCTACGCACCCGAACAAGTCCATAATATGTCTTTAATGGGTCCAAAGTAATGTATGTATCAGTCATATGAAAGCCTTAGTTGTATGGCCTATATTCAAATTTCAATGCATCAGACTAACACACAACGTAAACTTACGTAATAGATGCAACACATTTATCTAAATATTTCTTTAGGTATGCCACAAGCAGGCAGCATATGTCGTAATTTCTACCTTGTAACTGTTGTTATAGTCAATTTCAGTTAATTTCATATTGCTTAATTGCATATTTCGGATATTTGCATAAAATGTACCTGTATTGAGGATGTTTCCACCAGACGTAGCTGCCAACTCCAGCGCCAACTACCACTGTCAACTTCCATATCCAGATTGGTAAAAATATCAACCAATAGTTCCAGTTTACTTCCTTATCAAGCCGAAGTGCAAACAACAAGGAGAATACTGCTAGAGACAGAAACACCAGGCATTTACTGAAGATATAAATATAAGAATTACAACCGATATAACCATTATCACAGGTTAGTCTATATAAAACAACCTGACGTGTGACTGATTACACTAACAATTGTTCAAAACTGAAGCAAAAAAGACCTTATACATATACACATCCATGAGAAAAACAATTGATAATTTTCGTCCACACCCCAAATATTGTCAACAAATGCACATTCAGGCTTTCCGCCAGGTTTTGGGAAACGGGTCCTGTATCCGCCGAGGGGGAAATGCAGTCAATGTTTTCAATGTCGTGGAAACACTAGTGGACCTATTTTTGTTGTATCAGCCAATAGAAGAATCAGAGAGTAGATTTGCTAATCGTTTTGCATCCATTTTCTACCCAAGTTACTATGCTATCAACCGCAATAACTTTAAAACCTAGAAAATTAATTAGATAAAAATTAATTGCCAGGTTAATGTCACCGGTGGTGAAGGCCTTGCGTTGTTCCCAGTATACGGAAACGCGCCCGTTGAAGTTAAATGACTCACTATTCAAGACTCGCCAGATAGTTCAGATGCATAACGTGCCGGAATATAATACTCAGCAGATAGACGATTAGCAGGTTGGAAGCAATGAAGGAATAGAATAAAGGCGCAATGTTTTAGTTCTAAATATCAAGCTAAATTATAATAACATAGATAAGATGCTTTGAACAAATTCAACAAAATGGAATGATATATATATATTTTACGACATGAAGATAGAATCAGTGGGTATGATTTCAGTAAAAACTGAATAAAGTGTACTCTATATTCTAAATGGAACACATCGACCCTGCACGTTGAATGTTAGCTCCGGCCTACAGACAAACTGACATCCAACTTTTAGTGTTAGATCGGTCCGAGTGTGTATTCTCGCTAGAATTTCAAATAAAGTTGACAACTATTTACATTTCTTAGCACTGTCCCAACAAAATTGAGAAGTAAACATCTTTATACATATGGAATATGTCCTGTGGTATGACAGAAGGGGAAAATTGGCTGGGGGGGATGGGACCCTTAAAGGGACCCCCTGCCCTACTAGCGGAAAGCCTGGCACATTGCACTGCTTCCCACATAACTAAATGTTATAAACTGTTATGTGATCTTGATTTTTCTTAGTCAGCCAGTTTAATACATTGGTCGAGATTAGCGAGCAGGTTTTAACCTTTTGCATCAGGGTTGGCCGATTTAAATCAAATTTTTTCAAATGGTGATAAAAAGTCAAGAAATGCAATATTTAACAGGTTTTCTGTAAACTAAAACATGAGTATGATTAAACTATATACAAATTGGATAATAGATATGAAACTGTACAGTAATTACAGGCATACAGCATGGTACCGTATTTACTGTTCCTGCAATGGCCTGTTCTGCTTTATAGCATTGTTCGTATTGTTTGTAACTACAGTGGATACACTCAGATTCAGCACGCCTCACTATACACTGTTTAATTTTCTTTAGCTAACTGAGTATAGCTCTACCATATACTGCCATCTAACTACTCTAGCTGTCTAGTGCCTATACTTGATATATAGTGTGATTACCGTATGTCCTCAAGTCACTGAGAGCAAACGTGATTGATAAAAAATTCAGTTTTCATCTAAATTTGACTAAATTTATTAGTAAAAGTTTAAGCACCTAGGTCTACCTTTCCAGATATCACAACATTGGAACCCACATGGACCCAAGTGTATACATAAAGCACATGGTCGCTATATCTGTACTGCCATGATATATGTGTTTCATTGGTATATATTCACATACTAGGTGTGATTATCACTAAATCCAGCATTCTGATTGGTCGGCACCCACGTGGCTAGTTGCAGCTATTTCTCGGTGAACGCGCAACACCTCATAACACCAGGCTCATAATTACATTGACGCGTCATAGGTTTGGGAAAGACGAACGCATAATGTTTTGGGTGCATTTGGACTCGCGCAGGATTGACTTAATAAATCATCGGGTTTCAATATAAAGAGAAATTGTTCCTGTTAACTTTTGCCAAGGGTGCTATGGTATATTTTGGGCTGGTTTTGTCACGATACACTTTTAGATTTAAATACATTTACAAAAGTGGCTTTTTCGCTAAATGTATATAAATATAAGGATTAACTGTCATGTGGACTGTTTTTATGGAGATGTAACCAGCCTTCATAATTGGCTACGGCAATCAGCATTGCCGAAGCAATTTGATGAAGCAAACTGGGCCAAGGCATACTGTTGCCGTAGCGGATTGCCGAAGCCAAACAATCTGAGTTAAGAGGGCTGTGTAACCGTGAGGTAAGTGGTCATAACTTGTATGTAAAACCCTTCGGGTTTTATACAAGTTATGACCACTTACCTCACGGTTACATCTCCATAAAAACAGTCCACATGACAGTTAATCCTTATACAAAAAATATCCTAGATATAGAAATTATATAGAAACCCCCCCCCCCCCCCCCCCCCCCCCCCCCCCCCCCCCCCCAACCACGGCACCAGAAATTGTAGAATTTTTTAGTAATTAAAATTTATTATTTTCAAGAGATTTTAGAACAGAACAGGGATCTATATTAATGGAAAAAATGTATTCCAAAATGTTAAATATCAACCTTGGATTGAAATCTTGGAATAAATTCTTTAGATTCATTTGGCAAAACAAAAACAGGTTTCTTTCATGTTTATGGAATTTGGAAAGTATTTCCTGCTTGTCGCTTATGGCGTGATATATAATACCAAAACAAAACACATTTATTTATCTTATAAAAAATTATAATATACAATCTTTATTAGGATTGAATTGTATTTTAGTAATTGACAGTTTGGAATATATATATAGGTTGATATATTTAGAAATAGATATCAAATCTTATTCAAGTTTTGTTATTTATTATTATGGTTGTAAGCCACTTAAATAAAATTCGGTGTGTTTGATTGAGGATCGATGTAGCACAATCTCAATCGGTGGTCTGAAACGCTGCGGATAATTTCGCACAATCGCGCTTAACAAAATCAAATTTAACCAACATTGAGTCCATTGTAATGTTATATTCTAGTTGTGAGTGATTGTGTGAAGGGTGGACCCGGTGTTTTTACACGCCCGTGTGTTCTATGACTTCGGTCAGCCAAACGTGTACACCCATTGTTCAGCTGTTGTTTACAAAAGTAGTCCTGAACTTTTTGTCTAAAATTTATAAAATTAAACGTTTTACTGTATAATATGAACCGAGGAGGAAGTGGAAGCTCTTCATCTGAACTACTTGAAGAAGGAATTGATTTCTTTGATGCCATAAAACATAATGATATTGATCAAATACGCTCTCTAATCGAGCTCAAGCCTGATATTGTGGACAACACAGATTCCCAGGGGAGAACAGCTCTTCATCTGGTTTCATTACGGGGATTTGAACATTTGGCAGATACGCTTTGTGAATACATAACTGATGTCAATGTTATTGACAACCAGGGAAACACGGCCCTTCATTGGTGTGGTCATTTGCCAACATGTGAGGTTCTCCTGAAGTTCGGAGTTGACCCCACCATAAGGTGATTTGACACAGCACAGAACAACTTTACAAGTAATACTGAACATGAACAGGTCTTGGAAATGTGAAAATAATGGTATAATACATGTAGCTGAAAGTTATCTGCATGTGGCCACAGGAATTTGGAAATTTGAGACCCCCCCCCCCCCATACCCATACCCCTCCAATGGCAATGGTTCATTAATTAATAATATGAGATTTAAGTGGGGTTTCTGTATCAACGTTCCAAATGTTCGTGGTCGCGTCCATTTAGTTTACTGCGATGGGACTCCGGAAGCCAAATTTGTGTTAATCCCAATGAGATTCTGACGTCGGTACTCATTTCCGATTTTGTTTATTCTGGTGCTAGCAACCTTGTTTATACAACAAATAAGTGATAAATTAATAATATATAATCATCATCAATGTTTGGGGAGTAAGTCGCCATGACTTTTACCCCTTTCACATAATAACATTCATGTATAGAATAACGTAAATGAATGAATTCAGTTTTAAAGTTATCCTTGACGTTTAGTACAGATACCGCTCGTTATAACAGTTGTTATCTAATAGCTCCTTGAACTGTTGAACCGATTAGGTGGAAACAATATAATCCGATAAACTATATTCCAGCTTGTATGCTCACCTGCTCGCGGTCTTGTAGTAGTAGCAGAAACGGCAGCTGCTCCGTCATTTCCATCTTCTTCATTCATGTCGATTACACTCGCAAAATATTCTTTGAAGGTTTTCAGTGATGCCTTCAGTTCGTTGTATGTCGCGTCACGAAATGAGGGCTTTATTCGGTCAAAATTGGTCAAACATTGGCCCAACTCACCTCTCATTCGTTCTGTTTCCCTGATATTATCATCACCGACGTCATCATCATCGTTGTACAACAACAGTCATTCTGCATTGCGTATTGAACGGGATATAGTAGACAGAATGGCATCAATTTGTGAACTGTCCATGTTGGTGTCAAGCAATGAAGCAAGAATTTTATTCAAATTATTGCTCTTTACTTTAAAGCCAAAAAAGTGATGACTCCGCCCATACTATGAGATGGGCTCAATCATTCACATTCGAGGGAAGTAATGATGTGTTAACTATTTGCGCTTAAGCGCAAATGATTTGCGCTTAAGCGCAAATAAATAATAAATGTGAAAAGGGCCTCCCATAGAAATCAGCCATCCTGGCCGAATTCAGCTATAACGTTTTGGGAGGCCCTTTTCACATTTATGATTTATTTGCGCTTAAGCGCAAATATGTCTCTATCAATTTATTTGCGCTTAAGCGCAAATCATTTGTGATTAAATGCAAATACCTAACACTCCCTTACTTCCCTCTGATTGTGATGATTGAGTCCATCTCATAGTATATTATAATGGGCCCATATTAGTAGCCCCATACAGCCTCGAAATTTGAAGAAAAAACATATTTCCATATGCATATCAGCATCTCTGTCCCAAGAATTGGTGCCTCACTCCCAGAGCTCTAGTATATTTTATTAAAGGGACATCTCCTGCAGAGATATATACCATTTATATGGCCATAAATAGGGAATTAGGGGTTACTGGGGGCTTACTTCCCTCATATGGTGTACTTATTGACTTGAAATAGAGGAAAAACCCCTATTTTCATATTATCAGCATCCCTGTCCCCAACAATTTGTGTCTCCATCCCAGAGATCTAGTATATTTTATAAAAAGAGACATATCCTGCACTGATCTATGCCATTTGCATGGTCATAAAAGGTCATCTTGGGTTTACTCGGGGATTGCTTCCCTCATATGGTGGGCCTACTAGTATATAGACTTTAGTGATGTGCATATTAATTTTTATTTGCGCTTAAGCGCAAATGATTTACGTTTAAGCGTACATATTTGCGCTTGAGCGTAAATGATAGAGGTTTTTTGTGCTTAAGCATGTAAATAAATAATAAATGTGAAAAGGGCCTCCCATATCTATCAATTTATTTGCGCTTAAGCACTAACACTCCCTTACTTCCCTCTGATTGTGAAATGATTGAGTCCATCTCATTGTATATTATCATGGGCCCATAGTGTGAATATACTTTAATGGTAACCAATAACGCCCTCAGTCCATAGCCTGGAATACAGAGAAACCAAAGTCAATACAATGCTAACATTGCAGATCCTTCTTCTGAACTGTCTGCTAAATGAAAACAAATAACTCCTGTTTATACCATTTTTATGAAAGTACACCCATGACATCTCATTTCTTAGAATCCATAGAATCAGAATCTGGCATTCCGAAGCACAGTAAGAAGTTCCTTCGATGAAGCTCCACGCTTTGTAAGTGGGTCTGCAAGCTGCTTCCTTGCGATTGTCCAGGATACTTTTATTTCCTCTTACTTCACCATTTCTCTAATCCTTGAGATGTCTCGTCTCAAACGTTTGTCCAATACAAGTGTTGAAGTTTTGAGAGTTTCATTAAGAGACGAATTGTCAGTTAAACATTTTACGTACGGAAGTCGAGGTAACTTAAAAATTTCCTGAATTAAGGAAGAAACCAAGAAACCAGCATATGCTGCCTCACTTAATGCTAAGGTTTCAGAAGCTAGAGGACTCTTGGTAACTCTGGTTAGCTTCTTTGATTGCCAGCTTATTGGCGCTACTAAGCCATTTTCCCGTTCAAGAAACACTATGAATCCTCCTTGAGATGAGCCATCAGGAAGACTTGCATAAGTAGCATCAGAATATGTCACCACTTTTAACCGACTTGGGTCTCCGAGATTTGGAAACTTGAGATCAACTCTCTCAGACTGAATTTTAAAGCATGCCTTATTAGCATCATGAACTAACTGCAGAGTTGGGTTCTTTCCTTTGTTGCTCATCACACATGTTTCATAACACATATCCGGACGAGTTTGTGAGGTTACCCACATCATTTGGCCACTGAGTCTTTTTAACTCCTTCTTTTCATCTGTTCTTCTCGCATTCAATGTTTTTAATTGATGGAAATTAAAGCTCCTGATTCACAATCACACCTTTATCAGGTGACTGCTGGATATTCAGTCCCAGGTATTTAAAAGATCCATTCTCGTGTGAACCAATCTTGAAAATTCCTTTGAGTTTCAGAATAACATCACGATTAAATTGTTCACTTCCGCAGAAGGCAAAATCATCTAAATGATATGCCAAGATCCCTTTCAAAGTGTCCTTCACATCATGCCACATGAACAAGGCATTATCATAGCTGCTCACAGTCGCACCAAGTTCTAGCATGGCCTGTCTGACTTTATTGTCAATTTTCGGGGGACTATTGTAATCAGCTCCGTCCGTGCGTCCGTCTGTGCGCCCCGTCCGTCCGGAGTTATAACTCCAGTAATGATAATCCGATTTGGTTGAAACATGGTATGTAGGTGTCTCAACCAAGCACACAGGTGCTCTGCAATTCTGGGATTGATCTGATGTTCTTTTATGGAGTTATTTCCCTTTTTTTTACTTAGAAAATTTCTCACTTTTTCGGTTTCCGGTTGATATCTCAAGTTTGGATCCTTTAATTTTCCCTAGAGTTATGGACTTTTTTCAACTTAGAAAATTAAATTTTCTTCTTTTTCTTTTGTTTCCGGATGATAACTCAAGTTTGGACTGTTCAATTGAAAATTCGTTTTTTTTTGTGAGTCATTGATATCAAAATACAGGTCAAGTTCGAATTTGAGTTTGATCCGATGGTTTTTCTCAGAGTTATGGGCTTTTCGACTTAGACAATTCAATTTTTCTTGTTTTTTCTTTGGTTTGCGGATGATAACTCAAGTTTGGATTATTTAATTGGAAATTCTGTTTTTTTGTGGGTCTTTCATATCAAAATACAGGTCAAGATCGAATTTGAGTTTGATCCAATGATTTTTCGCAGAGTTATGGGCCTTTCGACTTTGAATTTTTTTTTTTATAATTTTCTGTATGAGGGTACATTCATGATTCATGGTGTAATCAACTCCTCCTACAGTTTTGATCGTAGATATTTGAAACTTCAGAGTATTGTTACCCACATATTACAGATGTGCAACATGTATATAGATGATGGAAAAATTATTTTTTAACGGAATTATTAACCCTTTCGACTTAGAACATTTCAACATTTTTTTTAATTTCTTAAACAAAGCGGCCATCAGCATTTTTTAAAATTTCTTTAACAAAGCGGCCATCGAGTTGCCACGTTGTCGGGGGACACTGTGGTCGGCCGACCTTTTATTATACCAAGAGCATGGTGCATCGTTTAAGCTGTATATACACCTTTTCAGCTGCCATACAGTGTCTTCAGGACAAACATCCTTTGGAGGCTTTAAGAACACATCGCATTGCATTTGTTTTCCTTGAAGAAAAGCAGCACTTATGTCTATAGATTGTAGCTCCCAAGATTTAATAGCTGCTGTGGAAAACACCATTCTCAAACTTTCTCTGCAATAAGTTGGAGAATCAGTTTCTAATTTTGTTGAATTATCCTCAAATCCACAGGCCACTAAACGTGCCTTTACTTTCTTTGATCCATCTGCTAGTGTTTTCTCAGTAATGATCCATCTTGACGATATAGTTTTTTGATTGTCAAAGGGAACTTTCTTGAAATACATCATTCTGAACCATATTTTCCAGTTCCTTCTGTTTCGCATTAACCACTTCTTGCGAGAACTCTTTATTCAGAAGTCATTAAGACAGCATTCTCATCTTCATCTGTCCAACTTTCAACATGGTGCCAGTTGACACATATGGGTTCTGCATCATCCATCACTTTGATATGAATCCAATTCTTGTATTTCCCGCTCTTCTTAGGCTGCATACCTAAAACTTTCCCTTTTTTCCACTCATCACTGGAATTTAGCTTAAATTTTTTTTCAGGAATTTCGATGTCTTTAACATTTTGGCGAGAGTCTTCTACTGTGTCATTTAAGGAGTCACTCTCTGTTTCTGCATCAGGATCACGTTCAGTGTCACTTAAGGAGTCTGGATCCTGTTTAATACTTGTCTCTTTAACAATGTCACAGTCTTGGTCCATTAGGTGGAGAACTATCACAAATCTTATTCTCATCATCGTCAGGTTTCCTCAACTTTCCATATTGCCCTTTTACCTTCATGAGCTGACAAGGATGCACTCGATAGTATGCACCACCATGTCTAAAGAGAACAAACTGTCCCTCTTGACCAAGTACCACCGCAGGTCCTTTCCATCCCTTGAAATTCTTCCGTTTATAATAGACTTTGTCTCCATTGAAGAAATGTTCATCAGAATATGTTCTCGCTTGGTGCCGAAGAGCTCTCTGTATACGCTCACTTGCTTCAGCTTTAATGAAGTTCTCTCGTGATTTATGCATGGCTTGCATATTTGTCTGAATGATATCTCTTGATGTTGCGGGTTCCAATGCAGGAATATCATCTATGAGAACTGAAGGAATGTTTATATTCTGTCCAAAAACTAGTTGGTTGGGACTAAATCCACCATGATTTTGTTGTTGTTACTATGTTCAATTTCTCATTCATTTCACGGAAACACTCATTGAAAAATTCACCACCATTGTCCGAAAGAAATTTCGTTGGAGATCCAAAATAAGCTATCCACATCTGATAAACCTTTTGCACTATCTCATCCTGCTGTTTTGTGTGCATGCAGCAGAATATCTGGTTGCTGCATCAATCAGATGAAGAATCCTAGACTTGTTATGTTCATGTTCTTTCAGGTCCATACATACTACTTGATTGAACTTGTCAGCTAATGGAAGTCCAACAACAGGTCTATAATGCGGCTGTTTGAATTTTTCACATATTTCACACGAGTCACATACCTCTCTTATGGCATCAAGAAATTCCTTGTCATTGAAGTCCTTGCTCTCCTGAACTAGATTACACAGCTTTTCTTTAGATGCATGTGAAAACTGCCAATGCAGCTTTACAGCTTTCACTTTCTTTTCCTGTATGGAAAGCTTCTGAATATGCAGTGCTGTATGAAGAATGACGGAGTGTGGACTGTTATCACACAAAAGCAGCTTTGTGAGCGGGATGCAATAATTTTCTGATCCTGTACATTTCAATTTCACATGATGTCCTAGTACATTAGCTGTATCGGATTTGAAATTGACCACCATATCTGCACGCTTCATAGAAGCTCTGCTCAGAAGCAAAGGAATTTCGTTAGGAACAACGACAGGTCAAGTTCGAATTCGGGTTCCGCCCGCCAATTTTCACCAGAGTTATGTCCCTTTTTTGCCAATTTGAGGTTTCCGGATGATAACTTTAGTAAATGTGTACTGAATGAAATTAAATTTGGTATGTAGGTTTACTAGCACTAAAGACAGGTTTTTATGCACAAACAACGGTCGTATCAAGCCGACACAAGTTTAGAGGCGGACATGAGGTCTACGGACCTTTTATTCGACTTAGAATTTGACCTTCTGTTAACATTTATGGTTTCCGGTCGATAACTCCAGTTTGAATTATTTGATCTTAACCAAAGTTGGTATGTGTATTTCCCAGCTAAAGATACAGGCCAAGTTCGAATATGGGTTCCGTCCAATTATTTTTTACATGAGTTACGGCCCTTTTTGTCCGCCGACTCAACGGGTTCGGAGGACTATTATAATCAGCACGCCCGTCCGTCCTTGCGTGCGTCCAGATGATAACTTTAGTTAGAGTGAACCAAATTAAATTAAATTTGGTATGTGGGTTTACTAGCAGAAAAGACAGGTCAAGATCGAATTCTGGTTCCGTCGGCCAATTTTCACCAAAGTTATGCCCCTTTTTTTTGTCCGCCAACCCAACGGGTTCGGAGGACTATTATAATCAGCACGTCCGTCCGTCCGTCTAGCCGTCCGTCCGTCCGACTAGCAGAAAAGACAGGTCAAGTTCAAATTCTGGTTCCGTCCCCAAATTTTCACCAGAGTTATGCCCCTTTTTATGTTTACCCATACCATAGTATGGTAAACATAGTGTCGTTGCCCGGATTGACCACTCGTCGTCCGTCTGTCTGTCTGTCTGTCCGTCTGTCTGTCTGTCTGTCCGTAGACACTTTACGAGTAATGCGATAACTCAAACATTTTCTATCCAATCGAAACCAAATTTTGTATATGGGTTTCTCAGCCCAAAATACAGATCGAGTTCGAATTTGGGTTTGATCCGAGATATTGTTACAGAGTTATGGCCCTTTTTCAACTTAGAATTCACGCATTCTGCCATAACTCAAACATTTTTTATCTGATTGGAACCAAATTTGGTATGTGTGTTTCACAGCCAAAAATACAGATCGAGTTCGAATATGGGTTTGATCCGATTTATTTTAAAGGAGTTATGATCCTTTTTTCGAAAATAAAATAAATTTTAAAAAAATCCGATGCTCTAACCAAAATATTTTTTTGTCCAATTGTGTTCATATTTGATATGTAGGTTTATGATGACACACCCCTCACCTGTATAGTTTTTGGTATTGATTGGTTGATCAGTTTAGAAAATAATTAACCCTTTACACACATGCTATCCAATGCAATAAGTTGAACATATTTCTTCTGATCTGCCTCATATTTCTTACCTAGGTTTTTCTTAGCACGTTCTTCATCTGTATGGTTTTTGGTATTGTTTAATTAACCCTTTTCACTCTTATGTTTACTTAGAATTCACCCAAGCTGCTATGACTCAAAACATTTTTCATCTGATCAACACAAAATTTGGTATATGAATTTATCACCCCTAAATACAGATCGAGTTCGAATATGGGTTTGATCCGATATATTTTAACAGAGTTATGACCCTTTATAATTCAAGTAATTACTGCTGGGAATTTGAAGAGAACATATATCCCACAGCAATGTGTGTTATTGAAATGAGTTAATTATCACTATGACATTAGATACTACATGCTATAAAACATGATAGTGGTACCACTGGCTGGCTGGACTTGTTATCATAATTATGTCAAACTGTGATTGATTACTCACTCTCTGGTGGAGTTCTGCTTTCCGTGCAATATGAAGTTAACCCCTTTGTTGAAACAGGTTTATTACATTAGCTATATGCACACACTATATGACACCTATTCTAAAATAATAAATTGGAATAGTCCATTGTTACTTTGTAGTGTTGTTTTACAAACATTGTTCTTTACAAACACTGTTGTCTTATCTTAGACAAAAATTTATCCACACATTCCTTAGTTCCATAACATGATGTCATTGAAAATGATTAACCCTCTCCACACATCATATGGTTTTGATGCTTTTCATTTAATCATTCTCCTATGTTATGTCCAGGTTGATGGTGATCCACTTTTGATTTGCATGGATTTGGGATTAAAATTAAACCATTCCATAGACACATATTATGCGATAGACAGATATAATATTATCCCTTTCACTTTGAGCCAGGTTCAGTAAGGGTTTCAATACATCACCAATTGAATATTCATCATTAGAGGAAATGTCTTATTTTGAAATTCCCTCAATTGCATTTGGGCTCCAGGATAATATTAATGGTGCTGGTATTCTTGAGACTGACTTATTGTATGGGGTTCTAAATCCAATGACATGCTTTTCATAGACTATTTTGTGTTTATCAGTTCATTAGTTTGGGTAAGATTAACCCCATTCTATCCGATTTGATAACTCAAATATTTCCATTGATTATGTTCATAGTTCTTGGCATAGTTGACGATAACACACCCCTAACCTGCATAGTGAGGGTCATTTGGTTTATTTGCTTAAAAATATTAACATCCTCCACCAATCCTGTTGACACAATGTGATAACTAAATATTTTTCACACGATCACTATATAAAGTGTGAATTGTTGAAACTTTTGCACTCATGAAAAGGTTGGTGTAAGGATTTATAAAATTTATAAAAATAGCTAATCGCTATCGCCAAGGTATGGGTTAAACATCTGCCGATCGTGATCGGCCTCTCGTTGTCCGCCGACCCAACGGGTTCGGAGGACTATTATAATCAGCCTGTGCGTCCGAGGTTTCCGGATGATAACTTTAGTTAGAGTGAACCAAATTAAATTATATTTGGTATGTGGGTTTACTAGCAGAATAGACAGGTCAAGTTCGAATTCTGGTTCCGTCCGCCAATTTTCGACTTAGAATTTGACCGTCTGTTAACATTTTTGGTTTCCGACCGATAACTCCAGTTTGGATTATTTGATCTGAACCAAAGTTGGTATGTGTATTTCCCAGCTAAAGATACAGGCCAAGTTCGAATATGGGTTCCGTCCAGTTATTTTTACATGAGTTACGGCCCTTTTTCGACTTAGAATTTGACCGTCTGTTAACATTTTTGGTTTCCGACCGATAACTCCAGTTTGGATTATTTGATCTGAACCAAAGTTGGTATGTGTCTTTCTCCCAGCAAAACACAGGCCAAGTTCGAATTCGGGTTCCGCCCACCAATTTTCACCAGAGTTATGTCCCTTTTTTTCGACTTAGAATTTGACCGTCTGTTAACATTTTTGGTTTCCGACCGATAACTCCAGTTTGGATTATTTGATCTGAACCAAAGTTGGTATGTGTATTTCCCAGTTAAAGGCATCCAGCCTTTGATCCAAAATGAAATAAATATTGCAACATCAAGTAGTCTAATCATTTACTCAAGGAATTTTTAGCTTGAGATTAGTAATACAGTGGGACAAAATGACGTGATTCACGGTGATTGGTACAGACTATGCCTAATTCCTAAATGCTGATGTTATGCTCTCTTTGAAGTAGCATACAAATTGCATTGTTGTCTGTTAGAGATGTACTGTCAGCAGTCTGTCGCCATTACTGTCCATCATTCAAGAAAAATCAGTTGTAAAGAAAAACCAGTTGGTAGCATCCTGCCCCATTTGGAGCCTCACCCCATGTCAACAGATTCCAGCCAAAACTGTTTTCTAAAGATCAAGTTGGGAGTTGACCTTTGCGTTGTTATTATTTAATGCAAGTTTTCAGTTTCGTAGAAGGTTGGAACCTCAGTTATTTATTGTTATTTTCGGAGATTGTGTAATGTTTGTTAAATTTTCCATTTTGTTTTTAGTCCTGGTGAGCCAAGTTTGATAATGCTAAGTTGATGATGTTCCCATTGGGTTGTGGGATTTGAGGGGGGCCAAGCAATCTCTCTCTCTCTCATTCTTTCATCCTCTCTCTGACTACTTGTCCAGATATGAACCATCACTTTTGTTTATCATAATTCACAGGAAACAGTTGAGAAGAGAAATATTCTCACTTTCCTTTTGCTGTTTATAAAACCTTCAGCTCATAATCGTCTTTATAAATTGGTATTTATTAAGAAAGCAGGGCTATCACCAGGATGTTCAGTTGTATAGTCGGATTGAACACTAGCTCACTATTGGTTAAAAATTGGGTATAGTTTCTAGACCATATCATGAAATTAACAGTTTATTAGAGGAGGAAAGACTGCGCAATTTGTTTTTTCACTGTTGTGGTTGAGTAATATTAAAGATAAGGGCGGTGTTGGCTGTGGGTATGCTGTTAAAATATTCACCTCTGTCAAAAACTGCCATAAACAGAAAGAATAGTAAAATATAGACAGACTTTGTTCTTATACCAATCAGAAATATGGCATAAACAGTATGTTATTGTCAAATGTTATTCCTTTGTTATGTAAACAAAAGCAATAAACGTTACAGAACCTGACTTTTGTTTAGATCTGGATATGGTCAACATAAAGAGCGTTATTTGTTACTGTTTTCCTGATATGGAAATAATAAAGAGCGTTTATATCATTTGTGTGTGAATAACCAATAAAATTTAGCTGTGTATGTAAACAGAAGCAAAACGTCTACATTACACGATCAGGCTCTTGTTTACGTACACCATCGTACGTCTTGACGACAATATACTATTTACGCACTGATTATGTTTGGCATATGAACAAAACTATGTATATTTTAATATTCCTTCTGTTGATGGCGATTTGAACAAATATGAATATTTCTGCAACGAACGCCGCCCGTGCCTTTAAGGAGTTCAAAGAAAGAGTCTGAATAAAATACTCTGGATATTGCTGTCGATGTTCAGTCGGTAACGAGTCTGCTGTATAAAGGTCAAGATTGATCATCTGGACAATTAATGCCGCTGCCTCTCCATCGAGGCTGGTGATGGGGGAAAAATTTGCTGTATAAAGGTGCGGCTGCAGCTACCGCATACCACGCAAGCATTCTGAGACGTTTTTACCACTTGTATTTTTTGCAATTTTTCTAAGGGGACCGTGTGGTGGTGGGGGCCCTCAGCATCTACCCACCTGAATCCGTACTCTCCGTTAGGTGGGTTACCTTTGACGGATCCACGCCAGACCTTTGAGGCATGTTTAATACTGTACATGTTGATGTGCACTCATGTGTTAATTTAGCTGGAAAAAAAGCGAAATCCCTCCAGATGTGATATCTTAGCGACAAGGTGGTTAATTGATGCCTGGGGTCAGATTCGGGTCACATTCACTCTCACCAATGGGATGAGGCAATTAAAATTTCTCGGTGCTGGACGTTTTTGTTGTTGTTGAAACTGGGATTAATAACCAATGTGCTGTATTGTGCTGCTACTGTATTGATCTTAGTTGTTTCAGGGCCATAACTCCATAAAACAATCACAGACAAATTTCTCAATAGCCCAACTTCTGTCTCCTGTATGGATTTATAATTATTTCTAAACCTGTCTATCATGTTTCAACAGAGAAAGTGGTAATAAATAATAATAACATGACATTGTCAGGCATTATGGTGTATTATTAGTATTGACCCACCAGCCATTATTAGCAGACTTTCACCTTATTAATGGCCATCTCGGCCCTTTAATAAGCTGTCAGGCTTTCTGGTTCGAGGGCCGTCAATATACCTCAATGCCCTCCAAAATCATGTTATTGTTTTAGTCATAAGTAATGAAGGCTTTTTGAGCAATTCTAGTTATTCTTACCGGATTATATAATCTGTTCATGCGCAATCCAGTCAGCCAGTGTCCTGACAATATAAGACTTCAAAGACTGAGCAGATTATATATTCTGGTACTTAAAGATGCATAAACCGAATTAACGTTCCCAAATTAATATTTGATTCGAGTCAAGGAACCCACCCATCAAAGCTCAGAGTGATCTTTGAAATCTATTATTTTTCAGCACTTGTCCTTTTTGGTGGCCTGGCAAAAAGTCGATGAGCCAATGGTCTCGGCCCAAATTGCGGATGAAGATGGATAACTCTAAAATCAAGTTGAACAAAATGCTGATAAATAACACGTTTTGGGCAATTTTATACTATTATATAGTTGACTGTGGTTAGCATTATTTTTGGGCAATTAATCAATTCTGATAACTGAAGCAGCATTTCAAATCGGGCTACAGGTCATACCTTTGGTCGGATCATTATAAAATTTGTCATAGCTGTTTACATTGACATGTAGATGGGAACGAGTAAATTTGACGTCATTCGGTCATAAAACATGGCCACTGACTGCCATCTTGGATTTTACTCTTTGCATGACTAAATCCTTTGGCACACCCAACAGTCCACATCTCTCAGCCGATCATCACCAAACTTCATATTAATCTTGATATTGATCTAGTAGATGGAAGCTATCAAATGTTTTTGAATTTCATTCGAAAACATAGCCGGCAGCAACCATCTTGGATTTTACTTTATAAATATCTCTTCATGTTGATAATCTGGTATTACTTAGAAATTTCAACTTTCCGCATTCCTAATCGCTCCATTGACTGTAAAAAATGAAATTAGTCCCTTTCCAAGTTGAGCTAGTGTCATTGACACTTTCATTTTATATTACAGTTGGTAAAATCTCAAATAAATTTTTGTGGACTTTATTTCTTTATGTGCCTAAATACTGACATTATAATAATTATCAATAAAATATTCAATTACAAATTATGACAGCAGTCTATACTATAATAGATTGTCTACTACCAGCTAACTTTAATTATGATAGCAGTCTATACTATAATAGATTGTCTACTACCAGCTAACTTTAATTATGATAGCAGTCTATACTATAATAGATTGTCTACCAGCTAACTTTAATTTTGATAGCAGTCTATACTATAATAGATTGTCTACCAGCTAACTTTAATTATGATAGCAGTCTATACTATAATAGATTGTCTACTACCAGCTAACTTTAATTATGATAGCAGTCTATACTATAATAGATTGTCTACCAGCTAACTTTAATTATGATAGCAGTCTATACTATAATATATTGTCTACCAGCTAACTTTAATTATGATAGCAGTCTATACTATAATAGATTGTCTACTACCAGCTAACTTTAATTATGATAGCAGTCTATACTATAATAGATTGTCTACCAGCTAACTTTAATTATGATAGCAGTCTATACTATAATAGATTGTCTACCAGCTAACTTTAATTATGATAGCAGTCTATACTATAATAGATTGTCTACCAGCTAACTTTAATTATGATAGCAGTCTATACTATAATAGATTGTCTACCAGCTAACTTTAATTATGATAGCAGTCTATACTATAATAGATTGTCTACTACCAGCTAACTTTAATTATGATAGCAGTCTATACTATAATAGATTGTCTACCAGCTAACTTTAATTATGATAGCAGTCTATACTATAATAGATTGTCTACCAGCTAACTTTAATTATGATAGCAGTCTATACTATAATAGATTGTCTACCAGCTAACTTTTTTGTGCAATTGACTCAAATGTTAAAGATACATAATCCGAATTAACAATCCTCAATTAATATTTCTTTGGCTTCAGGGGTAAAAAATATATGATTCGTGTCGAGGAACCCATGTGAGTAGAATGATTTTAACGGCTCAGCTAACAATGTCCGCCAATTATTCAGGATTATTTATATTTTTTAACCCCGGTGACCTCAAAACGTGCGGCGATCAGGCATTTTCAGTAGCTGGGCCATTTCTTTGGAACCAACTTTCTATCAAAACTGCACTAAATATTTCGGAATTTAAATTGGCCCTCAAGACTCATATCTTTCAAAATGCTTTCCCGCCAAAGGACAAAAAACCCGATGAAATACACTGCACGATTTGATGAAACCATGGTGTCTCAATTTATTTAATGCATGTACATGTATGTATGTATATGTATATATTTGTCCATGTGAAGCCTGAGAGCACCCCGATGGATTTGTGGATTAAAACTGTATTATTATTATTATTATTTTAATTTCATTCAAATATCTTTCCAGAAACAAGATGGACTTCACACCCTGGATTTTAGCTAAAAGAAGAGGTGTGCCCCAAGATGTCATTTCATTGCTACAGAAATCATGTGAGAAGAAACTGAAAGCACGGACTTCCGATGAGCCAATGGACACAAGCTTCGCTAGTGTGTGGGTGGACCTATGTAGGGATATAGGATGGCAGAATTTGTTATTGTTAGCACTGGGAATTGTGTTCATGTCGTTTTATGTAGCTTATACACTGACTGGTTACCATGAACACACAGAGATCAGGATTCCCATAGATCTTGACACCACTCATGTCACAGTTTAGTGTTTGTTCAGTCTATGAACCCAGACTATTGAACAGCTAGGCATTCGGCGGTAATCCAAACATTCTAATATCCTTCATATTACCACATATCACTTTCCCCGCTGTAGGATGTCACCACCCATGTTTTCCATTAAACATTCTACACGACTCTCTTCCACATGCATGGATTGGCTTTAGTTGCATTCTGCCATGATTATTGGTTGGCTGACACTGACTTAATACATTATGAAAGTGATGGAATTCCCTGCTATTTGTTTCTGACCATCGAACGCATAGATGTTTAATAGTCTGGGTTCTCTCAGACTGGTGCTTCTTCTGGTGAATACTAGTAGAATACAACATCTAATTGCTTCTCCAGCAGGGAAGTGAATATTCCAGTTATTCTTCAGAGACTGAAGATACGTTAAATTGTACAGGAAACTGCAATAAATTAACCTCAAAGTTCATGCCCTGGAGAAAGACTTAATTAAATTCATTACTTGTGATTATTATATATTCCAGTTGGTAAAATCTCAAATAATTTTTTTTGTGGACTTCATTTCCAGTAACTGTGGACACAGCCTGTGACCACAGCTTTTGCCTCAATCCTGACATTATAATAATTGTCAACAAAATATACAATTACGAATTATGACACTAGTCTATACTATAACAGATTGTCTATCAGCTGGCATTTCGCGAAGAAATTTGAACAAATGACTCAAATGTTAAAGATACATAATCTGAATAAACACTCCTAAATTACTATTTCTTCAGCTTCGGGGGTGAAAACTATTAATCCGAGAGCCTGCTGGGTTCTATTTGCACAATCGCGTACGAAAAGTTTGATGCCCCAGATTTATTACACCCCAGGAACCTTCAAAGAAATCCGATTTCTTAAGTTCCGCATTCCTGGCGTTTAGGGGCCAGAGACCCCACAAAAACCCCAAACATGACTTCTATTTGAACTTTTGAGTACAAAGCTGATTTTTACATTAATAGTGCTCTAGCCATCACTGATCAACAATACACAATTTCTGAAACGAAATTCCCTGGCGTTTTTTTTTCTGACATGATTTCCTGCTATATAACGCTGGTCATAGAAAACACCCTCTAAGAAACGAAACTCCGTGGCGTTTCATTTAAGGGGTGGGGTTGAATATAACCAAACAACCCCCTCCCCCATAATAGTTCTATTTGCACTCTCGTGCGCAAAATGTTTTTAATACTTAAAATTTGCCCATTATCATCACTGGTCACAAACCAAGTGATAAGAAACGAAATCCCCCGGCGAATTCATTAAAAAGGGTGTAGACAATTATGAAACAATAAAAAAATGATGTTACCTGATGTTACGGGTACGTTCACACGCTGGCAAATTTAACTACCAATTTTACATGAATTTCGTCGCAATAGGCTGTAGGCCTGTATTCGGTGCTTGGTCAGAATCAGTAGTGCAGTAATTTGTACTCATAAAAGCGATAGAACAAAGGAAAAGATATAATATGTAATTTGAAACTGTATGATATATATTATGTAGCCGTCTATTAGGAATTCCATGAACACTTGACAGTCAATTTTGCCGGCTGTATGTGAACGTAGCCTATAATTAAATGTTTTTTTTTTTTAATTTCATGTTGTTAAATTTGTTTTAATGGTCCCGCATCACACACTATGCATAATGTAGATATATACCGCCTATACTTCTCGCTTTTCACTGGTGTGTGAAACAATGTTTGCAAGTAATTAGTCAACAAATTCCGATGGTTTCTTTTCAAATCAAATCGATTTAATTGACAAACTTTTCGGAGATCGGAATGACTTGTCCGATTTTTGGAAATTACATGTAAAAAAAAAAAAAATAACATTGTCATGTAGTATATGTTTGACTTCATAGTTATTCATCTAACTCGTCGCTATCATCTGCATCATCATCATCATCGCCGTCTGCATTCTTTGCGACTTCGTCATCAGTACATTCATCGCATCCAGAGTTTTCTGGGACCACAGTCTGGCATTTGTGGTCCGCCAAACCACACGACACGATAGCAACCGTCAACCAGCTCCCAACCTAAACTCTGTTGTTTTGGGATATGATGCCACATACAGCAACAATCTTAGCTCTCTATATTTTCTGGTCCACTACATCTTCGCATGGTGGAATGCTACTCCCCTCTATGCCCTTCAAGTTGGATAGAAGTTTACATTTGTTCTTATAGGGCGGTAGGCTTTCTCAAATGTGGAAAATCGGTTGTAGTTATTATATAAAGTGGAATCAGCTTACATGCACCATAAATGACGCACGTGTAGTATTTCAGAGCTTCGTACGACTCCTTTGACATTGTATCTGTCGCGAGATCAGAGAAAGCAGCAATGAAGCTCTTATCCCACACAAGCAGTTCGAATGGCCTCTTCTTTCCCTTCCTAGCAAATGCTGCAGTATAATCACACCCTGTGTATGCATGGAAACCAGACAAGGCTGCACAATATTCCGGACCAATCGCAGATTCTATCGACGAAACGTCTACATATCTTCAATTTACCGGGTACTGACGTGCCGACCTCCATTCAGATACTTGAAGTGACTCGATGAATGTGATTGTGTATGATTACCAAAATATTTGTATCAGACGCTCGCACAACAAGTTTGCCCCTAGGGATATCGTGGTCAGCATCCACCATGTGTAAACATACTCTTGTATCTGCCTCTGAGTGATTGCATTTCAAATGTTCAACAAGCTGCCTGTTCACCTTTCCGTCATTCACGGTGTACATCCAACATTCATCATCAACTCCTAGATACACTGTTGAGCTGCTGCTTGAAGGAAGAGATTTTAGTGCTTTGGGGATATCTTTAGGTTGGAGCTAATCGGGACCTAAACTTACATACGAGCAATCGTCCGCTCCTCTGCGATCTCGTTCGCAGTCTTTGATAGATGGCTCTTCGTATGTGTCGAACACCATATCCACGCGTTTAGAAGGATGGACGAGAACAGCATGAAGTAACACACGAGACAATCGACAATAAGTCGGTGGCAGGTTTGGTGGAAGACAATTCTAGAGAAGGAAATTACCATCTCTGATATGAGTATCGATACCGTCTAGCTGCTCTTGATCTGATGATACCATTGCTTCCAGCAATGAAAATAGTGAACTTTTGTCAGTGTGATTCATAGTTCCATCAGGCTTGCAAAGTGAGAGAGGAACGTGTGCAGCGAAGTTCCTTGATATATATCGCCGCGACAAATAACTACAACGCAAGGCTTCGATGAAGCGTAACAAAGAGGAGCAGAGCTGCACTTCTTGGTGCTGCTTTTGAAAGGTCAGGTTTAAGTAAAACTAATGATGCCCAGAAAGAGCTGTCCAAAAGCCGAATTAGATGTGACAACGCAGATCTCAAGAAGTTGATTAAAACCATCCAGGCTAACGCGAATCCTTTCACAATGGACTCACCAGATCTCATCAACACTAGTAAATGCGCCACGACAGACGTCAGCGAATCCTTGCTCAATGTCAGTGACGTTGGTAAAGAGAAGCGCGAAGCATGACACTTTTGTTGATGATTGCAAAGAAGACCCCGGACCATTTGAGAGCACAGTCCACAAATCTAAACTCAAAACATTTGCCAATATGGGTGCAAAAAACAGAAGATAAAATAATCTGATTATCAAGGAACTTCGCTGCGCACGTGACATGCTTGTGAGGATGGCGGTGATAGCAACAAAGCGCCAAGTTGATCTTGAATATCTCCTAGAATTTCCGTTAACATCCGTTCTTCTCTCACTTTGCAAGCCTGATGCACATTGACAAAAGTTCACTATTTTCATTGCTGGAAGCAATGGTATCATCAGATCAAGAGCAGCTAAAGGGTATCGATACTCATATCAGAGATGGTAATTTCCTTCTCTAGAATTGTCTTCCACCAAGTTTTAACCTGCCACCGACTTATTGCGGATTGTCTCGTGTGTTACTTCATGCTGTTCTCGACCATCCTTCTAAACACGTGGATATGGTGTTCGACGCATATGAAGAGCCATCTACCAAAGACTGCGAACGAGATCGCAGAGGAGCGGACGATTGCTCGTATGTAAGTTCAGGTCCCGATTAGCTCCAACCTAAAGATATCCCCAAAGCACTAAAATCTTCTTCCTTCAAGCAACAGCTCCACGGTTCTTTGTCAGAGACTGGTATTCTGAACATCATCTAGCCTTTTTGATCAACCGAGAAGTGTATCTAGGAGTTGATGATGAATGTTGGATGTACACCGTGAACAATCATATCCCAAAACAACCGAGTTTAGGTTGGGAGCTGTCCGAGCTGGTTGACGGTTGCTATCGTGTCGTGTGGTTTGGCGGACCACAAATGCCAGACTCGGTGGTCCCAGAAAACTCGGGATGCGACGAATATACTGATGACGAAGTCGCAAAGAATGCAGACACGATGATGATGATGATACAGATGATAGCGACGAGTTAGATGAATAACTATGAAGTCAAGCATATAGTACACGACATTGTTATTTTATTTTTGTTTACATGTAATTTCAAAAATAGGACAAGTCATTCCGATCTCCGAAAAGTTTGTCGATTAAATCAATTGATTTGAAAAGAAACCATCGGAATTTGTTGACTAATTACTTGCAAACATTGTTTCACACACCAGTGAAAAGCGAGAAGTATAGGCGGTGTATGACTACATTATGCATAGTGTGTGTTGCGGGACCATTAAAACAAATTTAACAACATGAAATATAACAAAAAACATTTAATTATAGGCTACGTTCACATACAGCCGGCAAAATTGACTGTCAAGTTTTCATGGAATTCCTAATAGACTGTACAGCTACATGTTATATATCATACAGTTTCAAATTACATATTATATCTTTACCTTTGTTTTATTGCTTGTATGAGTACAAATGAAATGCTACGAATTACTGCACTATTGATTCTGACCAAGCACCATACAGCCTATTGCAACGAAATTCATGTAAAATTGGTAGTTAAATTTGCCAGCGTGTGAACGTACCCGTAACATCATTTTTTATTGTTTCATAATTGTCTACACCCTTTTTATTGAATTCGCCGGGGGATTTCGTTTCTTATATCACTTGGTTTGTGACCAGTGATGATAATGGGCAAATTTTAAGAGATAAAAACATTTTGCGCACGAGAGTGTAAATAGAACTATTATGGGGGAGGGGGTGGTTTGGTTATTTTCAACCCCACTCCTTTCTTAAATGAAACGCCACGGAGTTTCATTTCTTAGACAGTGTTTTTTATGACCAGCGTTATATAGCAGGAAAACATGTCAGGAAAAAAAATAATCTTTGTCCTCGAAAATTCTTTCATTTTTGTGGTTTTGTGGGTACTTTCAAAACCCCCCTTCTGAAATGAAAACGCCAGGGAATTTCGTTTCAGAAATTGGGTATTTTTCATCAGTGATGACCAAAGCACTATTATTATAAAAATCAGCTTTGTAATCGAAAGTTCAAATAAAAGTCATTTTTAGGGTTTTGAGGGGTACTTTCAAAAACCCCCTTCTGAAATAAAAACGCCAGGGAATTTCGTTTCAGAAATTGTGTATTGTTGATCAGTGATGGCTAGAGCACTATTAATGTAAAAATCAGCTTTGTACTCAAAAGTTCAAATAGAAGTCATTTTTGGGGTTTTTGTGGGGTCTCTGGCCCCTAAACGCCAGGAATGCGGAACTTAAGAAATCGGATTTCTTTGAAGGTTCCTGGGGTGTAATAAATCTGGGTCATCAAATCTTTCGTATACGATTGTGCAAATAGAACCCTGTCCCAGCAGGCTCCCTCATTATATGTTATTAGTGTTGAGGAACCCACACATCAAACCCACACCACAAATGCCAAATGCAGGTAGTAGACAAAGGCCTCAATTAGCAATATCTTTGTTTCCCCTGACCAAGATTTTAAGTATGAGAGTAGCCAGGTAACTGGACCGAGGATAGGTTCAGAACTGTTCATGTATTCATCTAATTATCATGCCAAAAAACTTCTGTAAGCTATATCTTTCAAGCAATGTTATTGAAAATGAAAGTGTCAATGACACTGTAGCTCAACTTGTGAAGGAGCAATGAATGATAAAGAAGAAGGAAAGCAAACTAGAGGTCACCCCTAAGATCCATATTTAGTTTGATCATCAGATGAAAGTGTCAATGACACTGTAACTCAACTTGGAAAGGGAATAATGTCATGTGTTACAGTCAATGGAGTGATTAGGAATGTGGAAACGTGAAAGGCCTAGTTATGCAAAGAGTAAAATCCAAGATGGCCACTGGCAGCCATGTTTTTTTGCCGAATGACCCCAAAAAGACTCGTTCCCATTTACATGTCATTGTTAACATCCATGACAAATTTCATGATGATCAGACGGACCGTACGACCTGTAGCCCGTGCTAATGAATTGAATTTTGAAATCCAAGATGGCCACTGGTGGCCATGTTTTTTTGCCGAATGACCCCAAAATGACCCGTTCCCATCTACATGTCAATGTCAACAGCCGTGACAAATTTCATAATGATCCGACCAAAGGTAGGACCTGTAGCCCATGCCAAAGGATTTAGTCATGCAAAGAGTAAAATCCAAGATGTCTGCTGGCGGCCATGTTTTTTGGCCGAACGACCCCAAAATGACTCGTTCCCATCTACATGTCAATATTAACATCCATGACAAATTTCATGAAGATCCGACCAAAGCTACGACCTGTAGCCCGTGCCAAAGGATTTAGTCATGCAAAGAGTAAAATCCAAGATGGCTGCTGGCGGCCATGTTTTTTGGCCGAACGATCCCAAAAAATTACTCGTTCCCATCTACATGTCAAAATTAACATCAATGACAAATTTCATGATGATCAGACGAACAGTACGACCTGTAGTCCATGCTAATGGATTGAATTTTGAAATCCAAGATGGCCGCTGGAGGCCATGTTTTTTGCCAAATGACCCCAAAATGACTCGTTCCCATCTACATGTCAATGTCAACAGCCATGACAAATTTCATAATGATCCGACGAAAGGTACAACCTGTAGCCTGTGCTGAAGGAAATTGTTGACCAATCACACACGCACACATGGACGACGGACGACAAAACCATGGCAATAGCCTCATTATAGGGTTGATAAACTCAAATACCAAATTTGGTTCAGATATGATCACACAAACTGAAGTTATCATCCGGAAACCAGAAAATTACAAGATTCTAAGTAAAATAAAAGGTCGTCCGACCAGTGTCCCCCGACAACGTGGCAAGTCAATGCCGCTTTGTTAAAAGAAATTTAAAATGAAAGTGTCAATGACACTGTAGCTCAACTTTGGGAAGAAGTTAAATTTGTGTGATGAGCAATGAATGGAAAGATATTGAATTGAATTTTGAAATCCAAGATGGCCGCTGGCAGCCATGTTTTTTGTCCGAATGACCCCAAAATGACTCATTCCCATCTACATTCCAATTTCAACAGCCATGACAAATTTCATGATGATCAGACTAAAGGTACGACCTGTAGCCCGTGCTAAAGGATTTAGTCATACAAAGAGTAAAATCCAAAATGGCTGTTGGCGGCCATGTTTTCAGCCGAATGACCCCATAATTACTCGTTCCCATCTACATGTCAATGTTAACATTCATGACAAATTTCATGATGATCAGACCAAAGGTACGACCTGTAGCCCGTTCTAATGAAATCCAAGATGGCCACTGGCAGCCATGTTTTTTGTCCGAATGACCCCAAAATGACTCATTCCCATCTACATTCCAATTTCAACAGCCATGACAAATTTCATGATGATCAGACTAAAGGTACGACCTGTAGCCCGTGCTAAAGGATTTAGTCATACAAAGAGTAAAATCCAAAATGGCTGTTGGCGGCCATGATTTTTGGCCGAATGACCTCAAAATGACTCGTTCCCATCTACATGTCATTGTTAACATCCATGAAAAAATTTATGATGATCCGACCAAAGGTAGGACGTACCAAAGAATTTAGTCATGCAAAGAGTAAAATCTAAGATGGCTGCCGGTGGCCATGTTTTTTGGCCGAACAACCCCAAAATTACTCGTTCCCATCTACATGTCAATATTAACATCCATGACAAATTTCATGATGATCAGACGAACAGTACGACCTGTAGCCTGTGCTAATGGATTGAATATTGAAATCCAAGATGGCCACTGGCGGCCATGTTTTTGGGCCAAATGAGCCCAAAATGACTCGTTCCCATCTACATGTCAGAAAAGTGAGAAATTTTCTAAGTAAAAAAAAAGTTGAAAAAAGGGAAATAACTCCATAAAAGAACATCAGATCAAACCCAGAATTGCAGACAACTTACCAAGTTTCAATCAAATCGGATGATCATTACTGGAGTTATAACTCCGGACGCACGCGCGGACGGACGGAGCTGATTACAATAGTCTCCAGAAAATAACTCTCGCAAAAATGGGCGGAGCAAACCCATATTCGAACTTTATCTGTATTTTGGTCTGATAAACTCACCTATGAAATTTGCTTTTGATCTAATAACCGAAACTGAAGTTACCATTTCCGGACGCACAGACGGACGGACGGACACCGGCTATTTTAACCCTTTGAACCCTGGCTCCCCACAACGATCGACACCATGACCCTGGGCTCCCAGTGTTATTTTGTATTTATTGTAGACTGTTTAGGCGCAATGTATTGGTAATGATAAAGTGGTGTCACATGTCTGAAACTTTACATGTACGTTCCCCATGGACCACTGAGTATTTTACGCTCGAGATACATTATCGCACGATCACTCCCTGGCAACGGTTGCTATTCAACGACCCGAAATTGAAATTAAAATGCAATTATAGCTTTTATCGACGTATTTCAGCCCTAGGAAATGGCGTTTTTGATGCAGCCAATGCCCCATTGCGAAATATGATATATATCTGGTCAGATGAGTGAACCTAACTTTTGTTTAAGGGTAGGAACGGTTGCTAACCTAATACACCAACTGATCCAATGACAACATTGCACTGAGCATTCAATATTATTATGCCCCAATTTAGACATTGCCTAGTAAAGGCGCATGTGTTATGTTTAAGTGGTGCCACGGGTCTGAAACTTTACAGGTATGTTCCACATATGGGCCACTGAGTATTGTAAATATAACAAGTAGAAAAAAGGTCTGTAGAAACCAAAAATGTTAACAGACGGTCAAATTCTAAGTCGAAAAAGGGCCGTAACTCATGTAAAAATAATTGGACGGAACCCATATTCGAACTTGGCCTGTATCTTTAGCTGGGAAATACACATACCAACTTTGGTTCAGATCAAATAATCCAAACTGGAGTTATCGGTCGGAAACCAAAAATGTTAATAGACGGTCAAATTCTAAGTCGAAAAATGGGCATAACTCTGGTGAAAATTGGCGGACGGAACCAGAATACGAACTTGACCTGTCTTTTCTGCTAGTAAACCCACATACCAAATTTAATTTAATTTGGTTCACTCTAACTAAAGTTATCCGGAAACCTCGGACGGACGGACGCACAGGCTGATTATAATAGTCCTCCGATCCCGTTGGGTCGGCGGACAATAAATTTAAGTAATCGAGGGGTGAACTGTCCACACTTATTGAAGGATTCTCATTCGGTGTAAATGTACGTTCAATAAATGATTTTTTGTCCCTTTTCCCGCTATGGACATTATGATCACCGTGACTAATTGCAGGTATGAAGCCACGCCCATTGCCACGCCCCCTACCTCGATATATATAAGCTCCGCCCACTTCCACAACACCTCAACTGGCCCATACATCGATCTCTTGTCGTATCGGTACTTGAAACAACGCCACCCGCTGCTGGAGCGACTGACGTCTGAATCTCTCCCAGTGTCACTGCTTTCATTCTCCCATTCCAACTCGAAACTGTCGTAGTCATCATCTAAGTCTTCCATGTCTGATTCCAAAATTTGACGGACCACCTCGTCTATTGAAAATGTTTTAGACTTCATAATTCATGATTTTGTGTGTTTAAACTCAATAGCAACAAGACACAAACAAAAACATTATTATTGGAGGAGCAGACGAGCGCGACAATGCTTTTAAACAATACACACGTGGTGGTCGGTATACTGGACGGTTCAGCGGCCGATATACCGGCCGCTGGGGTATTTGGAGGTTCACGCTGCAGCCATTTTCCGGCCACTCGGGTTCAAAGGGTTAATAATCCCCCGAAAAAAAACAATTCGGGGGAAAATAACTAGGCATATAGCATTAGATTACAATATAACGATAACACCCATCAAATGTCAGTTTTCACACATGTGTGCTAAATCTTATCGGCCATGTGTCTGCTCAATTTCCAGGTAGCCACATCCCAGAAGTGGGATCTATAGGGCTAATGAAGACAGAAAAAAAAAAATTCAGTGTTATTCCCCTTTCTTTACTGTTATTTTGGATATCTTCATTGTGTTATCAACTCCTAGTTTCAAATGTTGAGAAACTTTATGTTACCCATATATTTCTAATGTGCTTATGTGGACGACTGAAATACAATTTTTCACAAAGGTATTCCCCCATTTCTTGACTAAAAAATCGAGACAAACTTTAATAGTTTGCTCACTGTTTGAGATACTGTGGCAAGCAACTTGTATTCCAAAAAATATTGAAATTTTTGTTCGACTGACAACAATTTGATGTGCAGAAATAAATCTATTTAAAGATGCATTATCCGAAATAATGCTCCTAAATTACTATTTATTTGGCTTTGGGGGTAAAAAATATTTTATTGGAGTCGAGGAACCCACCCATCAAAGCTCAGAGTGATCAGATATTGATTTTTCAAGTTTGTTATTTCTCGAAATGTGCAATTATTTGTGGCCCCGAAATACGGCATCAAACGGACGGTCTGGGACAAAATTGCGACTCAAATTTGATAACTCTAAAATTAAGTGGTAATACAGCCGAATTTCAGTATACTCAAGTGATAATACTGCCATATTTTGTTGAACAAAATGTTGATAAACATGTTTTAGGAAATTTGATAACATAGTTGACAGTGGTTAGCATTATTTTGTTGTAATTAATTGATTCTGATAACTAAAGCGTATTCTGAAGAAATGTTGTTGTTGTATCTTGATGATATGGGGACCATCTGATCGGATTGAGAACCTTTAAGAAATTGACATTTAATATCTCTGAGATTTGAAGAGTGGGTTTACCAACTCAAATCAAAGCAAATAAATTCACCCCCCCCCCCCCAATACAAAATTGAGCTGAAATTTCAGAAAAGGGCAAACCTGAAGTTGACCTATATTTTGTGGTAGTAAATCTACGTACCAAATTTCATTCCATTTAGTTCAGTGGAACTAAAGATATCATCTGGAAACGAATTATGAATGGACAGAGACCAAAGCAATAAGTAAGTGAACACATAATAACACTGACTAGACTTTATTGCGAATATCTTCCTAACGTTTGGCACACAAATATCAATTTTTCTGGACATAAAATAACAATATTGATAACACTACATATTGTGACAATACTGAGTTGAATACAGTTTTTGTTCAAACGAACATTCGGGGTATTGTCCAGACTAATTCACACCTATCATGTGATGATCCAACAATTTTCCGAGTGCTGTCGCTACTAACTTTTGAGTCACAGGGAAAAGCTTAATACTGCTTCAATGAAATCTCAAACCAAAGAAGTTTGGCTCAAGCAAGCCATGTTCTTTCAAAACTGTCAGCAGAAATTATTTATATATATCACACAATGTTGGTGTTGTATACATGGTTTTTGGTGTGAACTATTCCCGGATTATTTCCCCATAACAGAGAAAATGGTCTGTATATAATACTGAGCAGAATGGAAATTGCCTCTAGTGGAATTGAGTAAACAATGTAGTGTCCAATTTAAAACTTCTACAGACTACAAAGGTGTGGCAAAACAGGAAAACTCTTCTACTTACTATTCTTATTTTTCCAGATACAGTAATGCTCTAATTAATCGACTCCTTAACCACAGCAGAATTATGTGTAACTTTTCAGGATTTAGTTGGAAATATGGCTTGTTGCCATTCATCGGAAAGCTCTCGCTGAGAGTTTTCCGATGAATTGCAACAAGCCATATTTCCGACTAAATCCTGAAAAATTACCCATAATTCTGCTGTGGTTAAGGAGTCGATTAATTAGAGCATTACTGTACATGATTTTTTGTAAACAAAAAACTAAATCTGTACGAATATGCAGATTCTGTTTACAATAATTCTAGAATCACCATAATAATAAAGGCAAGATACTAAAATGTTTGCCTGATTTATCAAGTTATCTTATTTAAAATGGTACGTTTTTTTGTAGTTATAAACAATTTATTCCATAAGCCTATTTCTAATGTCTTCACAGACTTAAAAGTGACATTTAAGGTTAAAATATTATAAATATTTCATCTTAAAATATCAGAAATGGGTGAAAATCATTATACAGTGCTTAATAAGATAACGTCAGAAGACAATAATTCCCCAATAAAAATAAATCCGGTTAATTTTTCATCCACCAACAATGTCTATGTTTTTTGTTGGTTTGTTTTGGTTAACAGGAAAGTAGCTGATTTTCTCAGTGGTTGCATCACTATTTCTTTTATTTTTAATTATATCTGATTTTCAAGTTTAATTGACTTTTATATTATAGTGTGGTATTAAAGGAAGTATCTGATATTTACATGTAACTAACCATTTTGAACTTATAATCAGCAAGTGAAGTTTATTCCATCATAAAACCAATCGCCCACCATTTCAGATACTCAATCATGTGTAATCTACTCTGATTGAGCTTCCAACCATGTCAAGGCAAGGCGAGGATCTACATCATACCATGTATATGTGTTCTCAAACTCTATCTAAAAAATTTGGAGGTATTTCTTGCTATTTGAAAGTGGTTTCACCAATTTTTAGGTGCATCATGTGATGCATAGATGAAGAATGTTATGCTAATTCTACTTTAAACAGTTTTGAGTACATTATGATCGCAAAGAGACATTTCAACAAGTATTTGCTCAAAAAGTTTCATCAACTTATTAAAAGTTTTGTTTGCTGTTGTATACCCAGTGTATGATCTTGAAGCTGATCCTTAAATTAGTTTTAGGATATACCAGTGACATTTAATTGTAAATGAGAAGCACTTTTTTCTGAAATTATAGTTATGAAGCAGAATCACAGGCTTAAAGGGGTACTGTACACAAAGATAGGCGATTTTTTTGATTTACTCCCATTGAAATAACTTTCAAGTTAGATTGTGTTCGTGTTATATGAGTTTCGTATAAACCTAATTTAGCGAAGAAAATATTGATCGTGGAAACAAAAATATTACGATTTCAAACTACGCGCCATGTTTTTGACCTTCACCGGAGAAGACGCAGGTCGCAGGAAGAACCGGAAGTTCATTGCTCACAGCTTCGATTGATGCATTCAATCTCTTCCATCCAACAATCTCACTCCGTATAAAATACTTGACGCTTTATGACTTTTGTTTCTTTCTCCTTTTTTTCCGAATCGGTTATAACGGGCCTTCTTTTGCAGGTAACATGTTTTGTTTGCAACTCAATAATGTTCGCGAACGGCAGTCGATAAAAGACACGCAACATATGCGATTTCAAGAACGGTAACTCGTAATGGCATAATTCTCCATTTTATGACTCCAGCCATAAATGAATTTATATTAAATAATTAAATTTTACTTTTACGATAGCCTGTTAACCGGAACGTTTTCAGTAGACATCGTCGACTCAAATGAGTTATTTTATAATATAATATTCATATTAGATCGCTATTGTCACCGGGAATTTATTGAAATTGGGGTACAGTACCCCTTTAAGGAATAATACCATTTCAGGTAGCTAAGTTTTGATTACCCCTCAACAATATGTAGTACAGTGTAGTAGTGTATATCTAAGACAAAATAATTTCTCAAGTTGGAACATATTCTATGCCATTTCAATAATTGGAATGATAAAAAAATGTAGCTTTTGTTAAAGATTAGTAAGTCTTTATACCATCATTGTGGACTTCAAGTACCATGCATTGAAGTGATGAACAGATGGAAAGACATGCTCTTGTCAACAACAGGAATGCATCAAGGTCCATAATCAGCATCGCAAGCATTGTATGGGGCTCGTCAAATGCGTTTCCTCAACTGACACAAAATTGGAATTTGGAACATCCACAAGGCGCTCGTCACAAAGATTCAGACACGAGATTGTGGTTGCTAAAAACTAAATTTTGCTTCAAAGAAACGGCCTTCAAAGTGGGCATGAAATCAATATAAAGTCTGTAAAACAACTATCATCAACAAGTGCATAAAAAATAAGATTAACTTTGTTCTTATTTCATAAATATATATTAAAGATGGTTTATCTCTTCCTGTAATAAGTTTTAGTTAGTTCCCTGGGTATAAAATAATAAATATGAGTTGAAGACCCCAGTCAGGAAATGCTTATTTCAATTGATACTGATTTTATTTAGAATTTGTTGGTATTCCATACAATCAATTTGGCAAGCATAGCAAGCAGGAGATATCTATCTGAGGTCACCTGAACGTTTCATGATGTCTGTTCTAAAAATAGTCAACAAAAAGATGTCCCAATTGATTATCGCATTATATATGAAAATATTGATAAAAAAATCAATATTAATTGATAGAAGCGTTTCCAGACAGGTGTCTTTGATTCATATTAATTATTTTATACCTGAAAACTATATAAAACATATTTAGGAAGAGATAATCTAATAACTCTCCAGTAATAAGATTTGACATGTCAAAACCATTGTTATGTAAAAAATTACTCCTACAGTGGAATTACCGATAAAAGTCCAATTACTCCAATAAGATACCAAAGTTTAATCAAAAACAGTTAATTACGAAACAATGGATTCAACATGCAAAATGTTGTTATTGGAGAACTTTCAATAATGAGTATAAGAACAAAGTTGATCTATTTCTTCATGTTCTTCTAAATGGTAACGTTTTTACAGACTTTTATATTTTTTGCACATTTACCCACTGCTGGTGCCTTGGGGTCCCTTTGAAAAGATTGAATTTTATTTTACTTTGTTGGTACAAGTAAACAATAAAGCAAAAGTATGGTATAAAACAGTGACAAAAAATAAACTTGACGTTGACAATCCAGAAATTGCACATGACACACTGCAAGCAACGCTCGTGATGCTGTCTGTAATGACCTTAAGGGAGAAGCCTTTCCTCCATTAGGGTTGTCAAAATCAGACCACCTAACTGACTCAATCTCTAACAATGGATCTTTAACCCTTTCAATGCCAAGTGCGATTTTTGTATCAACCCATATTTCCTTGATCATTTTTCAAATTTATTGATTATAATAATGTGATACATTGATGGAATGAGCTCTTAGAGCTCTTTCCATCAATATCTCACATTATTATAATTAATAAATTTGAAAAATGATCAAGGAAATATGGGTTGATACAAAAATCGGACTTGGCACTGAAAGGGTTAAATAGTACAACATTACACTGATTACATATATAAACTAACTTCCAATAACTGTTATGTCTAAACATCATATAATCTCAAAAGGAAGAAATATACTATCTCATAATCATAATACTGTTTCAAGAGATTCAACATCATGATAGAATTTACTCATCAGATTAACATTCCTATTCCATGTTTCCAGAAATGAGGCAAAACATCATGGGTGGAAATCAGTTATTTCTCATACATGTTTATTTGTTATTTTCCTAACTTAATGACACTGGGGACCTCATTCTGCAAATGACAGGCACACTAAACTCAGGCTTGGCTCTTAGGTCATATAAATTTTTTTATTCAAGAATGCCTATAGTTCAGAAAAAAGATGTCCAGTTTATTATACATGCAAATCAGTGACTCAAGCATGTGATGTACAGTGATGCCCTAAATAATCGACTCCATGACATTACTGTAGGTCACCTCAGTGCCACCCTTAATAAATACGTTCTTTCCCAAACTGGGTCTCCATATGTCTAGTGTCTGACCAATTTAAAGTGGCGTGAAACGCTCCACTGGGGTGCGCAGTGAATAAACTTGCTCAAAGGTGTTTTTTAAATTAATTTTCTATCAAAATTGTCACTGCTCATCATTCTATCATACAAATCAAATATAGTGACTCTTGTTAGCGAAATCATTGTCGGTTGTTTATCAGCGATTTGTTCAGGACGAATGGCAGACTGTTTGTTTACTTTTTTGGTAGTTCAAATGTTGTGTTTTATGAAAGGGTACATCTATTGTTGTTGAATTTTTAGACAATAGTAGTTTAATGACATATTTTTAAAAATGTTTGTAGTGGCGGAGTCATAAAATATCAGTTTGAATTAATAAAATAAGCACATAATGCCCTAAATAATCGACTCCTTAACCACAGCAGAATTGTGGACAAAATTTCTCTCAGCGAGAGCTTTCTGATGAATGGCAACAAGCCATATTTCCAACTAAATCCTGAAAAATTACCCTGATGTGGTTAAGGAGTCAATTATTTAGGGCATTACTGTATGTCTTTTAAAGTTCTTATATCTGATGGATGACATTATGTTTTGTTTCAATTCTGGATAACCAGGGATAGATCAACATTCATGGAAGACAGTAAGCAACATTGAACTGGTATTGGCCTCTGTAGGAACCAGAATAAGGTACTCTGTTGACTGGATTCTGTTGCATAGTTTTTATTGTAATACAAGAAATGTCGCCCCCATGTGAAAAAGTCGACCCCAGAGAATTCGGCCCAGCCCATTGATGTATCAGAAGGAAATTGAATGAAACCTTATGTTAATTGACTATATCAATCATATAATCAGGTGAAGTTCGTAACTTGGTTGATGTAGTATGCAATGTTCTTTTTGCTATAAGACAATGATCTTCGCTTATGGGCAGTCATTTACGTCACTGACTGCTGCTCAGTTATAAAAACAATGACAGTATGATAGGTTTTTTTTTTTTTTTTTTTTTGAGAAATTTGTTATTCTCACAATCAGTTCATAGTAGGGACCTTTAAAACTGATGAGGAACACAGGTTTACTGGCAGTTCCCATACATTGAGCAAAAATGTATGCGTTCTGAGGGTAACCTCAGTATTTTTCAGTATTTTAAATGCGAGTCAAATTCAAACCGGCCTATGCATGTTCGTGTTATAATAGATGTTGATAATAGCTTGTTTATTATCTTATTGATATCCATAACTAAATAAAGAATGATTTTAAACAATGTTTCTGTCATTTATGGGGCCGACTTCTCCAGATACCTTTTATTGCACACCCATCAGTTTGTATCTGCAAAATTGAGTAAATCATCAAAATTTAAAAAGATTTCAAAAAGTTCAATGAACGAACAACCTTTCCTGTTCTTAGATAATACAGGCTGATGACAATATTCTTGGCATCGAAAATGTCTTCAATCAATATTCATCGTGATGTGCCATAAACATCGAATGACACAAATGTGTGAAAGGATTAAAATTAGTGCACTACAAGCAAACTTGCAGAAAATGGATGGCATGTAATTGAAGATGTCAAATACATTATATAAAATTCTCAGCAATTCCAAGCATTGTACCCTATTACTGCATCCAACATGAAGAAACCAATTCCTAAAAATCAGCAAAATTAAATACAAGTTTTTTTTTTGCACTATTCTGTTATTTGGCACCCTTAACATGCATCTCACACACCGTTGTCATGAACAGTTTAAGACACATGAATATATTTGGACATCTATATACCACAAACCTAATAAAACAATGCAGTTAATTATTATATCCACTGATCTGTAGTTAGTCTCATTGATCCATTTCAAAGACATTCAGCTAAATTTAACTCTTTCAATACCAGATAACTGTCTGCGCCTTTCCACGTGCATTTTATTTATTAGTTCCCCTGGATATTTACTTCAATGGAAATTTTGTATATTCCTTTATGTTTTGTGCATTTAAATTATACACATATTAATGATGAGATATCACCAAGAATAAACATATTTAAAACTACACAAACAAAAATTGCATGCAGACAGTTATCTCGTACGTTGACGTTTCCATGATAGATAACTCTGAAAAACATACGAAGATATTGTCTTTCGCCCCATTTTAAGGTTCTCTGCATATACATGTGCTGTAAATAAACTCAAGGGTCTGAATTTGTCCATGAGAATGATGCAAGAAATAAGAAAACAAGTATGACATGTGGAAGTTTCAGGTAGGTATAAGATAAATATCCAGATTAACAAGAAAATCCATATCAATCAAATATAGATCACAACAATGCTAGTTCACTTAAGAATGTCTAGAAAAACTGGTTGCTAATAAAAACAAAATTAATGTACCATTTGTGATGCAATGGTATACAATGGTTTCTCAGTGGACATCATAATACTATGACTCGCAATATGCTGCATCAAATTATCTGTTATGTTGCAAAGCAACAAGATTTATCTTAGATAATTTAATTTCGAAATTGCCTTGAAGTTATCTCCAGGTATACTTTAAGGTCTAATGAATGTATTGCCAATAGGTGACAAGAAAAAAAATTGCTATAATTCAAGTATGAACATTATTTTAAGATTTTGGGTAGTGTTTGGTGTGAATGAAAAACTGGAAACACACCACAACTTTTCAGCATATTACATACAAATAATCAACATCATGTCTCAAAGTTGATTATGTGCTCAATTTCTGCCAAACTGTCACATGAATAAATATTCACAAATAGAAATAATTTATTTAAAGTAATGTGAAACACTCCGGATGGTGATCAAATAGAAATAGAGGATATTCTTGCTCAAAATACTTTTTTTTAGGAATAATAATTCAAATTTACAACACACACCGTCAATCTTATATATTAATTAATTGCAATGACTCTTGTTGGCGAAATCATTTGTGTTAGTTTATCGCCGATAGTTGTGCCCCGAATTGAGATGTAAATAATACAATTAAGCGTAGTTCAGACTATGTTTTCTATGGATTGCTATGGTCGATTTCTTTGAAATTTTCCACGATGTTAGTAGAATGCTACATTCCCCAGGTTGGCATTGCACCTGAGTACTGACATAACAATTTCACACACCCGAATAAGTCTTTAATAGCCATGCTCCTTCTGGAGTATGCACACTATATGGGAGCTTGTTAGCCAAATGGTTAGCACTGTGGACTTGTAATAATGTCAACACAGCATTGTGAGTTTGCACCCAGCCGCTGGATATTGAGTCTCCCACAGCAGTGGCTTGTTCGGATTATACGGTGTGTGACGACAAGAGTCCTACGCTATTTAAATGTCGCGGAAAGTTGTGACCCTTGAGCAAGGTCACTCGTACTGTGACTGATTCGTACCTAATTGCGAAATAGGTACCTGGCATGTTAGGCAAGCCTAGTGTGGAGGTGTGGAGGTGTGTGTATGTGCATGCGTGTGAACGTCTCGCCACTCCAGTGAAGCGCCTATAAAATGACAGCACACATTAGACTTGGCATTGCTCACAACTAGGGTAATAATGTGTTAAACAGGCTCAGAGACTCATGTCATTAAGTGCTACATAAAAACTATAAATTATTATTATTAAATTAGTTGGGCAAATGCAGCCGAGGCATTGAATCCTTATGTTAGCATACTTGGCTTTTGAGAGGTTTTTTTTCTTTCTTGTCACCTATTCTCAATTCATCCAAAAGACTAACCCTTTCTATACAAAATGGATTATCCCGTCCAGTTATGAAAGTATTCATCAGAATGGTCTATTATTCATTTGGAGGGGTGTTCAGGTAATAAAAGCAGATGATAAATAGATTAACAGATAATACAAGAGCAGAATGATTCATATTCATTGGTGGGGAAATGTTCAAATAATAAGTTCAACAAACAATGTTATATGCTGGTTTGTTGAACTTATTATCTGAACAATTCCCCCCTCCCCCAATGAATAGTAATTCTTCTGTATTAACCTTTCGTACCCATGTCATCTGCTCTTATTGTCTGAATATCCCTCAAGCTGAATAATAGACCATTCCAATATATTCTTTTATAATGAGTGGGAGAATCCATTTAGTAAAGAAAGGTTTAAGGTGCATCTGAACCATTGAGATGCATGCATTGCATCTATGCATGCATCTGACTGATTGTTGACCGTTATATGTTGACATATTCTCCAATTAAATTTTTATAAAAAAATTTAAAGGAGAACCCTTTCAGTTGTATAAATACTATGGAAGAATAGGAAGACATTAATATATCGCAAAAATTGACAAAACAATTCTAACATAAGATATTTCGACCAAAAAGACAAAACAGCACCAACATAAAATATTCGCACTAGAACAAACATATAACATAAAATCAATGTAGAGCTTACTTATTACATCCATCAGTAAGCCCGGGGGGGATGTTGGCGTGAATTTTATTTACACAAAAACTTGGGACTTGGTTTCTTGGGGGACCCCTTAGTCTGCATTCATAGTGCTAATCTAATGTCATATTTTATATAAATCATGATGTATTTTATTTTGTTCAATGAAAATAAATTGTTTTGTGTTTTAGTATGTTAGATAGATATTAAAAAGACACAACGGTCATCTATAATGTAATACAGCATTTGTGAAACTCAATGGGGAAGGTAGTATTAATGTGTTTCAAATGGAAATTAGTTGGATTATTGCTATTTTTGTGCATGAATTTTTGACATCTTCATTCAGAGCTAACCTGACATCAATGTATACTCGCCCTCTAAATTCTATAAATGGGGGTGGGCTTATCTGCGAGGACCACCCTGTTTTTTTAGGGAGCAAAAACATAGACTAGGCTTATCCTCAGTGATGGGCTTACTGACGGGTGTAAATAGTACACAAATCAATTGTCAGTATCTGGAGCATATAGACCACGCAAGTCCAGTCTTTTTACCAGCTTCTCTGGCTGGCCTATTGTAGCTATGTTTTGCTTGCATAATAACCTTTGATTACTGAATAGATACTTTAACCCTTCGATGACTGGAGCTTCCTGAAATTTTACGAAAACCCTGTACCAATGTATTCTCCCATAGGGAGCCTCGCATATATAAGAGAATACATTGACCTGACAATATTTAATTTGACCTTGTAAGCCAGTGCATTCTCTTATATATGCAATGATCCCTAAGGGAGATTCGCATATATCCAAGAATATGGCCCAACAATATTTACCATGACCGTGTATTAGCCAGAGCATTCTCTTATATATGCGAGGCTCCCTATGGGAGACTTGCATATTTAAGAGAATGCACTGGCACAGGATCTTTAATGCTGCAACAGCACAGCTCCCATCATTAAAGGGTTAATATAATGCACTTATTGACTGCCTTGGGATGGAATAGCGAAAATGATTCCCCCCCCTCTTCCAGAGGTGGTGTCAATAGAACAGCAAGCCAAATTGAGGCCGAGGTCAATAGTCCTGCTTGCTGTTCAAATGACAACATTGAGGGGAAAATAGATCTCGCTATTCCACCCCAAGGCAGTCAGTATGCGTTTCATTATATATGACACAATTCTCGCCTTGTGCCAATTGTGACGTCAGTAGGCAGATAAGACTATAACAATATTTTGCTTGCCAGGCAATGGACAAACAAGTCTCCGACACATGATTACACTTCGTCCAATCAAGAGAGTATGACCCTCTGAACTCTTTGTATATAATATACAATATGCTGGTTTACTATTTAGTTCAGTTCAGATCATATGAACAGATTATATGTGCAAGAAACAAGGTTGCATGTTAAACTTACTAACTTAACATCCCGACATATGAATTCTTAAAGCGTTTGTTTGTCTGCCATCTGCTTATAGTATCTGAATATATAAATAACAAGAGCTACGCTGGGCGTGCAATATACGCCCTCTCTTGGGTCGGCGGAAACTGGTAAAAAAGGGGCATAACTCTGGTAAAAATTGGCGGACGGAACTCAAATTTGAACTTGACCTGTGTTTTGGTGGGAGAAAGTAATATACCAAATTATCATTGAATCCGATAAGCTCTAGTAAAGTTATCATCCGGACAACAAATTTCAGGGATTTTCTAAGTCAAATTACGTCAAATAAGGGGCATAACTCCGGTGAAAATTGGCGGACGGAACCCAAATTCGAACTTGAGCTGTCTTTTCTCCTAATAAACCCACATACCAAATTTGATTGAAATCGGTTCACTCTAACTAAAGTTATCATCCGGACAACAATTTTCAGGGATTATCTAAGTCAAATTACGTCAAAAAAGGGGCCATAACTCTCGCAAAAATTATCGGATTAAAACGAAATTCGGACTTGAGCTGTATTTTGATATATGTAATCCACAAAAAAACGGGTTTTGCGTATAAACATTCCTAAATCGAGTTATCATCCGGAAACCAAAAAACATAAGAAAAACTTAATTTTCTGAGTCGAAAAAGGGGCATAACTCTGCCAAAAATGGTCGGACAGAACCCAAGTTCGAACTTGACCTGTGTTTTGGTGGGAGAAAGTAATATACCGATAAACTATACTAAAGTTATCATCCGGACAACAAATTTCAAGGATTTTCTAAGTCAAAAAATGTTAAATAAGGGGCATAACTCCGGTGAAAATTGGCGGGCGGAACCCAAATTCGAACTTGAACTTACTTTTCGGCTAATAAACCCACATACCAAATTTTACTAATTTTGGTTCACTCTAACTAAAGTTATCATCCGGACAACAGGTTAACGGACGGACGCCCGGACGCCCAGACGCCCGGACGGACGGACCAATACTATAATACGGCCTTTTTTTCAAAAGGGCGTATAAAAATGAACCACTCCAATGTTATAATTCTAGAACCAAATTGGAATTCAATTCCGTTTTAAATAAAGGGTTAAGCAATCACACCACTATCTAAAATTACTTTAGGGCGATATCAACTAGTACATATCATCTTGTAGCATCAAATACAAATTGCCCAATAAATTAATAGTATTTGTACAGTTGGCTTATAATAAGTCAGACAAACTATATGCTCCAGAAACTTGAATATGATTCATGATGCAACATAATTTAAAGTCTCCCACATAATAACTTATAAATCAGGGGTAACACAATTTTATACTCTATGAGTTGTTAATTGTACGTCCACATTGAAAGTACTTTAGACATTTCTTTAATACTCATTAGTGAGTAGTTCTCTTAGTAAATGTTTAGATGGTAAGTTAAACAAATTTATTAACTGGTGAACAATGCCCAAAAATTAATAGGAATAGTACCAACACTTGTATTATCTTTTCGTCTAACTGTTGTTAGATGATATTGGCCAGATGATATTAATTCTGGAAGAATGACCAGCACAAGATGTCAAAATCTTTGGTCTCTCCAGAACATTACACGTAGATGATGTCATGAAGAAATAGTTCGATGAGAGACGATTGGAACGGTTGCCTTTCAGTTGGCAGTTTGAACCATCAACACAGGATATTTAATGGCTTTCTGAGAAATTGATCCATTGGCGGTAGAACAACATTTATGTCATCATAGGGTTGGTGGTTTTTCAATAGTTGTATGATAGTGCCATATTTTCTGACAAAACATTGTGAAATCAGCTTATTAAATGAATAGCATATTAAATATGTGTAGACAGAGGTTTACAATGTGAAAATGATACGCAATACAGCACTTTCAAAACAACAACACACATCAATTGGAAAGAATTAGTGTGGTGTGAGAAGTTGTGTGTATAAATTTTTTAATGACATCATTATAAACTTATCAAAAGGCCATGCCACGAACACAAGAAACAGTTTAATCTGTTCCTATAGGACAACTCGAAAATCAGATGTCCAGAATACTTTAATTATTATTCTGGTACTTGAAATAAAAAAAACTCTGTATATTTGCAAATATATTCACCAACAGGGCCGACATTGTTTATGGGATACCGACTTGCTGAAGGGAAAAAGATGTTGTTTCTCACTGAATGCGGAACAAAATGCAAAATTGTGGTAAAAGCATAACAAATCATGCCACCCCTGAAATATTGTGTGCACATGATTTCCAACAAAATTATCAGTCTCTCCTCCCATATTGCTGACATTTGTGTTCTATAAATATTTGACAATATAAACAGCACTGACTATGATAAAATAGAATGATTTTACAAATATAATGGATTAAAGTTATGAAATGAAGTTCATGCAAGCCAGGAATACACTGGCAACAAAAATAGGTATGAGCAGATGTAAGCAACTCAACCATAAGTGGGTGCATAATAAAGCAGGGTATCACCAATGCTATAAATATAAATTCAATATACATGAAAGGGTTAACCAATTCATGAATGAAGCTGCGCAGATGCAGCATTAAAGATCCTGTGCCAGTGCATTCTCTTATATATGCAAGTCTCCCATAGGGAGCCTCGAATAATACAAGGGGCTAATACAAGGTCATGGTAAATATTGTTAGGCCACTGTATTCTCTTATTAATGCGAAGCTAATTAGGAGACTCGCATATATAAGAGAATACATTGACACAGGGTTTCCACAAAATTTCACGAAGTTCCAGTCATGGAGGGGTTAACATGATATTGCTGTGGTCTGCGAACAGGTATATGGTATGTTACTTGCGATAAGTAATTACGGCCACGACAACAGGTCCACATGGCTGTTCCCTTCTGCATTTATTACACACCCTGGAAACAGAAAGCTATTCACACTTTCTGACTTGTTTCAGCAGTTATTGCTTCTTTTGTCAATAGCCAATATAAACCTGGTAAAAGTGAAGGTATGGCTTGATTCATTTATGTAAATGGTTTACAAATATGATTCAAAAATGAACAATATGGCTTTCAATGAGATTTCATTAAAATATAAATTATATAGTTATGAGTGAGGAATTCCAAGTTAAAGTCACCACCTAGCTAGACTTAAGTTTTCTGGCATAGACAAAGACAAAACCCATGCCTTTCCTAGAAAAAAATGTAACGCTACAACGGAAAATTTATACCAAGTTTGTTACATTATTATTATCGACAAGAACATGAGAAAATAGAAGTAATTTGTTCTTATATTCATGATCAATTGTTGGATTGGACTATTAAATTACCACCGTAATTTTAAAATCACACAACTGGTTACATGCTATTTTCATAAAATTTAGATATTTCCCTGAATTTATCATCTACTAGTATGAACAGATGGCAACTGTGGTCACAATAAATGTCATGGTAAGATCAGATAAATCTAATCCTGAATCAAAGTTAATATTCATGGCAACGATTATGCATTTCCATTTAAATTATTATTTTTCTGATAGAAATATATGGATGGATTAACAGATTGATTTATATAGTACTGTAAATACCAGACGATAGCCCAAAGATATCTCTGATTCATGTTCAACTTGTCTGCGTACATGCCATGGGTTTTCCTGCAACCTGTTGCCAAAATCATACTTTTGATATGGAAAGTGAAGTTTGTATATGCTGTTGTATGCTGACCCCTGATAATTTTTTTCATTTATCATTTCCTCCATTTTAAGGAATTACTCTTTGAATATGTCTAAATAGTGAACAGTAAAACACAGACTGCCGCTTCCCTATGATATATATATATAAAGCATTTCTGTCCGCAGTAATATTCAGCAATATATAGAAATGCTAGTTACTCAGAAACAAAGAGCATCAGTAAAATGAAATATAGGAGAGGTATGAGATGAGACTCCATCTTTGCCAGGATCTAACTTGACTGATGTCAATGGATACGAAACAAAGGAGGCATGGTCTACTGCTTCATAGAGTTAACTGAATCCTCACAAACATCCAACTTCAACGGTCAAAAGGTATTCTCCATCAACGGTGAGATGCTGGTAAGCCGTTTATTCTATACACGCATGTATTCACAAAATATAACCATACAAAAATATATGTATTTCTGTCTGCATATTTAGCCATTTTGTGTGTGCCGTAGGTTGGTCATAACCTGCTACACAGCATTAATGTTTGGAAAGGTATTCATGTTTTACTGGGATTGATATATTTGGCAATGGAATTAGCATGTTTGTATGTGTTATCGGGTTGATGTTACTTTTCGGTTAAGATTTTATGTCTGAACTTTAGGCACTTTTTGCATCGTAGAATAAACTGTTCTCTTCACTGGGAACTCTACGGACCTTACCTTATATAAAGTACCACATGGTAACTTCATGCAGCCCTATGTCTTTTCAATACAAAATATGGAGCGTGTTTTGCTTCTATATATCTTGTGTATAACCACGTGTAAAAATGCACAAGCTACCGGCATCTGGCCTCTGCTCTTTTACATAAGGAATGTGATAAATATTTATAAGTTATCTTCTGTAGACTTGTGCTCTCCCAAAACCGGTGAATTAATCATCAATTATAATACATTATTTCAAGTCATTAACCGATCAAAACAAATTAAATTAAATCACCTTCGAATATTTTCAACCTACATTGCTTTTTGGAATAAACATTAGTAATTTTCAAACAAAAATAGAACAATATTACATGTAAACTGTGGAATGCACAGGTCGGAACCACTGCCACGGTTCAATGAAATGATATAATACATCAAGAAAAGTTAGCACTCATTAGACGTCACCTAATACCATAACGACATGCTGTAACAACACATAATATCAACATCTTTCAACATGATACATATATTTGTGAAACATATCACACAATATTCAGTTTCGAAGACAGGTTATGAGGGGATAAAATTCTCTGTTTTGGCACAGGTAGGAGAATACTTGTAGGTGGATAGATTAATTTGCATAATGATTCTAAACATCTCGAATAGATTTCTACAGCAGTAAACAATTGCAGCCAGATTTATGAACAATGTTTAATAGCAGCTACTGATGATAATATATGACAGATCATTGTGTTGGATTCATTTTTAGCATCATCTTAAAGTCAAGGACCCGATTGTAAATGCATGTTGAAATTATCATGATTACAAAATGTTGTTAAACACCTTGATGGTGTGTTCTAGTAATGGAGAGCATAATCTTTTTTATGTTTTTATTTCCACACTCAGTGAACCTTAGAGTACGGTAGTTATCACTAGAATTTTATTTCAAAATGAAAAACTGGAAGAATTTTAACGCTGGCAATTTAAACTAAGTCTGAGCTTAAACATTGTTCATAAACCCGTTTGTTAGAATTTATCTAAACACAACATATAACAGAGGATTATTAGGAATAACAAGAAACTAAAAGACAGATTTCTCAACATTATTTCTTTTCATATAGCTACAGATTTCAAATTTTGGTATTCATATAATAAAGTACCCCTCTCTGCTAATTTATGATACGAGGAGAACATTCTGGTCCCTTGCCTTTGGCAAATGAATGATTAATTTTGAAGGAATGTTTGAATGAAGTGTGTACATGGTTACTGATGTGAAACTGGCAATTTTCATTATTATTATTGGTCCAGTCCAGAAATGACAAAAATTCCCAGCTTGCAGGGAAAAAAATAACAAGTTCACTGTTGTTTACATCCGACCACAGAATTGAGACTATTTGCCTTGACTATATGTAGATAAATACATGTGGTCATTACCGCATATCTACCACAGGTCATTTTCAATGATACAACCCATGATGATTATTCACAATGATTAGGAAAACTTCCGATAGTGTCTACGAAAGGGTCATTGTTACAACATTTCGGTGTTTTAGGTACCCAGCTTTGGGAAATGGTGTTTTGGGCACCAGCTTGACTATTGTGAAGTTCATTCAAACACAAGAGTGCATGGGTAATCATCTTTAAAATCATAAACATTGACACTTCTGGGTAATGCTTACTTTTTATCGGCGTCATAACTTTTAGATAACAGATGGGTACATATTCCCAAAGCTGGGTACCGAAAACACCGACATGGGGTGACAACGAGCCGTCAGCTATACAGCACCTGTCATTTCATCAGTCAATCTCAGATTGACAGATTCACTGAGAGGTGATGATGCAGTAACCTTTATTTCAGTAAAGCTTTTACATTTGTCACTTGTCCAGTTCTTTGTCTTCATACATCTCATCGGACTCCAACAGTAGCTGAACATCGTTGTTTTTGCATTCATCAGGTGAAACCTTACCACTTTGCTCAGGTGTGTTCCTATCAATGGATTCCTTTATCTCTAGCTGAACATCATCAGCAGATTCAGTGCTAATAGGTGGGATATCAGATGCTTCGGGAGCAGAGGCAGCTTCCATAGGTTCCTTGCCACATTGCTGATTTTCACACGGTGGGGAGTCAATATCTACAACCATTTTTACCCCGTCGGTCTGATTGTCATTCGAAAGTGATGTAGTATCTTCTGCAAGCTTTCTTTTCTTTGCAAAATGTTCAATTCTGTCTTCAAGACTCTCTATAAAGTAGTGGAATATGTGTAACTTAGATATGGATAAAACATTTATATTTTGGCATCAGGGTATGTTATAGATCATGCCATGAATCTCTGGCAAATGCCCATAGAGATCATATTCCACCAATACAAAATCTGGGAACTTTTTGAAGTATTGACAGGGAACCTTATACAGTTGAAAAAATAACGCAGGGATTATTATATGTTTCGTATAGATAGAACCGCACGAGTGACTGGATTTTGATGAAATTATCGCACGAGATTTGTTGGCGGAGCGATACCTCGAGCACGGGACGCAGTCCCGCTCGAGAGGTATCGCGTTCCGCCAACAAATCCAGTGCGATAATTCGTCAAAATCCAGACACTCATGCGGTTCTATTTTTATTACATATCTCCGCATCATAGTAAGTTGACTCGCAATCGTACATCTCAGGTACAGAAAATGTGAATTTAATTGAGTTTTAACGGCATTTGATGGTTAACGCAACAATCAGACAGGGAGCCTGTCTATCCGCGAGTGAACTTGACCCATCTTGACCCGCGCAAAGGTGTTAATTGGGTTTTCCCAGATTTTCTAAAAATATAACCCAATCAGCGCGCTGCGATTTTGGCAAGTGAGTTGTCGCCCTTGCGTTGAAAAGTTGAAAGAGTAAAAATAGTAACGGCGAAACCCCGTTAACAACACTGAATGCAATAGTTCCGTCGACAGATTGCACTAGTGTGATTCTGAGAATTATCAGACGCCTGGAACGTCGTGCGATCATGCAAATTACGTTGATAGATATGTAATAAAATAATGTTCTTCACTGTAGGTGAAGGTCCCAACTCAAAATTTCACGATTTAAGAGACTTTGTGCGTGATTTTTCTTTGTGTCGCTTTCAATTTTGTGATTTCTCCTGGGTAATTTATTCAATGTTTATTGCATTATCTTCTTACATAAGTCACAGAAAAGCATGCAATTTCGAGTTGGGACCTTTGCCCACTGTGAAGATAATGAACAGATAATAACAAAGAAATAGAATCCCCACGATTATGTTTTCGACTTTATAAGGTTCCCTGTCAAAACTTCAAAAAGTTCCCAGGTTTTGTACTGGTGGAATATGATCTCTACGGGCTTTAGCCCGAGTAGAGATTCATGGCATGATCTAGGTATGTTAGGCCTCATAAAGTTTGTAATAGGTTTCTCTACAGACACCTTTTTTCAAAATGAGCAGGCAGGTCGGTTTTTAAATATGTTTACTCACAAATTATCAATAAATATTGTTGGTGTTCAATTTAATTTAAACAGTATTGTACAACTCAAGTACATACAGTTTGAACAAACCAAAAAGAAAACCCTAATATCTAATATCAGAAATATCAAAGGGAAATTTAAAATACAAGTTGAAATGTGTCTAAATAAATTTATGGTCAGTAGTGGACATCGTGTTGTGAATCCAAGTGGCAGGATTATTTTTTATTTTCGGTGGGATATATAAACAATCCTTCAAATAGTGTGTGTGTCATTTGCAGAATAAGGTCCCCAAAGGGTGAATTTAGTGAAAGGGTCATTGTTACAACATGGGAACCTCATTCTGCTATATCTTCCCATAGGGAGCCTCGCAATTATAAGAGAATGCACTGGCTTACAAGGTCAAGGTATATATTGTTAGGCCAATGTATTCTCATATATATGCGAGGCTCCCTATGGGAGACTCAAACATATGTCAGATAATGCATTGGCACATGGTTTTCGCATGGTTTTCGCAATCCCATCCAAATCAATAATATTCATTTGCCACAGTTATTTTCAATTTTGAATTCCCATGCTCAATTTAAAGTGACCACAACAAATTTGTTTCCGAATAAAAAATATTTAGCAAAACTAGTAGTTAAATTTGCAAAACAAGTAAACAATAATAATTATGGTATAAATAAAATACACCCATAGCAGCCCAGAATAACAAATTTTCACCACTCATATTGTGGTTTTAACAATTAAAATTTTGTTTTCTCCACTATTATGGGTGTATTCTATATGTATTTGCCCTACATATTATCATGCCAATGTGAAATAACTTGGCTTGTAAAAAGAAAGTTGAAGGAAATGTATATTTTTCTTGGTCTTGCTAAACAAGTATATTATATCGAATGTATACAAACACAGCTATGAAGAATTCCACTAAGAGAATGCACTGGCTTACAAGGTCAAGGTATATATTGTTAGGCCAATGTATTCTCATATATATGCGAGGCTCCCTATGGGAGACTCACATATGTAAGAGACTGCATTGGCACATTATTTTCGCAAAATTTCAGGAAGCTCCAGTCATAGAAGGGTTAATGTTCACAATTTTAGAAATCTGTGCACTGTACAGGAAAGCCTGTCATTGCAAGATGAAGTTTGTTGAAGCTATGCATTTCTGCTTGCTGTTGTGAATATTGAACATAATATTACACTCTTCTGAACAGGAACTATGTATGTGTAATAATTGAACTTGGCTGAACATTTTCAATCAATAGTACGAGTGTAAGGCCAAAAAAAAAACTTATTTGTTTCCTATTACGGTTCCAAAAAATTCCAGGTAGGGATTTCTTTTTTTTTTGTAATATTTTTTTATTTTTTTCCCCGAACAGTTAAGAAGTACATTAATGCTTACTCTTTATACTTGTGTTAAGGCTGTCCATGTATATTGCAAGTAAACAGTTAATGTAACACAATAATATGATAAGTATTGTCAATGTGGACAAACAAATGCCTCCCAGGCACTCAACTATGCAGCTCTCTTGGAATTATTCTCTCAGTTTAGATTGTGGTGGAACAGCTTCCTCAAGAGCACAATATGGACATACATGTAAATCAACAGGCCCAAGACAAACACCATAATAGGGCTTTTCTATGACATTATAATAACATAACTTGTATGATATTAATTCAAACCTCACTTAAATATTTGGTCATACACCTCAGGACCTAAGACACACCTCCACTGGCAGGATATCTCACATGTGCCTCAGACACATTGCCCCCAACTTTGAAGTTCCTTATACACACTGGCATATGCATGCTTGTAAGTTTTATACACCCAAACAAACCAGTAGATAATTTCATGTGCTTTTTAGTGCCCATCCCAGAAGGCGTTTGATATGGTAGACATGCAGTAATCTTTATACTTTTTGTATACATACTAGTAACTATGCATGAACACTATGAATCCTTGACTGTCTGGGGAGAGGAACTTTAAATTCTGATATAGAAAGTATATTGCTCTCTAACAGATAAGACTTCTTCCCACAAGACATGGGAGTTGAACAAACAAGATTACCACAGGCAGGTTTTAAAGACTGCAGATTTATTGGTGAGATTGTGATTCATCTGCAACCACAGATGGACATGTATTTTAATAGAAGTAAATTGTTTTTGAAAATTCCATCTAAAATTATTGCTGCTTAATGTAAACATAGTATATAGTATTTAGCGATATATATGTGTTTACATGCCAATTACATGCATTAAAAAAACGAGAGGCCGATCATGATCGGCAGATGTTTAACCCATACCTTGGCGATAGCGATTAGCTATTTTTATAAATTTTATAAATCCTTACATCAACCTTTTCATGAGTGCTAAAGTTTCAACAATTCACACTTAATATAGTGATCATGTGAAAAATATTTAGTTATCACATTGTGTCAACAGGATTGGCGGAGGATGTTAATATTTTTAAGCAAATAAACCAAATGACCCTCACTATGCAGGTTAGGGGTGTGTTCTTGTCAACTATGCCAAGAACTACATGTATAAACATAGTCAATGGAAATATTTGAGTTATCAAATCGGATAGAATAGGGTTAATCTTACCCAAACTAATGAACTGATAAACACAAAATAGTCTATACAAAGCATGTCATTGGATATAGAAACCCATACAATAAGTCAGTCTCAAGAATACCAGCACCATTAATATTACCCTGGAGCCCAAATGCAACTGAGGGAATTTCAAAATAAGACATTTCCTCTAATGATGAATATACAATTGGTGATTTATTGAAACCCTTACTGAACCTGGATCAAAGTGAAAGGGATAATATTATATCTGTCAATCGCATAATATGTGTCTATGGAATGGTTTAATTTTAATCCCAAATCCATGCAAATCAAAAGTGGATCACCATCAACCTGGACATAATATAGGAGAATGATCAAACGAAAAGCTTCAAAACCATATGATGTGTGGAGAGGGTTAATCATTTGCAATGACATCACATCATGGAACTGAGGAATGTGTGGATTAATTTTTGTCTAAGATAAGACAACAGTGTATGTAGACAACAATGTCTGTAAAACATCCCTACAAATTAAGTAACAATGGACTATTCCAATTTAATATTTTAGAATAGGTGTCCTATAGTGTTTACATAAACTTTAGTAATGAACCTGTTTCAGCAAAGGGGTTAACTTAATATTGCACAGAAAACAGCACTCCACCAGATAGCCATCAATCAATTTGACATTAATATGATAACAAATCCTGCCAGCCAGGAGTACCACTATCAGGCTTTATAGCATGTCCATAGACATAGTGATAATTAACTCATTTCAATAACACATGGTCTGCCAGATATATTCTCTTTAAAATTCCCAGCAGTAATTATTTGAATTATAAAGGGTCATAACTCTGTTAAAATATATCGGATCAAACCCATATTCGAACTCGATCTGTATTTAGGGGTGATAAATTCATATACCAAATTTGGTGCTGATCAGATGAAAAATGTTTTGAGTCATAGCAGCTTGGGTGAATTCTAAGTAAACATAAGAGTGAAAAGGGTTAATTAAACAATACCAAAAACCATACAGACTAAGAACGTGCTAAGAAAAACCTAGGTAAGAAATATGAGGCAGATCAGAAGAAATATGTTCAACTTATTGCATTGGATAGCATGTGTGTAAAGGGTTAATTATTTTCTAAACCGATCAACCAATCAATACCAAAAACTATACAGATGAGGGGCATGTCATCATAAACCTACATATCAAATATGAACACAATCGGACAAAATATACTTTGGTTATAGCATCGGATTTTTGTTTTTTTAATTTTATTTTCGAAAAAGGGTCATAACTCCTTTAAAATAAATCGGATCAAACCCATATTCGAACTCGATCTGTATTTTGGGCTCTGAAACTCGCATACCAAATTTGGTTCCAATCAGATACAAAATGTTTGAGTTATGGCAGAATGCGTTAATTCTAAGTTGAAAAAGGGCCATAACTCTGTAACAAAATCTCGGATCAAACCCAAATTCGAACTCGATCTGTATTTTAGGTTGAGAAACCCATATACAAAATTTGGTTTCGATCGGATAGAAAATGTTTGAGTTATCGCATTACTCGTAAAGTGTCTACGGACAGACAGACAGACAGACAGACGGACAGACGGACCAACGACGAGTGGTCAATCCGGGCAACGACACTATGTTTACCATACTATGGTATGGGTAAACATAAAAATGGGTTTTTTTGGGGTTGAAATTTGAAAAAGAAATCCAGGTCGGCCTAATTTCGGCAGGTCGGTCGGGTAACCGGAAACACAGATGTTTTTTTTTTTGGCCTAACCCCCCCATTGGCTTTTTTCTCAGAAACACGGCAGACAATCATTTGTGTTTGTTTTGTTTACATTTGAGTGCTTGTCGACGTCGACCGAGATAAAACATGCGTACTTAGTCCAGCAAGCTTAAAACATCGTTGACTGCCGTTTTCGAGAGGAAGACACCAGTAGCATGTAATTGCATACTGTATATACAAAGTGTCATTAAAATATTAACACCCACAGTATAAATTTATATCCCACAGTAGGGTGTAAAGCTCAAATTTACAAAATAGGTGTTATGCACACAATAGGCATAGGTATGTATGGTATAATAATAAATATGCAAACTCACCACACTTTGGCCTGTCAGCAAGAGGTTTGTAGACTTTAGGCTTATTCCCAGGTGTCAGCCAATCAGATTGTGCCATGACAAGATGACCCAGCTCGTTCCAAGGGGCAATGTCATTTTCTGTGCCAAAAAAATAGAAATTTCTAATACAAGTAAAGTTTAGTCATACAGATACACTAAAGTTGGACTTCCCTATGAGGCAGGTGCAAAGCTAAACTAGCCTACTTTATACTATTAGGAATCAGATTACCTGCAAGAAAGTTGCCCCAAATTTGAAGTATAATATTCAAGAGTGTTTGAGTTTGAGTTTCCTCAACAATGTCAAATTTTTCACAGTAATAAAACAAGGAAGCTCAATACTATTCACCAAAAAAGGCACATGACTAACATAAATCATAGGACCAGAACACGATTTTGGTTTAATGACTCTAAAGTTATCTGGAAATTAAATGATTACTCGGTGGAAGTACAAACAAGTTACAAAATACAACAGACATATAAGAAGTTATGGCGGGCATAAATTAAACTGATTATTCCTATCTTCACCAGTCACCAGAAGTTTGGATACAAACATATACTTATCTGTTTGAATGTAGGAAATTGTAACCCATCTTTGGCCCTTTCAAGATAGTATTACACAGAGCACAGTACTGTTTAAAACATCAGAGTAAAACTTTTAGTCTGAACAAATTTTAGTCCCTAATATTTCTTCTGCTTCAGGTTTTCCTGTCTTATGCAATCCAAATCCAAAATTCTTAGTCAAAAAGATGAAAGTTTTAACATTAAAACACTGCCAAATTTGTGAGATAAATGAATGATATAGCAAACATACAATTGAGTATATAGAACCATGAGTGATACTGACCAGTTTCAACTTTAGTTCTATCAAGATCCTCTAACATCCGCTTTATCATTGTAGCCCTGCAATCATAAATACCAGGCTAGTAATTTCGGTTCTAAGTCTTTTTATTTGAGGTAGGTATACAGAGATATGTCTGTTTTTAATTGGTCAAAAACATATATTAGAAATCATTGATCATCTTCTTCTTGAGAACATTTTCTATGTGCAGGCAATAAAACTGAATTTTTGCAGCTCCCAATGATATTCTAGTTATCAAATTGCTCATCAATGTGTGTTGTCAGAAATAATAAAACAATTTCATTGCACCTGCAACAAAGCCATAATCCTATGCCCTCACAGCCCATGCATTCGTGATCAGAGCTCAGGTAAGTTTGAGAAACTTATTACGTAGATGACAATATATTCACAATGAGGCATATATGGTAGGTCGAGTAAAGCATTTAATATTCTCAGTCAGAATTTCACTATGGACAAACTAAAATATGATAAAGATTAATTAATGTTATTTGTGTAATTGTAAGAGACGCCCACACAATTCAAGAATGTTATCGACACAATATTTCTCACATAATCGTGCTGAATGCTAATAAGTTTATCGTTTTGCAGATTATACGTCATAGATATGAAATCAGTCAACAAATATTGACAAATTGTCCTCAATATTTAGTCATATCGCGATATATTTTTCAATACCGTAGTTGGTATAACTTAAGTCAATATCATGAAATTCCACAAAAATATAAAATATGGTTACAAATGGAGATATGACATTGCTTGCATTCATACAAACCTCTCTCACTAAACCTCTCTCACTCACTTACTTTCCTTGCAAACTAATTTCACTCACCAGTAATATAAATTTATAGACTAAATATATGCTTATGATACAGAATAAATTATACATATTTGTTTGTTTTGTTATTATATGGAACGTTTCATGTATGCTCAACTGACAACATAGATGGCATGGTGGAATGTGGGGAATATGACTTTTAAGGGGGTGTATTATATCAGATCATATCAGTTACAAATATGTCAGAGTCATAATATCAGGTAAGATGATTAAAATCTAATATTCTTCATATGGGGATGTTCTGCTAATTTTGTAGCACATGTAAATCATAGAAAAACCCTATGGACTACCAACAGTAAACCAGTCATTTGCAAGAATGTTTGTTGATTTTATGAATTAAACATCCCTGCAAAAGAAAACAAAATAAGTCATATTTCAATGTAGTACTTGCCTCGAAGCATTGCTATATCTTGCCATGTTTGTTTTCTATGTACAGCCTTACCAGGTCATAAACATTTGTTACCCACCTTATCTGATGTTGTGCCCATAAAGTCTGCAAGTTCTTTATATTCTCTTCATGCCAGTCTGAAAAGTATTTATTATATTGACCAAATATATATTCAGGGTTACTGGCTCTTTCTATATTATCACTGATATGTAAACTATAAGATATATCCAGGTTTACTGGCTCTTTCTATATTATCACAAATATGTAAACTATAAGATATATTCAGGGTTACTGGCTCTTTCTATATTATCACTGATATGTAAACTATAAGATATATCCAGGTTTACTGGCTCTTTCTATATTATCACTGATATGTAAACTATAAGATATATCCAGGTTTACTGGCTCTTTCTATATTGTCACTAATATGTAAACTATAAGCTCTGAGACAAAGACTTATGGCAAAAACAACCAAAATATATAATTTTTTTCACTTATTTATTTTAACAATATTAAGAGATTTAAAGGCATAAGTAATAACAATTATCCAACAAGATAATGAAGGGTCCCATAACATTGGTATCTTTGTCGTTACTGTAGTTACGTCATAGTTATACAATATTACAACTGCTACATATTTTCATACAAATTCCCACAAGCTACATTAATACTCTGTTAAAACATGCCTGATTCATAGTTCCATTCAAGATCATCGTTGAATTGACAGTCGTAGAGATTCAGCGGTAATTCATGAGCCATAGCGTATTGTGGCTTTCTCGGGTTCTTTTCAACATCCAATAGTTCATCCACAATCTAAGTGAAAGAATAATATACACATGGAATAACATTTTATGTTTATTGATACAATGATGCAAATTTTATAGTTCACACCAAAAATTGATTTGTACGTCTGTCCACATTTGCATATTCAATTCATTATGCTGGTGTTAAAGATGTATAAACTGAATTTATACCGGAATTAATCACCTGAGAAAGACACATGTGATATATATTAATGTGCTCTGATTTACTATTGGCTGATGATAGCTGAGAGATATTGTTCACAATGCAGGAATTTACAGTTGCTAAACATTTAAGGAGATCCGCTTGAAAAAATAATGATTTTATAACAAACTAGCTGAAACAGGCTCTCGAAATTTATTCACCATCGGAGGGGCCTGTGCCCCCTTCACATTGTGACCGGCCCATATGCCCATTTGGACATAAATATTCACATAGGTTCATATTCGACTTGTTGGATGGCGCAGGCCACAGTGAAAACACATATATAAAGAGCGTACATATCTGCAGCAACATATCCTGGTGTAACTGTGTTCATATTAGAGTTATTTGATTCTGAAATAGACCCATAATGAGCTTATATTAAATTAGTTTTTTTAATTTATTAAATAATTTTTTTTTTAAATCAAATTTTTTTTAAACTAATGCCGTTATAACCTCTGTCAGGGTAACCTGAGTCATCACACCAAATTTGGTTGAAATCAGACCAGCAGTCTGGGAGAAAAATGCAGACAGACAGACATATCCTACTCTTTTATATATATAGATGAATGAGTGTAAATATTGGAGCACCTAATACGATCCAAATATACTGTAAATATTATGTGTCTTCCAAACTGAACTTTGTTCTCTATACCTGTTTATTTTATCACCAATCCCTGCGTGCATCAATTACCTATTTTTATTTAATCCGTTTTCATTTTTTGCTATTTTGTAATATTCAGAATTTAAACTTTAAATAGTTGTCAAACTGCTCTTATTCACATATATGCTTTAAACAGTGGAACTTGTGTTGAGATAACAAAGGTATACTGAAGAAAAAGATTATTTCCATAGTAATTTTTAACTGTAGATCATTAATAATTTCAAATTTTTTGCCATGGCTAATTTCGAGGGCTGGAAATTGCATGTCTATAATTAATTACCTCAGGCTCCTCTTTTTCTTCACCGATTAGGAAGAGAATGGCCACAATGCAACGCACTTGGTGCCAAAGGAATCCTTGTCCTACAATTGTCAGCTCCTGCATCTGATATCCAGATATACTGCAAGAAACCCGACAATTTGATATGCAAATATGTAAGTCACATCGTTAGAATAAGGCCAAATAAATAAAAAGAAATACTGCACCTTCCTCATCACCCAAAACGAACCTCGTTGAAAGATTATTTTTGTGCCAGCTCATCCAGAATTTTTTAAAAGATCAAAACTCAACAATGTCTCAATTGGGCCCTGCGAATCGGGGCTTTTCATTTTGAATCAAATCTTGAATTGATTCGGGCAAAATATTGAAATCGCATTGCATAAAATCATTGTCTCAAGTGTGAATGCTTAAATCGGTAGCCATAACGAACAGAAAACATCATAATGATAAGAGATCATGAATGATTCTTGCATTACCTAACCATTTCAATGCGTTTTTCATCTATAGCCCACTTCCAGCTAGAACGGAAAACTGGGAAAAAAATGATTGAACACTCAATGAAAGTGTCAATGACACTGTAGCTCAACTTAGGTAGGGGCCCAAGGATTTAGTCATGCAAAGAGTAAAATCCAAGATGGCTGCTGACGGCCATGTTTTTTGGCCGAACGACCCCAAAATGACTCGTTCCCATTTACATGTCAATATTAACATCACTGACAAATTTCATGATTATTGGATGAATAGTACGACCTGTAGCCCGCACCAATGAATTTAATTTTGAAATCCAAGATGGCCGGCCATGTTTTTTGGCTGAATAACCCCAAAATAACTCGTTCCCATTTACATGTCATTGTTAACATCCATGACAAATCTCATGAAGATCCGACCAAAGCTAGGACCTGTAGCCCGCACCAAAGGATTTAGTCATGCAAAGAGTAAAATCCAAGATGGCTGCTGGCGGCCATTTTTTTTGGCAGAACGACCCCAAAAGGACATGTTCCCATCTACATGTCAATATTAACATCCATGACAAATTTCATGATGATCAGACGCACAGTACGACCTGTAGCCAGCGCCAATGGATTTAATTTTGAAATCCAAGATGGCCACCAGTGGCCATGTTTTTTGGCCGAATGAACCCAAAATGACTCGTTCCCATCTACATGTCTCATAATCTCATAATGATCTAACCAAAGATACGACCTGTAGCCTGTGCCAAAGGATTTAGTCATGCAAAGAGTAAAATCCAAGATGGCTGCTGGCGGCCATTATTTTTGGCCGAATGACCCCAAAAGGACTCGTTCCCATCTACATGTCATTGTTAACATCCATGACAAATTTCATGAAGATCCGACCAAAGCTATGACCTGTAGCCCGCGCCAAAGGATTTAGTCATGCAAAGAGTAAAATCCAAGATGGCTGCTGGTGGCCATGTTTTTTGGCCGAACGACCCCAAAATGACTCGTTCCCATCTACATGTCAATATTAACATACATGACAAATTTCATGATGATCAGACGAATAGTACGACCTGTAGGCCGTGCCAATAGATTTAATTATGAAATCGAAGATTCCGCCAGCGACCATGTTTTTTGGCCGAATGACCCCAAAATGACTTACAAAGTAAGTTGAGCTAATAAAGTATTGTCACTTGATTATGTAAGATCACCATGTTACAGCTAACCATCATTGTTTTGATAAATAAGCATGTGTGACTTTTATTAAATTATTATTCATACACAGGCAAGCAACTGCATTGTTTTATTTAGGTATATATATTTATAAACTAAAACATATAGAAACTCATAAAATTCTACAATCTTCATCATAAATAAAAAGAATTAAAGATCGAAATCAATTACTGAATTAAAACAGTTAACGAATTAAGGGTTTCATTTTTTTTTTTTTAAGTTGACCATTGGCCAATTTGACCACAGATGTAAGAACTCTGGATTCTGGAAACAGACGAATGATTTTGAATATATTGAATTGAATCAATTTGCAGGGATCTGTTGTCTCAATAATGGTTTTCTGAAGATGGCTGATAGAGATATTCTATAGATTGCCTACCTCAATCAATCAATATTCTATACAAAATTAACTCACCTCTTTTCCAATGGTTGGATGTCAACTGACATAATTTTCCTAGTGAAGTTTGTCACCCCATTGGCTACATCCATCTTGCAAATATTTCTAAAATCGTGAGTACCAACTAGCTTCTGTCCAGTGGACTTCACCAGCTGCAAAGATAATGAAAGTGTCAATGACACTGTAGCTCAACTTGGAAAGGGAATAATTTAATGTATTACAGTCAATGGAGCGATTAGGAATGTGGAAAGTTGAATGTCTAATACTAGTTTATAGACATGAAGAGAAAAGTAAAATCCAAGATGGCTGCTGGCGGCCATGTTTTTTGGCCGAATGACACCAAAATGACTCGTTCCCATCTACATGTCATTATTAACATCTATGACAAATTTTATGACGATCAGACTAAAGGTACGACCTGTAGCCCATGCTAAAGAATTTAGTCATACAAAGAGTAAAATCCAATATTAACAACCATGACAAATTTCATGATGATCAGACGAACAGTACGACCTGTGGCCCATGCTAATGGATTAAATTTTGAAATCCAAGATGGCCACTGGCGGCCATGTTTTTTGTCCGAATGACCCCAAAATGACTCGTTCCCATTTACATTCCAATTTCAACAGCCATGACACAAATTTTATGATGATCAGACTAAATGTACGACCTGTAGCCCGTGCTAAAGGATTTAGTCATACAAAGAGTAAAATCAAAGATGGCTGCTGGCGGCCATGTTTTTCTGCCGAATGACCCCAAAATTACTTGTTCTCATTTACATTCCAATTTCAACAGCCATGACAAATTTTATGATGATCAGACTAAAGGTACGACCTGTAGCCCGTACTAAAGGATTTAGTCATACAAAGAGTAAAATCAAAGATGGCTGCTGGCGGCCATGTTTTTCTGCCGAATGACCCCAAAATGACTCGTTCCCATCTACATATCATTATTAACATTCACGACAAATTTTATGATGATCAGACTAAAGGTACAACCTGTAGCCCGTGCTAAAGGATTTAGTCATACAAAGAGTAAAATCCAAGATGGCTGCTGGCGACCATGTTTTTTGGCCGAATGACCCCAAAATTACTCGTTCCCATCTACATGTCATTGTTAACATCCATGACAAATTTTATGATGATCAGACGAACAGTACGACCTGTGGCCCGTGCTAATGGATTAAATTTTGAAATCCAAGATGGCCACTGGCGGCCATGTTTATTGGCCGAATGACCCCAAAATTACTCGTTCCCATCTACATTCCAATTTCAACAGCCATGACAAATTTTATGATGATCAGACTAAAGGTACGGCCTGTAGCCCGTGCTAAAGGATTTAGTCATACAAAGAGTAAAATCCAAGATGGCTGCTGGCGGCCATGTTTTTTGGCCGATTGACCCCAAAATGACTCGTTCCCATCTACATGTCATTATTAACATTCACGACAAATTTTATGATGATCAGACTAAAAGTACGACCTGTAGCCCGTGCTAAAGGATTTAGTCATACAAAGAGTAAAATCCAAGATGGCTGCTGGCGGCCATGTTTTTTGGCCGAATGACCCCAAAATTACTCGTTCCCATCTACATGTCAATATTAACATCCATGACAAATTTGATGATGATCAGACAAAAGGTACGACCTGTAGCCCGTGCTAAAGAATTTAGTCATACAAAGAGTAAAATCCAAGAAGGCTGCTGGCCGCCATGTTTTTTGGCCGAATGACCCCAAAATTACTCGTTCCCATCTACATGTCAATATTAACATCCATGACAAATTTCATGATGATCAGACGAACAGTACGACCTGTGGCCCGTGCTAATGGATTGAATTTTGAAATCCAAGATGGCCGCTGGCGGCCATGTTTTTTGTCCGAATGACCCCAAAATGACTCGTTCCCATCTACATTCCAATTTCAACAGCCATGACAAATTTTATGATGATCGGACTAAAGGTACGACCTGTAGCCCGTGCTAAAGGATTTAGTCATACAAAGAGTGAAATCAAAGATGCCTGCTGGCGGCCATGTTTTTTGGCCAAATGACCCCAAAATGACTCGTTCCCATCTACATGGCATTATTAACATTCTTGACAAATTTTATGATGATCAGACTAAAAGTACGACCTGTAGCCCGTGCTAAAGGATTTAGTCATACAAAGAGTAAAATCCAAGATGGCTGCTGGCGGCCATGTTTTTTGGCCGAATGACCCCAAAATTACTCGTTACCATCTACATGTCAATATTAACATCCATGACAAATTTGATGATGATCAGACTAAAGGTACGACCTGTAGCCCGTGCTAAAGAATTTAGTCATACAAAGAGTAAAATCCAAGAAGGCTGCTGGCCGCCATGTTTTTTGGCCGAATGACCCCAAAATTACTCGTTCCCATCTACATGTCAATATTAACATCCATGACAAATTTCATGATGATCAGACGAACAGTACGACCTGTGGCCCGTGCTAATGGATTGAATTTTGAAATCCAAGATGGCCGCTGACGGCCATGTTTTTTGTCCGAATGACCCCAAAATGACTCGTTCCCATCTACATTCCAATTTCAACAGCCATGACAAATTTTATGATGATCGGACTAAAGGTACGACCTGTAGCCCGTGCTAAAGGATTTAGTCATACAAAGAGTGAAATCAAAGATGCCTGCTGGCGGCCATGTTTTTTGGCCAAATGACCCCAAAATGACTCGTTCCCATCTACATGTCATTATTAACATTCTTGACAAATTTTATGATGATCAGACTAAAAGTACGACCTGTAGCCCGTGCTAAAGAATTTAGTCATACAAAGAGTAAAATCCAAGATGGCTGCTGGCGGCCATGTTTTTGGGCCGAATGACCCCAAAATTACTCGTTCCCATCTAAATGTCAATATTAACATCCATGACAAATTTCATGACGATCAGACAAACAGTACGCCCTGTAGCCCGTGCTAATGGATTGAATTTTGAAATGCAAGATGGCCACTGGCGGCCATGTTTTTTTACCGAATGACCCCAAAATTAATCATTCTGGTCTAAATGTTGATGTCAACAGCTATGACAAATTTCATAATGATCCGACCAAAGGTACGACCTGTAGACTGCATTGTTGACGCCTTACGTACACACGTACACACGTACACACGGACGACGGACGACAAAGCCATGGCAATAGCTCAAACTTTACAAAGTAAAGTTGAGCTAATAATATGACTGTGATATGCATGTCCCATTTTGCTGTCAGATAATATATCTACTTCAGAAATAACAAGGAGACATGACCAACAGAAAAGTTCAGAAGTTGTACTGGTACATCAGATGAATCTAATGCATAAAGAATGGATTTTCTGTCATGCTATAAGTTGTGGAAAAATTGTTGTTATCCGTAACATTCTGGTTTCACATAGTGGAATTATTTAATAAACAGGGTTCTCTAGGTTAAACTGACATGACACATTCAAACCACAAAATTATTTACACATGATTTGGTCAGAGTTATTGCAGTCCTTCCCACGATGAAAACACAGCGAGATCACTTATTTGTTCTTGTAATTCAGAAGACCATCCAGTGGCCTCATTCCCCTCCCCAACCTTGATTAAATTTTGGCCACAAATAGCCTCAGACCTAGCTCAGCCCCATTTTTACACATGACAAGCAATCACCGACATTGATGATTAACAGATTGCAAGGAATCCTGCACTTGTGCCTGAATAAGACATAATCAGTAGCACGAACCACGTGCACGGTTGTCTACACTATCCTGGGTAAAGCTTTGTAGGCGAATGTTTAGTAGTGATGAGCCTCTCGTATTTTATTTACCGTAGATTTATGTCTATAAGCCCAGACTTTCTGACCCACTATTTTCCATCAAAATGCGCATTATACATTGGTAAGTCATTAGGGGGGGCTGCATTCTGAGTGACAACCATGAACACAGGCGAGGTCTGCAATCGCTGCGATGAACAGTGAAACAAGGTCTGTATCAAAGAAATGTTTAAATAAAAATAAAACAGTCAAAATATTAACTGTTATTATCAGTGTATTTATTCCCTATCCCATTAATACAACATTATCCATTATACGAATCCAGGTCATCTCCGTCAGAGGAATGCCTTTTGATTCAACACCAACTTGTTTTGATTGGTTCTGTGAACAAAATACAAAGAAAGCATGCATATAGCACGTGAAATGAGCTCATGCTAATATGGTCTTGAATTTAAAAGGCAAAAATTGTAAATGGCTAGCCTATCATAGACAACACTGTTGACAAAGTCTGACATTTTAAATTTCATATACGAATATTAACAAAATAAGTTGAAATTTGCTAAAAAGTTATCGGGCTATCATGTTCAAAAATCACGAAAAGGAACTAATTAAAGGGCTGTAACTCTTCCCAAAGTAGTCGGACAGTTTTTAAACTCGATCAAGACATTTTTAAGCATGTTTCATATACTGAATATAAAACAATCCGTTGAAATTTTTTCAAGTATCATGCTAACACCATCTGTAGAAACTAGCTGTCATTTGTCAAACTATAGGTCATGTTTTTTTTTAAATATACCTCCTTATTTGAACAGTTGTATAAGGAAGAGAGGTTAACTTGCCCAGAAATTCAATTTTCAGGTAAACAGTAGTGCTTCCACACCATTTCCCAGATTTAAAAGAGAAAAAAAACACATACAGCTCCATGTCCTTTTTGTTATACCTGGTTCAATGAATGGTGACTCTTATTTCCACAGATAAAAAGATAAGAGACAATAAAATGATTTTCAAGGGAGTGGTGGTTTATTAACAGTCCGACTGGAACAATTGACAGTCTGAGGGGCTACAAGCAGCCCGAGACTTGAGGGCCTCAAATATACCTAATGGCTGTTAAATCATTCCTCCGAGAGGTTCATTATCAACCACAACACATGACACAGTCGTGTTATTATTATTAATATTATCACTGACTTCCAGCATGTTATGCTATTTGGAAAGCCCCTAAAAATCTGTTAACTCTTTCGCCACCAAATTTACAAAGGTCAAATTGTCCAGGACACCAGGTTTGCAGCAGTTTATATGGAAATTCATTGTCTCACATGTGGGGCATTCATACTAGTATTTATAGATGATAGGTATGGACACCCATATATTGTCATGACCAGTGACAACTGCCCATCAATTTGAACTAACTGCCGATGGACAACGTCATATAATTGTGATTATATCACCATGGTAACGCATGCCATATGTATCAGGTGCGTAAATACATTTGAACTCAATATTTACTGTTACAGTTAACGTTATTTGCAATATTTCACCACATAAAGTCATAAGTATAATGACCAAACTCACATTCAAATAGTTAGCACTATACCCATCACTTGTTGTATATTTAGCATATGTGGTGATTAAGAATGAAATTAGAAGGCGTACAATGAGCATGATGATGAGAACATACCAAGTGTATGCCCAAGAAGGCGTTATTTAACTGAGATAGACCCACTTCCCCGGGTTTAGGCCCACGTGTATTCAACTGTAATAATGCTAAGCAATTACGAATAACTTTCCAAACACCACTGCCAATGATCTCATTGCATTCCCAAAATGTTTATGCATGTCAATATCATGCTTACAACATGCACTCGCAGCTATTATTATTATTGAAATCGCACTATTGCACGGCACGGTGAATTTCGTAACATTACGTCGAAAATAGGAGACACTAGACGGTTACCACAGAAAACGTCGTTAGAAAGGGCAACAATATCTTTATTTCATAAAAATGTGTTATCGCAATGTGTTTGTCATAAACAATAACAAACTTAATCAATCGGTACATGTGTATCTGATTACAAAAAACCACACCTGTCCGCAGTTTCGTCAGCATTTTTTGGGAAAACCCAGGGAAACCCCACAATAGTAATTGTGACGTCATATACATCAACTGTATATTTAGGTCGGGAACATCTCATTGTGGCCGTATTTGTCAGGTCTACGTATTCAAAAGTAAATTAGTATTGATGCAGAATATCACCCAAATGATATCTAAGTCGCCTGTCAAAAAATCATTAGTATATCCCCGCAAACGTGATATTATTGCCTGTTATTCCCGAAATTATTCTCTAACCGCTAAAGCGGGCAGCGGTGTTGAACATAAATTACGTCGTGCCCGCTAAAGCGGGCTGCGGTGTTGAAAGAGTTAATGGACCAGAGAACACCCTATAATGTGATACTAGTAATAGTTGGGCATATTGCAGCACAATTTTAGTTAATCATTTGTGACATACCTTGATATCCAGAGCAGCTGCTGGGAAAAAGTACCTATAAGTTCTCTTCTGGCAATCAAATCTAAAATAAGACAAATTAGATTGTAGTGCCTATAGATACACACTTACAGTGCCAACTTAGAAATTCAGTTTTGTTTCTTTTTTTGTTTCAGTCCATTTATGTTTGTTTCAGATGTTGGCAAGATACATATTCCATTAATAAATTATATAATCTATGTTGTTAACTCTTTCACTGCCACTCAGCACCACAGACGGATTCCCCACTGCCAAGCACACAATACATGTATACAAGCTTATGGGTGCAAGTAACATAGGGTATCTCATCGAAAAAAATTCAAATTTGATTGCTCCCATCTGGAGGTGATCCTAAACATGCCTGTAAAAGTTCCAATACAATTCTACAATACAATCAGGTGGATGCCGATTCAAAATTCAAATTTGAAATTCAAGATGGCTACTGGTGGCCATGTTTTTTGAAGAATTTCAGAAAAAAATTGGATGGCTCCTATCTACAGGTCACCCCAAAGATCCATATGAAGTTTGGTTAAGATCGGTTGAGTGAGGTGGCCTGTAGTGTGTTCCCAAGGATTTAGTTAAACAAACAGTAAAATCGCGCCATATTTTTCAACAAAATTTAGAAAAATTTGATGGCTCCCATCTAGAGATCACCCTGATGATCCTATGAAGTTTGGTGATGATCGGTTGAGAGATGTAGTCTGTTGGATGAGCCACAGGATTTAGTCATGCAAAGAGTAAAATCCATGATGTCTGCCGGCGGCCATGATTTTTGGCTGAATGACCCCAAAATGTCCGATCAATAATGTCAATGTTAACATCCATGACAAATTTCATTATGATCTGATGAAGAGTACGGCATGTAGACAGCGCTAATTGATTGTGCAGAAGGATTTAGATAAACAAAGAATAAAATGCAAGACGGCTGCTGGTGGCCATATTTTCAACAAAATTCAGAAAAATTTGATGTCAATGTCAACAGCCATGACAAATTTCATGATGATCTGATAAAACCTATGCTAATGAAAATTTAGTTTTGTTTGGAAATGGAAATTGTTTGACGGACAGACGCTCATATGACAGATACCAACCCTTGGCAATAGCTCAAACTTTACAAAGTAAAGCTCTCATCTGAGGTCACTCTGAAGATCCACACCAATTTTGGTGATGATTGGACGAGGGATGTGGCCTGTAGGGTGTGCTGAATGATTTAATCATGCAAAGAGGTCACCCAAAATATCCATATGAAGTTTGGTGATGATCGGATGAGGGGTGTGGCCTGTAGGGTGTGCCAAAATAAATTGTTGATGCACGGAGGGACACAGTTTTTAAATACTCTTTCCCTCATGTAGGTTCATTAACATACTGATATCGTTAAAATCTGACTGACGACCATTATAGAGCTTAATGTTGTTACATACAGACTCACAGACTCACATCTCTATAACCCCCGCCAAACTTTGTTTGCAGGGGATAATAACCGGTGGACAGATGTCTAGTTTTAAGGTTAAGTAGCAAAAAAACATGATAATGTAACTCTATAAAAACCTACCTCGCACTAAATGATTCATTGACAGGTGCCCAGGCTAAGACACGGATTTCCGGAGGTAAGACTTTATTGAGAATGAATGGATATCGGATCTCCTTGGTCTGCTCACCTGCTGAATAAAGAGTAAACAATTAAATGTGCAAACTGAAAAAAAAAAAAAATGAACTCGTCCCTTTATCCTAATAACAATTAAGCCAAACAAGAGACATGACTCCGCATTATTTCTTGATAATATTTACACAATTTTCCTTTTAGGCTAGGAATCTCATTCTGCTGAGGCCTCAACTGATATGGTAGACTTTGGATCAGATTGAAGTTCCCCATTTGAAGTTGGTGATGATCATCTATTAGTCACCTCGATTAAGCATTTTATCTTCTGCAAATTAGGGGATATAGAAACTGAACAGAAGGGGAAAAGTAACTAAAACAATGATAATTTGAGACTATAGATACTTCGCAAAAGATGAGGCCTAAGCAGATTGAGGACAAGAGGTCCCCAAGAGGGTGAATTTAGTGATACTATCCCACTGTGTGGGGTAGTGTCACTAAATTCAGCCTCTGGGGACCTCATTCTGCAGATGACATATGCACTATTTCAAGGCTTGGATTGGGCTTTATATTATATCATAGAAAACCAGCCATTAGTGAGCATTATTATAGATACTATTATGTAGATAATGCATGGTTTGGAGTTAACTATGCCAAAATAGTGGTCCGAGAGGAGGAATAGTCCACGAGCAAATTGCTAAAACAAAAGTTCAATTTGGCTAAACAAAATCATGTTTGGCTAAAAAAAAATAGCTAAAGTTTTTTGATAAAAGTAATTAAGATTTTATATGAAGTAAATTACCAAAGTGGCTAATTCCTATCGCCAACAAAATCAACATCAATGTGGCTTCAGATGTGGCCAGTTCACATCACAATCACATGATAGATAATCAGCTTGTGTATTGTTGTAAGAATTCATGCCGTTAATAAATCCCGCTTGATGTGTGAGCGGACATCATACGCCAATCAATGAACTGTGTATTATGTTAATTCAAGTAAAATGTTGTTGTTATATTTTTGGTAAATAGGTGGGCGATGCTAAGATTGATATCAGTTTCATCAAACTAGATTAGACCACAGAGTCTGAATCAAAAGTTCGAAAAGTTCCACGGTCGTACATGGCTGAAATACGACACGGTTACAGGTGCCATGTCCTTTCTGTTTGTATAAATGCTGGTATTAGTAATAAGTTTGTTACTGGTTGCACAACTATCAAGAAAGAACTCCTCGCCAAATATGAAACATTCAAAGGTAAGTCGATCATCACTATCACTATTATACATGGCTTTATCGACGGGAACATGTATGATAAAAATACATGCGTTTACTTCTTAATCGCTAGCCGTAAAAATACACAGCGATGGAACATGGATATCTAAAATACCTGATTTATTGATTGAACACATGGCTTTCTTTTTTCAATGTTTTTTTGACACATTTTTAATAGCAAATGCGGGGGATTATCTGAATGATAAACCACAATGCACTTATTTACTCAAAATGTTGTTTCCTTAATACATACCCCTGATTTATTACTTTACGACAGAGTGATTAATATACAACCATGCATTGTCTAATTAGTAACTCTTACCAGGGTTGGTGATATGTAGACATGGATAATTGGGAGTTAATCTTGCCAATCCAGTAGATTTTTATTTAGATTACCGGTACTAATTAAGACTTTATTTGATTTCTTTCAAGTGTTAATTCGCACATCGCAGGTGTACGTATTGTCTCCATTGTCGACTGCGAATGTGCATTTTCTTGTCAGAATGTGATAACTGTGATGCAGAATGTGGCACATGATAAATCCTCTTTTACACTCTTTTACACTGAAAAGTTAACCAATTCTATACTAAATATTCATCGATGAGTAATTTTCCTTAGGAATTTGTTGAACTTATAATCTGAACATTTCCCATCAATGAATATGAATCATTCTGCTTCTGTATTATGTGTTTTCTGTCTGCCGTCTGCTTTTATTACCTGAACACCCCTCCAAATGAATAATAAACTATTCCAACGTATAACTGAGTGGCAGAATCCATTCAGTAAAGAAAGGGTTACTAATGAAGTATAACATGCACTAACCTTCAACTGTATCGGAATCATCTCGTTTCTTAACACCGACTCCTTCATGGAGATTGCTCCTGAGGTCAATCGATATGACCTGACCATAAGCACTCACTCCCTTATCTGTCCGGCCACACCTATGGTAGTTTGATGTTTCTCTGGAAAGAATTATATTTGTAGAATTTAGTTGTAGAAATTCAAAATGTGTCTGGTAATTGGTTCGCACGATAAAGAGAATTTGCCAATTATCCTTATTATTATTATTAATATCAAGACTACTAGTATTTTCATAAATGATTAGGCAGAATAGAAAGATATCAAATTGGTGAAGAAATATAGAAATTCAAAATATCTCTGGTATGAATCGCATGAATAAGAAAATTGGCATTATCATATTTATTATCATCAAGACTATTGTCATAAACAATTGTGCAGAAGATGGAGACATCAAATATGATAGACTGATATTAATCAAGTTGTATGTGTTCTATGCATTAATGTGATGAGTGACAAGCCAAATTCTGGGTTCGATGTAATTTGTACCCCTCATTCTCATAGTTAAGCATGATGATCAATGCTTCCTACATGTAGGAACTGACTGAACTTCAGCTTGACAAAATAAATGTGTGTTTTTGAAATGATAAAGAAAGTACATTAGAAGCTACATTTAAAGAATTAACTTTTTATTCGTAGAATGAATCTTCTGTAGAATATTTTTCCAGTTTTTAATTATATTGCATGCTGCCTAAAAAAATATTGATATTTCATATAATTAGCAGAGCAATGGAAATTGACAATCTAATAAATGAGTATCATAGGATGTCATAATGTCTGCTGGAGGGACAGCAAGTCCCCTCAGGACATATTCCCATACATGATCCACAGATTAAGGCTTTGGTTACCTGTGTATCTCCCACATAATAAAATAAATAGAGAAAGATAAACAAAGAAAATATTATTTGTTCGCTGATGCTGACCACTTTTCGGAAAACAAGTCTTATTTCCTTATTCTGAAAGATATCAAAGTGGACATCGCTAAAAGCCACATGGTTGATTCTGCCTGGTTACATCACGATTATATTGACAAATAACACATTTTTCTGACTTATAACTCATAAGATATGTTTACATAGACCAGGTCCAGATGTTAGCCGCTGAAGGTTGGTCAGAAATATTTCATAGTATACAAATGTTTTCATGAAAGTAGTGAAGTCGGACATAGAAATAAATTACCAATAGTTTCTTCTACTCTTGTTCATGGGGTACTGAAAAATTCTCAGTACACGTATTTTACCAATGATTTAACTGGAAGTTTTCGTTGAAGCATTTACAGTAGACACAATCAATATTATGCACCTTACATTTAGTGTATTTTTGTATATAATCGTTAAGAATTTCAATATTGTCACCATTACCATCAGTTTTGTTTTTAATCGGACCATTGGTACACCGAAAGCATGTATAGTAATATTTTGAAGGTTAAACCCCATATTTATGCTCAACAATGATTGTAGTCGAGGCTGATTTGACTGTTTCGTTCTGTGTAGAGTAAATTTTTATGTCTGAAGGTTCTCTTTGTAACATTGAACCACAACAAATTTGTGCGATAATGTTCACCACACTCACAAGCTGTATGTGCGGTTCTGTCTATGTATTAGGTGCCTTGTGTACAACATTGATTACAACTGGGCCTATCATGTTTACTTGAGATGTTATCTGGTACCTGTTTTGTCAAGCTGCCTTTAGTTACTGAATATATGTGGTATAATCAGTAATAAAGTATACTGCAGTGTGATTTTAGAATTATCACGTTATTTTTATATAGAAATACCACCTGGAACTACTTACATTAAATAACCCTTTAATAGGTGTGCTAAAAATAAAATGCAAATGTGATTCCTATACTTTTTCTAATACATAGACCTTCAGAATTTGGACTTACATTAAAGACAGATTTACTGATACAACTAGATCATATTCACAGTAGGTTGATTGACTTAGAATTTCCCCCAGCAGCTATATAGGGGTCCCATTCCCCCTAGCAGAAATGAATTATGTCCAGGACTTATTAACACAGATTAGCTTGTTCCATACTTGACTCCTAAATTCTAAAGCTCTAATATTAGCCCTTCCATGACAGGAGCTTCCTGAAATTTTGCGAAAACCATGTGCCAATGCATTCTCTTATATATGAGAGTCTCCCATAGGGGGCCTCGCATTTATAAGAGAATACATTGTTCTAACATTATTTACCTTGACCTTGTAAGCCAGTGCATTTTCTTATATATGTGAGGCTCCCTATGGGAGACTCGCATATATTAGAAAATGCACTGGCATAGGATCTTTAATGCTGCACCAGCACAGCTCCGGTCATGATAGGGTTAACTGTTCACATCTTATCACTATATTGAGGCAAACCTTTTCTCAATCAGCCTTGTTTTGGTGAGAGCATCAAACAGGACAGCTTCGATTGTCTTTTCAGTGTCCTCCTGTACAGCGAAACCATGGTAATCCCATCCAAGGTATGCGACTTTAAGGGCGACATGCCGTGTATTGTGTCTGTAATCGATATAAGTTCAACAATGCATCACAACAAAATGAATGATTCTTGATAAATTTTCAGTAAATTAGCAACACACGTGGGCTGTAGCACAATGTGTTCCCGACCTCAATCCCATTTTGACTAGTCGACTGCGTTTTAAATAATCTGTGGCCGTCACTCAAGGATCTTCAACACAAATATAAGCCAAATTGACCAGATGTTTTCATAAATGGATGTTTTATGCTTTTCTTTGCAATCTTTGTGAGGAAAAGATTCTCAAGTCCCCTGGTTCTACTAATCCCAACAATTTTCTTAATTTGAAAGATATCTTAACCATATCATGATGGGAGCTGCACTGGTGCAGCATTAAAGATCATGTGCCAGTGCATTCTCTTATATATGCGAGTCTCCCATAGGGAGCTTCGCATATATAAGAGAATGCACAGGCTTACAAGGTCAAGGTAAATATTGTTAGGCCAATGTGTTCTCTTATATATGCGAGCTTCCTATGGGGGACTCTCATATAAAAGATAATGCGTTGGCACAGGATTTTTGCGAAATTTCAGGAAGCTCCAGTCATGTAAGGGTTAATCCTCCCTGCGACGACTGGACTAAACTTTTAGCATTTGTATCTCCTTCATGTTGTTCATGAATATACCAAAGATCATTCACATCTGATTTAAGATGACAGAGATAGACGGACAGAGTGTATCTCAATCTAAGAGCCATAACTTCAGAATAAATAGATATGGAGAAAACCTGTTGCATGCAGATATTGTTCCACTCATGTAGCCTCATGAGTATACTGAAGATCACCCATCCTTATAACAAGGGTCATCTATTGTAGCATTGCGCGAATATGGTTTCTATATATGGAAGAGGTTATTTCCTCAGTGAACCGGAAATGGCCGAGTCGTGGAGAATGTAGACATCATATATGTCTTCTGCACTAAGTGTTGTATTATCAAAACACCGCTCCAAACATATAATAGAGTCATATAAACTATTCCGATGGTGTACTGTTATAACTAAATCTAAGAATCCATTGAGTAATGAAATATTCATATAACTTACTTAGAGAAATCAAATTCTCTTTGGGATTTCTTCTTCTTTGTCGAGGATTCTGAACCCTGCGTCTTAATAACGATGTTCCGCAACTGGGTGACATGAGCCTCCAGCTGTTTAACACGAGACACAAGGTCCTATAAAGTACGAAACCACAGAAAATTAGTTACGAGATTATAAGACTAACCTAAGACAGCCTTAAAGATAGTGTATCTCAACCTAGCAAGTTTTATAGATTCCAGGGTACAAAATACAGTAATAGACATGAATCATGGACACCATGTTCGGAAAAGCTTCTCTGAATTAATATCAATTTTATTTAGAATTTTCTCATATAATACCGGGACAGGATAAGGGACTACTAGTATTTTTATACCAGAAATCTCCCAGAAACATTCAAAGCATACCATGGCCAAAAGGGAGAACTCATCTTGTTAGCACACTCAATCAAGGCAATTGTCATTTCAACTAAGAGATTTCACTGCAATTTCAACACGACTGCATCAGAAATTAAATCGCTTTATTATGCCTTTATAGTATACCCAATCCTCAGTTGTATCTGTATTTTATTTACAGAAATCTATTTGTAGTCTTGAAATTTGTTTTTTTAAAGAGTATGTTGTAATTGTGGACCAGAGGAGAAACACTATCTTTTAAGACTGAAAAATGATTTCAAAATTTCTTGTTTATCAACTGGTATGGTATTTATCAAGATCCAAAAAAAACATACCAGTAGTATTGTCTACATATATACATACAGTAATGCTCTAAGTAATCGACTCCTTAACCACAGCAGAATTATGGGTATCTTTTCAGGATTTAGTCGGAAATATGGCTTGTTGCCATTCATCGGAAAGCTCTCCCCGAGAGCTTTCCGATGAATGGCAACAAGCCATATTTCCGACTAAATCCTGAAAAGTTACCCATAATTCTGCTGTGGTTAAGGAGTCGATTACTTTAATAAAGCATTACTGTATGTGTAATGTGTAAAAACATACCAGTACTAATGTCTACATATGTATGTGTAATCTATTCACAAACCTTAAAGAATATTTAATGAGAAAAAGCAAGCTCTTGGCAGATGCGGTAATTTAGAATTGTAAAGTGTATCCATTAGAACCTGTATTTCATTACTCCATCACAAATTAATTGTTTTTCTAATTTCATAACTTGACGACTACCAAGGTAGAAATTAAAACTGTAACTAAAGAAGACTATTATTGGTCCAGCGCGTTCAATGGAAAATATGCAACATAAAGATTCAGTTTAGCCAGGATAGTACACCCCCCCCCATAAATCTTTGAATGAAGCTATAATTAAGCTAGGCAAACACGCGTATCTCAATCGGGAATCACAGAAGACTAAGATAAAAATTACTAATAAATAATCATGCAGACAATATTATAGCTTTTTATGATGACTTCTAAATTCTAGCACTAACAAAATAATAAATGTACCACATACATATCCCAAAACACTCTAGATTACTTTACCAGAGCACTTTACCAGGAGCAAGTGGTTGTGAACTGAAAACTGAGTTCGTGCTTGTCCGACTGAATGAATTATACATTATTCCAATTCACCATTTGAAGCCTATAACTTTGGCCAGGTGGATCATTTCTGGAATGTTTCTGATGTGTATTGTGTACTTAAGAATTAAGATGTTCGTTAGCATTGAGGAAATTATTTCACAATTCCCGAGCACACTTTACCTGTAATCATTTTCTGAATCAGACGAAATGTATCCGAAATATGAACTGAGAATTGACGAACATCAGTTACAACACGTAGCAGTCACCTTTGAAATATTTGAACGATTCAAACCAAAATTTTTGAACCAAATTCGAACATAATATTGAGACCAAATCGAATAACGAATCGAACATCAAATATTCGCAGGACCCTACAGTGTAATTGTCGATAAAAGCATTGAAAAATATTCCGAAAATCATATTCAGACTAAATTATTTGAACTTATAATATCATTAGCGATGTTTGTTGACAAATCACTGTAATAGTTTGTTTACATAACAATTGTTTCAACAGGTGAATTTCGTAATCGGAGAACTATCAATAATGAATATAGGAACAAAGTTCATTTATTTCCCCATGTTCAAGTGGTAATGTTTTTACAGACATTTATTTTTTTGCACATTTACCTACTGTGAGTGCCTTGGTCCTTGCGCAGTGATGTCCCAGTAAATTTAAAGGTGGATTATCTCTTTGTAGACATGTATTATATAGTTACCGGGGTATAACATATTAGATCTGAGTCGAAGACTCCTGTCCGGAAATGCTTCTATTGATTAGTATTCATTTTATTTCGAATATTTTATGGTATAAAAAGGTGTGGTTATTTAGCTAACGAACAATAGTAGTTACTGTTAACAGAGACCAGAAATTTTATTGCGTAATTTTGTCACAAATAAACGTTAATTACACCCATTGTCGCTTATAACTATGAAATAACACTATACAACCAATCAATCTGGGACATTTGACGTTTGGTACGTAGCCACAGGAACAGCATAATGTTCTCTATCGCTATATAGTATCACCCGAATGGTCTGTTCTAAAAATAGACACATAAACGGGCCCAATAAAATATTCGAAATAAAATCAATATTAATTGATAGAAGCCTTTCCGGACAGGGGTCTTTAGTTCATATTGATTATTTTATACCCACGCAACTATTTAAAAAAATTTATTTAAAGGGGTACTGTACACTAAGATAGGCGATTTTTTGTATTTACTCCCATTGAAATAACTTTCAAGTTAGATTGTGTTCGTGTTATATGAGTTTCGTATAAACCTAATTTAGCGAAGAAAATATTGATCTTGGAAACAAAAATATTACGATTTCAAACTACGCGCCATGTTTTTGACCTTCACCGGAGAAGACGCAGGTCGCAGGAAGAACCGGAAGTTCGTTGCTCACAGCTTCGATTGATGCATTCAATCTCTTCCATCGAACAATCTCACTCCCTATAAAAAACTTGACGCTTTATGACTCTTGTTTCTTTCTCCTTTTTTCCCGAATCGGTTATAACGGGCCTTCTTTTGCAGGTAACATGTTTTGTTTGCAACTCAATAATGTTCGCGAATGGCCGTCGATAAAAGACACGTAACATATGCGATTTCAAGAACGGTAACTCGTAATGGCATAATTCTCCATTTTATGACTCTAGCCATAAATGAATTTATATTAAATAATTCAATTTTACTTTTACGATAGCCTGTTAACCGGAAGTTTTCAGTAGACATCGTCGACTCAAATTAGTTATTTTATAATATAATATTCATATTAGATCGCTATTGTCACTGGGAATTTATTGAAATTGGGGTACAGTACCCCTTTAAAGAGATAATCATTCTTTAAATGACCATGTGAGAAGACTAACATATATATCATCAGAATAATCCATAGTCCAAAGGTTCTGATTACTCTAATTTCAGTTCATTGATATTTCTCAAAGAATGTGCTGGGCACTGGCAGGATATTCCACAATTTCATAGTATAATACAAAACTATTGACTAAAATACAACTGCTAAATATTGCTACATGTTTCTGATGTTAAATGCTTTGAGTTTCAATAAGTAAACTGTTCTTGTTTATAGGCTATATATAGCAGATATGGCACCGTAGCATGTTATATATACATCTCCAAAACATGCCGAGCATTGCTCTTTGATCTTTGTTTGGGTTGGGTGGGATTCGAACCCCGGCCCACGTTCTTGTTTAATTTCACCTGATTTATAATGTAGCTTTATATAAACTGTCACCTATTTTTTTCACTAATCGGATTACATGTATACCCCGGTATGTACATATGAAAAATTTCAAGATACATGTAATTTTGACAGGAATTATGAACTCTCTCAAAGTTAACAGGTTTATATCCCATTAAATCACCAGGATGTATGCGCTGGACATGTACCTGTAACCCACTGTCAATGCCCGAGACACCTGAAGACACAGCAAAAAATAAACAAAATCGGTGAGAGTAAACAAGGTTTCTACCCTGTTTATTGTTTACGTAGGTTCGTAAAATATCAAGAAAAATGTCTCCTGATATTTGCACACACTAAACTCGCATTGTCGGGGTACCGTTATTCTTAAGGAATCAATACGTTGTATATGCATGGATAAGCTACCTGTACACCAAGGCTGACAGGCCAGTCTCGAAATGTTGTGAAGTTCTACTTGACAGAGGGGGCAGGTAGAATAATTTCCAACCTGTCACCTCCAATTTTTGCCTCTGCATACCCCTATACTATAGGTGGGATCATAACATGTTTTGGAGGCAACTGAAAACTTCCAACAACCAGTATACCTTTATTGTAAATTTTGAAATTTTAAATTTGCTTTTTATTGACCAAAACTCAATAACCATATATGGGGGCCATCTCCTACTATACTAAACAGAAAATATCCAATAAAAAAATTAATATGAATCAATGAGATCTAAATAGACTCCTCTAAACAAAGAACCATGTACATGTACAACAACCTGATAAATATAAAAAAAATTATTAAAATGCTTAGCCATCTAAATAGACTCCTGTACACAAAGAAAGTTCAATGTATATAACAACCTGATAATTATATTGAAAATTAGTATAAGACTTTAATAAGCCATTGACTTATTTCATTATACATGTAATTATCATGTTGTTTTAAATCATTCATAGAGTACATCAGTGTTTTGCACTCATCCCTGTCTCAAATTAATTCATTTGTTGCATATTTTCTGTTTAATAGAGTACATGTAGGCTGTATTTAGGTATAGTCTCCCTTTAATAATCACGCCCAATTAATTCCATCTCAAATGATTTTAGGTATGCTGGTGCGGAAATGCACAACAGTTGAGATAATTCCCAACAAATTAATTGATCTTGAGATAGAAAGATCAGACAAACGGTCTCAAACTGACTTAAGTAGCAACATGAATTTACTCTACACTCTAATTTCCTAAATAAGCCTGCAGGCTAACATTTACTTGTCACCCAAGAGTGACCTGTCAGGGACAGAAGTACATTTCAAGCCCTGCTAATAGCATGAGGGGTTGTGAAGCATAATTGAAGCCTGAGACTGCCAGTTTTAAATAGTGACACAAGATGAGACTCTTCCGTATATAAAAGGATTGCAGGGCTCGACTAACTTGCACTAACAAAGCATTTTTTAAGTTTAGCTAACCAATGGCAAACATACACTACAAAAAAAAATAAAAAGTCAGCCGACCACAGTATCCCCCGACAACATGGCAAGTCGACGCCGCTTTGTTAAAGAAATTAAAAAAATGTTGAAATGTTCCAAGTCGAAAGGGTTAATAATTCCGTCAAAAAATATTTGTTCCGTCATCTATATACATGTTGCACATCTCCAATATGCGATTAACAATACTCTGAAGTTTCAAATATCTACGATCAAAACTGTAGGAGGAGTTGATTACACCATGAAGGTACTCTCATACAGAAAATTATAAAAAATGTTGAAATTTTCTAAGTCGAAAAGGGTTAATAACTCCGTAAAAAAAAAAAATCTGTCATCTATGTACATGTTGCACATCTCCAATATGTGGGTAACAATACTCTGCAGTTTCAAATATCTATGATCAAAACTGTAGGAGGAGTTGATTTATACACCATGGAGGTACCCTCATACAGAAAATTATAAAAAAATGTCGAAAAGGGTTCTCCATCAAAAAAAAAAATTCCATCATCAATACATGTTGCACATCTTCAATATAAGGGCTACAATAATTTGAAGTTTCAAATCTCTGGGATGAAATCTGTAGGAGGAGATGATTACACCATAAAGGTACTCAAAAGTGTGACGGACGGACAGAGGGACGAACGGACGGCTAGACGAATGGACAGACAGACAGAGCATGTTTCTATAGTCCCCCTTTTCTTTGCTAATCAATTTTAAATTTAGTCCAAACCTGGCCAATAAGTTCAGAAGAACAAATTTAAAGGTACTCAAGGCTCAAAGTAGGTTCATGCGAAATAGAATAAAAATCTGTGAAACATCTATCATCAACAAGTACATGAAAAAATATTTTGATTTTATTCTTATTTTCATTATTAATAATTAGATTTTGCATGTCAAACCCATTGTTATGTAAACAATACTGTGGAATTACTAATAAAAGTACAATTAATCCAATAAGCAGGGCTCGACGTAACTGGATTCGCATCACAATTTGCGATGCAATTTGCAATTTCAGCGAACCAATTTACAATGAAAAACATGTATTGGTAGGGAATTCTATACAAAATCTACCCAGTGCTGCAAAATGCTATACAAATTAAAAAAATTAAATCGACCCCAGAATAAAGATACCAAAGTTTAATAATCAAAACTTCATGGTAAACATTAGAAAAGGTGAAAGCATTGAAAAATATTTAAATAAACATATTCAGACTAAATATTTAACTTACTACTTGTAACAGTTTTGTTTACATAACATGAGAAATTTCCTTATTGGAGAACTATCAATATTAAATGAATATAAAAACAAAGTTTATAAATTTATCGATGTTCTTCTCAGTGGTGATGTTATGTTATTACAGACTTCTATATATTTTGGACTGCAAGTGCCTTGGATCCCTTTAAAACTTAAAAAATATAGTCTCTTGTTTGAATTTTTGAATGCCCAAGATTTATAATACCAAAACAATTAGATTAAAGTTGCGAAACTGGCGATTATATATGCAGTTTTAGTTTAATATGGGTGTTTATTTTCATATATACATTAAATGGTCATGTTTAGTCTTAAAATAATACTATTATAACTAGTAACCCCAAAATACAGACCATATATATTAAACTAAAAGTTTATGTCGATCTGGAGGGGGGGCAGCCTGGCAGGCAAGCAGTGACATATCCAAAACTGATTTCAAACCTGTAATGTTCAGGTTTGGGCGCCAACATTCTGACGCTCAAATTAACTCTGGAGTAAAAACTGAACTATGAATTCTTAAATATCATTGTTTAAACCTGCTGTTGATCAATATTCATGGTGAATTCATACACTAAGACTTAATTTGAAGACTAGTATTCGAGAACCACATTTATGTGGTCTTGAGAAATATTAATACCACTTCATTTATTTGGGGACATCATTGGTACAGAAAGTCAGAAACAAGTGTCCCCAAAAAAGTCCTGAATATGTCCCTGTAGACAAGTGTCAAGTGATACCCATTAATGAAGCTAAGACTGTTCAGGATGTTAACTTCACATACATGCAAATGTGTCAGGATCTTCCAGATGTAAGTCAGCATGAGGACGTGTGCAGGGTGAATAATTATAACAGGGTGCCGCATATATAATCAATACCTACCGTGATACGAAGAAAATCTGCATAAAGCACCCAGATCATTGTGCGACAGATGTCTTATTATATATTCAAAAACATATTCCCTATTGACAAAGTTCAACTGAACCAAGTCTTAATTTTTGCTGAACAAATATTTTCTTTATTTGAGCTTCAATTTAATTTGAGACCCAGATCACTTTGCATGATATTTATGATTACAGATGGTAAAATAATTCAAATTTTTGAACAAATACATGTAGTAGTGTCTAGACAACTTTTGCTTTCAAGAGCTCAGCATGGCACAATTATACACTATTTTTATTCTAGAATATTTCCATAGCATGTGTGTGTTTACACTAAATCCAGTTCAGTGATTGGCCAACTGCCAATTCAGACATGTGTTTCATATCCCAATAAAACACACCATAACATGAACTGACATTACACCTTGCTGACCTACGGTACATGTAGATGACTAAAAGTGGTGGACAGAATAACTATGTGTTTTTTAAGTGCATGGTCTTCGATTAATCGATCGTTAATTCATAGGTAGAATATTGGGTTGCATTTTATAATATCAAAACTGCAGACAGATGTCGAGAAAAAAAAATCAGCCGAGATTTAATCAAACTTTATAAGGAAAAAGCTATATAAATATAATAATTGAATGTGTTTAATTGAGGGGTATGGTGTTGTGACTGTTGGAAGCATATTTAGCCTCTTCGCGGTTCACAAAATGTGTCTTATGGCCACAGTGGTATAACCTTCAATAAAATACACTCAAACTACATTCATTTCTTAAGAATCACTAACATTATTATTAGGTACCTTAGAGTAGGGTCTTTATTTTGGGCTACCAATAATATGCTGAATTGGCAAAGTTTGCATGTATCGATTGATTAGAATACCCAGGATATCAAAACATTGATTAGAGTAACCAGGATCTCTGAAACATTGATTTGGGTTACCCAGCATCTCCAAAATCTTGTCCAATATGCTTGAGGTCATGTATCTTAGATATGTCGTATGCTTACATTCAATAACGAAAAATCAAAGTGTACCCATTTTTACTATACAAAGAAATTAAACTAAATTAAATGTTTCTGACATGTTCCGCATGCATAATTAAAAATGTTATATGTTCCGAAATCGCGAGATTTTGATATCCTGGGTACTCAACCCAAATCAATGTTTTGGAGATCCTGAAAACTATAATCAATGGAAACATTCAAACTTGACCAATTCAGCCCCAGTTACGCAACATGTTTTTTAAATATACCTGATAATAGTTTATAAAGTGATGCAGATCAATCCATTCAGATGGTCCAATAGGAACAGGAAATACTCTTGCTAAAAGTAGTTATTTTCATCAATTTCAAATCCAAATCGGCAACACATGGCAACAAACTGGAAAATCGCCATATATTTTTCGAAAATGGCCAAGAAAAATACATACGGTATGTCAGAAATTACCTCTCAGAAAATCACCAAATCTTACTAAAACCCTTACACTTGTTGATAGTTGCTGAGTAGCTGCTCGTCCAATTATGTTGGAATAACAATTTATCCCATGCTTACTTATCAAAACAATGATGCTTAGGTACTATTATTGTGTTCTGTCTTAATCAATGGACAATACTTTACTGCTTTATGATTCAATTATCAAATCAATGCATCCATGTACATGTACTTGTGTTTTTATCAATTGTTTTGTTTTTGGGCGTGCTTTTTATGATGTTGCTTTGATTTTATTTTTTACTTAAATTAATACTATTGTTTATTAGAAGCGTGTCTAAAAATAGGCACCTTGTGTGTTGTAAAGTCCCAGGCATGTTCAAAGGACAACGCTCGGCATGCCTCGGAGATGTATATATAACACATGCTACTGTGTCATGTATCTACTACATATTGTTTTTTAGTGTCTGTATTCTCAACGATCCTATATTTAGTTTTTTACAATTTGGCCCAAATTTATGAAAAATGGCAAAATAAATTCGGAAATGGCAAAAACATTGACCAAAATAATTTTCGGGCCAGCGTGAACCATGCACATGGCGTTATTCTTAGCGTATATAAGAATCTCTTGCAGCAACCTTAGTTGGTGAAATCATTGCCATATGTTTATCAAACAACTATTCATCCAAAATTAAGAAAAAATATTTACATTTAATAGAGTGTAGTTCAGACAATACTTTTCTGTAACGGTACAATCATCGTTGGAATTTGGTACTATTAGTTGAATGCTACATTCTTTCAGCATGGAAAGTGACTATGAAATCTCATAGGGAGCCTCACATGTATAAGAAAATGCACTGGCTTACAAGTCAAGGTAAATATTGTTATGCTCCCTATGGGAGATTCGCATATATAAGAGAATGCATTGGCACAGGGTTTTCGCAAAATTGCAGGAAGCTCCAGTCATGAAAGGGTCATAATGTCTTTTAATAGGACTACAAGTGACCTCTTATATGTCAAATTAAATATGCTCAGTCATTACTGAAGGTTACACTGCTGTCCCAGATTTTATTTTATTTTTTTGTGTGTGCATTTCTACAAGGGAAGTTATTTCATGATATTTCAAGACTAAATGACCAAGTCTTAAAAATAATAAGTTTACTATGAAATGAATTCCTGGGATTTCTTTGTTACAACCATACAATATCATTCTGTCCGATGCTACTAACTTACATGTAGTACTAAGTAATGTCAAAAATAAATACATATAGTATTCTCTATAGCATTCTTAAGGTTGGCAAAGCTGACCCATTCAGTTGAGACAATCTAGGCTCATGCATATCAACCAAACCCCTTAATTTCATGCATACAAATACTATATAAACGGCCATGGCTCATTTGAACCCCACAATTGTATCTCAAAACATACCCTCGAGAAAGATTTCCGAACAAATTTGTCAATATAGTGCTGAAAATACATGTTTTGTTTCTTATATTTTTCAATAAATTTGTGACCATTTCGTTTAAGTACCAGTTAAATATTTTTTCAGCAGTCGCTAAACCGTAGACCATGGGAAGAAATTCTAGAGCTGGCATCACTCTGAAACATTCATGTCACTACATCATTTTGATGATTAAAATAAAGAGAAAGCAGTGCTTGAAGTTTTTAAGTAGTTTCGTGTTAAGATAATGCAATGTATCTTTTCTGGACATTCCGTTTCCGAAATTCCAATAAATACAAATGGCTGTTTTTTTATTGGGACCCAATCATCGTGTTCAAAGTTGTATTTTTATGATTTCAATGCATCTTTCTGGTACAAAAAATACTTGTAAAAAAGGTAGTTCAAGTATTTATCGACCTATTTGGATACCGGGAAAAATTCAAAAGTATATATTATTAGGTGTAGTATGGAGTGCAAACTACCAAGTAGATTTAAAGCGAAAATAAGTCTGTCACGTAATTAATACTGATTATGTTCATCTTGTTTTGAGGCATGCTTTTAACAAAAAATCTTGCTATTAAAATCAGAATAACATAATATACCAGTACCATGCAAACAATATATATTATTTTTCATTTCAACATTTCTACTCAAAATGGAATAGCTCACTCAACAAACAATAAATTTGAAGGTCCAGTTTGTGAATGTACATGTATGTCCTGGAGTCATACCATCAAATTTTCTCCTGCCCTTAAATTAAACTGCCTATATGCATCACCAACACCAGGTTGAATTACATGTAATTAAATCAAGCTTATGCAGATTCCATTGTGATTCCGTGTTCATATACCAGAATGAACTAGAGGTGTGACTGTCCCAATGGGACTACGGATACCCCCCTTTTTAAAAAATACTAAGATGTTTGACATGTCAGTAAACATTTAGTTAAAATAATAAAATAACAGTTCCCATTGCAGGTGTACAACCATAACCCTAATCTTAAACCTATTGACCGAAAATTGTAGGAATAAAAGCTTGGAAAAAATTATGTATGTTGCGAAAAAAATAATTCTAAGTCGAAAATGGGGAATAACTCCACACAAAAAATGTCGGACAGACGTCATAATTGCAGGTGCACAGGTTCCCATGGTACTAAATATCAGTGCCAAGATTAAAAAACATTGACCGAAAAATGTAGGAATAAAAGCTCGGACAAAATTATGCATGTTGCAAAAAAAGTTTCTAAGTTGAAAAAGGGGGATAACTCCACCAAAAAATGTCGGACAGATGTCATAATCGCAGATGCACAAGTTCCAATGGTACTAAATATCTGTGCCACGTTTTAAAAAAATTGACCAAAAAATGTAGGAATAAAAGCTCGGACAAAAGTATACATGCTGCGAAAATTTTCTAAGTCGAAAAAGGGGGGATAACTCCAAAAAAAAAAGTCTGACAGACGTCATAATCGCAGGTGCACAGGTTCCCATGGTGGTTGATGTCTGTGCCAAGTTTCACGGAAATTGATCAAAAAACGACTGAGAAAAACTCCGGACAAATTTGTGTCCACGGACGGACGGACGACGGACGGACGGACGACGGACGGACGGACGGACGGACAAGCTGACTCCAGTATACCCCCCCTAACTTCGTTGCGGGGGGTATAACAAAATAATGATGGTTGAAAATGGATACAGAAAAAAATTTGCATTGAAAAGAAGGAAGTACAGTATGTAGTATGAAAAAGGGATAATAGGGATTTCCCCGTCAACCTTCAAAATGAAATACTTGGGTGTGATCCCAGAAGTAATATATAAAAAAATATATAACATAATATTCTCTGAAATGAAAATTTTAATTTATTAAACAACCAACCATTTTCCCTCAGTCATGGCAATCTGGAATATTTGGTAGTGATAACTGCTGCGGACAAAGGGCTTTCAACAACTAAATACTCGTAACAATATCATAATAAATATCTCATTTTATAGCAGTGGTTAATTGACTAATTGATTGGGTTAAGTATATAAGTTGGAGTGTCTCTGTCAAGGCTCAATTGAGGAGGAAAGATTGTACAGATGGGTTAAATCTAACAGTTTAGCAAAGGATCATTCCACTGACGGCAAAAATAGCTAAATACAGGTTAGCAAATAAGAAACTTGCACCAACAAATTGATCCCTATCTAGGTTGTATGGTATCCTAAATTTTTACTCTTGAGCTACAAAATTCATAAATCATGCCATGAATCTCTTCTCTGGCTTCGCCCGTAAAGATTGTATTCCACCAGTTCAAAACCTGGGAACTTTTCTAATTCGGACAGAGAACTTTATAACATTTAAAAAGTAGCACAGTTACATGTAAATATTTCTTAGTTAATACCAGTTCCGTATTAATGATTCACAGTCGGTGAATGTCCCAGGTCGCGATTACATTATTTATGCAACTTTTGTTTGCCGTTTTCGCATTAGTTGTAAATCTGACTATCTGGTGGGAATTTCAGAACTGTATGCAATTAAAGAGAGAATCGCTTTAATCCAAATCAACTACCCAGTTATCCTAAAGCTACTGGTAATAAAAGAAAAAAAATTGCAACAATGATCACAACCAAGCATCAGACTGGTAGACGGAGGAAACAGGTCAACAAACAAATAAACAAGCAAGACCATGCAAACCTTAATAATGAAGAACCATGCCAATGTCAAACACGTCACCATGCCTCTCGAGCAATATAAATAGTAAATGTCACCATGCTGTTCTCGAGCAAAAATAAGTAGTAAAATAGTAAAACCATGCCAAGACCAAACTCCATGCCGAGCCGATGGTGACCATGCTGCATGCAACCGAGCCAGCTAGCCGCCATCAAAGCGATGAATACCTTTCCCCCATTTGTGCGTGCAGAATCCTTTGAATCAGGGGCAGTAACTCCATTCTGAACTGCACAAGTAGATGGATGCAGTTTAGCATAAACTTTTTGTTCATCGTCAGAGTCCATCTGAATTGGCAGTCTATTTGATGGAATGATTTTTCTGGTGATCGATGGTTTTCTCTTCCGTGACCTTTTCGATGGGGGTGATGATGATACTGATAGGTTGATAACGTCAGACATAGCAATCTCTGGCGATGTATAATCAGATGAACTATTGGTCTCCATAGGCGATGATTTGGTCCTTAATGATGAATGGTTTTCTGGTATGTTACGAGATGGAATGCTTAAATCAACAGCCTCATTTTCACAATTGGCACTGATGCGGTTATTGTCGATGATGCCGTTTGTTAACGGACTGTACGGAGAAGCTCGATGGGCTGCTGGAATGTTGCAGATGACATTTTTATCAACACTGCCATTGGATAACATCTTTGATGAATCCCCAGCATGCAGGGAACCAATCGCTGGCAAAATAGAATTTGATTGATTTGGCTCTATTTTAACTGGAAGACGAAAATGTGATATCGGCATAGCAGCTTGCTCAGAAATGATTGACTGTATGGATGCATTTAGAGAGTCTGACATTTTCGGAGCTTGAGGAATATTCAGTAAAACATTTTGGTCGGAGGCTATAATACTGGTTGCTAAGAAACTTGGCAATCCAGGAAATACTGCTTGGCTAACAATTGGTGGGATGATACTGGAATTCGGCGTTGCACTGGAGTCCTCGCTCAAATCCAGAGTGTGTGGTGAATTAATACTGTTATTTGGTGTGCTCGTAACCTGGAAGTCTGTAGGCGAGTAACTCTTCTTAATACGTTTGAGTGTAGATTTTGGTGGTGAAACCCGAGATTCATGACTTTGTGGCGAATCACGCAGCAGCTGGGATATTGTACAACTAGAATTTGAGACAGTTTTCAGCAACTCTGTCGCATCCTTCATGGTGTCTGCATCATCACCATTCATACGATTGTGCTTTCCTTGAACTTCAACCCACCAATAATTGACATGGGCAAGCCTCATTGTCAGTTTCACACGAAATCCACATTTGTGACCTCTGACCTTGGCATCTGTACATCCTGTAAGTCAAATGTCTTAAATAACCTGAGCAATTTAAAAATCTTTGGCCCCTTTGAAATTCCTTTCTTAGATTAAATATTTCTAGTGAAAAGAGGAGTCATATGGCATATTGAGCAAACCTGGATATAGTGTGTCTGATATTTTCAGAATGAGGTCCCAGAGGGTGAATTTAGTGACACGTTCTCGCACATCGGGCTAGCATCACCAAAGCCACCCTCTGGGGACCTTTCTGCTTAGGCCTCATCTGGGAAGTATTTATAATCTCAAATTAAAATAGTTTTTTAAATAATTTTTCCCTTCTGTTCAGTTTCTATATTATCTAATTTGCAGAAGATAAATTGCACCATCAAGCTGACTAACGTGTGAACATCATCAACTTCAACTGGGGAACTTCAATCTGATCCTAGGTCTCCCATAGCAGTTGAAGCTTAAGCAGAATGAGGTTCCCAGAGAGTGAATTTGGTGATGATAGCCCACTGTGCAAGGTAGCATCACTAAATTCACCCACCCTCTGGGGACCTCATTCTGCAAATGTAAGACACACTATCCAGGTTTGATATTGAGACAAATAGCTGCTTAACTTTTACTTGAGACATGTATCAATTATGGTATATTTGGAGTGAACAGTGTAGTTTACCAATTATTGGGTAGGTAGACATCTAAAGTCAATAACCACCCATTAATCTCCCACTACAAGCATAATCAAGACCATGCATAAACTTCAAACTTGCATTTAACTGTTGGGAAGAATGCCTATATGATTTAGCTTTTTAAATCTCAACACTACTAATTTAGACATAGCAGCAAGGCGTTAGTCAAAATCAATGACTTATGAATTCTTAAAATATAGGTATCTCATTCTGACCAAAACAGATTTCCCCAAGAATCATTTTCCATTTGTTGATTTCCACAGAAAACGTAGGCAGAATGAGCACTTCATTTATTTTATATTTTCAAATGAAATAATATTTAGCTAAATCTGGCCTTACATACCGGTATGTTGGTCGCTCATTGACAGCAATGGATAATTGGAAAAAATCTTATCCATTACCACAAATATTTATACAAATAGTCAACATAATATCAATGAAACCCTTTTAGTGAGAAAATGTGCAAATTTTACAAGTCTTCTAGATAATATTGTAGGTGGTGGACATCTAAATGGTATGATGGAATCTCGTTTGGAATCTCATTAATTGAACGATTTACAAATATACTTTCAATGTGATATTGACTTTTTCTCTAAATTAATGTCAAATTTCATTGTGATAATTATGTGTTTATACAGGTACAGTCACTCTTGATATTCACAATTTATGTGAGATGAATATGAATATCATATACCACAGCAACAGAAATTTCCTTAAATGAGTAGTTATTTCAACATGACAACCAATTACTGTTACTTCCGACTGACCAAGAACTATTCACTCAGAATGATACAGGGTACACCTGATCACTGATCCACAACCTTATATAGGGGATAATGGTAGATGAATTTGGAAAGGAACATAATGATTATAATGTGGTAAATTTAGATATTATCGACAATGAAGGAACTTATTAACAGCTATTAGTATTTGCCACAGAATCATCACTGTATGCCTTTCCAAATTCACTACTAAAATTTGCAGAAATTCTCTGTGATAACATGACTATCATTACAAAAAAGACAACAGAACACCAAAGAAGGAAAGCTTCTAACCTGGAATGCATTCTCCAAAGCCACCACAGTTCCGCCTACACATTCCTGATCCGCTGCAATACAGCGTCTCCCTGGCAACCACTATGGAGTATGCATTCTTTGCACGGCCGACCCTTGACTGGCTCCCATTTTGCAGAACCATCCTCCCAAAATCTGTGATGGCGAACTCATCATCCAAGAACTGTGACCCTTTGTGAACTTCGATGTAAATTTTATGAACTTCCCTCCCCTTTCTGAGCATATGAGCATTGTGAAAGTCTGGCACAGAATTCAGAAACTGAGCTAGTTCTTTACATGCTACTTTTACGCCAATAGATTTTTGAGAGAAATGTGACTTTCTCCTTCCAGCACCACCATTCTCTATATTTAAAAGTTTTTTATATGCTGTTTCCTCTTTGGATCTTTTCGGTTTTATAGATTCAGCATCCTGTATACCGTTAGTGTTGGCCATTTCTAATCATAACTAAGAAATCAGAGAATGAAGTGTTAATAGCTGGGTATGGGGTAAAAACATGTTATTAAACAGAAGATTCAAACACAGCAAAAGTCAAACACATCAATAACACATTGATCAATTTGAATACGCTATGGAAACATTACGTCTGAAATAAAATATAGTATACCTTTAACTGCAATATTAAATTTCCATTTATAATGTCTCTTTGTGATTACAGAAATAGTTGGAAAAAGACTATCTGCATTAATCATCGTCAGTTGGCTATTTATTTTTCAAATCCATCTATAATGCACCATATTCTAATAACAAGATAAAATTGGTATTCTCAATACCTTTGTATCCAGTTGCTCAAGATTCTGACAGAAAGCTAGTTATAAATCTGACAATATATCCAGAATATGCACCAGAAAATTCGGAGCAATCTGAGTTCCAGGAAGGGACACAAAAAATGCTATCTCCCACAGCTCATGGCACTGTGACACTATGTTGCGCAATACTGTATATACAATGTATGACAACATTGTCATTGATACTATCGGTGTTGCTAGCAAAAGTCTAGATCAATCTAAAATTATTGCTGCTTAATGTAAACATAGTATATAGTATATATTTAGCAATTTAGATGTGTTATACTAGTACATGTCAATTACATGCATACATTTTTTTTTAAATCTAGGTCGGCCCAATTCGGCTGGTCGGGCAGGAAATCAGAAACACAGATTTTTTTGTGCGGCTAATCTGTGGTGATGTAATTGAGCATTCATACCTGAATTATGCCAGAGGTTGAGGACATGGCAAATTTAATTCTGTGGCATTATAGATTCCACAATTTGCCACGGCATTCCCCATGGCATTGCTTATTGCCATGGCCAATTTCGAGGACTGTATATGCCCACATTGTGCTGTGTAGGGAGTGTGCCCTCAGACTGAATTGAGGCAACGATTTCAATCATTGATGCCTTCATGTGACAACTGTTTGAAGGACAGAAAAACCATGTGTACTATACCACATGGAAAACTCAACATTTGAATTATCCTAATAGATAATTTTAGACAATAGTTTCACAGTAATTTCAGTTAAACATGGTCTACATGTATTTCCCCCAGGATACTAGTTAATATTATAACAGTTTTCAGTATTATAAAAGCTGGGAAAATCCCCACCAATTACTTAAATTGTGCTGGAAAATAACTCTTCCAGCCATACTATTAACAAGGCAAGAATAATAAAACTTCATACGTATGTACCTCAAACATATTGGCCACATACTAGAAAGTACAAGTAGGTTTATATGGAAATTGTTTTTATAGTTGTAGCCAGGAAAAGATAGACCATCTTTAACATTGATTGATATGCTTCATTTAATATATTTAATGACATGCATTAATTATATCCATTTCCTCCTGTTCAATTTTTTAGATAAACATTCATGAGAGAATCTTCCAACTTTAATCAGAGTTTAATCACCTGGTTTAATTGGGAAATTTGGGAGGGGAGGGCATGTTATCAGTAGACTAGAATTAGAATATACACATTTGTAAACACTGTGTGAAATTGGCCATTCTGCAGAATAGTTCTTATGCTATATTTAGCTATGGATCGGTCTTACTGGAATCGCGCTTGCTGTAGGAATTCCCCTAGTCTTGGGGATTCCATGTGACTTCGCCTGAGTAGGCTGAGTGGCTACCTGTGTACATCACTTTACTGATACTACATGTATGATAGATGTTGCGATTGGCTGGGACTGACAAAATACCTGCTGGCAGTAATAGAAACCCCACCTAATTTTGTCAGACTCAGTACGCAGAGCATTTGAGTGTGATTTTAATCAGAACTGTTTGAAGTGCTGTTAATTCATAGGTGTAGGCCTACGTTTATTTGGGTCCCGAGAGTAAACGAATACGTTTATTTGGGTCCCGAGAGTAAACGAATGAATAAAATTAACAGTATTTTCAAGTCTCCTACCGGGTACTAGTAGCTAGGCTTAAATTAATTGCCAAATTATTATGTCATGATATGAGCTATAAATAACATTTAAAGCCCCATTAAAATTCTAACTAATGATGTGCACCTTCGCAGGTAAATTTGGAAGAGAACCTATTTATAAATTATATATAAACCACATGCAGGGTGATATCGGTACAATCCAGTTCAACGTTTTGTAACCAGAAAATTTGAAGTGGTGAGTCAGTTTTCTGCTGATAACTAGTTACGTGTTGGTATCCATATCATATAGTACCGTATGTAGCTTGTCGGTTTGTTGTGTTAAACGTGAACAGCATGTGATATTACCATTGTTAGAACATGAGGCAAAGAACACAAATAAAATGTGCACTCCCTTCTCAATGTAAAGTTGTAAACAAATAATTGAAAGCAAATACATTTTCTAGCCTTTATGGTGCATACTATGGACAAAGTAATCATATTCTATACCAAGCACGTAGCTAAGGGGGTTCGTACCCTTCGAACAAACAGCCCTTTTTCCTGCATGTGCCCGGCGCTGGTATAATTGCTGTTCGGGCGAACATGCCATGTGCCACGCGTCATAGCACGTTTGACCAAACTGTAATTGGCTTCTAACGAATAATGTGCATTAGTCCCCTGCGAACCGTTCGAGGTTCGGTTCAATTCAAAACCGCCGAGTTGATTCGGTCCGGTTCGAAACCTTAGACGGGATTCATTTTTATTACATATCTATCAACGTAAATCGCATGATCGCACGAGTTTCCAGGCGTGTGATAATTCTAAGAATCGCACTAGTGCAATCTGTCGACGTAACTATTTCATTCAGTGTTGTTAGACTGGTTCTCGCCGTTACTATTTTTACTTTTTCATGACAATAAAGACACAATAAGCGATCAATCGATGAGATGATTCATTCAAGTAGTTTCATTTCAAGAATATGTTTGTCGAGGCACAGAATTTAATTTCAAACGCATCATTAAAGATGGGTCAAGGTCACTTGCGGATAGACGGGCTCCCTGTCTGATTGTTGCGTTAACCCTAAAATGCCGTTAAAACTCAATTAAATTCACATTTTCTGTACCGGAGATGTACGATTGTGAGTCAACTTACTATCATACGGAGTTATGTAATAAAAATAGAACCGCATGAGTGTCTGGATTTTGACGAATTATCGCACTCGATTTGTTGGTGGAACGCGATACCTCTCGTGCGGGACTGCGTCCCGCACTCGAGGTATCACTCCGCCAACAAATCTCGTCAAAATCCATACACTCATGCGGTTCTATCTATATATCGAACGTTTATATGGTCCCGCAAAATGAGCAAATTTTGCATACTAGGAACTGTTTATTGATTATTTACAGTATAATAATTTGTTTACACACAACTGTGCTAAATCTGAATGATACTATGATTTTATGTTTACATTGTTTACATTGGACATAATTAATTTGATCATTACTCGGGTGGGGTCACTGGGTGATATTTCGTTGAAGAGGTCTTTTGGCATAATCACTTTATTCTGTTCCCGCTTAACGGTCCGGTCGGACATGTCAAATTCGGGATAATTAGTTAGTAAAACTATAAGATTTCTGGTGTTCTACATGTACTAGTATCTCAGCCTGTCATCAAAGTTTGTTTTATTCCCCATGTAATTTTACTAAGAGACATGTGATTATACCTAAATAACAAGACAACAAGTTATGATTATGGATGAATACATAAATAGAGAACGAACAAGCTTTTTTGAATTTCCGTAAACTGGCTGAAACAGGTATTTCTGGGCAGCACTTGAACAGTATCTATACAATTGGATTCAACCAATCACAGTGAGGCGAGGGTGTGGTCTTTGTTTATAAGCATAAATGATTGACATGATTATGTTACCCGATGCTCTGTCTTGTGACTGTGTGAGTGTGACTCTTAAATTGCTACAGAATTAACCACATCTGCACGCTTTGATCTTTGTTGTATGTTGTCAGAGTTATAGATTGGCGGTCGAGCGCTTTTATGTCTTGCTACAATTTAGCTGTCTGTTAAGAGTTACTGAGCGTCGTCATTACAATAATAATATGCCGTACGGGTACTTAATTTATTTACAAGAGAAAATTCCCCCTGCATAGTGCTTATTTGGGACCCTACATTTATTACTTTTCCGATAAAAAATCGTAAGTCACTTGCAAAAACAGAAAAGATCAGAACACAAAATGCGTAGATTTTGAAACAAGGTCGCGGACGAATAAAGAGAATACCCATCTCCAATATAAACTAATTCTTTATTATGTAATTATCTTATAGTGCAGATGGTCAATACTTAAATAACCGTTGATTTTACTATAATAATGTCCACTAACTGTTCTGATTGTCCACTATATCATGAGTCTACAACACGGTCGGTATTTGGGTTCGAGGTTCGGTTTGATTCGAAACCGAGGCAGTGATTCGGTTTCAAGGTTCGGTTCGACCTAAAATCTAAGGTTCGCACTTCGCAGGGCCCTAACGTGCGTATATAGCAGGGTTTCCGCTACTATGGCAGGCCGGCCGTCCAGCGGCCGCATTCCCCTCCCCAACCTTGACTTAATATTGGTCACAAACTAGCCACAGACCTAGCTCAGTTCGCTTTTTACACATGATGAGCGACCACCGACGCTGACGATTAACAGATTGCAAGGAATCCTACACTTGGTGCTTGAATAAGACATGATCAGTAGCACGGACCTGCACAGTTGTCTACACAATCGTGGGTAATTATGCTTTGTCGTGCGAATATTTAGTAGTAATCAGCCTTTCTGTCAATAAGTTTCTAACCCACTATTTCCGCTCAAAATGTGCAATATACATTGTATGTCATTGGGGTGGGGGTTCTGAGCTACAACAATGAACCATCGATCTATATTTCGATGAATGAACACAGGTGAGTTTTGGCAGTCGCTGCGACGAAAAGTGCATAACTTTTCCCCCAAATTAAGATATGTATCAAGGGAATGTTTAATTAAAAATAAAACAATTAAATTATTAATAGTTATTATCAGTGTATTTGTTCCCTATCCAATTATTACAAAATTATCCATTTTACGAATCCAGCATGAGGTCATTTTCATCTGAGGAATGACTTTTGATTTTACAACAACTAGTTTTGATCGGTACTGTGAACAAAATACAAAGAAAGCACCGACGCAGAACGTGGTATAGCACGTGCTCATCTCCTTACGTAACACCTGTTACTGCTGGACTGTGTGACAATACAATGTGTCTTTTGCCAACCCCGGCAGTCTTTGATGTTGGTAGTCTTTGATGACTCGGCTATTAATATTGCTACGGTTGAAATAAAAGGTCTATCCATTTTATGCTGTTGTGCTTACATGCTTTTAGTTCATTGACTTGAGAACTAAGCAAGACGATCTGTTTTAATTTGGTTTCTATACAAAGCTTCAATGTTCCTGCCTGTTGTCTCAAGTGCAAGGAAATGGCTTCTTTCAGTGATAAACATCCAATTTTTCTCTCGACAGGGCGCCTGGTATGTGCTTCCCAAATACGGCCAGATTCCCCCAACCCCTAGCGGAAACCCTGTATATAGTCATATGCTATATATACATGCAGGCTTAGTCTGGATGGAGACTGGTGCACACAAATTCAATATATATAGAGCACCAACCCATGTCCGTCTAACGCTCCGAAATTTTACCTGCATGGCGTTCCTCAACCTAACCAACTATATATAGCCTGACGGAATCACTGCCACTGGATATATATACAGCGAAAGGGTGTCATGTAAGGAAGCCTGGACTTGCTTACATGGCTTATATTTCGGTGAGCATCCAAATCTAGATTCTCATATTGTCGCAAATTACCCTGGATTCTCGTGAAAAAGTATGTATGGATTCTCGCAAAATCAGATTAAATATATGCCCTGGCTCACCATGCAACCATACAACATCCTGTTGTTCAAAGTTGTTCATAACCTGACATAGGCTTCATTTTGGGTTATTATGTCTGTTGTAAATTGTGATTCGCATGCACACAATAAAAATACAAAGCCCCGCAAATTGCTAACAATCAGCACAAACTTTCAGTGTTTTCAATCGCAAATCTCCCATGTTTATGAGGTGTACTAGTACGTATGTAACTATTATCAGAGTTAATATTGAGATGTAAATGATTTTTCTGAGATTAATAAGCCTACACATGACACGAGCGATTAAATCGCATAATTGGATATGAGACAACATTTTTTTTACAAGTTTTTCATCAACATACTAGTACATGTATCCTGATTTTTTTATGCACACAATCAAACTGTGAAGCTTACTCTTGGAATCCAAATAAACATACACATAGGGGGCGGAATAATAGTAAAGGGGAATTTCCTCAAAAATAAATAATAGTACAGGGTTGAAATAAAATGGGGTCATTTCCCAACATATTCTTTGTTTAGCTCTATAAGAACCAAGAGAAGCTGTGTTAGCCATTGTCTGATAATTAAGGGGGAGGTCAAGTGACTAATTTTCAATTGAGATTTCCATGCAAATCTCTGGAGCAAAAGTTATGTATGAAGCAGTTGTCCGGGAACCATAGCAGGCATATCACTGAACAGTCTAGTCCAAGTCTTCTTGTACTAAAACCAGCTAAGATATTGATATGGTGAGATGCTGGATTTTAGTCCGAGATCGCGCCCATAGCCTTCTTATGACACGAGTTACGCCTAGGATCTGTGGCGGGAATCTGTGGTGTATTTTTAGCGATTTACCTAACAAATCAATACATGATGCTATATACATCGGAAAGAGAGACATCGTATGGTCAAAATGGTGTATAATAATCTAACTTTAATGTTAAATTACACATAGAATATTCCGGTTGATTGCCACAAACATCGCTTTTTTTTCTGTTTGTTTACGTTTTAACTGAAAGCCGAAGTGGTCCGAAGAACTTCGGCATAGTCCGGAGTTTGTTCTGGTATACTAGTTTCCGTTTCTATATATAGCGCGGGGTTTTCCGAACAAAATGGCAACAAAAAAAACGATCGCCCCAAAGTCAAATTACCTATGTGCTTTGAGAACAATTCCCGCACTAAAAACTTAATGACATAATGGAGGATCAGAACGGTAGTTTTGTTGACGATTTTCGCAAGCAACTCGTCAAAATTGCAGCAAATTAGAACTCTTGTGTCTGACTTGCCGTGTGATTTTCGTCCATGTGCGTTTTGACTTTTGTGTTGATAAAATAATCGGAGAACCGAATCACACCGTTTCGAAATATAGTTCTTCGGTTTTAGTGGGACTTTTCAAACTTAAGGTTCAAAATTTTGTTTGATTTTTTGTGTGCTTAACAAGAGCAGTATATTGCTCTGTTCGCTTAGTATATATCTTAATTTCGCGGAAGTCCACCAAATGTGGGTGAAATGTAGCGCCATATTTATTCTAATGCTCGTTGTGTTTACACTGTTTTAAACTTTGAGAGGGTTGTATTTATTTATTTTTTATTTATTGACACACATAATTACGATTACAATGGAGAATTCATTGTAATTTGCGTGGTTAGTCGAAAATCTACGGAATATTTTCAACGGAAAATGTCGAACACAGTTCGCGAGGTCAACTGAGTTCGCATACTTTTAAAAATTTGTAAACACTGCAGTAAATGTCTCTTTTCACATTAAATTACCGCTTTCAATTCACAACTGATGTGGGTTTCAGATCAAATAGCATGTCTTCTGCGGAAAATATCCGTTTATTGTCGCAATTGTGATATTTTATTTCATATAATTGTGGTTTTATTTGAGCGGGTCATTAACGCTTAACTCGTGTCATAAGAAGGCTATGGGCGCGATCTCGGACTAAAATCCAGCATCTCGCCATACCAATATCATAGCTGGTTTTAGTACGAGAAGATTTGGACTATGAACAGTCCTAATATTTAACTGGCTTGTGCGCTAGTTAAATTATAAAAAATTTCAATAAATATCTTTTTGAGAATTTTGTTCTGGAATTACATTACATGACATACATTTGAAAAATCTAAATCAAATTCAAAAATAAATACTCTGGTCAACATTATAATGGAACATGTTTCAAGCGGACCAGCCAGATAAATATCTGTTGTTTCCAATACCATATCAAGTCACAATCAGAAGTGTGTGCAACTTTGTATTACTTTTGCTCTGCAGATTTGCATGGAAATCCCCATTCAAAATTGGTCACTTGACCTCCCCCTTAATTATCATTTTACATCACAATGAATAGTCCAAGTCTTCTCGTACTAAAACCGGCTAAGATATTGGGATGGAGGTGCCGGTCTTTAGTCCGAGTTCCAGGCCCATGCATTCTTATGACACGACTTAAGCGTTAGTGACCCGCTCAAATAAAACCACAATTATATGAAATAAAATATCACAATTGCGACAATAAACGGATATTTTCCGCAGAAGACATGCTATTTTATCTGAAACCCACATCAGTTGTGAATTTAAAACGGTAATTTAATGCGAAAAGAGACATTTACCTCAATGTTTACAATTTTTTAAAAGTATGCGAACTCGGTTGACCTCGCGAACTGTGTTCGGCATTTTCCGTTGAAAATATTCCGTAGATTTTGGACAACAACGCAAATTACGATGAATTCTCCATTGTAATCGTAATTATGTGTGTCAATAAATAAAATAATAAATAGATTAATTAAACATTGGAGATATAAATGTAATACACTAAATAAATGAACCTTAAGTTTGAAAAGTCCCACTAAAACGGAAGAACTATATTTCGAAACTGTGTGATTCGGTTCTCCGATTATTTTATCAACACAGATGTCAAAATGCACATCATACGCATGGCAACTTGGCAAGTCAGACACAAGAGTTCTAATTTGCTCCAATTTTGACAAGTTGCTTGCGAAAATTGTCAACAAAACTACCGTTCTGATCCTCCATTATGTCATTAAGTTTTTATTGCGGGAATTGTTCTGAAAGCACATAGAAAACTGGACTTTCGGGCGATCGGTTTTCGCCATTTTTGTTCGGAAAACCCGCGCTATATATAGAAACGGAAAGTAGAATTCCCAGAACAAACAGCGGATTATGCCGAACTTATTCGGACCACTTCGGCTTTCGGTTAAAACGTAAACAAACAGAGAAACAAATCGATGTTTGTGTCAATCAACCGGAATATTCTATGTGTAATTTAACATTAAAGTTAGATTATTATACACCATTATGACCATAAGATGTAAGCCTTTCCGATGTATATAGCATCATGTATTGATTTGCTAGGTAAATCGAGTAAAATACACCACAAATTCCCGCCACAGATCGTGGGCGTAAGTCGTGTCATAGGATTGGTATACAAGCGGTCTTGGACTAAAGACCGGCACCTCCATCCCAATATCTTAGCCGGTTTTAGTACGAGAAGACTTGGACTACACAATGAAGTGGTTGTTTTTACATGAAAAGCAGTTATTTGGAATGAAATAAGACCCAAATAAGCAGCATACATCGGATTTAATAACTTGTCAATTGTTGAGAAAGAGAACAAGACATTCAAAAACAATTTATTTTGTGCTATCGAACCAGACGATAAAACGCAGAACAGGACATCCAAGACAAAAGAGGACCTGATTGTATCGATTGCAGCCTGTGTCAAAACAGTAATGAAAAAATATATAATCCCACTGACCTACCAACATGATGGTAGGGTGTTTGCAAATTAATTAATTATTTAATATAGTGGAAAATTTAGTGAAGTGACAATGGTCTGATCAAAAATGACAAAATAATATTTTATATTGGAAATCTGGGAAACATATTTCTGGGAAACATTATATATTTCTGGAACTTGAATAATTGATACTTTCTGGTCAAGGATAGTCACGGTGAGTCGGTGACAGGGTGTTGTGAATATTGTATAGGGATTTTTTTTAATCCACATAAATGCCACCCAATCTAAAGAGTCCATATAAAATATTCAGAAAGTCTTGGAGACAGTGCTCCAAGAGTCTTGGAAACTGACTATAGAATGAACTCAATGACGTCAATGACCTCTTGAGAGGTCACGAGGTCGAGAAATGTATTGATGAATTTTGAGACCAAAGCACCCGTAGTAAACATCCCATAAACGGCTAAAAACCAGCCGGCTACAATCAATAAAAATATATATAGCATGTGAAAGATATAGAACAGTCCATATACATAACAAAATAAGTCATAACTCAAACGACAATTAAACAACTTTTGCCGAAAATGGTCAAAATTCCAACAAAGCTGGGTATTTAATTTGTAAATTGCAGTGATGTGTGGCTAAATATAGTAACAATTCCATCAAATAACGGTACCCCGTAAATGGCAGATAATCGCATTTTTTCATCGCAAGTGACATAAAATCGCTGTCTCTAATGACTAATTCGACAATCTGCTTCTACAAGAACATAATTAAATAAATACGTACGTTTTTGGATAACTGTTCCAGCCTAACGTCGGCTTTTGATGACATAAACAAAGAGCTGTCGAACCGCTCGGGTGCTGCTGCCATCATTTCCTGGGTTGATGAAACTTGAGAAAAGCGACCTCTGTTGACAGGGTACTCAACACCCGTAACTCCTCTCGGTTTGCTGGGTGGCTTTGGGTGACAGTACTCCAATTTCGTCGTTATGCGTTATATTTGGTAAGGGTATTTTACCCTTATATAGGCATCAAATCTTAACCTAATTTATGACAAAAAACGTTATTTACACAAATTTTGAGGCCGGAGAGATATTGATCGCTATTGATTCACTTTGGCACGCACGCACTGCTTTATATAACATCATGCAAATGAGATATAAGTCAGTGCACTTTCTTGAATGCATGCGTTTACCATGTTTACTGAATATTGGATTTAACGGGTTAGGGGCCCGCATTACCGGGTATGAAGGATATGACACTACATCCAATTAACCCCTTTATAAATAAGAACGTCGGCATTACATGCACACAGTGCAGTTGGCCGGCCTACCCTGTCAATAAGTATTTAAATTTCTCTTGATTCTTTTAGCATATTAATATATATACCCCTGATCAATGTAAAGGACTCCACACTTTTTACAAAATATGTGTTATTAAAGCGACCGACTCATGAATTAATTATCAGTAATATCCACGATCTTCATGCGTCAAATTAAAGTTTTATTAAACCTAACCATTAATTGTCTGTTTTAATCATATATTTTTCATGTTCAGGGACGTGGCGACAGCCCTGGGGGTTTGGTCCAAATTTTCAACAGTTGGAAATTTCATACCTACCACAACATCAGTTGGAAATTTCACACCAACAATAGGTTGAAAATGTTCTTGTAGTTTGATTTTCAAACAATTAACAGGGGGAATTTATTGTTTTGGACCAACATTTGCATATTTTCCTACTTTTTGTCTAAATTCTGGACTGAAATGGCCATCAGTTGGAAAATTTCCAACCTCAGTGCGGGTGTCAGGTTTGAAATTTCCAACTCCAGGAAGGCTTGAGGCGTCTAGATGCTAGGATTTTGCGATTTTCTTGTTCATATTTCAAAATTTTCTCAAACTGGGCCAAACCATGCATGCGGTCCGGTGTGTCATGGTCCCTCCCCCTGGCCAATTCAAAACTGCTAATTAGACAACAATATTTTACTACATTTGGTCAAAATTGTGGACTGAAATGGTCATCAGTTGGAGATTTTTTCCCACCTAAGGGAATGAGATTTGAAATTTCCAACACTATAGGAAAGCTTGTGAGGCCAGTCTAGATGCTAGAATTTTGCGATTCTTGCTTAGTTTTCAAAAATTTCTCACATCGGGTCGAACAAACATGGTCGGCCAGGTGTGTCCTGGTTTCTTGTCTGCAGGGCTCCGTGTGCATTTTTCTGGAGTTGGAACACTATAGATGTTAGGATTTATGCAATTTTCAGGTTCAAATATACACTCTAGCCACGTCCCTGTTCATGTTTCACGGATTAGCCTGAACTGTTATATATGATACTAGAAGGTGACCCGACTTCGTCCGGGCTTTGACCTTGAATTGACCATTTTGAAGGTCAAGGTCAGGTGGGGTAACGATTTGACCCGTCCAAAACACTGCCCGGACAAAAGTAACCGACAAAAGTACCCGTCGAAATCCATCCGGTTTTACCCGATTTGACCTCGAATTGATCATTTTGAAGGTCAAGGTCAGGTCGGGGTCACGACTCGACCCGCCCAAAACACTCAGTGGACAAAAGTAACCCCACGTATCAAATTTCGTCGAAATCCCATCAAAATTGGCGATTTGACCTTGAATTTACCAGATTTCAAGGTCAAGGTCACGTCGCACGGGCAAATGAATATGCTTATGAGACTCCCCATACAAATGTACCCCCACATACCAAGTTTCATCCAAATCCGGTGATATTCGGGCGTTTGACCTTGAAATGACCCGATTTCAAGGTCAAGGTCACATCGCACGGGCAAATTAATAGGCCTATGTCACTCCCCGACCGAAAATACCCCCACACACCAAGTTTCATCGAAATCGGCTCGGCCATTTTCGAGTTCACTGGAAACAGACAGACACACACACAGACACACAGATCTTCCAAAATATATAGATATCCATACGATGTGTAGGTCAGACTTGTGGAGGCACGCGGACTCAGTATGAGTGTTCATTGCTTCATAATTGCTTAAGCCAGTGAGCGTGAACAAATTCTCATTTCTTATCGAAATGGCCATGTCATTGTCGATCGGAATGGTACATCGAGATGTCCCTCAAACCAAATCAAGCTTGAAAACTGGTCCCGATTTTCATCCACATGCACGGGGTTCGAACCCGCGCCAACCTCGTCTATATAGCCCAGACTGTAATGATCTTATCCACGACCTAACCACCTCAGCTACGGTGACATCCTTAAAAAAGGAAGCCCTTTCACCGAGAGTTAGGAAGCGTATCAGTCTGAACATTGGTTGAATTGGGTTCGAACCCACTACCTTCGAAATTCTTGATCTGCCATTCTGGAAACATGTCAATGCACTTCCTCCGAAATTGCATCTGTGACCATACGATTACTGGTATACTGGCGTATATGTATGTCAGAGTTGTGGAGGCACGGACTCAGTATGAGTGTTGATTGCTCCATACGACAGTGCTTACGTCAGTGAGCGTGAACAATTTTTCTCATTTCTTATCGAAATGGTCATGTGTCGATCGGAATGGTACATCGAGATGTCCCTCAAACCAAATCAAGCTCGAAACTCCACGCCGGTTTATTAATCATGTTGTGTGGCCGCTAATAGACCTAACATGTACATCCTGTTATTTTGAATGAGGTAATACCATGCATGCTGTATATATATGGTAGTATACTATATGGTAGTTCTTATTACGCGCGCCGCGTGTATACTAATGTACAAATTCTTGTTTTCCCTGGGCACTGCCATAGCGCATGGGGGGCTCTATTTATAGAATGTTAATTATTGGGACACATCAAAAGTTGTAGTGCGACCCAGGCCGAGCTGTAGTGCAACCCAAAGGCCATTTGACAAATATTACATTGTATATTCGAGGGGGTGGCATAGTCTGGCTAGACTGTCTTACTGCCGCCCCCTTAAAGATGAAAAGATGTTACGATAGGCGGTCAGGCCCCCCGTCAGGGTTCATTTTACAATGCACGGCTAAATAATTATGTATCTCACAATGGTTGCATTTAACTGGATTATATGGAGGATATACGTCTAGATAAATCGATTATTGGTTACTCGATGGTTTGTCTCTTTCTTGTCAGTGAGATGTTCCTTGAAAGTCGAGTAGGAATGTGTTGAGTGAGGTTAGGTTGATGCATGCTGTTTTGGGCCGGTCTTCCGTTACTCTTATATATATATTTATGCTCTGTAAAATAATGGTTCCAATGTCCGTCGATTTGGGTTACGGACCATTGGTTTGTTAAATATCTCCCCTTGGGGTCCTGTAGGTTTACGATAAATGTTAACAGTGTGTAAAGCGTAATTTCAAAAATTATATATATATTCTTCCTTATAATATATGGGGGTATACTGCTATATTATGCAATTAAAGGTACTCAATCCGATTCGATGATCCCCATATAATCAGATTCCAACAACATCTTTAGAAATACCGCTTCAGTTATCAGAATCGATTAATTGCCCAAGAATAATGCTACCACACTCAACTATATATAGTACTAGAAGGTGACCCGACTTCGTCCGGGGTTTGACCTTGAATTGTCTATTTTGAAGGCCAAGGTCAAGTGGGGTCACAATTTGACCCTACACACGCTCATTAATTATCAAGTTTCAACGTAAAGATAAATTACCATCGGTGCCCGAGATATCGCCAAGACGTCTGAAACAGTCAAATGCATCGGCCGGTCAAGCGTTAACGTGATCTAACGTTATGACATCTAACGACGTCATAGAAGTTACGCATTGTTTTTATCCCGATGGAAGATAGTACCACTTCTTCTTGATAATTGAGGCAGATAACTAAAACGGATACATACGCATTATATATCGTTGGAAAGAGGAAACACGAAAGATTCTCTGTGTCATTATTATGACTGGCATTTTATTATTCGCGCTGTTTCGAATCGATTTGTATAAGCACCGAACTCTAATGAAAGTCCCGTAACACAGCGTAAAAACAGATTTGACCTCGGCACGTGAAAAGTTGACCTCGGATCTGAAAATTAATAGGCCCATGCCACCCCCCGGCCGAAAATACCCCCACATACCAAGTTTCATCGAAATAGGCTTGGCCGTTTTCGAGTCCATCGCGATCACACAGACACACACACACACACACACACACAGATCTTCCAAAAATATATAATAGATAAAATTTCCCGAAACGTATTATTTATTTAAATGTTGTTCGACGAATTTTGGCATTATTATCAACACAATAGATAGTAATTGAGGGGCGCTTAATCGGATTATGCATCTTTAAACTTAAGCCACGTGTAAGGTTGTCAACGGTTTGTCAGATATATACATTACATAAATTCTTTCACAGATGAATATACCGTAAAATTACGGAACGTATAGTAAATAAATAAGTCCGTAAATATACAGTACTTTGAACCCTATAAATAAATTTTTCACAGATGATTGTAACATAAAATTTAGATAAGTCTTATTTTGGTAGGCAGCAAAATATCAGAACTTTTGTACCCTATTGTTACGTCGGGTGCATTGGGTACATTTCATAAGCACAAATTCAGAAACTTAGAAAACATATTTTCGGAACTGATTTACTTCTGGTTACTTTTATCTATCAGTTAATGTTACATTTGTTACTTTCATTTGTTTTCTTCTTAGAAATCCCAAGGTACCTGGTTACATTGGGTACAAATTAGAAAACATATTCCCTGAACTACATTCAGGCCCATGGGTACACAGGGTACACGTGGTTATATACTTCACCTGTTAGTTACATTGGATACTTTTTTTTCTTTTTCTTTGAAATCCCAAGGTACCTGGTTACATTGGGTACAAATTAGAAAACATATTCCCTGAACTACATTCAGGCCCATGGGTACACAGGGTACACGTGGTTATATACTTCACCTGTTAGTTACATTGGATACTTTTTTTTCTTTTTCTTTGAAATCCCAAGGTACCTGGTTACATTGGGGACAAATTAGAAAACATATTCCCTGAACTACATTCAGGCCCATGGGTACACAGGGTACACGTGGTTATATACTTCACCTGTTAGTTACATTGGAAACTTTTTTTTCTTTTTCTTTGAAATCCCAAGGTACCTGGTTACATTGGGGACAAATTAGAAAACATATTCCCGGAACTAATTTACAGCCCATGCGGGGGGGGGGTCGGACATGTTTTTTCAGGCACGTATGCTGATTTTTTACTTTCGACACTTGTTGGGACCCACCCACCCCCGCGTCCAAAATTGTTTCCGTTTTCGGCAGTTTTTTCCGACCATTTTTGGACACCCACCCCCCTGTTAAACACTAAAACAGAGATTTGCGGGGGGAAATTCACTGTATATTAATTTCTGTGCATACTATTTGTCATGGATGTTAACATTGACATGTAAATTGGAACGAGTCATTTTAGGGTCATTCGGCCAAAAAAACATGGCTGCCAGCGGCCATCTTGGATTTCAAAATTTGCAACAAAATACAACACGATAACTGCCTGAAGTCAGTTTAGCAGTTAGAACTAGAATGCACTCAGAGAGATGACAACGTGCGCAAAAATGTAATAAACAATAATTTAAAAAATAATTTCATTGTATTTTACTTAATTTATTTCATTTAATTTAATGTTAGCAAAAAAAGACAATTACCATTTCTCATTTCATCACAGATAAAAGGCAAATTACTATATTAATCATTTAAGTAATTAAAACCAATTCCATGTTGCCGAAAGGATGAGACTTTAATATCGATTACATTTTTTTCAGCGGCATATTTTGATTTTGATTTTCCGATAGTCAAAGTTGACCAAAGGAGCAATTATAAGAAATAATTAATACTATTTGTGTAAATATTGATATCAGCCAATATGCAACAATAAATATCAATAATTAATCAATAATTAATCAATAACGATCATTTTATGTAATAATAAACTCTTCAAACGGTGTTTGTGTCAACAAATGCGTCTTGTTTTGTGTTACGTCATTCGTCGTATTTGACCCGGAACTCGACTGAAGGTTAGGCTATTCAGCCTATTGCGTCGAATTACGAAATCGCGTTTTGAATGTCTCTTTCCCCGCACGATAAAAAGAGGTCTTCGCACGAACCAAAAATGATAAAACTTCCCAATTATAAGTAAAAATACCCAAATGAAGGAGTCTATGTAGGTCCCGAAGGAGTCTATAGACTCTTTGATGTAGAGTTCTGATGGAGAAAATGTAGGTCGATCTATTTTTGTCATAACTCTGACGTATTTTGACCTGGGAGAAAAAAATGGAAATCGAGGCTCACTACGAGCATGACAGTTTTAAATATAGAAACAGGGAATCCCGACAAATGGCGATATCGGCGACAAACAAATAATCGAAAACAACACATAAAATAAACATAGCAAAAACGCGGCACAGTAAAAATGTCAGAACGCCACGAGGTTTTACGTCGTTTTTGGTGACGTCATGGAGTGAAACGGAGTAGGGTGACACCAACCTACGAATCTGTCTGATCGCCATACTGTTGCGCGAGCGCACGTAATTACATTATTTCTCTTATTCTAAGGTGTTTTAAGCCAAACTCATTGCAAAAACAGTCAAAAAGTCTTGCAGAAAACAAAATTTGAGTTGCAGAAAAACAAATTTGTTGGTCCGTCGACCACCCACCCACCCCGGCATACGTAGGCCTACCCAGAAAAAAAAATCTCCCCCCCCCCCCCGGCCCATGGGTACATATATAGGGTACAAATGGTTACTTCTGGTTACTTACTTAACCATTAGTTAATGTTACATTGTTACTTTTATTTTTTTTCTTAGAAATCCCAAGGTACAAATGGGTATAAATTAGAAAACATATTCCCTGAACTACGTATCTAATAGGTAAAGTATCATATCATCCGAGTATTTATAGCTCCAATAAAATATACACTACAATAAAATGCAGAATTAAGGCACGCGCACTGTTAAAAGAGTTTTCGTAAGTTTAGCTGCAGCCGGAGATGGGACCTCGAAGTAACCGATGGCCAGGGTATGTGAATCCAATACGGCTGCGACTCAGTGATCGATCTCGCTAAAACATGTCAAAGTTCTGGAGGTGCATTCTATATATGGAATTCATTAACATTCAAGACTCCATATATGGAATGCATGCACCTTCAGAACTTTGACATGTAGCACTTAAACTACGGAACGGGAGCTGGTTGGATCCAATATGGCAGCGACTCGGTGACTGCAGGACTTATTATAATTATGAATTTTATATAAGCTAGTCTATATACCGCTCCTTTTCTCTCTCAATATAATTATAACCATCAACATGGCAACTGCCAGGCATATTTGCCCGGACCGTGCATGTCTGAACGTATAATTTGAACCGAATATCACGGGCGATGGACTATCATAATAAAATATAGAAACATGCGGAGAAAAATTATTTAGATTATTAATAAATTGTTTGGTATTAATTTTGTCTTCATTCTTTTGTATCCGCGAACTTCTTCTGTGCTATCTCTTAACCCATAACATGTGAGCAGATACAAGCACACATAATAACAGGGCGCATTTCATTGTCTTTTTGTCAGAGGCATTGCATAAATATCCTTCACAGACACAAGTCGTGGCGATCGGATGGGAAGGGAGTGGGCTGTCAACTGTGCACATCCCCACTTGATAATTAGCTGTATACTTCGAACCGCACATTCTCAGCACGAAATCTGAAAGAAATGTGAAGGTTTTGAAGTTAAGAGCATATGAAATTGTTATACAAAGCCCCAAATATAGTTATGTTGCATGGACGTTGTTCATGTGTTTCTCTCAAATTGACTCATATATAAGATACGTGGCTATATATATAGTAGAGCGTCAGTGATGTCCAACTTATAATTTGCAACTGAAATTTTCTTCAAACATGCGGCCGAAATTATCAATTACATCTGCACCCATCTTCGATTAGAATTTTACAACTATACTGCATGATTTCCAATAGTATTCTGTTGGAAATTACCAATCAAACACCCTATATAGCTCTATCGACAGAAACGTTCCAACTGATGGTCATTTGAGTTCAAATATTTGACCTAAAGTAGGAAAACATAATTATATCACTGTAAATACTGGTCCGAAAATCAAATTATCAGAATAATATGTTTACCCATTTTTGGCATCAAATTGCCAACTGGTATTGACAAATGTGCAAATAGTGGTTTATATAACGTCAACTCGGACTGGCATCTTTAATTATTTCGCACTCCGGTGTATTATAAGCTGCTGTCTCTTGGTAATCTATGGGCGCATGGGGCTTTTATTTATAGAAATTGGGATTTTTGGGACGCATTAACAGTTCTAGTGCGACCCCGAACCGAGTCCGGTAAAAGGTGTAGTTGGGAATTTCAATTTCGTATATTGTCATTTGCATTATTATTTCATGCAGCGGTCGTCTCTCGATACATGCTTGATTGACCCATGGTTTGCCAAGAAGTGCAAGGCGATTATAACAAGAAAACCATAGTCAGAAATGGTAACGCCACCAAGATTATAGTATTACATACAAATAGAAATTATAAAAAATACATAAAATATTTTGATAACAATTGCGTTTAAACAAGTAATCCTTCAAATTATTACTAACAAAGCAAGTAAACGACTGTGGGGTCACTCAACAGATTATAAAGACTTGGACTTAGTATACTGTAAATACTAAAATTTAAATGAAATAATTAAAAGATAAAATTTAGCAAGTAGTAAAAGTTAATTTTCTCATTTAATTTTTTTTTTTGGGTTAAATAAAGCAATAATTTAAATGTAACATTTGTTTTTTTTTAAATGATTGACCGTGGTCCGTGGCTCTTCCAATAATTGTGCGACTGACCTGGTCAATTGTTCTTAAGAAGTTGTTTTGAGAATTACTATGGAGGGAAATAGTTATGGCTGTGGCTTCGCAAGTAATTAACTTGGTGACGTGATGTTAACAAATCTGAACTCCAGTAAACCAAGGATGCTCCATACCAAATATAAGGTAAATTAATAATTCTTTAGAAGTTGTTTTAAGATTTACTATGGAGGGAAAGAATTGTGGTGCTGGCTTCGCAACTATTTGACCTCATTGTAACAAATACAAATATTAGTCACTCAGGCAATAGATGTATCTATTCTGTATATTAAGTTATTGGGTCTTACGTGTCTTGAGATGTCTAAATAGTTTTCGATGGACAGATCGCACAAGGGACCCACGCCAATCTTCTCTGTTGGGATTCCAATTGTTGGCTTATTAAATATGCACATATGCTTAAGATACAGTCGCGCGCGAAGCACGCTCCCGTAAGTCGGGTTTTGGATCCCAGTTAATGAAAATATCATTGAAATAATGGGTTTCCCCCAATAAACATCCATATATTCAATATACATGTTTTGGAGCAGAATTAGGCAGTCCATATTGGACGCCATCATTGAATTTATTTTGTTTTGTTTTTCACACATATTTATTAGTTATGTGGATGGAGTTCTCATTAAACCTCACATCCTTATATTGGTTACAGTAATGCCCAAAGTAATTGACCACTTAACCACATCAGACTTATTGGTAATTTTTCAGGATTTAAAATCCTGATAAATTACCCATTATTCTGCTGTGCTTAAGTGGTCAATTACTTTGAACATTACTGTATGAGGATTGAGTTATCATTAAACCTCAAATCCTTATATTGGTTACAGTAATACCCAAAGTTATTGACCACTTAACCACAGCATAATTATGGGTAATTTTTCAGGATTTAAAATCATGAAAAAATACCCATAATTTTGCTGTGGTTAAGTGATCAATTACTTTGGACATTACTGTATGTAGATGGAGTTAAACCTCACAACAGTGTGTTGGGGATTTGGACCTTGACTTGGGACCTTTGGTTTTTAACGCAACAAATGTGCGTACACCTTATACACAAATTTCTTATGTAACCAGAGTTTTTCTTGGATAAGATGAGTTTGAAGCCTGCTAACATTTCAAAATGTTGTCAGTTTTGTATTCTCTGCAGCGGAACTCGACGCATTGAAGCAAACGTTACAAGAGATAAAATGTGTACGTAACGAGACTATAATACAAATGAAAAAATAAATTCAGGGAGGGGTGGGCGATACAGGGAACTAAGTGTTGAACCGATATAAATTTATAGAGCGATAATGACCAATGTTGACATATTATGCATCTCAACTCTACTGAACATTGCAACAAGGCTATAACATAGGGGGTGTCAGAATCTTAGTCATCTCTATATAGTGCCAGAATAGTCATTTATGGACTTCTATAAGATGTTGGGTTGGTACGTTATATGGACTCGGAGAAAAAGGGGTTTGTACCGATGAACTGACATAAATTAGTGGAGCGATGTTGACATGTAATGTATCGCGACTGTACTGAAGCAGCAATGACATAAAATGGGAGGGGGGTATGAAATTATCTCTAGCTCTATAGATGGCACCAGGATTATATAGAAAGGAATAGCAATTGATATACGTATACGGTATACTATAGTAATACCATAGACATATAAGTACAAGTATCACGCGATAAAATATTAAGTAACGTGACTATAGCGATGAAAAAATTAAATAAATTGGACCGGGATTAGAGGTTGGGTTGGTTATATGTGGATAATTGGATATGGAATTCATACCGATGAAACGATACAAATTAGTGGAGCGATAAAGACCAATGTTGACACTTAGTCAGGCTACGCGGGAGAAAATAGGGGTCGATACGATAGGCCGAAATAAATTTGTCGGGTGATAATGACCAATGTTGACGTATAAAGTAACACGACTGTACTGTCACACAATTATCAGATATAATGGTCAAATATGGACTCTAGTGCCCAATATGGAACAGCTCAGAAAACATTTGCACGGCCCTAAAATTTATTTAACAAGGCAATTGGCATCTAGCTGCCATATACAAATCGATTTATGTCGATAAATCTCTTATTTTTCAAATTTTTTAGCTCACACTTGGTGTGTGTGAGTGGGATACTTATATATTCCTAAAATGACAGGGTACAGCACGTAATTATATTTTAGATCGAAGAAATGATTTTTTTTCGATGACAAAATTTAACAGTAGAATAACACAGGATTTCCCATTAAAATCGATTTATGTCTATAAAACTGTCATTTTTCAAAATTTTGAGCTGAAATTTGGTGTGTATTTGTGTAATACTTATATATTCTTAAAATGACAGAGTTCAGCGCGTAATTATGTTTTAGATGGAAGAAATTGAATTTGTTTTCGATAATAAATTTACACTACAGCGTGGACCGTGGACGGGTCATCGAGTAAACGCATTTTATAAACAGGCTTTTGTCAATTGCCATTTTGGTCAAACTAAACCCTTTTCGACCGGGACAGCAGATCCGAATAGTAGCTAAGATGTATTTAGATAGAATTATCAAAAGAATTTGACCGATTCGGGTGCAGTTTAAGAGAATCGAGTGGAGAAATCTTGGTGATAATTCCAGAAAATAAAGATGGCGGAGAATCACAATGAAACTACCCACAATTCACTTCACTACACCAGGGGTTCGCAATGGGTTACACATTATTTTCAGTCTATCAAATTATTTATATTTTCAACAACAAGTGACTTTAAGTTTACAATTTCAGCCTATCCTGTCTCTATCGATACGATTTATCATATTATACACATATTATACACCGGTGGCGTTAACTTTACAATTTCGGCATCTACGTGATTCTATCGGTACGATTAAGTAATGGTACAAAACAAAATGTCCAAGAATACACCTGGGGCTCCCAATAGGTTATATATTATTTTCAGTCTATCAAATTATTTATATTTTCAACAACATATTATTACACCGGTGACTTTAAGTTTACAATTTCAGCCTGTCCTGACTCTATCCATACGATTTATCATATTTTCATAAACATATTATACACCGGTGGCGTTAACTTTACAATTTCGGCATCTACGTGATTCTATCGGTACGATTGAGTAAGGTACAAACAATTTCCAAGAATACATTCGCCCTGTCCACCACACAATATCAAAATCACAGAAACTAGATCACATGTGGCGTAATTATAACGGGAAGTCGCGCGTTGACCATTAGCGCTGCCCATTATGTCTTTCGATTGTTCTTTAACCTGCTTTGTTGCATTGTTATTTGAACATCTTTCGTTTATTTTCACGTGACATTAATCAGAATGCTATCTACTATTATACTGCACGGGGATTTGACGATTGTATAATAAATTTAATTCGAACATGAATCCTATAAGGTTTGTTTATATCGGTGTTTAACATATTATATAATATCGTTTAGTGAACTTTTTCATTTAGTTATACGCGACAAATATCGGCATGTTATATTCTAAATGAATTGGGATGGTAATTATTAACCAATTCCCACGTTACTCCTTCGTGCTGTTTGTAAATATTGACTTTTCATTTTTTTTGTATGCGGAATATATCGGAGCTATGTTATTAAGAAAAGTTCCAACACCAACCCTTCACATTGGTTGTTTAACATACAATGTGGCCTAATTATAAACATAATTTTTATTTATGTGTACCGAGGATACATCAGAATGCCCTATGAATTGAAGAATATTCAGAAATCCCCCCTTCCCATGACCATATTTTAATTGATCATCATGGGGGAGGGGGCATATTATAATTAGTCCTCATTGGACCATATTTTAGTTGACTATATTGTATTTCACCCCAGTGGGACCGTAGTTAAATAAACACTGATGACACCATATTTTAATTTTAATTAACCCTCATAATGGAACCATATATTTATTCTTTAATTAATTCACGTTACCATATATTAATTGACCTTAATGGGACCATATTTCAATTACCCCCCCCCCCCCCTCCCCACGGGTCCATATTTTTATAAACCCTCATGGGACGATATTTTAATTAACAATCAAGGTACAATTTTAATTAACCATCATGGGACCATATTTTATTTAACCGTGTTGTGACCATATTTTAATTTACCCTCATCGGACCATATTTCAATTAACCCTCTCTGCGTGTGACCATATTTGATTTTACCCTCATGGAACCATACATGTGTTTTAATTAATCCTTATGAGAGGTCACATCAGGAGTGCAGTACCTGAGGCCATTATTGGATCAGCATTACGCACTCCTATGGTGTATATTGGCAAGTACATCTAACCCTGTCGCCGGGGGTGGTGAACTAAATGTGATTAAAACATACTTGGTATTTGCGTAATTGTATACTAAATGTGATTAGAATCGTGCTCGTACTTGAATCATATTACGAAGATCGCAAATGTTTGCCCGATTATTATTCTGCATGCTATTGCATGCGCTACTTCAGACCACTATTTCAAATGAAATTAGAAAAAAATATCACATATAATCAACTATATACATAGGCGTTACCTATAAACAGATTTTTCACAATCACCACATTAAAGTTGTTATATTGTATATATGGCTAATAATATGATCTTGAGGGTGCTACCATTTCTGACTATGGTTTTCTTGTACATGTATATAATAATTCCAGGATTAATTCGCTCAGCCTAATGCAACCCTACTTGACGCCCTGATGCATGGGTCATGCATGTGTACCTTTAATAATGAAAGTGCCAATGACACTGAAGCTAGCTCAACTTGGAGTGGGGATAATTCCATGTGTTACAGTCAATGTAGCGATCAGGACTGGGTAAAGTTGAAATGTATGAGCAATATTGTATATATGTCAACATGAAGATATATTTATATATTTAAGTAAAATCCAAGATGGCCGTTGGCGGCCATGGTTTCCAAAGAAATTCAAAACAAATGTGATAGCTCCCATCTAGCGGTCATCCCATGCATTTAAAGATCAATATGAAGTTTGATGACGATCGGGTGAGGGATGTGGTCTGCATGTATAGGAAAAGTCAAAATTTTAGTCATACAAAGAGTAAAATCCAAGATGTTTTTCAAGGAAATTCGAGAAAAAATTGATGGCTCCCATCTACTGTGTTCACCCGAAAGATCCATATATATGAAGTTTGGTAACGATCGGATGAGGGATCGATGTGGTCTAAAGGTGGGCCAAAGGATTTAGTCACGCAGAGATTAAAATCCAAGAAGGCTGCCGGGGGCCATGTTTTTTCATTGAACATTGTTAAACATTCGATGGCTCACATTTAGAGGTGATCCTAAACAAGCCTATACATGTTCAAAACAATTCTCAAACAAATGCGGGCTGCAGATTGTGCCGATGGATTTAAATTTGAAATCCAAGATGACTGCTGGTGGCCATTTTTTTTAAAACGAATTTCAGGGAAAAACCAATGGCTCCCGAAGATCCATATGAAGTTTGGTGACGGTCGGATGAGAGATGTGACATGTGTGTCAAAGGATTTAGTCATACACACGGTGAAATCCAATATGGCTGCTGGTGGCCATGTTTTTCAACGAAATTCGGAAACAAAATATTTGATGGCTCCCATCTAGTATAATCACCCCAAAAGTCCATATGAAATTTGGTGGCGATCGGGAGAGGGATGTGGTCTGTATGGTGTGCCACATGAATAAGTCATGCAAAGAGTAAAATCCAAATTGGCTGCCGGCGGCAATGTTTTCATCGAGATTCTAAACATGCTTGTAAATTTCAAAACAATTCTGCAATAAATGCGGGCTGCAGGTGTGCCGATGGATTCAAATTTGAAATCCAAGATGGCTGCTGGCGGCCATGTTTTAATGAATTTCGGAGGAAAAAATTATGGTTCCTATCTAGAGGTCATCCCGAAGATCCATATGAAGTTTGGTGATGATCGGATGTGGGGGTGGCCTGTAGGGCATGCCGAAGAATTTAGTCATACAGAGAGTAAAATCCAAAATGGCTGCTGGCGTCCATGTTTTTTTCACGAAACTCGGAATAAATTGACTTCGTCAAGTTGAGCTAAAACAACCCCTAATTGTTATGATAAATTATCTACCACAATCTGTTCAATGTTATTCCAAATACAGGTTCCGTGTTATCAGAGACGTGGCAACAGGGGGGGTTGGGGGGGGGTGTCTCACCCCACTCCCAACTTTGGTCAAAATTTTCAACAGTTGGAAATTTCATACCTGCCAAAACATTAGTTGGAAATTTCACACCAACAATAGGTTGAAAATGTTCTTCTTGTTTGAATTTCAAACAATTTATTGGGGGGGGGGGGAATGAATTGTTTTTGGACCAATATTTAATTTTCCTATTTTTGGTCAAAATTTTGGACTGAAATGGTCATCAGTTGGAAATTTTCCAACCTTATGGGGGGGGGGGGTGACAGGTTGGAAATTTCCAACACTTGGAAAGCTTGTGTCCTGCCCCCCCCCCCCCCGTGGCCAGTCAAAAACTGCTAGTTAATTTAAGAAAACAAGATTGTCATACATTTGGTTAACATTTGGAATTATCATCAGTTGGAAATTTTCCAACCTTTAGAAGAGGGTGTGTCTGGTTTGAAATTTCCAACTCTAGGAAGGCTTGAGGCTAGTCTAGATGCTAGGATTTTGCGATTTTCTTGTTCAGATTTCAAAATTGTCCCTCCCCCCGTGGCCACTACAAAACTGTTAATTAGTTTAAGAAAATAATCAACAATTTTACTATATTTGGTCAAACTTGTGGACTGAAATGGTCATCAATTGGATAATTTTCCAACCTATGAGAGCATGAGGTTTTAAATTTACAACACTAGGAAAGCTTCAGTTGAGGCAAGTCTAGATGCTAGGATGTTCAGATTTCAAAATTTTCTCACACCGGGCCGAACAACCATGATCAGGCGGTGTGTCATGGTCTCTTTCCCGTAGCCATGTGCATTTGGACCACTAGATGTTAGGATTTATGCAATTTTTCAGGTTAAATATCTTATTGTTCTCATGGGGATACAGAACCATGGTTTATTTAGGATATTAGGCCTGAGCACTGAGGTGCAAATGGAATTATGCAAACTTGTGTTTGGTCTAATTCTGATTCAAGGGGGGGGGGGGGTGCAGTTGGAATTTCCAAAGGTGGACACCCCCCCCCCCCCCCAACGGAGACCATCTATAGCCACGTCCCTGCGTATTATATACATGAAGATATTAGGATCGATCATTCCATTAATTAAAACTAAACGTGACCAAAAATATGGTCTAAAAATGAGTCAAATGAAAATAAATAGGTGTTAAATAGCAATCCATAAGTCAATTCCAACTTAATAAAAGTCGTTTCAAAATCAAATACGTCAAATGAAAATTAATAGATGTCAAATAACATTCAATAAGTAAATTCCAAATTAATTTAATAGAAGTCGTTTTTAATCAAAATAGGTCAAATGGAAATTATTATATGTCAAATAACAACAAATAAATATATGTTGTGCGAATTAATATCCTTCACATCAAGTCAATCAATAGGAAAGAACGCTATCGTATATTATAAACAACGAACAAACACAATTTTATAGATGTCACGCAATTATTAACAGAGGGCGCTTTCAATGAAACATAATGGGAAAGAACTCTACCCAATGGTGAACTCGTGAAAATGACGAAAACACATTTTAACAGACGTCACGCAAACAAACAAAACATCTAGTTTCTGTTCAATCAATATATCAATTCCAAATTATAGACATAATTTAATCTGTGTTACGATTGATTTTATAACGAGTATTTTTTGTACATTTTTGTAAACATATTTATATACATCTGCATACCTATGTACACAGTCGTGACCGATCCATACCTATGTACACAGTCGTGACCGATCCATACCTATGTACACAGCCGTGACCGATCCATACCTATGTACACAGTCGTGACCGATCCATACCTATGTACACAGTCGTGACCGATTTTCAAGCTTGATCTGAGTTTAGAGGGACATCCCAATGTGCCATTCCGATCGATACCCACTGAAAAAAGACTTAGTACAAAAGTACATTTGAAGCAATGAACACTCGTACTGAATGGGTCCGTGCCTCAATAACACTGTCATATATAAGTGTTGAGGTTTATGAGAATAAACTCATTGGTTGGTGTGCATATTATATACGAACCTGGTACAAGCGGCCTGTGTGCTACTAACCGTGATGAGGATGGTCGTTGACGCTCATTGTGACACACCTGCTGCTGCCATTGCATGTGGCGATGTGATCAGGTGCCACGGATATCAGGGAGCGCACGTCAGAGTCGGAATAACATTCGGGGCGGATCAACGATGAACATTCATAGCATGACGTATTCACCTCACCTACAATACATTTCCATACCTTTATTTAAATCGGCACAATTATATATAGACATATATATATCGTATCGAATTAAACGTTAACAAAAGCTCAGTTCGCAACGGTCCACAATTTTCAAACAATTTCATGATCTGAACTAGTAAAAGGATCGAATGGCAATTTAATTGAGTTCAATACTGCTTCAAGAATATCAACATTATTTTAGGTGTGTGCTGAAAAATGGTGAACATCCATTTTACAAGAATTTATATAAATCTTTGGGCTGAGATGAGTTTTACACTCCATTTTAGGTCACAAGTCCATGGACAAATTCCCAGCTTACCAGCTATCTCTAACATGCACTGTGACCTATTACTGTTGATTGCGCCCAGTTTTAGTGGACTGACCTGAGCACCAACATTGGGCTAGTTCCTGGATGTAACAGTTCATCGTAATGCGTTCTCACATTTTACTTACACATACCCAACATACTGTTGAGATTTCTGAAGCAGTATCGAACTCAATTAAATTCCCATTCGAGCCTTTTACTAGTCCAGATCATGTACTTTTATGGCAGTTATTCATTTCCACTCAACTTGTACACATTTTCTTGATGAGATGATGAGAACACTCTTCATAAACTGTCCCTTCTAAAACTATCATTAAAGTAATCTTTTTGACATTTTTATTGTTATATGATATGCTTGATATGGTCTTCAGATATAGTATATTCAGATTCCTTCATGTGCATGGTGTACAAGCTTAACAATTAAAGATGGATTATCTCTTTAAATATTTTTTTTAGATCGTTTCATGGATATGAAATAATCCGTATGAGTTGGATATCCCTGCCCGAAAACGATTCTATCAATTAATATTGATTTTATTTCGATATTATTGTATTCAATTAATGGGGCACTTCTTTGTTCTATATGAATATAACTTTTAGATAGAGGCCTCCAGCGTGCATGGTGCTCCAAACGAATTATCTCCGATAGATTTATCTATTGTAATATTAAGCGCGAATAAAGTGAATAAGATCTAGAAATAACTGGGGGGGGGGGGGGGATAAATAACACGGTAGTGAATATCAGGACCATTATTGAACGGCATAGAGTTATTTTATACGAACAACATTCAAAATAAAATCATTTTTAAATGATAGACGCGTTTCCGGAAAGGGGTCTTCGATTCGTGTATATTATGTCATACCCATGAAACTATATAGGTGATTATGCGGAATCAATAATTCGCCTTTAAGTAGTTTTCTATGTAGGTCCATCTAAACTTTTCACCTCCTGACATAACAGTAAAAAACAAATTGGCTTCTAAAAGAATACATCTGATTTCGCAGCAAATAATTTCGAGTTGCCTATTATCATCATGGTATAAACATGTGGTTCTGGCCAGGTCAAGTGAGCTCCCCTGGTTCTTAAGTGTGAATATTTGCCCCATGCATAAATGTGAAAAGATGATTCATTGATTCCCATGTTGATGCCAGGTTAACCAGAAACTGTTGTCTTTTGCCTGTCAATCAAAGCAAATATGTAATTTGTTCGCGCCTACCACCCCCCAAACACCGCCTATAGACTATACTGCAAACAGGTACATGACTAGAGGAAATTTGTTCGTCCATATACGCAGGGGGGGGGGGGGGTCGGAAAAAATACAGGATATAAGGACCGGGTGGGTGGGTAGTTGTCTGATGTCCTGCAATTTTTTTCCAAAATAATTTCTAAGACAAATTACAGCTTCAAAATGAATTGAAACAATCAGATTCATATATTAGTACATGCTATAGCCTTATACAAGTGATGGGGGGGGGGGGGGCTCTATATTTTAATTTTTTGTCCACAATTTCTCCCTTTAACAGTTGAAACCATGGGGTATCATACATAGAGGGTACCAGCGTGTTTTGAGTGAATACCGGAAGTATCTCATGAGTGGTCACATTGAGATACCGGAATCATCACGAGTGCATGGCCTTCCAGTATCTCACTGTGACCACGAATGAGGTAATTCCGGTATTCACTCAAAACACGAAGGTTTTCTTTTTATTATATGCGCTATTTACTAAAATATATCGAGGAATTAATTCAAAATCGAACTGATTCCGATTTTATATAAAGATGGATAAATACCAACACCCCGTCCGATCTATGGACGGACATTCCATGTATAACACTCTACACTGCCAATTTGTTAAGTGTTAGACCATTTTTGTTACACCATGTTTACGAACTGGTGATTTGCGCAATAATAACGTGTTGTTCACTGATTGGAGCATTAAAAGGCTCCAGATTCAATCTCAGAGCATCTAATTTTCAAAATTTTCCGGGGGAGGCCCCCTGACCCCCTCCCTTACTCCCCCCTCAGGCCTAACATTCGGGAGATGCCCTGGGCGTCTCCTGCTGGGATACTACTCGCCTCGACATTTTGTAGGATAGCTACTCGTCACTCGCCCAGAATGATTTTAAGGGGAGCTCCCCATTGCTCACCAGTGATTTCCCACATGGAGATCTCGAGGACTGGAACTGTGTTTATTTAATCAAATTGTGGGTGGGTGTCCCAGACCTGGTGGAAAAAACTTACGGTCCCGGGTGGGTGTCCCAGACCTGGGTGGAAAAAACTTACGCTCCCGGGGTGGTGGGTCCCCAAAACTGAAAAACACAAAATTTCCACCTTGTATCCGTAATTTTTTTCCTGACCCCCCCCCCCCCCCCCCGCCATACGTTGAAACTAAACACCCTCAATTTTAAGTTCGTGAAATTCCATAATTGTGCACCACCACTTGAGTTGCATGGAATTCCCATCCTCCAACTGGTACCTCATAATTTCACACTGGAAATTTTAAACCTGGTGACACATACCTCCTACGGTTGGAACTTTCCAGTGGACGATGGTTATTTCAATGATTTCAGTCAGTAAAATTTCGAAGAGATCGCTGTATGTTGTGTTGAGAATAAAATTTGAAACTGTTGACAATTTTGTCCATAGTTAGGTGGCGTGAGCCACTTCACATTGCCCTCCCACCCCTCCCCCTCTATATAATTTTCTTCTAAAGTTTTTCACATTCGGAATGCATGTTCATGTTGCATCATACATGTAACTGTAGTCCAAATTTCGTTGGACCACATACTTACATTCACACGATCCCGATAGATAGAGCGTCAAAATGAAAACAAAGCCCAGGTTTTGAAGTATCCTGATAAGGGCGTCCATGTCAGTGAATTGGAATACATCGGTCAGAATGCTGTTATCTGCTCACGGGGTCATGAAGCTCGAGAATATAACAATGACGCTGACATGGCTGAGTAACATTAGGTCGCCTGTGAGCGATCGTGAACCTTTGTGTTCAGGACGTGCACACGTACGTCAAAATTTCCAACATTTTGAAATGACATGCCTAAACTACATGACAACAGTTGGAAAATTCAGACCGAAAATAGGTTGATATACTTATTAATTTAACCTGACAATTTAACATATTTGTGGAAAATATGTCAATTAATATAGTCCGAAATTTTAGACCAAATTGGCCATCATTTTAAAACTTGCACCGACATGCTGTTAAGTTAACGTTATCAGTTGGAAAATTCCAACTCCACAGGGTGTATATATATATAGCGAACATGCAGGGAAGGGACGTGGAATGGTCGAATAGCGACAGCTAGGCTCCGCGGACAAAAGTGTCATTTTTTAATATATCATAAATAAATATCCGCTATCAATAATTTTCTCAAGAAACACAGTTTTGAGTCTGTTGTTAATGTTTTATTTGTCAAAAACGCACGAAATCAAGATATTTCAATATTTTGAAGACATTATACCATTTTTGTACATATAGATGCAATATTCACCACTATATACTTTTAAATTTGGCCAAAAAAAACAAACATCAGAAGTAAACATACAAAGGCAAAGGCGATTGGAATATTTCACAATGGCTGCAAGGATGGCTACTAGAATGGCCGTTTTTAATGTCAGAATACAGTCTGTTCGTAACATATATGAACACAATTCTCACAGTGGAATATTCCTTGATATATTTCATATAGAAAATGTGCCATAATATATTGACTAATTCATAACCCACCCTATATGATTGTATTCACTATTATGACTGACAATATATATTTAATAAATATATACAGAAGAACTGACGATTAATTGTAAATCTGGTTTGAAAAATTATGACCTTTTTTTTTACTTCTTTTTTACTTTTTTTTAGATCGCGTCAATTCAGAGTGGTCTATGTTTGTGGCTTACTGTGTTATTATTTACGAGTACATATTTGAATGGATGAGAATTAGACAAGAAGGTCACATTTTAATCCAACCTGCATGACTGTGCGTCGAATTCAAAAACAGATATTCCGATATGGGATACTGACACCGCGTAATCGATCGGAGGATTCGTTGGTCCCGATGCATCGAGGATTCGTTGAGCTGCCAACGAGGATTCGAGCTGTTTTGGTGCATTTTTTGTTGTTATTAAGATGTGGTATTTGATATAGAGAGGGTCACTGCTTGATAATGGACAGGTATATATACATGCTATAAAACATTTGTTCGTTTGGCTATAACTCTCTTAGAACAACTGTTTAATAGGTTTATACCCTAATAAAAAAAAAAAAAATTATTGTAGGAGAATTACAACTAATGTTTGCAATACGTATAAACACGTGACCAGCGGTAAACAATTGTTGTGCGCATTGAGACACATATCTGTTTGATAGAAATGAAGAGTACCGGTAGGCCTACGTGTTTATAATTTCCGTACATGTGAACATTTGACCTGGCACATAATAACAAGAACGTACGTCGTCGATCCTTCCGCCATATTTAGAGATTTTCACAAAAGTAACGGCGATTCGGAAGACAAAGTTAGCAGCCGAAAGATGGTCTCAAATTTTAAGCTACTTAGATTGTTCAAGTTTATGCAGTTGCCCCTGTTCTACGCCGACTGAAATGTTATGTGTGCTCATGTCATATTCTGTTTTGCAGGATACGTTGTTTGATGTTGTCCAAATTTTTTACATCTGTTTTGCACATCGAGTTATTATAGTAGTAACGGGTCACTTTCAGCAGCCAGGGCTATATCACAATGTTGCCAGTTTTATTGGGGGAGGGAGGGTTTACTAAGGTAAATATAGCAGTGATTTCGTTTACCATATAACTGAGCAATACCGTGTCCCACGATCGTGTCCCACGATCTTAGTTCATCATATAAAAGTCAACAGCTGTTCCATGGCCAGGAGATGTCTATTTCCTTGTAGCTGATGTTACGAGCATTATATAGTTACAAAAAAGCCTGTCCTGTTCTAAAAAATCATCGATTTTTAAAATCTATTATTTTATCTATTAATAATTTTTTAGTGGCCCAGTAAAAGTCGATGAGATTGCATGAGAAGACGGTCTCGGACGAACTTGCGAAATATATAAATGAAGATTGATAACTCTAAAATCAAGTGTCTCTTTTGTGTCAGATATTTGACAAACCGGCAAAATTTCGTTGTCCAATACAATGAAAGACAACCCAGTAAAAGAACGCGCAATATATCTAGGGGGTTAATAATAGAATTTCAGTGATTCCGTCACGCATGATTTTCTCGCCACTTTAATTTCCGTCAGTTGATGTCAATTTCGTTTCGTTTCTGTTTACATCCTTGCATTCGCACTTTTGCGATAACTTAAACATGGCGGATGAAACGCTTCTTTCACGTGAAGAAGACAAAAACATGGATTGTGATGACGAGGAGGACGAAGTAAAAGATACAGATAGCACATCTGATACATCAGACAATGAAGCTGACGAAGCTAATGTTGCTAAGATCTCAGAACTCGAGTGTTCGGTAAATTTCTTAACGTTTCCTAATTTCGCGATATCATTTTATAATTTATATTATGAGTTATGCCCATCTTCTTTTCTTCTTCTGTTAAGGTGCATTTACCGCAATTTTGCTATCATCCCCTAATCAGGTCTGGCAAATGTGATAATACAGCTACAATAGCTGTATTCATCTAACCTAGCTGTTAGAGATGGGCGGTACTCGGTATTTACCGTGCGGTATCGGTATCAGTGTACTATCACTATCAGCGTAATACCGATTTACCGCGCGTACCGAATCAAAACTAAAAATACCGTATTTTCGGTCATGAAATTATTCATGTGTTGCCAATGTATGTGCGTCATCTTGTCATCGCGGCCGTGACATGCATGAATTGTATGACCGGTCAACCGTTAAGCAACGAGAATCGGATAATTACCAGGTCGGGCACACATCAAAAACGGTCTACGTAGCTCGTTTTGTCTACTGTAGCCCGATTGAGCTACGTTTTAATGTGATTTACACGCCTCCTGCGATTATTGCCATACCACGACAAAAGCGCATTTAGAATTTTCGTGCATTAGTTGTGTACCACTATCACGTCTACAAAGAAGCAAAAAACTCAACGACTCACCACGGCTTTAATACCTTTTGAGCGATTCAAAATCGATTTTGTTTTGGTCAATTTACCATGAAAAACCGTAAGAAATGATCATCAAAATCTCTTGATCAAAATGTAAATCTTCATCAAATCTGAGGTAGTTCCGGTCGCAATTGTGTTCGTAAACATCCGTGTGCAGGCGATAATCTGATTGGTTGCATTTAGCCGGGGATTAATGGTACGTTCTTAATGGGATTTCAGTGTAACATCTATCTGTTGGAATGTACGGAACGACAAATGGACAACCATATTTGTATAACTGTAATGTTACGTGAGGTGCTTCCAAATTTCAAAGTAGAGTTGTGAATCGTGTTTCCGTAGGTTGCCTTCTCTGAATGGCGGTCGCCAAACATTTAACAGATACTTGTCTCTGAGTGAAGCTGTTCGCTTTATCCAATCAGGTGAGCCACATAAACTGGACGTTCTTGACCTTCAAAAATAAATATCCTGCAAAAACAAATGGATTGTTCCCTACTTTTTATGGCAAAATCTGATATTTTCGGGAAAGTCACTACCAAACGCTAACAGGTCTTAATTAAAACATCGTTAATTGCGCCTAAGCCGCGGTGAGTCGTTGGGTTTTTTGCTTCTTTGTAGACACAATAGTGGTACACAACTAATGAACGAAAATTCGAAATGCGCGTTTCTCGTGGTATGGCGGTAATCGATGGAGGTGTGTAAATCACATTAAAAACGTAGCTCAATCGGGCTACAGTAGACAAAACGAGCTACGTAGACCGTTTTGGATGTGTGCCCGACCTGATTACCGTATGATAACTCGGTGTAACATTAACAAGTCGGTACTACATGTATTAGTCTATAATTGCAACATTGTTACATCAAGGGCACAGTTGCCCGACGGCATCTTTGATCTTTACAACATATTAATGACAATGTAACTAACATCATGACGTATGACTACTCATAGCTGGAGCGTTATGTGTCAATTTCGGTATCCGTCCAAATGGAAAATGCATGGGTAACTCGGTATCTGTGTCCCAAGTTGGATCGAAGCATGTGGAATCGAAGCGCGTGTTATGGGGGGTCCCCGTGCACAACAAATTGAAGACCCCACAGGTTACTTTATAATTAGACGGTGATGCAATAGCGATTGATATACGCATTGCAGATTTTTGATACAACCTGATCTTGTCAATTGCAAATAGCACATCTTCTTGGAAAGTTGTGCACAAAATGTCGGTATAAATATGTTTATATCCTACTATAAATAGAGGATCTCACATGAGCTTCTATTTTATACGGAATTTATCAACCGAGTTCACTAAATTCGATTTGAGCCGAGGTTTACCGAGGCTCAAATAGAATTTAGTGGACGAGGTTGATAAATTCCGTATAAAATAGAACGAGTTTGAGATACTTTTTATCACATGATCATATAATCGCTAAAATTTTATCGAAAAGAACAACAATTAACTGCAGCCAGCGAACATTGTCCCAAAGAGCAGCGTGACGTCATTGCACGCGCCGATATTACACGTGTCTATTACGCTCGAATATTACATCGGAAAATAGTGCTAATCATGTGATAAATTACTTTATTAAACATATATATACTTACCGGTTTATTATACATATGTGCCTATATATCTGACAAAAAAAGATCGCGTGATAACTTTAAATTAACACTTGGGCACCATGTGCAACCGGTAGCTTGCCTGCTACAAATAAGAGGGACTCTTAAATTGTATACATGAATGGTACCGGTATATCACGCTGCAATGAGGAGAATATGAACCACCCGCAGGTTTGGGCATCTGCAGTTCGGAAATTGTCATGGCCGGTTTGCCTATTTTCATGACATCGAGCGAACGTTCATAAATTTGTGAATTGTGATCACTGATTACTACTCACAATTCTATTCACTCATGGAAATGTTACGAAAATCAAATTGACACGAAATAATATTGTAGTCATGCTCTTATTCTTTTCAAATCAGTGCGACGACATGCGTGTAAATCATCAAAGAGATGTGTGAATATTACTTAATTGCGTAGGTCATTTTGTTGCCTAATTTAGGTATTGTCACGAATGTAGTAAATCCGTGGACCGTGGTCATATATACATGTATATTGTTCAGCTAAAAACTTGAATTACAATAATTTACCAGGAATATCTGCTTTGGTCTTATAATTTAATACCGATTACCGTACCGATACCGAGGTAAATCAACGAAAATTTACCGATACCGAGATTGAAATTTCAATACCGCCCATCTCTACTAGTTAGCTGTATTCAGCTATATATTATACTCTCAAACCGGCTGTTTTTCGATAATAAACTAGAAGCGCTAATTTGCGCATAAAAATTAGGCTACGGTACCATATTCTCCGGCCACCCTCAACCAATTCAAAGCCGTCACTTGCAAAGTGTTGCCTTTTGTCGACACGGCAATTCTGATTTTGTGTGAAAACTTACTACGGTGGTCGATGTCAGTAAATATTCTGGGGACTATTTTCTGCGAATGCATTCATTAACTAACTTATAAAATAAAGATCAAATTCATCCCAAACACTCGTTTACTTCTTCCCGATGCTAAACCGGTAGGGGGCGTTAGAATGGTGTACCTATATCAAGCATTTAGAATTACATACCACTAGCGGTTTGTGAGCGATACTGGTAACTATTCATAACGGTATATACAGATATTGTGCGGCATATTGCAAATGTATGGCACAACATAGGGGGGGGGGCCTCGGTGGCTCAATCGGTTAGGGGTACAACTCCAAGCCGTTTCGCCTTCCAGCGCTGGCGATAAGGGTTCAAATCCACATGTTTCCATCGCGGACTTTGTAACTCGAAATCGTTATCTGGGAAAGTTGCCAGTTACTTGCCGATGGCTGGTGGTTTGCCGCACATGGTCAACGAGTTTATCAGCCATTGAAATCACTGTTAGATTAGCCGTAAGTGTGCGGATTTCATCCACCATTAAAACTGGCAATGTGATATGGCCTTAGTGGCTAAAGCGACATAAAACCCCAATCAATCAATCAATCATGGCACAACATAGGGACAGCTGAAATGAAAATGCTACTTATATAATTTCTGAAGTTTTTCAAACATGAAGTCCTGGTCGTTAGCGAGTCAGAACTATTCAATCTGTTTTGACGGGAAAATATATAATGTGTGAAAACTTACTAAACATAACATTGTTATCTGTATTTTCGCGATTCGACATACATACGTGTATGCGTTTCCGTATTTTTGGAGAGAGTCAGCTCAAGCAGTGAGTGGAACTCGCTCGGTTAAACTTTGGCTAGAGATGTTCCCCTTTTTACCTGTTTTAACGCACCAACCAAACTGAGTTTTAGCATCATCATATTGATACTTCCGGAAATGATTAAGATGTTCCATCTTCGGTGATAAATATTGTATTTAATGTATTTTTCAAGATATTCCGCATTGCATAAGAGCGTTATTAAACCGTTATGACCGACATCGACCGCCGTTGTAAGTTTTCACACATAATCACCATCGCCGTGCCGACAAAAGGCAACACTTTGTCAGAAAACAAGCGACGATTTTGATTTGGTTGAGGGTGACCGGAGAATATGGTAGCCTAATTTCGATGCGTAAATTAGCGCTTCTAGTTTATTATCGAAAAACAGCCGGTTTGAGAGTATAATATATAGCTGAATACAGCTAGGTTAGCTGAATACAGCTATTGTAGCTGTATTCTCACATTTGCCAGACCTGCTAATGGCCCTATCATGGCCTATGGCATTACTTATAATTTATTACACTCCTATGCGCGATTTCCATTGAAAACGACGTTATTTAAAAATGGTTATGTCACTGCTCTAGTGAATTATGTCATTTCTCGAGACGTTACCTCGCTTACTGATCTAGAGACTTGACTGAATTTTCTATGGTTGATCTTTCTCCGCATCGATTAATTCTATGGCCAATCTACTGTGTTCGCCTGCCTAGAGCCCTTTTTGAAAAGTACATGTAGGGATGTCTGGTGGAATTTACCTATTTGAGGTGTTGTTCCGTGTGTAGCTGAAATGAAATGAAATGAAATTTTGATTATTGGACTTACCATCCGTTTGTTTGGACTGTGTTAGTACTAGTAGCCGAATCAACCTCGTGGGTTTTAAAACTAATTTCGTCGGTAAGCATCAACAGTCACTCTTTTTCAACATAATGACTTTTCACACTTGATACAATAACAGTGAGCAGTAACCTACATGTATTAATTGGACTACCACTATACCAATAGCGAAACTAATAGGAGAGAATTTTGTATACAAACAATGACGTCACAGCGACCACATGTGTTGGCTGCTGGTAGGCAAAACAAAGGCCAGCTGTGTATAGATTAACACAGAAACACACAATGATGTCTCGCAAAACATACTATACTTTCGTCTTATACATGAAATATTTAACGTAAAGTTCTTCCAATGGCACAATAACATATTTGTATGTGAACACTGACGCGGATTATATTCATAACTGACGATTGTGTGACAATTTGGAAGATATTTCGACACATGGTCATGCTGTTACTGCGGGTGTTATTGTTTTGTATTTTGATATATAAAATGCATCACCAAGTTCAAGTATTTGGTTGCAATTGTGTCCACCCACAGGAGCCTGGAATTTGGTCCAAAACCCTCTTTTATTGGCGGAACCACCACCTGGGACCGCAGGTCACGGAAGGAACGAAACAAAAAAATTTTGCCACCCATTTTGAACACAACTTTATTCCTACAAAAAATATATTTTCACTAAAAACTGTTGGTACCACTTACACCCTAGATGTCAATCTACAACATAAGGTATATTTTTCCAGTTCTTCGAAAATCTCACTGTATTTCGGTAATTTATTGTAAATTCACCAACGAACACAAATGTGCCGCCGCTCCATCACCTGTTTACGAATCGGAAATGACAAACGGCGCAAAACCATTTTTCCGGAATAACAAAGTCTGAACGAAATAAAATCAAAACCTAAACCTAAACTTAAAGCCCGCGAAATTAAAAAATATTTGAAAGTGCGTGCGGTTTTCGAACTTAGGCGCCAGAAAACTTAAATCAGTTTATGTTTGCGTCATACTATGCGCGTTTTTGAAGATCTAATCCTGATGTTTTGTGTATTTTCCTGAAAATTTCTGTATTTTTCTGTGTCTGCTGTTATCATCTCATGAAAATGACGACTACCCAAGAAGATATTCTTCATTTGACTGAATGGTAATTAGTACAAATATTTAAAATATAATTTATTTCTATTTATGGCACGACCACGTGGTATTGTTTTTTTCTTCTTGTTTTATGTTCGTTATGTACCGGTAGGCCGATGTACTACTTGACTTTGTAATGCTACTGGTTGCAATGATTGGTCATAAGGGGACCATAACTCTCCAGCTCTCTCTCTCATAGGAGCTTGTGTCACTCTCCGTTGTATAGGCCTAAAATATCCATCATATAATAGTAATAGTAATCAACCTACTGATTACTGGTCGAATATCACGAAGTAGAAGAAAAAGAAGATATATAGACTCACGGGGAGGCCTGGTATATATGCCTAGATGCATGAAGCGATTCCTTTGTACGTTTTGGTGCAGATTCGTTGCCAGAATATCTGAATTATTTCCACATAAAATGCTGTTTTTTTACTAGTTCTGACGAACAAATATATGTCTTAGTTGATGAGAGAAGACATTTTTCTTGAGTTAGGTAACGATATTGGCCATGCATATATAGAACGAGTGTTTAGTTTCGCGAAATTCAAAATTGTCACTGTAGGGTACAAAAACTCGCCATTAATATGCCAAATACAGTAACAAAATGTAATAAGATTCTTTAATGTAAGAGCGCAAAATTATCCTGCGTATTCTTTACAGTATACGTTTTATTTGTGCGTTTGCAAGTTGTAATGCAAACTGGTTTACCGAATAACTAGTTTATAAATTTGAGTTAGTGATAAACTCGCTAACATAAATTTTATTTAATAAGCAACTACATGTATAAGTATTGTCAATTGTACCGGTACCAGGATCTATAAATAGTATACGTGACTCGTGTGTCATAACGAATCAGCACCCAAACTCTCAAAGAATGGCTTTATGCATATGATTATATAGCCTGTGCTCATGAATTGGAAATTCAATTTTTAAATTCAAGACAGCTAGCCACCATCGGCATTGTTTTTCTCAAAATCAAAAATACCAAAAAAATATTAAAAACATTACTTAATGTAACTTTCGCTGATGGGATCATTGTCACAAGGCTCCGATCACATTCGTAGCCAGCTTTTTTAATCGATCACATTTGTACCCAGCTTTTCATATTCAGGCGAGCCTCAATGAACACGATCAGGTTAATCTAATTTTTCTGAGTTGTGCAACTTGATGGATGAACAACAACTTGAATTTAGTTTTGATATTAGTTCATCTAATAACCTGATGTTTCTGATCAATGTCGTTGGAATGCTCGTATTATATTCCAATATAAGTTGATAAACGAAGTCAGTTTTGGAGCATGACGTCAACATTTTAGTCACGAACGTGATGACGTCATATTTCGAGTGGCTGAAATCCGACTGTGGCCATGTTTCTATGACTAATTTCACGGTGATCGCACCAATGCTACAGTCTCTAGCTATGATTCGTTCTCATTTTTATATCAATGTCATGACCCTTGAACAATTTCACGATGATCGGTGCATCGACATAGGCCTAGGCTCTAGGCAGTGTTATTGATTTAATTATATATGAAGTGTTATCGCTGAAATCCGATGGCGGCCATGTTTCTTTGAGAATTCACACCAAAATGACTTGTTCCCATCTACATGTCAATGTCAACCTCCATGACAAATTTAATTATGATCGGACCAACACTGCGACCTCTTGCCCGTGCTAAATGATGCATTTTTGAAATCCAAGATGGCTGCTGGCGGCCATGTTTTTCATGCAAATGAGCCCAAAATGACTCGGTGTCGTCTATATATCAATGTCATGATCGATGAAAAATTTCGTGATGATAGGTGCATCGACACAGGTTCTAGGCTGTGTTATTGATTCAGATTTATCTAGTATTATCACTGAAATCGAAGATGGCCGATGGCGGCCATGTTTCTTGGAGGATTCACACCCAAATGACTCGTTCCCATCTACATGTCAATGTAAACCTCCATGACAAATTTAATGATGATCAGATAAACACTGCTTCTTCCAGCCCATGCTAAAGGATGCAATTTTGAAATCCAAGATGGCTGCCAGTGGCCATGTTTTTATGCAATTGAGCCCAAAATGATTCGTTCCCATCTAGACGCCAATGTCATCATCCATCAAAAAGTTCATGATGATCAGTGCATCGGTACGGTCATGTAATAAACATGTAATCAGCAGCTATCTTCGAAATTATAAACGGTACTTTTATGCTATCTGTCTCCGGATTATAGTTTTAAAGTTTCCGCATATTTCGGTACTAGTTCCGCTACTTCGAATCGTAAACAGGTGATGGAGCGGCGGCACATTTGTGTTCGTTGGTGAATTTACAATAAATTACCGAAATACAGTGAGATTTTCGAAGAACTGGAAAAATATACTTATGGAATGTTGTAGATTGGCATCTACGGTGTAAGAGGTACCAACAGTTTTTAGTGAAAATATATTTTTTGTAGGAATACAGTTGAGTTCAAAATGGGTGGCAACAATTTTTTGTTTCGTTCCTTCCGTGACCTGCGGTCCCGGGTGGTGGTTCCGCCAATAAAAGAGGGTTTTTGACCAAATTCCAGGCTCCTGTGGTCCACCATGCATAATGTTTCCTTTTAATTGTAATTTGGTCTCTGTTAGTTTATCGTGCAGTGCATGAATTGTCCCATTAGGTATAAATGTTGATTGACTGACATTGTAACGAGCTAAATATATGAATTTATAAAATCAAGGAACATGGCTCACTTTAGTACCCAATGTTCTTAATTTACTAGGTCCGTATGCACCGTTTGGACATCCGAAGTCCGTATATATAATTTCAAAGGAGAGATAAGACATCGATAAATACGTATTACCGATCTACATAATTTATGTATAGGTGATATATATATACTTTGGAAAAAAAACTTTGCAAAGTCACATATTGTCCATTTCTTTTGACACATAACTGAGATAAACGCTCTTTGTTCGTACACTATTCTGAACAATGAACGCTCTTTATTGCTTCATGTGCAAGAAATATTTTTTGAAACATGAGTGTGTCTTTTTCTACCATGTAAAGCACATTTTTAAAAACTTGTTTCAAAGGTGAACTTGATAAGACTATTCGAATATTCTAGTAACTAAATTAATTTAACAGCAAGTTTATAAGGTTTAAAGTTCGTTTATACAATTTCTTAACCCATGCATAGAGTATTTTCACTATATACGAAAAATTATTTGTTACTAAAATATAATTTTACTGCCATTGTATTTTAGCTTTTTTCTATCAATTATGCGTCACCGTCGAATCTGAGTTGTGCCATACACAAGAAAAAACACTGCCTCGCCCCCTTTACCACCGGGTGAATACCCTTGCGCCCCTTGTTATTTAGAAACGGGAGTACATAATAATACATAAACACAGCCAGATGGATATGTATACATATAAGAATTTACAGCGGCGCTAGTGAAAATGATAGAAGTCGCATTGAGAATTGCACCGAAGTCGGGGAAGTTTCTAAATTATCACAACCATTTAGTGATCAAATTGAAAACAAAAGTTGAAGTAGTCACTCCACTCCGTAGATCTTTTGTTCTGAGGATAGTATTTCATGTATGCGTCGATTACAATTATTCTGCGTATCATACACATGTATTTGCTATAACCCAATCTACCTTATTCTGAACATATAAGTTGTTATATTTATCAAACGCAAATATAAACACGAAAAATTGGAACACCCAATAACATAACAACTAATTCCCTTATTTTGTTTTTGCCGTTTATCTTTCTTTGTTGTTCATATATATTTTTCAAACACGCATATTTTGACCGCACTTGAGTGTAAACAAAGAACATCTGGTAGACTCTGGTCAATGTTTTGCCTACCACTGCTAGGAACACGTGTTGGTGTGACGTCATCGAATCTTGCCCTATTAAGATTTGTGAATGAATGAACTAATCCACAATGCAAATTATCCTATTTGCGCTGTGTTCCAGGTGGTTTAATTAGCCTTGCGCCCATCAAATATCATTAAAATAGTTTTTATTTTGTCATATAAACACCACATACATGTATACATAATAATATAGAATAAACTTCAATTTTTATTCTTATTTCCTACAGCTTGGTTTGCTTGGTTGCTTGATATGGCTAATAATTTCACTGCGGACCATTCCTTCCAGGAACTTGATGGAGGTTTAAGCTGTGTGTTTTATTTGTTGTACGTACATGTGGTTGTTTACTTGGAAGATTCGTGAAAATAGCCAACGATTTCCAGAAATCTACAGATAATTTTGTGACTCTCTTATCTGCTCTTATGGGAAACAAACCAACATGCTTTTTGCGAAAAATAAAAAATTTGAACTGCATTTTCTCTCATTTCAAAGTGTGTTATGTGGATAATATCGCATTCATACTATCATTATACTACATGTATAATATAATAATATTAGTACATTCTTGAGGAAATTGACATAACTTTTATTTCTAAATTATAACCTACAACCAATACCATCCAGGCCTTTAATATGATGTGTTCATAGAAAACAGAAAATCAACTAATGATATTATTTTTAAATGGTATTTATTTTAGATTAAAGAAAATCCATATGTGTACGACAATCACATTGTGCTTATACATCTGTGTAAGAAAGCTGGAGAGTTTGACAAACTTCAAAGTGCTAGAGAGGAGATGTCTAAAGTATTTCCACTCACAGAAGGTATTTGTTGTCACAATAATGATATCTTTTCAAGCTGCTCAATATTCAACCTTATAATTATATATTTTATTACTCGCTTGTTCCTAGAAATACAGTGTTCCCGCTGTTCCATCCATATTTACAATCCATATGGAACACTCGTTCCATACGCATCTTGTTGATCTCATATGACACAAATGATGTTCGCTTCAACCATGAAACCAGAACTATAAACTAAAAGCATAATCACACATGACAAAATGATCCCTGTATGTGCCTGAATAAACCTTGTAAGTCTGTTTTTAGCTCAACTTGACAAAGTCAAGTTTGCGCTTTTGCTATGGGTTGGCTTCCATCCATCAACAATTTCCGTTAGCACATCCTACAGGTCACATCTCTCATCTGAACATCACCAGACATTGTATGGATCTTTGGGGTGACCTCTAGATTGTAGCCTCTTATTTTGATAAATAAATTTGTTAAAAAACTTGTTCGTCAGCAGCTATCTTGGATTTCATATTTGAATCCATCGGCACACCTTGCAGCTCGCATCTCACATCCGATCATAACCAAACTTCATATGATCTTTGGGGTGACCTTAGATGGGAGTCTCTTATTTTGACTGAAATTCGTTAAACATGGCTGCCGGCAGTCATCTTGGATTTTACTCTTTGCATGACTAAATCCTTTGGCACACCCTACATATATCCCTCCTCTGTTCATCACAAAACTTCACATGGATCTTGGGAACAATAAAATTTTAGTGATTTTCGATGAAAAACATGGGCGCTGGCAGCCATCTTGAATTTTAATCTTTGTGTGACTAAATCCTTTGGCACACCCTACAGACCACATCCCTCATCCAATCATCACCAACTTTATATGCATATTTAGGGTGACCTCTAGATGGGAGCCATCGATTTTTTTCTGTTTTTAAAAATGGCTGCCATCGACCATCTTGGATATTAATCTTTGCATGACTAAATCCTTTGGCACAACCTACAGGCCACATCCCTCATACCAAACTTCTTCAGGGTGACCTATAGATGGGAGCCAACGATAATTTCCGAATTTCATAAAAAAACATGGTCGCCAGTGGCCATCTTGGAATTTACTCTTTTCATGACTAAAATTCTTGGGCACACCCTACATGCCACATCCCTCACCCCTCACCCAAACCTCATATTGTTCTTTGGTGTGACCTCTCTGGTATAATTAGAACTCATTTCGCAGATTATTATATCCAGATCTGGAAGATATGTCTTTTTTTAAAAATTAGTTGTGGTTTTATAGATTTGTGGTTGGACTGGATAAAAGATGAAGAGAAATTTTCATCAGGCGAAGGTGACAGAACGAGAATAGAATCATTATTCCTGCGAGCAATCAAAGATTACCTCTGTGAGTATGAATTCAAATACAATGTGGGAAACTTGAAGAAACTTTGTGAAAATCTTTTATATTGTATAATTATATATATGAAAAGCCTCCTGACATGATCATTACAAATTTGAAAACTTTGGAAAATTACTAAGTGTCATTTCAATGGTACATAGACCACTACTGGTACAAATTCTGAAACCTAGTTTCATGGCTGATCCCATGTGTATTTACCCTGGATAAGAGGTCATGCTACTTTGCTATGATGCTTGTGGTTCCTGCTGAATTGCTATGATGCTGTTAAGAAAAAGTAACATATATATTCTGGGTGTTTGGCTGATCTGAACAAATCAAGGAAAAGCCACTATATGTAGAACACATTCAAAAATATGCAAATTGTGAAATATTGTAATAATGGCTGTGGTTATTGCAAACCGGTCATAATTGAGATGGCTATCCCTGTCATTTTGCAAACCCCTGCCCCACCATTATTGAAATATTGAAAAATGTATTTGTTCTTGAATGTTTTATACAGACACTGCTTTTTGCTCAAATTGATCGGAGTAACCAAAGGCCGCTAAATATGACAACTTTAGAAAAAAATAATGGTGCTTTTTCTTAACAGCAGTATTTTAGCTTACCAGCATCAGCAATTCAGGAGGACACATCACCATTATAGCAAATTAGCACAAATGTTTAAGGGCAATTCCACGTGACTGACATTACATTCAAAGAACTTTTTCCAGATTCATTGTGATGATACGAGCAACATTTGTAAATATATAATCTTATTTCTATGTGTGATGTTGGCCTGTGCCAGGGTGCACCCAAAAATGTGCATTATTCTGAGTTTAGTCAAGTGATGATAAAATGGCATTGTTCAATGTTAGCATGACTGACATTACATAAAAATATCAAGGCACAGTTCTACATTCTCAATTACCTTTTGTACAAGTTTTTCAAACAATAGCATTTGGAGACCGGGGAAATGGGAGGTGGTTTGCATAGGTTGTCTTACTTTGGCAAACCTTTTCAACAAATATTTCATGTCTATGACATTTCAGTAGGAAATTTTACACCAAATCTAGGTTGAAATTTCCCTGTATAGTTTGTTTACCAGTATTTAGTGAGATATATTTATACAAGTTGAATAAATAAATAAGTGGATAAGAATCGTCATTGTATGGCAGCCTCCCGAGAAAAATGATAGCATAATACTGTGGACTTTATTGTAGAAGTTGAACAACTCATTGGCCACAACAAAAGTCTGAGCACACTGTTCATTATACCTGGGGACATGAATTTCCGAATATATAACCAAGCTGATAATTTTCAACCCACTTGTAGTTAGGGCTGTAACAATGCAGAAGTTCACATTGCAATGCACATCGCAATGTTTATGCTTCGCTGCGCTGTGCACCACGATGCACAATTTCTAGTTGTCACTGTATCTATGAATTAATTCAGCCTCGTTGTAGGGATCAAGTTGCTCATTGCCCAAATGGTAACCAACCTGATTCATGCAATTAGGAAGGGTAAATTACATACTTTCTCTTTCTCATTGATGAATTTGATGTCACTCTTGGAAATAAATGTTGAGAAACTGAATCCTTGAGTGTACTTTGTTAGAAAGCATTTGATGAGTTTTGGATGCAAAAGTATGTTTTTCATACATTCAATGCTCACATATACCATGAGAACAGTATTTAAAATTTACTAGTAGTAGATGCACCTATATGCAACTGCATATGTTTACAAATCTAATTACTAGTATGTTTTCTTACAAGATTTTTATGTCATCTACCAGAATAGGAACAAATTGTAAAACGTGACTGACATTACATTATGTGACTGACATTACATATTTCAACTCTTGCTAGCGGTCAACTTAGACATCAAATGGTGCCTATTTTGAACACAGACATTCAGGCTCAGGTATATTGAGTGTATCTAAGTTATAGTTATAATATTGTCATGCATTATAGTTTTATGACAACAATGGTAGCATTTTCATGACTAACATTACATACAGTATGTAGATTTCTAACAAATAATCTTTCCCAAATGGACATCAGGCACAGGAATATAAACCCAAGATGTGTTATAGCATGCATCATTTCTATTTAAATACTGAAATACTACAGGCCAATCTGAAATAATTGTTACTATTTGCTCAGTTACTTACAAGCCACTTTGGGAATATTTTAGTAGCACATGTGGGTTAACAATGGCATATGCTTTCATCAGTAAAATGATGAATATGACAGAGAGAAAAACTTTTTTCAATAACTTGAATACCATAACTATCAGATTTTCAAACTGTTTAGTCAATATTCAAGATTTAATTTTTTCACAAATTTCATTCTCCGTTGTGGAATTGCCCTTAACCAGGGTGTGGGTATGGCCTAGATGTTGAGGATGTTTTCTCTCCTGCATCTATCTGTTCCTAACTGCCTTAGATATGCTCGGTTCTCTATTGGAGGTATGAATAAGGTGGGAAGCATCATTACAGTCAGAGATGTCCTCTATCTGAGGTATCATAGCTCGCCAGTACATGTATGTATAAGGCCATGGTTAATTATACCCCCATGACCGAAGGGAATGATGGGTATACTGGTACTGGATTACATGCGTCCCATCCTCTGTCCATCCGGGAAAATATCTAAACCGCTGTTTTTCGGATCTCAATAAAATTTGGTATGGATGTTCTTTGTGGACATTCAATGGAGCATTCAATCGTTTTGTTCGGCTTTTCCGTTCTAGAGTTATTCATCTTTGTTTATCTGGATTTTTTCTTTTTTTTTCTTCATCCGAGCAGATATCTTCACCATCGGTTGTCTGATCTCAATGACCACTATGAGGACATTTAGAGTATTGTTCAAGTTTTCCATTCTAGAGTTATTCATTTGTTTATCTTGAAATGTTGGTTTTTATATGGCCTTTAAAAAGAAACGGGATTCCCTTTTGGTTTCCGGATGATAACTTTAGATAGTCTCAACTGAATGGAATGAAATTTGGTATGGGTTTACTAGCACAAAATACAGGTCAAGTTTCAATTGGGTTTCCGCCCGCCAATTTTCAGCAGTTATGGCCCTTCGTTGGATTTACCAAGGGCATACTTTGCCACGCCCTAGAGATATCATATTCAAATTCGGGTACCGCCCGCCAATTTTCACCAGAGTTGTTGTGCTTTTTGTTGGAATTTGCACTAAATTTTCATTTCCGGATGATAACTTTAGTAAGTCTAAACTGAATGGAATGAAATTTGGTATGTGAGTTTTCTAGCCAAAATACAGGTCAAATTTGAATTTGGTTTCCGCCCGCCAATTTTCAACAGTTACGGCCCTTTGTTGGATTTACCAAGGGCATATTTTGCCACACCCTAGAGATGCTCTTATTTTGTCTGTCTGAGCAGATAACTCAACCATTTTAATGAAATTTGGTATGGATGTTCATTGCTATGAGGATATTCAATGTTCAATCGCTTTGTTCAGGTTTTCTGTTCTAGTGTTATTCATCATTGTTTATCTGAAGATGTTGATTTTTGGGTCCATCTGCCGGAGTATCTCAGTCATAGGTTATAGGTATGCCCACACTAGGTGGTATGCCACATGGGGGTATGCACTGGGCGACGACACAGCTCTTGTAATTCAAGTTTATGTTAAGCGTTATCCAGGATTCTGAGAATTAAATGTGAAACACCGGAGTTTGACAAGATGACAGTAAATAAAAATAAATATATATAGGTGTAGCTGTCGTAAAATCATATGATTTTTCGTATCAGGACACATGCTTACAAACTAGGGGCCTGCTCACTGATAAACATAACATCTGAATCGTTATGCGGTTATCGTGGAAGAAGCCCTTTCATTTCTATGGACAAAAATGTAAACAGCGGGAAATTTGAAGTATGGTTGAATCGCACATTGGCTTGATTCAGTGAATGTCGGTACAATTATTCACACAACCCGTTTTTACTGAAACAAGTCTTTCGAAACCACTCGCATGACATCGGAAAAGGTGACTTAATGACTGCAGACATGACATTGCAAGCAGCGAATTGTTGTTCGCTATGCTAAGAAGTTGATGCCTTGACTCCTGATGCAATGCAATGCCAATCGTCTGTCAGTAGAGTGCAAGTTGGCCATGAAACTTTCATTTATTAATATAAATTATACATTATCTGATGTCAAATTGGTGTGCTATAGAATTTTGAGTCGGTGGATTTTGTGGATTCCTTTGGATTGCTCGGTCTATTTCTCTTTGAAATATGGAACTATATCCTCATGGATGGGAGTGCAATTTCTAAGAGGAAGTGATATGTATTGTTTGTAAACTGTTAATCATGTCCAATTCAGCAACTGGTTGACAGATTCTCATGTCTTTTGCATGAAATTTCGGTTGGTGTGAATTAGAATGGGGATACACATGCTTTCTGGTGTGGTTTTGGGATGTTTATCGGTGGGTTTTCCGATGAAAAATGTCTGTTTTACCGGCTACTCATATCGCCGTTAAAACTGTGTTTTCCATCAGAAATTACACTGATAAACATCCCAAAAAAAATCACACAAACATGTTTATCCCGTTCAACTTGCATTTAAAATTAGTGTACTAACAATTTTTCGTACCACCACCATCAACAGTAGAGGAAATGTTAAAGATACATTATCAGAACTAACGCTCCTTAATTACTGTTTCTTTGGCTTCGGAGTAAAAAAATATTTCATTCCAGTCGAGGAACCCACCCATCAAAGAGTTATCAGATTTCAATTTTTGAAATCTGTTATTTTTTACCACCTGGAATTTTTGGCGGCCAAGCAAATATTCGACGAGCCAACCGACATACTCTCAATACCAAACTGATTTGAACAAAATGTTGATATATAACACGATTTGGAAAATGTTATACTAGTTAGCATTATTTATTGGTCATTAATCAATTCTTATAACTAAAACATCTTTGAAGAAATGTTGTTGTTGTTGGAATCTGATGATACATTGACCATCAAATCGGATTGTATACCTTTAAAATTCACAATTTAGTTTGACGTCCAACTTCACTACATTCATTACAACATGCTATACCATGGAATATTCCTGATCATCCTTACGTGGCTAACATCTGGACCTCATCTACATAATTATTAATCAGAACCAGTCAGAACAGTGTGTAAGTTCAGAACCAGGCAGAATCAACCACATGGCTTTTAGTGATGTCTGCTTCAATAGCTTGCAGAATAAGGCAAAAATAATTGTCAATGTGTGTAGCCCCGTAAAGTATTCTTTTCCTGATCAGCGTTAGCAGGCAAATAAAATTATCATGTATTACTCCCTGTTGGTTTTATTTAGTGGCAGACACAAATGTTTATAGATATTAATCTGGATTGGTTAGAAGAATAATCAGAATATGTCGGAGCGGAACTTTTGTGAGGGGAAAGGGACTCTAAATTGACCTGCTGCCCCTATAATGGAAACCCTGGTATAATATAACATAAATATAACACTAATTTTGTTTACATTCATTATATGTGAATGAAGCATCTTGTCTAGAGACTAAGAGTAAATGTTCCTAGCGGAATTTTCACAAGAGACTCTTATTGGGACAAGGGAATAAAAATGGGAATGTGGTGATTGACGCTAAAGGTAAAGTTAATTAACAAAGGTCTAAGAAAATGCTGAAATTTTTCTTTTGTTTCTATAGCTGTACCTATCTGGCTGGAATATGCCCAGTTCTCTATCGGAGGTATGGGTGAAGAGGGTGGCATCAATAAAGTCAGAGATGTCTTCGAGCAAGCACTGGTCGCTGCAGGTATCCACGTCAGTAAAGGACAACAGATCTGGGAGGCATATCGAGAGTTTGAGAATGCTATACTTTCTGGTCTAATGGTAAGCATGAAGTCATTGAAATGAAAGCAAATATGTACACACATCTGGGACACATTAAACCCTTTGGTGGGTGAGGACGTCATATATGAAGTTATATCCATGGGTGAATATATTTTTATATGCCTGTTTTAAAAATGGGACATATTATTTCATTGGTACATTCATTGTCTGTCTGTCTGTCCATTCACTTTTGGTTTCCGGATGAGAACTTTAGATAATCTCAATTGAATGGAATAAAATTTGGTATGTGAGTTTACTAGCACAACATTAGTGATGTTCCGATAATCGGAATCGGATTCGGCCGTTGGCCGATAATAGATCAGATATTAATCATACCTCGCAGTTGAACATCGGCTTTTACTGATTGTCAAAACAAACAAAAACGTTCTAGTATCTAAGTGCAATATGCATGCAATAAACGTATGCAATAAACATACACAATACAATCGTAGCATTGAATGTAAAACGCAGTTGTAACAGCCTAAAAAGAAACTATTGGCATCGTCCAAACAAAAAATTGAGTAGGCGGAACTATAAAATCTTTCCAGTTGTTAAAAGACAAAATGTGTGACCAATGGGAATTTGGGAAATCTCAGACAAATATGACAGCAATTATTATCCATCAATCTAAATTTAATTATTAATCATCGCCATTCCATACATTGTCGCAACTTACAAGTATTCAGTCAAAACTTTTACACCGCGTTCAAGTGTTCCCCCACGGTCATAACGATACTCTGAGTCGGCACCTTTGATATCTTTGTCAAACAACTACTGGTATACATCAAAGGCAGCGCATAACTGACATCAACGGAAATACTTTTGCGACAGTGTGTATATATTTCTTTGAAGTATTTGGCTTTGAAACTATACCGAGATAGGGAGTGCAATCAGTATATATACCATTATGGGAACAAATGCATAATATAGATAAACGTCGGAATCGGAAATCGGTCCGAGGGCCTTTTTATTTATCGGAACATCACTACACAAAATAAAGGTCAAGTTCGAATTCGGGTTCCGTCTGCCAATTTTCACCAGTATTATGGCCCTTTCTGTTGGAATTTTCACTCAATTTTCATATTTGGAATGTAAGTTTACAAGTCCAAAATACAGGTCATGTAGAAAGTGAGTTCCGCCCGCCAATTTTCACCCAAGTTATGGCCCTTTACTTGAATTACCACGGGTGTATTTTGCCATGCCCTATGCTCTTGTTGCAAATAATCTGTAATATTGTAATATTGGCCTATTGTAACAAATAAATCATACAAACAACATTATTAAAAGAATGAATAATAGCTGCATTATATCCATGAAAAGTTTCCTTTTAGGAGATGATTTTTCGATGTTATTTACACGGGAGTATAATATTAGCCTAAAACTACTGTAAATGACATAAATTTTGTTCCACCCACCAACCGTATGGCGACAATACTGTCATTCTACCCACCAAAGGGTTAAAGGAGCAAACATACCATACTATTGCTGTTGTCTTCTAAAATGATTTGGAATTTTGAGAGAAACCCTAACCAAAAACATAGAATAAACAACCAGTTCTTCCAATTTGATGATTCTAGAATTTTCACTCCTACTATATTTTGCTAAGGGTGATTAAAATTGTCACAATAGTAGTTTTTTAGTGTCATAAGAATGTATGTTCCTAGCATGAACATATCGTAGCAATGAGCCTTGTGATTAGTTCAGTTTTTATAGATAAAAAATAATTTGTTTTCAACAGTTGAACAATTGCTAAATGTAATTGGCATACTCTACATGACATGATATATAGATCTGTCATAAGGACATTGTTTATTATGCATTCTATTTTTATGACTGTACTTGTTTTCGAGGCCTTAACGGGGCAATGCATTGCAATGTGTTACCAACTGTTATGACACAACTAATAACAATGTATTATCATGCCAAAGTCAAATTATATATTTCAAAGTTCTAAATATTTAAGCCAAATCCTGGAGCTGTCGCCACCAAAAAACAGGAGGAAGCCTTTGATACTCAGCATGACAAAATCGTCAAATTATTCAAGAGGCAACTATCTATACCACTATCAGGTGAGATATTATTAGCAGAACACACTACGTTAGCACGCATGTCAGTTGAAACTTCATTCCCATGGACACCACATCTATAGAGTCACAATGTTTCTGTTGTATATCTAGATCATATCATGATTATCTACTCTGGCTACTTTTGTAGAGATAATAATTCCACTGGGAACTTCTTGATGTTTTAACCTGTTCTGATGGGGTACATTATAACATTGAACAAACAACTAAAATATTTCTTTGTTTAATGATACATAATCCGATTTAACACACCTAAATTACTATTTCTTTGGGGGTAAAAAATTGATTTGAGGAACCCACCATCAAAGCTCAGAGTTAACAAATTTCGATTTTTGAAATCTGTTATTTTTCACCACTTGGACTATTTGGCAGCCTGGCAAACATTATGCTGACTTCTTCAAGAAATGCACTGACGGCATTGCGAAAGGTCACAGCTCCATGTACGTTCAGTGCATCAGTGGCGTTCGTAAATTAATTTCGGAATATAATATGGATGAAACATATCACCATCAAGATTATGGTATACTTATTTACAAATCGATAATCATGTTTTATTTTTCATGCAAATAGACATGTTATATGACACCATGCTGGTTACACTTGGAAATACGATGTGTTTACATTTGTGATAACACATGTTGGGGGAACTCCATTTTGAACTAGGAATCACCATATTGAAGTTGTAAACCACACTCGCTCATCATCCAAACCACCAAGAAAAACCATTATTATAGGACTTTTTCGGAAAATATGATATCGTGATTTGTATCGTTGTGAATATTTATTGCTAAGAAATCGGCTTTTGTTGAAATTCTGTTGTTGTTTTAACTGGATGATACGGGGACCATAAAATCAGATTATGTATCATTAAATAGTGTTTCCTTAATCTATTTCACAGCAGGGGGCGACTCCAACATGAGATAGGCATGATATTTTGACTTTTGTGATTCGATACAGCAATAAATGTTGGATTGATCACCTGAGAGAAAATCCATGATTGTAAGAGATGCAAATCAAAATCGTCTCAACAAAGTCACCTAAATCATGCTATCTCGAGCTGGGACCTTCACCTACTGAGACATACATTATTAGGGAACGGGTATTAACTAAGAAATATATTAGCTGCACTGTTTTTTCAATGTTTTAAACTTCCCTGTCAGAACATCAAAAAGTTCCCAGGTTTTGAACTGGTATAGTATGATCTCTATGGACATAGCCAGAGTAGAGATTAATGACATGATCCGCCATATATCAGATTATTTGCATTTCCTATAGGGGCATGTTCGTTAAGTAGAACAATTTATCGTAAAACCAGTTCTACACATTTTAAACTTTAAGAACATTGTAGCCTGTCATTCATAAGAAACATTTCAACAGACACAGAATAAGACAGGTTATCTCATTAGAACTGTGAGTGGTAATAAGCTGATTTGTGGCACATAGCTTGATGCTACTGTAAATTTTGTGTCTTGTTGAAAAAGGAAATTCTTGGTAGAATATATTAATTCTTCCTGTATTCTGTAGAGCTAATGACTACTTCTGTTAAATTAACCACTTTTGTGTTGCCAAATAGCTGGCCTGTACCTTGTTTATCAGTGTGATTGACACTTTCTTAAATGTTCTAGGAATGACCTTGACCTTCAGTGAGTATAAGGACTGGATGGCAGATGAAGTCGAGCCAGCTGTCAAACAAGTGTATGACAAAGCCCTGGAAAAACTTAACAAAATGCTGCCTTATGAAGATAAGCTAGTAGGTATCTTTTTATGCAGTTATTGGTTGATAACTTGGGGCTAGGGAATCCCAACATTTATATTGTTTCAAAATGAAATTTCTCAAAATATTCTGGATAAAAGTGCTTCAAATCCTGGTAACCTCTAGTATATGGTGCATATCATGTGAGTCCCTAAATGGCATATTGAACGTTTACATTAATACTCCAGGTATTGAGCAATGACAAATTTAATATGCTGCTATTTTACAGGCATTTCATTAGAATTTAACCATTTCTTTACTAAATACTCATTGACCAGTAGTTCCCTTTGGAAATGTTCATTATAGTGAGTAAGAACACCATTAGAATTAATAACTATACTTTAAATATGCTGTTAGGACATATGCATGTTGGTATATGAGAGAGAAGTCACTTCTCTCTGGAACATAAATAGGGAGAAGTTCTCCCAAGTCGCCCTCTAGGCTGGCCCCTGTGTCTATAAAGCATTGCCTCTTGGCTTTTTATGCTGTTGTTTATGCCGTGTCTTCTTTCAGGAAGAGGCTGACCCGCCTCACTTGGCTGAGTACCAGTCATATATCAAGTTTGAATTAGCCAATGATGACCCTCTAAGAATCCAGTCTATATTTGAGCGTGCTGTTCAGGAAAACTGTCTCATTCCAGAATTATGGCTGCAGTACACATCATACCTAGTAAGCCAGTAATATGTTAGTCTATTCAAATTACATGTCTGCAAGCAGTAATTAGGAGATAAACATACTCTGTTGAGTTGTATATTTGGGGATTCGGACATGAAAACAGTGTGAACGAAACAGGGTATGTTTATATCCATTGTAATTCAATCCACCATTTATATCGGTTTTACATGTTATGAAGTGAGATATCCCTTTTTCCGGGGATAAAATCTCTGGGTACGTTCTATAGCATTTCTCTGAGCAGCACCCGAACAACTTCCTTTTAATTATGTCTATAGTAAACAACTTTGCGGTTGAACACGATTACGTAACTCCTAAGGTTCATGCTGTCAGTGGCCAAAATTGGCCAATGACCCAGAATGACCAGATTTTTTTGAAAATGGACAAAGAAAATTACATGCATGCCTGCAATAACCTCTCGGTTAATACCATATCTCACTAAAAACCGTTATGCTTGTTAATAGTTAAGGAGTAGTTGCTACCACATGTATATTTGAATAACAATTTACCAGAAGTAGCCCATTGCTAATACTTGTAGTCCGTTTGTTGAACTTATTACGTTTTCGGGACATTATTATCAATGAGTAGAGATCCTTCTGCATGTGTGTTATCTATTCAGTAAAGAAAGGGTTATTATTATCTTCGTTTCTACTTAATCAATTTATTAAAATTATTTTTACTTTCAGGACACAAAATTGAAAACATATTCACTCATCCAGCCTGTATATAAGCGAGCTGTCCAGAATTGTCCATGGTGTGCTCAGCTGTGGTCGAACTGCATCCTGGCAATGGAGAGAGGGGGTGAATCTCTGGAGAAAGTCAAAGGTGAGAATCACGGCAGCAGCATTCTGGGCTTTGAAAGTCCTAGACACAACATGAAGCCGACATACGGCAATTCAAGGCCTGGAATGTGCTTAACCCTTTCTATACTCAATGGATTCTCCCACTGAGTTATAAAGGTATGCACCGGAATGGTCTATTAATCTGGAGGGGTTTTCAGGAAAAATAAGCAGACAGATGATAAAAGTGCAGAAGGAGTCCAATTTATTGGAGGGGAAATGTTCAGATTTGTTGAACTTATTATCTGAACATTTCCTAAGGGATAACTAACTCATCAATGAGTATTTGGTATAGAAAGGGCTAAATTGTTGTGTGCGCCTTGAAATTTGATATTACTTGTGTCACTCACCAAATACGTGGTTTATTGTCCCCCAACATTCCGTCGGTGGACTATAGTGATCACCCTCGTCCGTGCATCCATGGGTGCATCCGGAACTTTGTCCGAGTCTGTATTCTGTCATTTTCTGGTAATTTTTTTTTTTGACTGGGCAAATATATCAACCAGCATGGGAAACTGCGCACCTGCGTTTTTGAGTTCAGTAGGAGTCATTTTGGCGGAGTTATTGCCATTTTTCGACATAGAAATGTGTTTATGTTTTTTATTTTAGAGTTATTGACCCTTTCTCGACACATTGAAGATGTGCAACATATTTAGTGAATATGCACTTTGTATCATATTGGTGTGATTAATTCCACCTACAGTTCGTAGTATAGGGATTTGAAACCCATATATCCTTCAAACCTGCCACCTTCGTCGGGGGATATTTTGGTCAGCGACCATTTATTTTTAATCTGCCTCACCAGGTACTATTGATACTGCACTAAAAGCTGGCTATTCAGAAGGTACAGACCACCTCTTGCTGTGGAAGACTTATTGTGAATTTCTCCGCAGGCGTGTCAAATGGGATTCAGGTGAGCTATCAGAAAACATGTATCAGTGTATCTATATTTTGTTGTACCCCATGTTTAAATAAATTAGAGGTGCCATTGATTTTGATAATCGATAATCGGTCATCAATAATCGACTATAATAGATTAATCGTACCTAATATTAATAACATCAGTGGAACTATTCCATAATATGGCTTATTGGCTGGGTGCTGGTTAACTGCTATCGCTGCTTGTTTGAGACATCGGCTGATGTAATTTTTATGTTAATAAAGTGCGTCATAAACCACCGGTAATGACTAATGACCACAATGTATTCAATACCAGCACAGTTCTCGGCGATGTCATGGTTATATTTGTGAGTTCATTGGAATGAACATAGCGATTAATTTCAGTGTTATGAATAGCCAAACATACAAACAATATAAAAGTTAGTGTTGAAACGACTAGTGAATTTCAAAGTCGACTAGTCGAGGCCCAAAAGTCGCGTTGCGTCGACTAGTCAGTACTGATATCAAAACTTTCAAACATAACATGGTACAGAAAATTCATCGTACATGGCGTACACTGATGACTGATGCAATGATGGTCTATTGCATAGCGCAATTCACTGCATAGACACCAATTTATTTGGGAAATAATACAGTAAACATCTTGATATTTATCCAACACACTGAATGTAATTATATAATTAGGCATGTGGTGGATAATGATTAGAAACACGATCATTTATACAGGTTTTAAATTTAATATCAGTGTTCAAGATTTCGTTTAGTCATGTGATCACCAATAAACCAGTGCCGAGCGTTGTCACTATAAAATGTTAATGTTCCGACTAAATACGCCCTATAGTATAGGCTATGTTGTAGAATACGATAGCCAGTTCTTAATGTCAGTATCATTTATATACGGTAGCACCAATGACGTCACCTTAAGCGACCTTCACACAGCGTCGCATCATAACCCGACGGTGCAAGATCAATTGAAATATACACAGTGTCTAGATCAAAGCGGTCTCCGACAAACGATAAAGCCGCGTCAATCATTGCCATCATGTCGCAGTGATGTCTTTGACCTCAAACGACGAGTGAGACATTGTGTTGTCAATTTCATTCTTTCAATTAATAGTCGGGGCTATACTAGTAACACTGTCAATTCCGGGTGCCACCAAACGTTATACTTACCGTAACTTACGCGCAGTTAACACCGTTTATGCCGGAATCGATCTTGAAAACGTTATACATGTAACTAATACACTATGTTCCGACTAGTCAACGGCAAAATTCAGAGTCGACGTTCTGACATTTCAGCGTCGACTACAGCTAGTCGATTAATCGTTTCAACCCTAATAAAAGTAGGAATGTGCGACGGTCCGACAGTGGTTCCTGAAAAAAAGGAATCTAATGTTATAGAAATTACAAGTTTCAGCAAACTTCCAGAGCGTGGATAACAATCACAAAGGTGGGGCCCCACCCGCAAATTTCAGGACTCAGAACAAGTTAAGTATTTGTTAATAGTCAATTTCATTCGGCAGTCACCACACGATAAGCGATAGCCTGTACTAGTTAGTAACATCTAAGTATACTTGATGCAAATGACACTGCGGAGAACATCGCTGGTTTCGAGAGAATGTCAATCAACCCCCCTTTGGTCCAATGAGATTCAAGGGTGAGTGCATTCAGTTCATTGACAGTCAAAGACATAGTGCTGCCTTTCTTGTAGAAATATACAACGACGACGCCGTAAGTTCAAAGCTGCAGTGCCGCCTATTTGTCCCCCGACGTTTCCGTCGGAGGACTATAGAAATGACCCTCGTCCGTCCGTGCGTCCGTGCGTCCGTGCGTCCGAGATTGGGTACCTTCATGGTGTAATCAACTCCTCCTACAGTTTTAAACGTAGAGATTTGAAACTCTGGGATATTGTTCCTAACATGTTGGTGATTTGCAACATCTATATAGCTAATCAAAAATATAATTTTTTCCATATTTTTGGGGGGGTTTTCGACTTTGAAAATTTTGAAAATTTTTTGCCTTTTGGATGAGATTGGGTACCTTCATGGTGTAATCAACTCCTCCTACAGTTTTAAATGTAGAGATTTGAAACTCTGGGATATTGTTCCTAACATGTTGGTGATTTGCAACATCTATATAGCTAATAAAAATATCATTTTTTCCATATTTTTGGGGGGTTTTTGACTTAGAAAATTTGGAACATTTTTGCATTTTGGATGAGCTTGGGTACCTTCAAGGTGTAATCAACTCCTCCTACAGTTTTAAATGTAGAGATTTTAAACTCTGGGATATTGTTCCTAACATGTTGGTGATTTGCAACATCTATATAGCTAATAAAAAATATAATATTTTCCATATTTTTGGGGGGTTTTCGACTTAGAAAATTTGGAACATTTTTGCCTTTTGGATGAGATTGGGTACCTTCATGGTGTAATCAACTCCTCCTACAGTTTTAAATGTAGAGATTTGAAACTCTGGGATATTGTTCCTAACATGTTGGTGATTTGCAACATCTATATAGCTAATACAAAAATATAATTTTTTCGCGTTTGTTCATCGGGTTGTTTTGTCCAAGAAATTTTGCCATGGTTATTACAAGATTGTTCCAGTACTGATGTGATATTGTTGCTATAAACACATTGGTGGTTTGCAACATCTATATACTGTATAACATTGTTGCAAATAGTATCCTTCTAACAAATCCAATCATGAAGTTTACCACTCGAGTCGGGGGACATGTGGTCTGCGACCTTTTATTGAAGAATATACAATGACCATGTCGCATCATCAAATGAACTTCCGTTTGTTTGCAACATATATTAGTAGTTCTCATGTTGTCGGAATCTCTTTGATACATGATCAAAGGTTGTTAACCCCTCGGTTGTAGATTAAACTGTGTAAAACAAACACGGTATTCAACAATACCCGGCATTTCCAACGTCCAAAATAATTAACGCAGATTAATTGACGACAGAAATGGTAATCGATTATCGGCTTGATCAACGGTTCATCGATTATACGATTAATCGTGGCACCCTAAAATAAATATAGTGTCAGTTTAGAGATTTCTGATGATCAAGGCTCTTTGTTCATAATTATTGCTTTGAATAAAGAAGACTTTATAGAATATACTCATCAACATAGTGACTTTTGGGGAGGTGCTTACATGTCATACAGCCAGACTCAGTTAAAGAATAAAAACTTGTTTTTTATCTATTTTTTTGGAGGTGACAGGAAGCTGACCTGGTATGTCATGTCATCTCTATATGGCATCTTGTTGTATAACATTCTGCATTATACTGTTTTATGTTAATTTGCTATAAATTGAAACTATTCTGATTCTGATTCAACTTGGTGACTTTCAGGGAAGCTTTGATTTGAGAATCACATGCCTTGCTGCATTCTGTATATTTATGTTATAAATGTCTGTTGAGCAGTGACTCTTGCTTGACTCATGCATTTGTACCTGTGTTAATTTTCAGAATCAAAGGAAGATATTGAGCTGTTTAGAGAGACTATAGAGCTTGCTGTTGATTATTTACATAAAAGTAAGTGTTGCAATAAACTATGTATACTACACAGTTTGCCAATATATTGATAAATAGAGGATATCTAGTGTATTTCAGTGGATATCAAATTATCTCATGAGTGACATAGACATATGTTTATTTCGGTCATGAATGAGATAATTTTTAGCTCAGCGCAGCCAGAGGCTGTGTTTCAGCTTTTGTTATGAGAACAGAATTTTGGGTGTGTTGAAAGATAATGTCGGGAGTTTTCAAAGCGAAATTAAGCCGTTTCACGACACATTTCAGGAAATATATGCGAATGTTCACACATGCAACAAAAGAATCTCCAATCTATAGAATTTTTATAATTACAAATTTATTTACAACAGCACAGGTGTGGTATCAGAACATATGCGATAGCTTTTAATTATAATTGTCATTTAATAATGATTGTTTGGCTGTGGGAGGGGTTTACTGACATTTATTCTAAGGTGGTAGGCTATACCCTCACAGTGAAAACCACAATCAGAATAAATTTTATGAATCCGATAATATGTGAAAATGGAACTTACTCCCATTCTCTGCATAAAGTTGTGAACATAAAATTCACTTGAGCATGATGTTTGGGATACATTCCAAACTATGTTGTGACCTTAAAGGCCTGGAAATCTTGTGTGAGCTTTTCCATATTTTAGCTACTTTAACTGGCATAAGTGATTTGTCGCTGGCAAATATTTTATGAACCTAAGTATACTCAAGTCTATTAGATGGCTTTTGGATAGTTAAAGACAAATCCGCTGCATCACGGTCCTTTCATCAAGCACGACAGGGAATCTCTCAGAGAAAGTGACAATACGCAATCATGTTTACTCAAGCAATCCGCAACGATGTTGCAAATACTGTCAATTGCTACAAAGTCCAATTCCTAAATAATGCTGGCGTAATTCGCGTTTGATGTTGCCGCACATGCAGTGCTCTTGGTGAGAGCTACAGATATGAACAAAAATAACTGCCACGATCCACTGGATCAAAATAAGTGCGCGCTCATGGCAATTGACCGACTCAAAATCGTAATATTTCGTTGAAAGTTATAGATGACAATTGTGATCTGCAAAGGCAAATGACGATTTGACATCATGACACATGTCATGACTTCGTAATTGGTTTTCGTTAAGCTAATTGATCTGATCAATATGAACATACTTTTTTACAATTTTAAATTGCTTTTAATAAATAAATACTTCAATTGTTCATGATCACATATCGGAAGTTGTGAAGTAGAATTTTTTTCTTTTCATCGCTTTGGTTCATTGCTGATTCCGCGCTTTTGTTCAACCATCCACTGCTGGAAGTCATGTAATTTTTTCTTGAAAAAGTGTTCTCGTCCAAAATTTCACCTTCACGGTATACTGTAAATTATGTGTGATATCACTAGTACATATGTGCCGAGCAGGGTCATTATAACAACAATTCTTTACCCTCACAATATGTGAGATATGTTAGAATTATGAAAAAAAGTGGTTTTAAATGACAGGAAATAAAAAAAAAAAACACTGCATTATCTAGACTATGAACCCAACTAGGGTATGCACTTAGTCTACCTTCTGAAGTCATGACTGTCTGCGAGAAAATAAATAAAACATTTTTAATTGCATATTTTAGTTTTTTGGCAGCCATTTTTTTTAAAAGGAAAAATCACCATGAAACTACATAATGTCTGAAAAGATGAATCAGTAATAAGTATTTATGATTATTGAAAACGGGGTTTTATGTTTTATATTTATGTTTTATGTTGTTTTTGGTCCTTTACTCGATAAAAAAATAGTCCTGCAAATGGCTGAGACTCCCATATCCTCATTAGATCATGTCCAAGTATTATTTAACATATAAATGTTCACATTCTGTTACTACCTAAATACAGTCTAATTTTAACAGTTCATGTTCCTTTTGTGTCAAAACATTTTTTTCAATCTTTTTTGCAGCCTTTGGCTATGACGGTGACCCAACTGGGAGTTTAAGAAAATATTGGGCATCAATAGAGGTAAGTTATTGTTCTTGGGAAAAAAAGCACTAAGTCATGGTTCTCATGATCAGTTGTTGTGCTGTAATGATCAAAATTAAGAAAAAGGACATGTAAACATATCTGGCCAGTTGTCATCTGAAACTATGGAAAAGTGTAAAATACTGTAAAAATATCAAGAGGGTTAGTGTTGAATTGCATACAAGTTTATCTTTTTAGATTTAAAGCAATTAATTGTCAGAATGTTGTAGCTATACAGTATTATGCTTGGTCCTTAGCATGTCAATATCAGGGGTGGGGTAATCGTTTTCTGTATTTATACTGCACAGTAAAACCTCTCTAAACCGGACACTCTAATAACTGAATCCATCTCCATACAAAACAAATTGTCCGGTCCCGAATTCACCCAAGTGCATTCTCACTAACAATTATCTCTGTAAACCAGAAACTCTCTATTCTGAATATCGGACGACTTTTTTTACCTCCTAAATCCGAACACAGAAATCGACACCAACCGAACTCACATACGGTAGATTTTGATACTTGATACTGAGCTCTTATTGGCTTTGATGAAGACTGGGGATGCTTTATAAGTTTAAATCTCTGGTTTACATTCAACTCTGAGCAGTCATTTTTTGTGACGGCTCATTCTTTGCGACAGGTTTATTAAAACTGTATTGGAGACACTACACTACCATCGTGTACTTTTAGCAAGTTTCATTATTGTTTAGTTTGGACGGTATTCGTAAAAATAAGTCCACCTCAGTGCAATGGTTGATGTAAAAACAACGTGTCAGTGCTCTATTCTCCATGACGCAACTGTTCGTTCAATGTATGAAATAAGCACACAGTTATCTAATCAGACAACTGCTGTTACAATCCGGTTTAATGGCCCACTTAATTTTTATTAAATATATGCCATATTATATACCATTTGAAAGAGGAAGCTCCAAAACATTGTATTATCAACTTATTCGGTATAATAAACTCAGAACATGTTGTTTTTGTTGAAATAGTGACTTGTGTTCTGTGCTCAAGTTTCATTATTTTCAATGGAAGAGGAATAACTCTATATCTTAATCTGAATTCTGTTGCATTTCGGAAGCCATAACGGGGGAAATCTTTCTATGATCTCAGCTGTTGCTCTATGGGCATCTTCTGAGACATAGACATTTCAAATGGTGATGAAGTATAGTATTTTAATCATATTTTATGGCATAGATTGTTATTAAAGCTGTATATCCAAGGCACTATAAAAAAATAACTTGAATGACTCGAAAATTAAATGGGCGTTTAAAGTGTTCGCCAAACAAAAGACCGTTAATTAAATCAGTATGCATACACAATAATACGTAACTACAATACCTGTGTTCATTAAGTTTGTCAGCGACATTTTCTAAAACTGCGAATCACCGTAAAATTTATTGTTTCCATATTTCTCCTGTCTTATCTATACAATATACATATGTATTATGTCTTAATATACCATGTTTTTAATTCTTATTATACCATGATTTATCTATTGTTATTTATATTTTATTAGGTACTTTATTAAATAAATAATAGTCAATTAATGGCAATTTTATATGAGACATTTCAATTTTTCCAGGCGAAATATTGTAAGAACATGGTGAAAGCACGAGATTTATGGAATACAGTCATGTCTCAGGGTCATGGAAAGGAGGCCTCTCATTGGCTCGAGTTTTACAACTTAGAAAGGTCAGTGGTATATTTCACACTTTGCCACACCTGTTGGAATGAGACAATGTACTCAATGGAATCAGAGCCATTGATTACATATTTTTGTATACCACATATTGATTTCAAGCCGGAAATACTTTGTCTTCGCATCACCAAGAGCATTGAGCTCCAGTACGTCAACAAACCACTTCCAGCCATGCCCCAAATATTATCGAGTTTTCATCAGACTTAAATAATAATTATGGTAGTTACTAGTATAGTATCAATGGAGACCACAGCCAAGGATTGAACTCATCTGGCATAAGGGTATGGAATAAATATATACCACAACTTGCATCATAATCTCACATCTTGTTTCAAACTCGTTACATTCGAGTTATGTCCTTGTGCCATATGCAACTCGTTCGATAAAAGATCCTCGATTAAGATGCATGTTGTGTTCTGTCTATTTATTATCTGCTTATAAAAATAAATATCTGACAATGGATAACAGTTGTATCCTAATTTATTTATTATGGAAATGTTCAGTTCTATGTTATTGGTGCCAGACCTATTAAATTTCATGGACGTTCATGTTGAAGGATCATGCGAAGAATTTAACCCTTTCTTTACTAAATGGATTCTCCCATTAGTTATAATGTAAGCCTATAGCAAGGGCCTATTATTCATCCGGAAGGATTTTCAGGAAATATAAGTAGACAGATAATAGAAAGTGCAGAAAGAATCCTATTCATTGGTGGGAAATTGTAGATAATAAGTCCTTATTATCGGAATATTTCCTAAGGGACAACTACTCGTTTATGAGTATTTAGTAAAGAAAGGGTTAATCAGTTAATATTTTCATTATGATATATAATCATTCTTTTTGTTATAATTATATTAAAATTTATTTTATTCATGAAAAGTTATCATGAGATAAGTATTGGCATTCACTCAAAAATACTAGATATTGTTCATGGACCAACAGCATTTATGTAATAACTTTTTATTGATGAATGAAATCAAAATTAGGTACACACATGGCCTTCGTACTTCCAATACTAATGTTAACATTAAAGTTTTTTTTATTATCCGTGGATTAGAAAATTACCCAAAAATATATATATGTGGACAAGACACTGGATTGTGTGGCCTAATATAGAAATGTCTCACTTCAGATAGAAAAAACATGTATCAAATCTGTTTATACTGGAGAGTAATCCTGTTGAGTAAGAAATGTAGCAGGATACATATGAATCAGTGAGCAATACAAATATCGTAAAACAATGTTCCGTAAAAACTTTGTGTTTGCTTATTTCAAAAAGGTTATAAAAATATTGTAAAGGTTTATTGACTCAACATAATCAGTCAAATAATTCCTGAGCAGACAGAAATTGTTTGAAAGTAATGTGCTGGCCCCTTTTGTGTGTTTCTGATGACTGAATGCCTTAACAGGTCTTAACAAGTTAATGTGTATTATTCATCATCTCAGGGCCCATGGTGACCAGAAACATTGCCGGCGTGTTTTACAGAGAGCCCTCAACTCTGTCACAGATTGGCCAGAATCTATTGTTGAAAGGTTTCTCAATTTCGAGAGAGAAGAAGGTAAGAAATAAATGTCATGTACAGTAATGCCCAAAGTAATTGACCAGCAGAATTATGGGTAATTTTTCAGGATTTAGTCGGAAATATGGCTTGTTGCCATTCATCGGAAAGCTCTCGATGAGAGCTGTCCGATGAATGGCAACATATTTTGACTGTCGTCGATGAGAGCTTTCCGATGAATGACAACAAGCCATATTTCTGACTAAATTCTGAAAAATTACCCATAATTCTGCTGTGGTTAAGTGGTCAATTACTTTGGGCATTACTGTACAACAGTGTGCAATAGAAAGATTGGAATAACTATGCAGAAACTGATATAATTATTTCAGTGCTTTGTTTAGTTTCTAACATACATAATTCTATAGTTCTAGCAGGCATTTCTATTCTTTCTAGACAAGTAATTTACTATTACCATTTTTTATAGAATAAGAATGGAAATAATCTTTAAGGACTTGTTTTCCTATAACAGTGTTAGCCTAAATTGGCTGTTCTTTGCGACCATTGACAAGACATGGTTTCTGCAAGAGAAAATAAAACTGGCTGATGTGGTGATCATGGCTTGTCCTGTCGGGAGAAAATTTTGATTTTTGATACTGAAAAGTAGCTATTTCCTTGCACCTGAGATAATCGATACACAATCCAAAGCTATGTATATAACGCAAGATGATTCCATTATTTCCTTAGGTCCATTATTTTTTTGCAGAGTTTTTCTTGTTATTTCTGATGTGATGTCCAGTAAGATTTGTGATACTATACAATGAATTACTTTTGCAGAAAAGTGAGTCAACCGGATCACACAAAGCCGCTCGAAAATAAGTTGTAATCGCTCTCTAATTGTAACAGAAGTTGCTGCCATAAAATCAAACAACAATGGTCATGACAACTGCTGATAACTGACTTTGATGTTGCCTAGTTTTAGCCCATGTGATATGAAATATAATTAAGTGTTGGGCGAATCCCTTATGATGGGGAAATGTGAACATGCGTATCATCGTTTACTTGTTTGTGCTGGGGGCTCCAGGCAGGATAACAAAACTGTTATTGACTCTACTTTGACTTTATCTCCAAATTTTTATCCTTGATGTATGTTATGACTGCAATGACTGGTGTTAATATCACTATTCATTCCCACTTTACTGACTTATTTGGGACATGTTCCGTATTATTATACCCCTTTTTTAAAAAAGGGGGTACATTGAAACCTGCTTTGAGCGACCACTGCCGTGAGCGACCACCTTACTTTAACGACCGCATTGGCTTTTACGGACTGGTTTTACTATATAAATGACATGCCGTGAGCGACCACCTGTCAAACGCGACCAGCGGTCGGTGATTTGTGTAAAAAATGACAAAATTTACCCGTTATGAACGACCACCAGACATGAAAATTAATTCTTTAACCAGTGCTTTTCCAACATTAACACCCATTGTGAGCCCCAGATGCTTCAGCAGGATGCATTTCTTTGAATAAAATTATTTGCAATTAGTTGCTTCATCACAGACTATGATTTGGGGATTCCCCCATACTTGTGACTAAGCGGAATTCCCAGCAGGGGAGATAACATTGGTTCATTTTAATCCAATAGTAGTATTTGGGAACGTGGATTATAAAAACTTCATCACTCTTATTATTTTTTACATGAATGTTGACGATGTGTTTGGACTAACTAATGTATGATGAAATATAAAAAAAATAGTAACATAAAATTGAGACTCTGCTTGGCTGTACTGTTGTTTTAACGGTAGGCCTATCGTTAATCCAGTTGCTGCCTCATTGTGGTGAAGCATGAAAACACTTAGGGCAAAGTGTCAAACTTACTCAACGCAGGGATTTAATGTCTGCACCCGAAGTGTACTGCATAAAGGAACCTTTGTTTAATAAATACACAAGTTTGCGTCCTCCCAATATATCTCATTGAAAGCACGACAACACGCTGACAATGCATGCTTTCCAAGTTTTTATAATGCTCATTCCCGGGCTTCATATTAAATTAAAATCATTCCATCTGACATCATAAAATACTTGTAGAAGTTTGCAGACACTACGCAGTAAACTATGTCGCAACAATAGAAACATCAAATAGATATACCGTAGTCACCAAATGGATGTCAATCATGCACGTGTCCAGAATCATTACAGGTCAGGTCAAGGACACCCACTGTTTATAAATTTTCTGCTGTTTGCAGTTTTATTCTAAGATACAAATACATCCAAAATAATATAAGAATATGTGAGACAGGGAATGAAATAAAGACACGCAGTGACGAGTGATGTATGTTTATTCCCTTTTTATCAAGTTATCATGTTGGGAGTTGATTTGCAATCTGTCTTGTTCTTCCTTCTGTCACGACTCACGTGCCCGATGTGTTCTCTGATCGGTTGTTCTACTGCATTATTTAACATGCATTTACCTGTGTAAATCTCTTTTTTGTTCTTTTACTAATGTTAATTTAAAGTATACTTTATTAAAAAAATTAAACATTTAATCTCAATAATTTTCAATCAGTTTGTGTATAAAAATAATTCACTTGTTCAGACATCTAACACTGATGATAGATGTCAGTTCAGTCGAAATGGAACAAACCTTTCGTCGGCGACCACCTTTCATTAACGACCAAAATGAGTGGTCTCTCATAACAGGTTTCACTGTATACTGTTTTGCACCTGTCCATGCATCCATCTGTCTGTGTGTTTGACTGTGCATCCGATGTATATTCATGTCATAACTTGACCATTAGTTCTCGAAACTCAAATGAAATTTGGTATGGATGTTCACTACTATATGGACATTCAATATTGGGTTCCATTTTGGTTTTGGATATTCCATTCTAGAGTTATTCATCTTTGTTTATCTGGAAATGTTGGCTTTTTGGTCCTTCTGATGTCTGTTCATGTCATAACTTCAACAGTTGTACTCAGATCTCAATGAAATTTGGTATGGATGTTCACTACTATGAGGACAATCAATAGAGGGTTCCATCATTTTGTTTGGATTTTCCATTCTAGAGTTATTCATCTTTGTTATTAAATTGAATTATAGGATATGAACTTCACAGAGAGACTGAATATGTAATACAGGCTGTTACGTTTTAACATAGTGTGCTCAGTTGACGCACTTTTTCTCCAGCATTCTGTTAAACACCCGCACTACTGTTACAGTAGGAGTTTTTATGATAGATTGTGATTGACTTTAGCTACATGAAAGTCTCAATTGTTGAACTTATTATCTGCATATTTCCATCCAATAAATAGCACTCTGCACTTCTGCACTTAAATTATATTTTTCTTGAAAATCCCTCCAGATGAATAGTAGACCATTCAAGTGTATACTTTAATAACTGAATGGGAGAACCCATTTAGTATAGAAAATGTTAACATCACTAATTAACACCACAATGCACAAATGGTGAATACTGGTGTGATTTGTTTTACCTTGCAAGCATGTTTCATAAATTGGGCTTTATAATCATTTCATTTATAACGGTGTAGATTATAGTATATGTTGTCGACATTCACACCAGGTTGGGCTGCCTACATTCAAACTATGTATCATCCCCTGTATTCCTTAATTTTTTTCTTCACTATTAATTGGAAAAGCTTGTAGTATCTTGTCTGTTCCATTTTGTGTTTCAGTGTTATTTCAATTCCTAGGGCAATGCCCTTCATAAATGACAGGTTTATAAACACTACTATTACTTTTTGGTGTGCATTTTTAGCCATTTTCATCAGATAGGCGCCATAATAACCATACGGTATGCGATTAATGTGACAAAATTTAATTTTACATTTCAAGATTTTTCTAACCCCCACCGCCTCAATGTAATGTATACTACTAGTCCTGTCACTTTCTTTAAGAAAAAATAGCTAGCGCCGAAAATAATTTAACTCAATTACTCCCTGTCGGAATGTGGCTTTTCTGACTGGGATCGTGCTATTCTGCGGAAGATACCCACTGAGCTTCTTAAACGGGATTTTCAACTTCTTAACGTTCATGATGGGAAGTAAAACTGCATCTCAGGGCCGTCCTCTTGCATACAGTCTAAATTCCACATCCCTTGCACAACCTCCAACCGAATTAATTAGTTTAATTGAGCTAAACTGAGTTCAGTCAAATCTTTTAGTATATGTAAGCTGCTGATCAGAAAATTAGGTGTTTTCAGAGACTTCTCTGTGGGTTAAAAGTTATAAACATGCGAATACTGATAGAGTAATGACAGACACACAGACAGACAATGGGTTTTATATATATATAGAGACTGCATTCAATCTGTGACTGTATTTTCAGGCACACTGGAAGAGTATGACCAAGCGAAAGAGAAATGTGATGCTCAGATGAAAAGAATTAATGAAAGAAGAGCCAAGGCAAGTGATAGTATTAACTCTTTATTGCCAGGCCCAATTGTGAAAAAATTTGAATGACTCATATATGTTAGCAACATAAATCTGATGACTAAAGTCAGTAGGATGGATCCAGGGGAGTATTATGGCCGTCAAGTTCATATGACCCATATGAGATCCTATGGTGTTCTTATATGTTCCGGGATAACAACATAACACCATGAAATTTGCAATGTATACTGCAGATATGAGGCAGTGCTGGTACAAATACCCATATAATGTGAACCTGGTTTATTAATAAACACTATAAAACACCGTTTTATTATGCCAATCAAAATTAATTCTCTGTTTCTCAGACACTGCCACTTCATAAAAATATGGCCCGTTTGTTGCTTTTTAAATAAAAATTATTAATCATTCTGTCGCTTAGCTTCTCAATGCAATGTCCACAATATCTGTTTACTAAAGCCTCCACAAACTGAGCTACAGTGTCATGGACACTTTCATTTTAGGAAATAGAGAAGGAAGAACAGTTAGCAGAGAAAAAGAAAGCCAAGAAATTTCAGAAAAAGAACGAGAAAGAACAGAACAAACATACAGGGCATGAACAGAGATTTCAGAAACACAAAGGAGGTGGTGGTCAGAAGTCCGAGTTATTCACTAAACCGCTGCCCACTCCTGTTCTTAATAAAGAGAAGCCTGCTGGTGCTCAGGGGATGCAAGGTGCCCCAGTATTCAAAAGAAAGGTATACAAACATTCTATGTCTGCTGTAGCCCACTATTTGTCCATTTTAGCTAATTCTTAGAAATTGAGGCTCCGAATTAGACAAACTCCCAATTTTGGAGGCACATATTTAAACTCGAAAAATACTCAACAAAATGGATGTACCAATGGAAGGACTTGTGAAATGGAGTTTTGTATAAACCTCTTTGAAAAGCCATTAATTGAGTATTTTACAAAATTTTAACAAATTTATTTCACATAATTTATCAATTTCGCCTTTCTTGATCCTATTTGATTTTTAGTATGTTGTTTGTAATGGGTACCATTATTCCTGCTCAAAAATATTGTGTTGGAATTAGTTTGAGGTTTGGCACTTTTTTCTCATAAATACACTGGACTAATACCCAGTTACGACATTGTAGAAAAATGGCATTTATACTTGAGAAATTGACAAGTTATCTGAGGAACTTTTGTATTTGAACCCGTAGCAAAAAAGTACTTGCACCCCAAAACACCATATACAACATTTTAGAAGCCCACCCCACCAATAATATGTACATCTGTCTTTATTGGACCCTCACTGTAATCATTTGAGAAAAATCTGTTTGTATGAGCTTGAAATCGTACAATATTCTTATACAGCATCAAGGAGATAAGGTGGAGAATGGTGGCCAGGGTACAGAACCTCCGCCAGGATTAAAACTTACAGAGAAGGAGATGATGCCTCCTCCAGGATTCAAACCTCCAGGAAAGACTGTGGAACCGCCTCCAGGCTTCAAACATCCGCCAAAAAATGTCGAGCCACCTCCAGGATATGCCGGCTCAGAACCCCCAGTCAAGAAATCAAAACTAGGTATAATGTGGTCTCCAGCTATTAATGAAAGGTGCAAAGGTTTATTGAGAAACAATTTGTTATTTAATGGTGTCTTCATATACATGTGAGGTGAAGCTATGTGTTAGACAATCCCATTTTTGATAACTTGTGTCAATTATACAACTTATATAAGGCATGCAATTTAAAGGGGTACTGTGCACAAAATCCGGCCATTTATGGGACCATCTCCTTTTATACTCAACATAATATATGCAACAAATGAATGAACGATATGCAAACAACATGGTACATACATGTAATTATAATGAAAATGAATTTATAACTCCAGTCATAAATTAATTTTTATTCTAACTACCATGTTGTTTGCATCGTTTACAGAGCATATGAGTGTATTTTGCACTAATCCATGACTCACATTCATTCATTTGTTGCATATATTCTGTTGAGTATAACAGGAAATGGTCTCATAAATGGCCAGATTTAGTGTACAGTGCCCCTTTAAATTTCTCGTTTCTCAGGCCAATACATATTGAAAAGCATCCGATTGCGCAATTTATTGACAGAACCACAAAGGTGTGAATGTGGTTAATGTTATTGCATGAGCTTGTTGTGGTGCAATGACACTGTGTACATTCGATAGCCGGAAGTGGAATCAGAAAAGTGGAATATACGCCTCGGAATCAACAGCTGGGTAAGTGTTTTGGCTTCTAATTACTCTCTCAGTATCATGGACATGTTATATAATGGTATTTTCCTTAGACGATATATTTCCAATTACATACAGCAGACGAAATGTATCGGCTCATTTGGTGTTATCGAGAAAAATTAAACGAAAGTATAAAACTCACATGTAAATAATGCCATCTTCCACTTCAATGTGTATTTTAGGAGAAAATAACTGATATCTATGTACATTGTGTTCATGTTGCATTTTCCTGCCTCTCTGGCGGTTCTATACGTATATAACATGTTGCCATTATTGCGACATTTGTCATTTAAAATCTATTTTGCAGCATGTTATTGTACGGCAGTATGCTGCTAACTGTATACAATCCCAGCATACTGCCGTACACTAACATGCTACAAAACAGTTTTTAAATTAGAAATGTTGCAATAATGGCAAAATGTTATATACACATAGAACCGTAAGAACGGCAGGAAAATGCAAATGAACACAATGTATGTAGATATCAGTTATTATCTGCGAGAATACACATTGAAGTGGAAGACGGCATTATTTACATGTGAGTTTTATACTTTCGTTTTATTTTTCTCGATAACAGCAAATGAGCCGATACAACTCGTCTGCTGTATGTAATTGGAAATATATCATCTAAAGAAAACAATTGCATAACATGTCAACGATACTGAGAGAGTAATTAGAAGCCAAAACACTTACCCTGGTGTTAATTCAGAGGCGTATATTCAACTTTTCCTACTCCACTTCCGGCTATCGAATGTACACAGTGAATGAGAGCCATCTAGCTTGAGTTGTAACTTGTGGCAAAACAAACGAGCATGATAAAGTTCATTTTATTCATATGCATGTGTGGTTCTGAGCTTATTACTAATCAGTAGTCAATATTATTTGCGTAAACTAACTGTTTGTTTGGTTTCCATGCTAGTTAGTCAACTACTAAACCCAAATCGAAGTTGAATTAGTGTTGTAGTACCAGTTGGGTTTTCGTGTATGATGTCATTTACATCAAGAGTCTGAGCAATGTTATAGACACTTGGGATCCTAGAACGTGGTCTCTTTTCAGGATGAAGTGAGTTGTGATTATCATGAAATTCAAAATAGAGTGATTTTTTACTTTTTATACACCTTTTGAAAAAAAGGTTGTATTATGTAATCAGTCTTGCTGTCCGTTAACATTTTTTGTTTCCGACCGATAACTCCAGTTTGGATTATCTTATCTGAACCAAAGTTGGTATTGTATTTCCCAGCGAAAATACAGGCCAAATTCGAATATGGGTTCCGTCCAATTATTTTTCCGCCAAGGAGAAGCCCTTCAACTGAACTATATGGATTATTATCCTCGGCCTTGTGTTATCAGGAGGGTTAAAATTTATTGTCCGTTTATTGCGTACTCCGGTCAATCAGCGATCGAATTAGCTCACGCATGAATGCGTCCCGTGCAAATCCCGCGCTCTTAACAATTCATCTAGCCAGTTTTATTTCTCTCCTTGGACCTATCAGACGTGGTTTTAACTAAAGGAAGTATTTCTCTATTGCGAGTTTATCAACTCAATATTTATTGTTGATAACAACCTTGCAATTTATCCGTTGCTTACCCGGTCGTTTAATATTTTTAGTACGCAATTTATAAAATTTCCGTGTTTTTTATCGACACATTTTATCTCGAAAATTTTGGGATTGGAATCGTCAAAATCACGTTGAGAACTTCGCCATTGATGGCCATTTTGAAAATGACTACAGACGCACATCGTTTACTTGTATCAAACCTATGTTGCATTATTGTGCAACATATACGGTGGCATGAATCGTCCGATTTCGGAGTCCACGTGGTACGGTATGCGAAGTCTCCTAATTTCGTGCTAACTATATTTCATGAAGCCGACTTCTCGCTACGTTCATTTCATGTACACTACCTCATCGTATATGCAACAGCTCTGTTAGTGCGCAGAAAGTTGACCAGGCCAGAAATGTCTCCTTTGACGATAATTTACATGTATTCATAAACAAGATAGAACTTGTAATCCAATGAAATTTCTTTTGCCTCAACTAATTGTAAGTTGAAGTTGAGCGACATTTGGATAATGATTATCACAGAACATCATTGTACATATACAACATGTCGTTATAATTAATTGTGCTTACCGATTAATATTTGCAAATCTTAGCTAGCCCGAATGTATTACTATTAACATGAGAGCTCGTATTTGGATACTTGGAAGGATTTTCATTTCAAGTTCCAGGGCTCAAAATACATTTAATTTTACGAGAATCAAATGCTGAATCATGTTAGTCATAAAGCACTGCAAATTGTAAAGTTTTGTGAGAATCATTACGGGAATCGATTCGGTGATTCTCGTCGAATCTTGAAGCCTGAGTTCCCATTGTCGAATGGCGATCTCCATCAATTCATACCGGTACTGTCGCTATTTCGGCGACAATTGTGTCTGTTTCTTTGCAATCACTCAATGTATTTTGCTGAATGGGCTTCCCTGTTCCATGACTACACAGATATGCAAGTGCAGTAGCCTGAACCTTCAGCTATAGTTTGCTTAAATATCCAAGGATACTTCCGTCCGTGGTCAGAACTCTTTGGAGATATTTTGGATGAGAGCCTTTGGCTGGCCTACTTGTGGCACGTCACCATACCCGTGTGACCTAGCATGGTCGCAGTGTTGAAATGATTCATTGGCTAGCCAGTGTCTCAATAAATTTTCAGTCAATCAATGTTTATACTTTTGATGATTTTGATGTTTCACATTTCCATGTGTTCACTGTAACAAATAGACAACATCTGAACTGTTATCCTCAGACATTAGTGTTTTCGATACATTCAAATTATGAATTAACATGATACAAAATGGTGAGCTTAAAAACATGTATGGCGACCCATAATTGTTCCATACTAGTACTACAAGGGTGTCAGTGCCTCAAAGGCTCAATGACATACGAACTGACTATATCAATATGGTGTGCGTCAATTTTCACTGATACCGACATACTTCTGCGCTTTCAATCCGTGAATAGTCAAGGTGAACTACTATGCATTTATATTGTCATGTGCCCCGATGCACTGCCAATAGCCTTTCCATCACTTCTATTTCCACATATAGAAAAGATCAAATGTCAAATAGCCTTCACTCACGTATTAAGCACAGTTACAGGCAATGCATTTATATTGCGCAGGGCTGCTGCCACTATAATTTCCATCAGATACCAACACATGGCTCTTTTCCTTCTATTGCCTCATATCCAATTGATTATCGGGCAAATAACAGAAAGGACAGCATTTGTATTGTCACACATATAAAGTGCAGTTACATGAACAGCGTTTATATTTATATTGCGCACGACCACTGCAGGCCTGCGTATTGGAGGCACACGTCCGTTCGGTTCACATGACGGTTGCGAAATCTAGGTTGCGCCAAGGTTGTGTGAGGTTCTCGCGATACTGATTATAACTGTTTGTGTGACTTATGGGTACCTAAGGACAACCAGACAGCCGACACATACTAGTATGTTATGGCTTGCGCATATTTTGCATTCCGCAGACCTGCCAGTGCCAATTTCAGAAGAGTCCAAAACATATCTCTTCTCCTTCTATTACTAAATATCCATATGATTATCTGGTGAATAGAATACCTTTTGTATCATCACACACATACAGCGCCGTTCCTCAAGAAGCCTCTATATCGTGTATGACCACTGCCCAGTACCAGTGACTGGCAGGGTGCTACTATCATGGGCGCATGCCTCAGCACCTGAGCCTTAGGGTGGGGAAGACTCGTTATGTGCCGCTGACAGCTCACCAGCCAACCAGCCTTCAGTTCTTCCCAGATGAAAATGCAGCTCAAGCTCTCATTTTCTCTCACAATCCAGAAGACGGATGTAATTGCATCCGTAATATAATCGTTCGTTGTGTTTCTCTCAAATTAAATGTCTTTGTGGGATAGACCTCGATACATGCATGTTTAGTTGCACTTTCACATTCCCATACTGCGATGGAACCGGTTTTTAAATATACCTCCAATCGTTTAATATTGAATCAACGGTTACTGTAACCATGCACATTTTGTCAAGAGGGAGAGGGCAAAGTTTAATGCTCGTGAATTAGAGAATTACAAGTGCATACGGTGCAAGTACAATTGCTCCTGTCATCTGGGAAGGACTGAGACTTCTGACTCTTCCCCACGGTCCATGTCCCACTCCATTACGAGAGTGGGTCTTGTCCCCTGGAATCATTCTCCCTCGGGATATGTCCAGGCCTGCTCTACCTTCGGAGGACTTTCTGTACGCGTATAAAACATTCTCCTCACCGTAAACAAGGGCACCGCGAAAACTGTTCTTGCACAGGAGAAATCGGTTCTCATCGTCCTCTTCGCCGAGAAGTGACAGTATCTTACCTGCAGTTTAATTTCTAGCAGGTAAGACCACGTGGCCACATAATGAACGGAATTTACCTTATTAACATTATTTTGCATTAACTAACAAAATGTTTTGTGTATTACGCTTGCTAATAACTAACAGAATGTCTTGTCTTGCTTATAGTCGACGAGATTCGACTTTGATGGCCACACACCGTGCGGGTTGCTCAAGAAATAAACGCGGCAATATGCGGTATTGTCATTGTTGGATGAGGGCCCGTTGGTCCATGGTTAAACAATTTGAGCAAACGTACCAGTCTTACCTCGGGCAGGACCAGTTCGGCCCCCCCCCCTGGTCCTGCATCAGCAGACTTTGGGTGGCAGCGTGCAGTTCTCAGAGATTCGGGCAACCAATCCTCCAGAACACCCGCACACTCGCCTTTGGAGGCTGTTCTGGGTGGGGAAGTCTCGATGTCTGGTGCCGCTCAATGCGCTCCAGCCAAAAGGCCTTCTGACGCTTCCCCACAGCGCTGTGGCCCACCCCATTACGAGGGTTGGTCTTGTCCCCCTGGAAACGTCATTCCACGTGATACGTCCAGGCCTGCTCCTCTGCCGTCATGGGATCCTAGTGGTATGTCATCGACGTTTATTCCAGCTTGTCTGGACCACCTGCATTCGGGAGATTCGGTGGGGGGGTTTTCTCTGGTCAAATGGATCCTTCTAATTTTGTCTTTTTGCTGACCTTCTGGCATTGGGGTGGGCCAAAGCACCTTAACTTCAACTGCGAGAGCATTTATACCTCGTTCGAGCCATTCCCCAAGTGGGCTTCCCTATAGTACCTTATCTCAACATGATGCAGGGTGTTCTGTTGCTGTTGTCGATACTGACATGCTTCCTATACTTCTCATGGCGTCTGATGGCTTTGACGACGATGGGCAAGAATCACGGGATTCTGTCGTTCCTAAGGAACTCGCTTTGCGTATGGAAACGACATGGGTCGATCTCTTGTACAAAACTTCATCACAGGATATGTGTCAACTGACTTACACAAACTTGCACAACTGTACCAGTCTTTACCTCGGGATGAACCAGTTCGAGCCCCATGGTCCTGCACCAGCAGTCCGTGGCAGGCGGGGTGCCGTTCTCGGAGAATCGGGCAACCAATCCTCCAGGACAATCGCACCCGAGCCTTTGGAGGCTGTTCTGTGTGGGGACGACTCGATGTCGCATACTGTCAATAGCGCTTTCTATTTTGGAAGATATCTACTGAAATCACTCTCATCACATGAAAACGAGATGAAGATGCAGTGAAGTCTGCAGCAGAAGAAGAAGTCTATACTTGCTCGGTTTCTAGCTGGCGCGTATGGTGTGGTACTGCCTGGGACGTTTCTTCCTAAAACCAGGGGGGGGGGGGGGCAGGTACAAGCTTGAGCAATACTGGAATCTGAATTTATGAGCTCTTTCACATAACATATCAAAGCTGATTCATGACTAAATCACATTTACATGACATCTGTTTTGGAAGAGTACATTCCCGTCAAACTGGAATATTAAATTTATTGCTCGTTGCCTCCTCCTGGTCTTGCATTCTAACCCATATAGTTCAGTTGAAGGGCTTCTCCTTGGCGGAAAAATATAATTTTTAATATTAAAATTAGTTTTTCCTCAAGGGAAGCCCGAAACTGAACTATCATAGATCCCTCCCATGGCGGTGCCATTCCCAACCCCGCGACTCGCGAATCTTATTATTAAAAGTCGGAAATAAAACTGGCTAGATGAATTGTTAAGAGCGCGGGATTTGCACGGGACGCATTCATGCGTGAGCTAATCCGATCGCTGATTGACCGGAGTACGCAATAAACGGACAATAAATTGTTAACCCTCCTGATAACACAAGGCCGAGGATAATAATCCATATAGTTCAGTTTCGGGCTTCCCTTGAGGAAAAACTAATTTTAATATTAAAAATTATATTTTTACATGAGTTACGGCCCTTTTTGGACTTAGAATTTGATCAGTTTCATAACATTTCGGTTTCGACCGATAACTCCTGTTTGGATTATTTGATCTGAACCAAAGCTGGTATGTGTATTTCTCAGTTAAAAATATAGGCGAAGCTTGGCTGCATTTTGGCATTGAAATTAGGGCATATCACATATTCTTTGTTATTGTATATTGTGGTAGCACAATTCAAAATGGCTAAAGGGTGTATTTTGCCTTGCCCTAGCGATGCTCTTGATTGCCCATGGTGAATTATAGAGAAACAAACCAGCCTCTATGCCCAATGAAATTAAACTTGATATAGATGTTTGAAATTTTTATGTTTATTTTAGTTCTCATTTTTATGTTTACCCATACCATAGTATGGTAAACATAGTGTCGTTGTCCGGATTGACCACTCGTCGTTAGTCCGTCTGTCTGTCTGTCTGTCTGTCTGTAGACACTTTACGCATGGTGCGATAACTCAAACAATTTCTATCCGACCGGAACCAAATTTTGTATATGGGTTTCTCAGCACCAAATACAGATCGAGTTCGAATATGGGTTTGATGGGTTTTGGTACACATAGTGTCAACGTCCGGATTGACCACTCGTCGTTCGTCCGTCTGTCGAGCCGTCCGTCTGTCTGTCGTATCGTCTGTCCGTCCGTAGACACTTCACGTGTAATGTGATAACTCAAACATTTTCTATCCAATCAGAACCAAATTTTGTATATGGGTTTCTCAGCCCAAAATACAGATCGAGTTCGAATATGGGTTTGATCCGAGTTTTTGTTACAGAGTTATGGCCCTTTTTCGACTTAGAATTCACGCATTCTGCCATAACTCAAACATTTTTTATCTGGTTGGAACCACATTTAGTATTTGAGTTTCACAGCCCAAAATACAGATCGAGTTCGAATATGGGTTTGATCCGATTTATTTTAAAGGAGTTATGACCCTTTTTTCGAAAATAAAATTAAAAAAATAAATCCGATGCTATAAAAAGTATTTTTTGTCCGATTGTGTTCATATTTTATATGTATGTTTATGATGTCACACCCCTCACCTGTATAGTTTTTGTTATTGATTGGTTTAGAAAATAATTAACCCTTCACACACATGCTATCCAATGCAATAAGTTGAACATATTTCTTCTGATCTGCCGCATATTTTTTACCTAGGTTTTTCTTAGCATGTTCTTCATCTGTATGGTTTTTGGTATTGTTTAATTAACCCTTTTCACTCTTATGTTTACTTAGAATTCACCAAGCTGCTATGACTCAAAACATTTTTCATCTGATCAACACCAAATTTGGTATATGAATTTATCACCCCGAAATACAGATCGAGTTCGAAAATGGGTTTGGTCCGATATATTTTAACAGAGTTATTGTCCTTTATAATTCAAGTAATTAATAACTCTTTGCTATTGTGAATTTGAAGAGAACATATCGCACAGACCAGGTGTGTTATTGAAATGAGTTATTTATTGCTATGGACATTAGATACTACATGCTAAGCCTGACAGTGGTAGCTGGCAGGCTTTGTTTATCAGATGTCAAACTGTGATTGATGACTCTCTGGTCCAGTTTTGTTTTCTGTTTGGGTAAGATTAACCCCATACTATCCAATTTGATAACTCAAATATTCCCATTGATTATGTTTATAGTTCTTGGCATAGTTTATGATAACACACCCATAACCTGCAAATGAGGGTCATTTGGTTTATTCGCTTAAAAATATTAACATCCTTCACCATCCTTTCACACGATCACTATATAAAGTGTGAATTGTTGAAACATTTGCACTCATGAAAAGGTTGCTGTAAGGATTTATAAAAATAGCTAATCGCTATCGCCAAGGTATGGGTTAAACATCTGCCGATCGTGATCGGCCTCTCGTTAGAATTAAACAAAATTAACCCTTCCATGACTGGAGCTTCCTGAAATTTTGGGAAACCCTGTGCCCAATGCATTCTCTTAAATATGCGAGTCTCCCATAGGGAGCCTCGCATATATAAGATAATACTTTGGCCCAACAATAGTTACATTGTAAGCCAGTGCATTATCTTATATATGTGAGGCTCTCTATGTGAGACTCGCATATATAAGAGAATGATCTTTAATATTGCACCAGTCAGCTCCCGTCTTGAAGGGCATATGTTGGCATTGGTAATTCAAAATTTCATTAGATTTTCACTTGGGACTATTTCCATGATTCCCAGCTGAAGTTTTATGTTTCAGCTATCGGAAACCATTATATTTGCTAAACTGTTCTTGATTCTCTTTGAAGATGATGACTCTGCAGGTGATGCTGAATCTTCTAGTCATGGACATGATAACGACGCTACAGTATTTGTCAGTAACTTATCATACAAAATCGGTGAGGATATGCTCAAAACAATGTTTCAAGACGTAAGTAATATATTTCACAGCTAAAAAGTCAATATGTAAAATCTCAATCCTGTGTCAATTAAATGCCAGGGCAAATCATGATGGACTAACCCTGCTGACATAGCCATCTTCTATACTATGTGCACAGCGAGGGTGGCATTTCCCTTATATAGTAGTTCCATTAATAATCATCTGGGTGTTTGCTTGATCAAAAGCTATATACAATAGAAGAATAAAATTTAGAACCACGTTCCGAGTTCCGTCTGTGAGTAAAGCTATTTATGTCTACAAAAGCTACATTTATATCCTGACAGATGCACTTATTTACAGAAAAAGTCAGAAAATCCTTTATAGGCCTGGTAAACCTGGCGATTTACCCAATTTCACATGGGCTATCATGTTTTGTGTGATTACCAAATAAGAACAAAATCTTAAAGTGGAACGTGATTTAGCAACATGCCACCTGTTTTATTTATATTTGTGAAATATGCTCTATGTGTTGTTCTGGACACCATTCATTGACAGTTTGAGGACATACATGAATCTTCAGCTGTATCTTTAGTGTTATTCTGGACACCGTTCATTGACAGTTTGAGGACATACGTGAATTTTTAGTTAAATCTTAATGGATTATCTCGATGTCAAATGGGAATCACTAAGCATTTTGAGTATTTGGTCTGAATGTTAATTGTAGATAATTACAGTAGGGCCCACTTCTGCTACAGTGGAACATTAGTGATTATAATGGGGCTGTTGTTTAACTAGATATAACCTATTATGTACCAAGATAATTTTTCAAAAGGATCTCCTAAACATGCAAAAAGACACCCAGGGTCTCCCAAATGTGCAAAAAGACACACAGGGTCTCCCAAATGTGCAAAAAGTCACCCATCATCACAAAGTCTCAGAAAAAAAATGATTCTAATTAGTAGCATGTTAATTATTATTGCCATAATTATTTGTTTGTGATTTTCGAGTGAAATTTCAATGAAATTGGAATGGGTATTCCACCCGAGTTGAGTTTGACAAATGATGCTTTGAGATGCTGGGTGACTCTCTGTACATTTGGGATATCCTGGTTGTCTAATTGCACGATACCATGTGACAATGACCAATTCAGCTACACTGAGTGGACTCAGAGAATATTGGCTCATTCAGCACAGATTATCTTGCATACATGTATATATCGAAACAGTTATGTCATGGATATATTGGTGTTATTTTTGCGGTAAATTACTGTGATCAACCAGCGGAGATGCTTCGATTACATTTTCTGGTGAAATTTAATTTCCAAAAGGGATGATTCACCATAGGGTGCATATACTCTGCTACCATGCAAACCAAATTAGGGTGGTAAATGATGCATAGTATGACACCAGTTGACAAAATGCTTGGCTGTCCTCAGCCATTTTGGTTCGAAACCAACAGCCATTTGGTTGCCAGGGACCAGTCTAGAGGGCGACGTGAGTGACTTCTTCATCCTATTGTGGCTCATTTCGTCCTAATTTTACAGTTGGCAAAGTGCAAGTTGCCCTGAAAATTAAAAAGTTGACAAATAAAAATGGGCAAAATGCCACCAAAATTCAAGCTACAGTAATGCTCTAAGTAATTGACCCCTTAACCACAGCAGAAACTTGGGTAACTTTTCAGGATTTAGTCGGAAATATGGCTTGTTGCCAGTCATCGGAAATCTCTCACTGAGAGCTTTCCGATGAATGGCAACAGGCCATATTTCCAACTAAATCCTGAAAAGTTACCCATAATTCTGCTGTGGTTAAGGGGTCGATTACTTAGAGCATTACTGTAATTTACTTGGTCTACAACTGCCAACTGTTATTGCACAAAATTATCCGCAATTAGAGTGTTATAAAAATAAATGAGACCTGTATTAATCCGTCCAAGAAGCATGTTTACTCCTGAGTCTATTTGTGGACAATACGTGTGAGTTCCAATTGTACATGTTTAATCACTGTTTAATGTGCTGTTCTTCTTTTCAATCACTGGCTATCTTGTCTATGTTACAGATAGGTGAAATTAAAGAAATTAGGCTGATCAGGGATTTTAGGGGGAGATCAAAAGGATATGCATATGTGGAATTCGTGGATAAGGTCAGTTTATTGTTTAAATATAATAAGGCTTGAATTTCACACCGTGTCAAACACAATTGACCATGTTAATTTGTAATTTTGTTAATAGTTTGGGAACAGTGGCCAGCTGTTTGGCTAAAATGTTTCCAACTAGTTAAGGATCACCTCTTCGAAAGTATAATAGTGGTTTGGCTGAAAATTATAGGAAAACATAGGAGTGCATAATTGTACAATCTAGTCAATATATTTCGTTTAACCCTTTTCAGCTCACCTGAGACGAAGTCTCCGGTGGAGCTATAGTCATCACTCCTCGTCCGTCCATCCATCCATCCGTCAACAATTCTTTGAACATCTTCTTCTCCCGATCCATTGCACCGAATGAGTTCATATTGGGTGTGTATGTTCCCTATAGTGATGTTCCGATAATGAAAAAGCTTATCGGACCGATTTCCGATAACTGGAGGCACAATCGGCCGATTTCCGATTCCGATGTTTATATATATTGTGCGTTTGTTCCTATAATGGACTTATATACACCCAATGCACTCCATATCCCGCATAGTTTCAAAGCCAAATACATCAAAGAAATATATACACACTGTCGTGACAGTATTTCTGCCGACGTCGGTTGTGTGCTTCCTTTGATGTATACCGGTAGTTGTTTTGACAAAGAGATCAAAGGTGCCAACTCAGAGTAACGTTATGACCATGTGTGGAACACTTGCATGCAGAGTAAAAGTCTTGATTGAATACTTGTAAGTTGCAACAATGTATGGAATGGCGATGATTATTAACTAAATTTTGATTGATGGATAATAATTGCTGTCATATTTGTCTGAGATTTCCCAAGTTTCCATTGGTCACACCTTTTATATTTTAACAACTCGGAAGCTTTTATAGTTCCGCCTGCTCAATTTTTGTTTCGCGAGTTCAACGTGGAGCTAAGCGTATTTCATAGCATACGTTGTACAGACGAAAAAGCTAATTATGCCCCTACTAACGTTGATAGTTATTGAAGACAGTTCTGATAACAACTGTATTAATTCATTCAGTGTGTGCTTCAAGTTATTGACATAGCATGTGACATCACATGACACGTGCTCTAGAGGAAGCCTCACTGTAATCAGGTCAGCTTTTTAATTAAAGCTTTCTTTGAATCTATTTCGTGTCAACGCGATTGAACCAATAACTTCATATTACACGGGATGTCGGGCATGTGTATTGCCATTCTTATAATATATCATCATATCAGACTGCTTTGATGATGCCAATGGCTTCTTTTTAGGCTGTTGCAACTGCGTTTTACTTTCAATACTACAGTTGTATTGCGTATGTTTATTAAAGCGTGCACATTGCGCTTAGATACTAGAACGTTTTTATTTATTTTGACAATCGGTAAAAGCCGATGTTCAACTGCGAGGTACGATTAATTTCCGATGGGCTATTATCGGCCAATGGCCGATTCCGATTATCGGAACATCACTAGTTCCCTAGGTGACTAACATTCAGGTTTGTTCAAATGAGGTCACTGGGTCAAATAGTTGCGAAGACAGGGCCATAACTCTTTCCCTCCATAGTATTTCTTAAAACGACTTCTTCATTGTACCATCAGGTTGAATGGTTTCATATTGGGTATGAAGGGTCCTTGGGTGACTGGGGTTCAGATTTGTTCAAATGAGGTCACTTGGTCAAATGTCGGCGAAACCAGGGACAAAAAAAAAATTTGAAAAAAACTAACACCTTTATAATATCTGCAGAGTTATGAAAATTTAATCTTTAATGAAATCACTGAAACTTTTTTCCTTCACCCCCCCACATGACCCAGACCACCGCCTGCCCCCAACCCACCCTGCCCCCAACCAACACCCCATATCATATCACAATATCTCTGCTCACCAGAAGCATAAAGTTATTATCTACCAGAGGACTGGGTCAGGTATTAGCTACAGAGAGACAGACAGCCATTGTTATTAATTGAGATTAGAATAACAGATATCAGACAGTTTGTGTAAACAACTACAGTTTGCACTGCTGTCTGTTGTCATTATCAAATTAAAATAAATTTCTGTTCTCAATCCTGAGTTTAGTGTGTCTGAATTTGCAGAATCAGGTCCCCAGAGGGTGAATTTAGTGATGCTACCCCGTACAGCAGGCTAGCATCACCAAATACACCCTCCATGGACCTCATTCTGCTTATGCCTCATCTTCTGGGAAGTATCTAGAGTATCAAATTGACATTTTTGTCCCCCCGTAAAATTTATTTTCGGGGGACTATTGTAATCAGCTCCGTCTGTCCGTGTGTCCGTGCGTGCGTCCGTCCGGAGTTATAACTCCAGTAATGATCATCCGATTTGATTGAAACTTGTTATGTATGTGTCTCAACCAAGAACACATGTGCTCTGCAATTCTGGGTTTGATCCGATGTTCTTTTATGGAGTTATTTCCCTTTTTTCAAAATTGTTTTTACTTAGAAAATTTCTCACTTTTTCGGTTTCCGGATTATATCTCAAGTTTTGATCCTTTAATTGCAAATACAGTTTTTATGTGGATCAGTCATATCAAGATACAGGTAAATTTCGAATTTGAGTTTGATCCGAAAAAAATTTCCTAGAGTTATGGACTTTTTTCGACTTAGGAAATTCAATTTTACTTCTTTTTTCTTTGGTTTCCGGATGATAACTCAAGTTTGGACTGTTCAATTGAAAATTCCGTTTTTCTGTGAGTCATTGATATCAAAATACAGGTCAAGGTCGAATTTGAGTTTGACCCGATGATTTTTCTCAGAGTTATGGGCTTTTCGACTTAGAAAATTCAATTTTCTTGTTTTTTCTTTGGTTTCCGGATGATAACTCATGTTTGGAATGTTTAATTGGAAATTCTGTTTTTTTGTGGGTCGTTCATATCAAAATACAGGTCAAGCTCGAATTTGAGTTTGATCCAATGATTTTTTCCCAGAGTTACGGGCATTTCGACTTTGAAAATTAGTTTTTTCTGTATTCATTGTGTAATCAACTCCTCCTACAGTTTTGATCGTAGTTATTTTAAACTTCAGAGTATTGTTACCCACATATTGGAGATGTGCAACATGTTTATAGATGATGGAAAAATTATTTCTTTACGGAATTATTAACCCTTTCGACTTAGAACCTTTCAACATTTTTTTAATTTCATTTAACACTCCATATCCACCACCTCACTAGAACATACTAGTATTTGGCAAACTTGAAAAGTGTCCTTTGAAAGAACCACCAGCTCTATTTAGCTCATATTTAATATTGAGGCTCCTTTGGTGATTGGGATTCAAATTTGTTCAATCAGGGTCACCAGGTCAAGTAGGTGCAAGGCCAGCTACATTACTCTTTCTCTCCATATTAACCCATGATACAGTATGTCTTCTATGCAGGAACCAAATGGCCTATTTTGCTTATATTTGGTAATAATTCTTTAATTCTTAAAATATGTTTGCAAGAATTAGTTGACTTATTTAGCATGGAATGTTCTTGTTTGACTGCAATTCAGATCTTTTAAAATGGTGTCACCTGGTTAAATAAGGGCCAAGTGAAGGACAGTTTCCCTCTTAATATGCTTCCTTCACAAGGACCATCAGGTTTATTTTACTGATATTTAGTATGAAGGGTTCTTTGGTGTCTGGGATTCAAATTTATTCAGATGGGGTCACCAGGTTAAATAGGGTCTCTATAGTTATTTTTAAAATGTCTTCTTGAGAGGTTGGACTATTTAGCTTACATATAGTATGGAGGATCCATTAGTGACTGAGATTCAGATTTGTTAAAATGAGGTCAACCTGTCAATAAATGTCGGGCTATGGGGAGTTACCTTGTAACCACCTGACTGATTAATCTGACTTACATGTATGGTTTTTGGGTCCATGGATAATTGGACTTTAAACATGCCTTGGGAGTCTGGAGCCTGGTTGGGAGGGAACTTGTTGAGGTGAAGGAGGGGAGGGGGGGGGGGGGGTGATCAGTAATGTACAGTTGGTAATTTCAAGGTGGATTATCACCAATCTACATATGTGAAGTCTCTCTAGCCACATATCCTGTTTAACTTTTTCAACCCGGCGGCCCGCTGTAGCGGGCACGACGTCATTTACGTTCACCCCGGTGGCCCGCTACAGCGGGCTGGCGAAACCATTCTCACTTCCCTACTTTATCACTAAATATTATAAACTTTATATTCAAGAAGGATCAATGTATATACCACGATGACTATTATTGGAATCAATATTGTACTCCCACTGGAGGTGCTGCGAAGAATTACGGCAGGAAAATCCATAAACAGACCAGAACTGTCATTTTTTTTAGATTTTTTTTAAAATTTGGGGTCATATCCGTTCTATGGGGACACCGTTTAACGACGTTAATTTGGGGTAATTTAAAGGCCTGGGGGTTGACCTGCCCAGGAACAGTTATAAATTGACACAGATGGGAAGTGCCTGGATCGGCTTATAATTTATATGTAAGTGTCTCAATGTTGTTGGAGAGAGAAATTTATTTGCATGTGTTATATGGCTTAATGACCATAAAATCAATAGTATAGCTACATTTCAAGACATCCAATATTTGCCTAGCAACGGTTGTTAGGGTTGAACCAAGCTGAGATGATTGTAGAACTAGAATAATGCCCACAGACAATGGACACATATGTATATATATATATCAAGTTCCATGCTTGTTATTTCGATGAAAAAAATAACGAATTCACGCAGGTCTCATTCTGATAACAGAGGGTTAATTGGTACCTTTTATAGCTAAGAATCTTACACATAGCAACCGTTGCTAACCAAACATCATACGAAAAATGCTCTTTGCTCATACCAGATATCTACAATGTACTATCCGGTATGAAATGTGATTGCTATCCCATATTTCTGTTACATTATATACCAATTTACATGGTATGGGTGATTTTTTTTAACAACCCTGTGGTTGCCTAGCAACCATTGCCAAGGATGGTCATGCCATGGGTGTAATCATACCCGAAAACGATGAGTATGGTCCAATGTATATATGGGCCAAGTTTCCTGTTTGTACAATATCTATCTCAATTTTAGCGCATGGTACTGTCACTGAGACGCATTTCAGAGAATTATCAGTAATTAATCCAGGGTTTGGTGGAATTTCCCAATGGAAATCCAGTGGTGAAAGAGTTAAATCTACTTCTTTTAAAGTGATTATGAAAAGTTCTGACTGTTGTGATCTCCAGAGTCCCAGTCTTATCAGTCTTTGCAGTCTGGTGAGCGACCCCACAGTCATTGACTGTCTTGTTTACTAAAGACGAGTAGTTCCCTTTGGAAATGTTCAGCATTTCAGATAATTATCTGAACATTTCCCACCAAACTATACAAATCCTTATATAGCTTTTGGTCTGCCTGTCGCTGCTTTTATTACATGAGCATCCCTCTATTTGGATGATAGACAAATCTAATGTATACTTTTATAACTGATGGGAGAATCCATTCAGTATAGAAAGGGATAAACCCTTGGAATCGCTAACAGCTAATCACCAGTCGCTTGTCTCTGCTTGTTACAATGATAATCTAGCTGAAGCAACATTGCTTTCCATGCTTTCTACTGACTACATATCACAAGTGATTACATATCAAATAAGTGAAAAACATAGGCATATAAGAGCGACGTATTTTATCCCAAAGGGTTAACCAGATGCGTGGATTTAAACCAGGAAATTTGTAGAACGCAAACATGTTGGGTAGCGAGATATTTCACCGACATAGATCATTATGCCATACCGGATTGAATTCCACAAAAGTAAGCAATATAATGACGTGGCGAAGTATTTAGACAAATTTACAACATAATCATGAAGTACAAGAATTTTGGCAATAATTTTATTTATATTATGAATCAATTGGAATAATTCTCGAGCAAGAATTGGGAGAACTATATTTTTACCGGTAGGGATGAGCAATGCGGTTGGTGTTAACTTTCTTTCCAAAAATTGACCGGTGAAGACAGTCAGGAATTTTGATAACCCTCCCTCCCTCCCATTTTCGTTTGCATTGTTGGAGCCCACACAGGATTGATGTCTTTTTACTTATACCGGTAGGCGGTTATTGCGCCTCAAAAATTGTATATCACATGTTTGTTTTTGTTATTACTACCATCGATTGTAGCGGCTTCCTGTAATTAATTGTGTTTTTCCATTGTTTGTCTTTCATTTTAACCCTGTGGGATAAAGAATGTCCAATCCTATGCTTACCCTGATATTCTCAGATTTAATTACTAGGCCAGGGGGCAGTTCCCAAGAATTCATTTGACATATACCAAAAAATTTCATTTTAATAATCAATTCCAGATTTCATTCTTTTCTATTTCTCTCATTATAGAAATGTATTCCAGTTGCACTGAACATGGATCGGGCTATGGTGGATGGGCGTGCTATATATATCTCCAGATGCCTTGATAAGACCCAGAATAAACCAGTGCAGTTCAAGGTATGTTTGACAAGTGTTTCCATATTCTTGAATAAGACTCAGAACAAAACACAGCAAAAGGTTTGTCTGATTCGAATAGGCTGTGAGCAATGGATGGCATAATACATTTGAACATGAGAATATGAATACACAGTTTCTCCATCAAGTTTAACCAGTGTATCCTCATATTAGTTCATAAAAATAATCATATGCTAATGTGTGGGTAAAAAGACAACACATGTAAAGACATATCATGCACTTATTTCAGTGAATCAAATAGTTGATGCATATTTGGTTAATTGCCTAAGAAAAGCCATGCACCGACACTATGCAATAAAAAAAATTGACTGTATTGCCAAATATTCCAGCCACACCGATCGTGTCATTTCAGAAAACTCCGCACATTTGTAAACATTTCGCTGATAAAAAATGGCAATGATTCTGCCAATGAGCGTCATTGCATATAATTTATATATAAAAATGAAGTTGCCTGCTTCCAATTTGTAAATCAAATTCATAAAAATGACTACTTTGTCCTACATTCCATTCTATCACCCAAACAAGAGTATTCCACATCACTTCTGTAGCAGTATATTCTGATCAAGCCTGTGTCTGTCATTTGAAGAATGAGGTCCCCAGAGGGTGAATTTAGTGATGCTATCCCACACAGTGGGCTGGCATCACCAAATTCACCCTCTGGGGACCACATTCTGCTTAGGCCTCATCTTCTGGGAAGTATCTATATCTCAAATTAATATTGTTTTAGTTACTTTTTCCCTTCTGGGAATTTACTATATCCCCTAATTTGCAGAAGATAAAATGCATAGTCGAGGTGACTAATGGGTGAACATCACCAACTTCAACTGGGGAACTTCAATCTGATCTTAGGTCTCTTAGGCCTAAGCAGAATGAGGTTCCCAGAGGGTGAATTTGGTGAGGCTAGCCCACCATGTGGGATAGCGCCACTAAATTCACCCTCTGGGGGCCTCATTCTGCAATTGACAGGCACACTATTTGCAGGCTTGATTCTGATAAAATGCCTGGAATGGAAGCACAACCCAAAACAGTAAATAACACAAACTACTGCAACCTCATCCAATCCTGTTCAGATATTTTGACATTGAAGGTTGAATAAAATTACAGAACTAAGTGTTGTATCCGGCTTATTTATGATGACTCTATTTTTGTTTCCACAGTATGAAAATAAGTTGGAGAGGAACAAACTGTTCATAAAGAACCTTCCATTCACTTGCGGCAAGGAAGCATTACAAACAATATTCAAAGAGGTAAGGTTGGGATTACTGACAATGCCACCTATTATGCTGTCGACACAGCAGAGGAAGCATATATCTCCATCAAAGGTATCTTGCCCACTGAACTATATGGTATATTATCCCAAGTAGGAGGGGTTAACTCTCCGAGTTGAAAAAAAAAAAAAACGTACGGAAATTCTATGGTACATATCTTCTGTCATGTTCATGACCCGTGTAATCACGTGGTTTCTGACACGTAGTGAAGGAAATCGCCATATTTTTATCCCTCCTCACCTGGACGGGTGCAAAAAGAATCTCTCACAAAGAATACGAAGCTAAGTTGCAGTTTGTATAGCAAAAAACAGTTTTGTTTTTGTTTTATACAAACAACATTATTTCTTTGCTTATAGTTGAAAATTATGTAACGATTCACATAAAGATTACGACGGTTTGTTCCGAATATAATAATTTCGGAATCGGATGACTCGTTTCGTTTTAACCGACTTTGTCTTCCATAATTTTAATCGGTCAATGACTTAATATCCGTTTTCTGTGCAGACAATATGCAACGTTTCTGGCCTATTAAAGGCAGAACATTCGAGGCACCATTGGATATGACTAAAGACGCTGATCGTTTTCTTTATAACAAATCTATGGCATACAGGTGACGTGTTATTTAAGTTACCACGTGCGTTGACGGTGGTTAAAGGTATCACGAAATTAGGTGACTTATTTTCGAGTTCATTTTTTTCGTTTGACGGCTTTCTTTATACGTTGACAATCATCGTCTGGTGTACAACTGACGGAAAAAGCAGTGTTTAAACGCTTGTGAATTAGGCTGATAGGATTGTAAAATCCCGAATGTCACTTTGAACCTTTTTCACCCTGGATGATTAACAATGGGGCCGTTACTGCCTTGGTTGCCACATGGTAACATAACACGACAGGTGTATTTGTGATTGTTCGCAATCACATTAATTACTTTCACAGGACTGCTAATCGAGGTAAGACCAGGTTCATGAATCGCCTTCCCCGTAGCTCCCCTTGAAGTCGCTTCCCTCGTTTCGAGGTCCCAAGAGTTGAGAACGAAAGTCGATATATAGGGTTCCTCTAATTGGCGTAATTAGCACTCGGAGCGATAGTCACACCACACAGGACGCGGGTTGGGGCTACCCATCGAACCCGTAGCTCACACGAGTTGCTTCCCCTAGGACACGGACAAACTCGCGGGGAAGGATCCAGAGAATTTTTGTTTGGGGACACCTGTTCTGTATTTGAGTATGTGCCCATATAAATTTGGATGTTAAATTATTCAGTACTGGATACTTGATTGTGCAAATAAAGGCTCCATGTTATAGACTATATATCATCTGCGGGCTGATGATTTGCATTACTAGGACATTTTGTTGAATTGTAGAAAAATTCCTTGAAAATATGGCAGATCCAACTGGAATAAATACTATCTACATGGAATTTGGGGACATTTGGGTCTCTATAGTTTGGGCACCCAAACCTGTAACAGGTATCAAAACATCCCTGTATCCTTCTCTGACTTGCCGATATATCGTGTTCCTCTAATTGGCGTAATTAGCACTCGGGGCGATAGTCACACCAAACAGGCGCGGGTTGGGGCTACCCATTGAACCCATGAGTCACATTGGTGCGCTCCCTGGACTATCGAATGGGACGTCAATCTGCTTCTGCGGGTCGACCGTTGGCTGTTGACGTGCCCCGGACGGCTGTGACCACTGAGCTCTACTAAAACACTCGACACACGCCGTCCATCGCTACAAGTCGTCATCTTGGGGTCAGCGCGGCTGGGGGATACACCCTCGGTGATCCCTGACCATGCTCTCCGGTGCCTTATGATCATAGTGTGTGGAAATTTGGGCTAAAATTACTAGTCGAATGGCCATTTTACTTTGTCTCAATTCAAATTAGGAGACTTTTGCTCAAATTATTACATTTACGCAATTATTTGGCACCTGAAAGTTTATCCTCCATGCCTTCTGCCCCAGCTGGGCTTGGAATGGGATCACAGTTCACAGGCTTGTTTCCTCCTTATTATAAGTCCCCACTTCCGGGGGCTTGGCTGGCAGGTTACTGGCCGCATTCTGGCCAACAGCTGCCAGTAACTTCGGGTTTGATTTTAAAAGAAAACAAAAGATCTTATTCCCTGACGCCATTATAGCAGGAAGCTCGCTTGGGAACTGGTACCTACTAACCTCCCATCGCCAGTTCGGTCGGTTGGATATCGGGATCGGTCCTGCTGCTGCTCCACCCCGAGATGTACAGGCTCTGGACATTCCTCCGGGGTCCCCAATGACCAGACCTCACATGCAATTAGAAATGAAGCTTGTCGTGGTGTATTGTGCTGTTAACACTCCATCGACGGATGGAGATCAGGATCAGATCGAGCAGTCGCTCCAGCACGAGGTGAAAGGGCTTTCGACATTCCTTTCGGGTCACCTTTACATGCGCTTACGAGGGAGCTCAGTTAGTTGTTCAGGGTTCTCTGATGCAGCCAAGCGCAGGAAGAAAATTAATGTCGTATTTTGATTAGCAAATAACCTCAGATTGACATGATTTGATAGCATTGTTCTACAATCATTTACAATTTAACAGAACATCAGAGTGCTTTCCCTTGTTTCGAGGGTTCCAAGGAAGCGATAGAAACCTTTACGACCAGGACACTGTCACTTGTCGATGTATAGTGTTCCATTCATTGGCGTAATTAGCACTCAGGATGATAGTCCCACCAAACAGGTCGCGGGTTGGGGCTACCCATCGAACCCATTGGCCGCATTTGGTGGGCTTTCTGGACTATTGACAGGGACTCCAAGTCGGATACTACGGGACGACTGTTGGCATACCCTGGGACAGTCAAATGAGGCAATAGGATACAAGTTGCATGGCTTTTGTTAGCATTTGGGTAGCAACTTGCCCTGTGATGCCGGTCAGTTTGTACCCTGCTTAACGTCATCAGAGATGGGTGGTTATGCCATCGGACTGCACTTGGCGACCTGGGTTCGACCATCCTGAGAGGTATTCAACCATTTTACTGTTCTCGGGTTGGGATGTGTTCAACTTCTTGCTTTATAAGTGGTTGCTTCTTTCCATGTTCCATCCAGCTCTTTCATGGTCACGGGCTTTGCTGGAGAATGTCTATAGTCATTCATATCACTAGATTAGTATATGACTCTCGCCCTTTCATTTTCCTGACTTTTTAAGACGTGTTCTGGACTGGTTCGGGTGCTCGATAGGGTAAATATTTACATCTCGATTTGGGACTCAAGAATCAGAGATAAACAAGCATACATGCTTTATCTCCGACCTCGCTGTGTTTCCGTAATAGATACGAATGACATATATTTTGTCTTCATGTTGCTTTCAGTGCTAACTCAACATGGATTTCACTTTTGTTGTCCAGTCATACATCGATGAGTCCATTATCCATGGTTCGACATATGCTCATTTTCAGAACACTGTTGACATGAGGTCTCGTTCAGCACCCCACTCGGTCCTTTGCTGACCTCAGTGATGGCCAATGCAGGATAATGTTGCACCTGTGGGGCAGCATATGAATCGTGTTGGGCACAATTCATGAAGTTTCATTACATACCTGCTGGTTTTGGGCTTGTGCCACAATCCTGATGCCTCGTTAGTCCAAATTTTGTTTTTGTGGATTTCCACCTAAACGATATTGGAATTTCGGTTCCTGGATGCCTTTCTGTCATGGATTCAGTGGCCTGTGATTGGTCAGTTGGGTTTAACTGTGTGGGTGGGCATTTCCATATTTGGGAACGTCGGGGAAAAAAATGTCATGGCTTTTTACATCTTAGTCGGTCATATCTCGAACTCCAGGCTTCACACTAAGTTTTCTGCTGTGAAACTCCAATTCTGAGCCCTGTTCTTCATATGGCCTGAGCCTTGCAACGTATGTCTGTGTAATACCCATTCGCTTCCCGGTCAGGCTATTGGTCAATGATACCTCCTCCTTATCGACAATGGCATGTCTCCAAGTAGTTGGTGTCGGGCCCTTTCTTGTGAGCTTGCAGCTGGTTTTTCATCGGGCTCTCATCGTGTACTGGGACACGGCCCAACCCACTCAAGATTTGGGTCGGGGGTGGGTTCTATTGTTTTTAAGGGGGGTCTTCGTTATTACTTGCGGCTTTTGCTGCCTGGGTTAGCCTGTTAGGTGCGGTATTAGTATTTAGCCATCCCTGGGTTTATAATACCCGGCTGGGGATTTCTTGTCAACGGGTATTTTTCTATTTCCATTTCCTTCGAACATGGATGCTTCTCCCCTTTCGGGGGGGGGGGGGGGGGGATGTTGTTACCCGTACCTTTCCCGGCAAGTACTCGGCTGATACATTATTAGCCCTAAGTTCCGATGCGAATGTCGTATCCGACTATCCATCTCCAGGTCTTCTGAAGCTATTTACTTTACTTGCAGGGGTCTTAAACTCTTAAGTGGCCACTTTTGTTCGTTTGCGAGTGCTGACAGGTATTAGTTTAGGATGGAATACTACATTGGCTTATGGTCCTATTGTGCATGTGTGTGTATATATATATATGTATATACATATATATCTATATGTCTGTGCATGTGTATGTATACATTGTAGGTTATCAGGTCAATCCAGTTCTTTGATTCAGATGCATAGCGGTGTTTTTGTTTCCTCGTGGCCTCCACCTGTTAGAAAATTCTATGCTTTACCATATAGTTCAGTGGGCAAGATACCTTTGACGGAGATACAATATTTTCCTAAAAAAGTAAAATATATATCTCCTAGAAGTATCTTGCCCACTGAACGCTGAGCTCCCTCCTAGGGTTTCGCACCCACCCCGCTCACGAGGAATGTCCTACTGGGGATAAAAAATATGGCGATTTCCTTCACTACGTGTCAGAAACCACGTGATTACACGGGTCATGAACATGACAGAAGATATGTACCATAGAATTTCCGTACGTTTTTTTTTTCAACTCGGAGAGTTAACCCCTCCTACTTGGGATAATATACCATATAGTTCAGTGGGCAAGATACTTCTAGGAGATATATATTTTACTTTTTACGAAAATATTGTATCCCATACGCAAACAACTGAACAAGATATTATGAGACTGATAAAATGCTATGTACATTATTGGAACCATACTTCCAAAGTGCTCAGTATAAAAGTTTTCTTATTCATGCATAAATTACAATTAAATATTTACCATGTGTTTATTGTTTATTGTGAATGGGGCCCAGTGGTTAAATGTTCAAAAATATAAACGTCTTTAAAAACATCACCAATTAGAACATGGAGAAATAGATAAACTTTGTACTTACATTCAGTATTGATAGTTCTAAAAAAAAATGAATTTCGCATGTTGAAACAGATGTTACAGTGATAGGTCAACAAACAACTGTGAAGAACTTGACCTATTAACCCATTTTATACTATATAGTCATTGACGAGTAGTTCCCTAAGGAAATGTTTAGATAATAAGTTCAACAAACGACCAATGATCGGAACATTTCCCACCAATGAATATGAATCATTCTGCTCTTGTATTATCTGTGTCTCTGTATGTTTTCTGCTTATATTACCTGAACTCCCCTCCAAATGAATAATAGACTGTTCCAAATGTATACTTGTATAAGTCTATGGGAGAGTCCATTTAGTATTGACGGGTTAAACAAGGAAACCTTGGCCTTTGACCAGCTATGATTGTATTCATTTATGCTGTCTAATTTCTGTCAGGTTTGTTGTGTTTATATTTCTGCAAGATATTATGTATCGACAGCCATTAATTTGTGGATAATATATTTCTCTCGACATTTTGGACAATTAAGGATTTACAGCAGGGTTTCTGCTAGGGGTTGGGGGAATGTGGCCGTATTTGGGAAGTACATACCAGGAGTAAATTTGGATGTTTATCACTGAAAAGTAGCCATTTCCTTGCACTTGAGACAACAAGCAGACATTGCAGCTTTGTTTTGAAACCAAATTAAAACAGATCGTCTTTCTTAGATCTCAAGTTAATGAACTAAAAGCATGTAAGCAAAACAGCATACAATGGATACAACAACTTTTATAACAGTAGCAATATTAAAAGCCGACATCAACGACTACCACAGTTGGCAAAAGACAGGTGTTACTTAATGAGCAGAGCTCATGTCACATGCTATACACAGGTTCTGCATGCCTGCTTTCTTTGTATTTTGTTCACAGTACCGATTAAAACAATTTGTTATAAAATCAAAAGCCATTCCTCAGACGGAGATGACCTCATGCTGGATTCGTAAATGGATAATTTTGTATTCATTGGATAGGGTAACCCTGTTTACAGTTATATTTTAATCCATTGATAGTGATTATCCCATGTGAGAAATTTGTATGTTAATTGTGAACGATTATATAAGGGTGTGATTCAAGCCTATATGTTCATAAAGGTGACTCACAACCAAATACTGGTGAGTAATAAAATTTCTGTCATATTTTTCAGTATGGGACACTGAGGGATGTGAGACTAGTCACTTATCGGAGTGGGGCACCAAAAGGACTCGCATTTGTCGAGTTTGAGGATGAGGTATGAAGATGCAGGCCTCAGCTTGCAGGTTGAGAATAGGGAGAAGTGACTTCTCCCTCTGGCAGAAATAGGGAGAAGTGAGAGAAAAATAGGGAGAAGTGAGAGACTTGAGAATAATTTCATCTGATAATTTATTTAATATGTATAAGTTAAACAAACGAAAAAAATCATAATCATGGAAAAAAATTCAAATTTTTCATTTAAATGTAATATAGATTGTTTGTTGCATTTGGTTTGCATATATATGCCACAATTAACGGCCTTGAGTGAATGAGTCTTGACATCGACTACCGAGTGTCTCTCAAATCACTGAATCATTGGGAATAAAATTACGATTTTCCGGTTATGGATCACATTTTATTTCGAACAAGGCAATACAACGATTAAAACTTTATTTGCACACTATAAAATGGTGCTCTCAGATAATTTTGTCGCCAAATATATTCAGTAACATCAGGTAACATCGGATAATTTAAAGGGAGTACGGATTCAATAGAATTATTTGAGGTCCGTTCGATTAGCATTCTGTTATTGCGTAAAAACACGGAATACCACAAAGACGGAAACGGAACTAAAACAAACAAAACGTTTAAATCGGCAATATAATAATAATTTGAGTCGACGGTTTTAAAGCAGTCGGTCGGGACGAGCAGAAACCAACACTTTATTAAGTATGACCAAAACGGAAGGCTTCTTTGTTTGATATATTATAATCCTTGTCTGGACATTGAAGACCGCATTTACTTACTCAACGCTGATAAACAAAAGGAGTCGACCTTGTGTCAACATTTTGTCACTGTTTGACTCGCAGGCGATATATTCATAATTGATTTGTAACACTATAGCATGCATGGCTTATCACTTGCTACAGCCGTAGAATAATTTTGGGAAAATCGGAGGGCGACTTCACTTCTCCCTGGCGCGCCACTAGGGCGACTTCGAGGCGTCGAGGGCGACTATTTCGCCCTACTCGCCTGGTAAGCTGAGGCCTGTGAAGATGCTTATATTTAGGTCATTTAATATAGAATATGTAGCCAGTGCTGTCACTTAAGCTATTGATGTCCGCGAGGGAGATTTCAGCATCTATTAGCCTCGTGCAATAGATGCCAAATCCTGTGAGCAGACATTCGATGACGCTCTTAGTTCTATGAGTCCAAGTAGGTAATTTGTATTGACTCCATTGCAGAAGAAAAAGACAGTTCTTTGATACTTATTTGAAACATTCGTTGTTCTAATAGTTTGTAGATGTTTCACATTTTGTACCAATTGCATTGTATTAGATACGATAAAATGTTCTGAATCATAATGATGTAATTTAGGCCAATTGATTTGTTTTCAGTTAACTGCACAATTTGCATATATAATAACACGTCATAAATGTAGTACTAACCTAATAAAGCTACGCTGATGGAATAAACTTATGTTGACGTAATAAATTTAAAGTTTATCAAGCAGGCTTTATGTAGACAATGGTGATAGTGAGTTGTGGATAAATAACAATACCGTGATCTCATGTTGCTCTCTCATCACCCAATGAGGGCTTCATTAAAACATTTCCAAGATTTCCCATTAATCCACAATTATAAATATATCAGACTTTTGAGGCACTGAATTAGTATGAATGTTCATTGCTTCTGATGAAAATATTATGGACAAGTGACACTGGAGGAATAGTTCTGGAAAAAGCTGTATTATAAACTTTATATTATATTATATTCATTTATTAATTTCTAGAAGCTGGAATCGGGGAAAAAAAAAATGTTTCAACATAAAAACATCATTCATAATTATTCCATTATTTATTTCAACACAATAACTTCAAAGAGTTTATATCTTTGTGTCTGTTTAAAATATTTTATTAAGATAACTTCACATCCAACTTTATGTGGGCCTTTAACCGTCTTTCCAACTAGGAATCTGCAAAAGTTGCTGTGATGAAGACTGATGGTATTATGATAGGGGACCATGCTATCTCTGTTGACATTAGCAACCCACCTGAGAGGAAGGCACCTCCGACAAAGCGAGATGAGGCTCCAGTGCGAACGTTAGGCTCGGGAAAGACAGAATCTGATTTGTGAGTGATTATAAAATTCCCTGTTGAATGAAACTGCTTAACTATATTTGTTAATTTTCCCAAAAAAATCTCCATTTCAAACAATCAATCTGAAGGGAAATAATCATTATCCTTTATAACCAATGTATGCTATAGTATTATAGCAACATGTGTTTACCCTCACAATATGAGAGATATGTTCGAATTATGAACAAATTGGTTAAAAAAAAACAAAAAACATTTGTTCATGTTGGTCGATAGACAGTTTGACAGGAACTATTTTCAAATTTCAAAAAAACACACTGCATTATCTGGACTATGATCCCAAATAGGGTATGCGCTCAGTCTACCATCTGAAATCATGACTGTCCTCTAGAAAATATATAAAACATTTTTTAATGCATATATCAGTTTTTTGGCAGCCATTTGCAGGACTATTTTTTACCGTGTAAAGGACCAAAATAACATAAAACTTAAATATTATTCAATCAGGTTTTCACTAATCTGGCAGACATAAATACTCAATACTCAATAATGATTCATCTTTTCAGACATTATGTAGTTTTATGCTGATTTTCCCTAAAAAAAAAGTTCTGCCAAAAAAACTCCAATATGCATTGATTTTATGTTCATGCCGATGAGTTCAGTACAGAATAACAAAAAATAATGCTAAAATAAGTTATTTTCATAAATTTGATTTCAAAATAAGCAGAAAACAGCATCAGCGTTGATATGAACGAATCACATGCAGTGACTATTGTTGGTGGAATCATTGTCATAATGTTTATGCCTAATAAATCATCCCGAATAAAAGTAGTAAATACTTACATTTGTGCATAGTTCAAATATCGTGTTCTCAGGGACCAGCCTAGACCATATTTTCAGGGCGAAATGACTTCGCCCTACTATCAAAATAAGGCGAAGTGGCCGTTCTATAGGGCGAAGTGAGTCTACAAAACTTAAATTGAACAGTACTACGACATGAGTCGCTATAGAACGAAAATAGGAGAGATGTAATATGTCAATTAAACTTATGAAACAATGGTTGAAATATGGAGTCTTTATGTTCACTTCATGACCCTAATAACTATTAATAATACCCAAACATAATTGTGAGAGGATAGCAGCATTTTATATCGTAATTGTGGGAGAATGACAAGATTTTATTTCATATTTTTCGGGTTTTTAAAAATGCCAACAATATTTATCAAACCGAAACGAAACGAAATCATGAACACTTTCACTGCGCTCTATTAGTAATCCCGTTTGAAAATTTAATATGCTTCACAAATGAATTTGTTTTAAAATTTCTTTAACCAAACTCCATAGAGGGAGTGATGAACTGACACATTGTGAGAGCTGTGAGTTGTAATCTTCATTGTAAGGTGTGGTAATCACGGTAATCTAAAAATCACAACAAAAGATTAACACTTGAGGCCCGACGATGATTTCACAGCTGCCAGTAATCAGACTCCGTTGTCAACATGCTTCCAGATTGGAGCAATACAGGTGTTAATTGTTTTACAACACCCTGATAGTGGAGTATTGTGTGCAATCACTGTTGACAGTTGTAAATTATCATAAATTATTTGGGGAATTTTGCCGATTTTCGTCAGTCAACTTTGGAATTTTCAGGGCGACTTGAACTTCGCCCGACTGCAAAAATAAGGCGAAGCGGACGGCGCTAGGGCGAAGAAGTCGCCCACGTCGCCCTCTCGGCTGGTCCCTGCGTGTTCTCATAAATGGCACAATCGATTGTGGTTTGGATTTTCGATAATCTTAGTTGATTGTTACATTCTTCCAGAGGAGAGTGTTTGGATACTAATTTATCGCTGTTATTCACTGAAGTACATGATATGTCTTTAAATAAAAATAGTGTGTTCTTTTAAGTTGGTATGCATGATCAACCTAACTGACAATCCTCAAATATGGAAAATGCCATTTTGATCAAACCTACATTTGGCAGTAGTCACAAAAAGCGGGACCCCACACACTGATGCAAACTGTTGCTTTTATTTTCTGTTTTGCGATATTTCACTGAAGTAGATGTTACATCCAATATGTTTATTTCTATTTCAGCCGAGGTAAGGCAAGGACCAATCTGTCACTGATGCCCAGAGCTCTGCAGAAACCCAAGACATCTACTGCAGCACCAGCCAAACCCCCAGGTCAATCCAGTGCGAACTCAAAACCCGATGAATCTAGCAGCGGTGGCGGAATGAGCAATGCTGATTTCAGGAAAATGTTACTCAAGTAGTGAGATGCACATCAGTGCAACTGTAAAAGTAATCCAGATTAAAGGGATCAAATCCTGATGAATGTAAAAACTGGAGCAGAAGTGGAATGAGCATTTTCCAAGATTAAGGACTACCGACACCGCCTCAAGAGTTGAGCAACTTAAAATTTGGGATTTTTGCATCAAGTTGCAATTTTCTTTCTCAAATTAACCCTTTCATGACAGGATCTTCCTGAAATATTGTGAAAACCCTGTGCCAATGCAATCTCTTATATATGGGAGTCAACCATAGGTCACCTCGCATATATAAGAGAATGCATTGGCCTAACCAATTCTATTTCACTATAGAATCACTTCCGGGGTCAACTGAGATAGCATCACTGCGCATGTGTCCACGACAACACCTCATTGTTTTCGCTGCAAGCGTCGTGTGAAGACGCATTCTTATTCTTATGTGCTCTGCACAGTAAATGAGGCTACGATTGTAGCGGCTTCTGATTTGTATTTTAGTTGACTCGGACAGTTCCTATTTATGAATGCAACAATATTTTATTGTATTTGCTTTCATTTTGACGGCTTGCTTGATTTTTTCATGGCAAAATCCGTGCTGTCCGATTAGCGCTTCCTGTCACGCAGTGACAGATTTTCTGTGCCATTGAACAACAATCGGTCGCGACTGTAGCGACTTGATCATGTTGATAACGCCACGCTAGAAGTGGTCAGTTATTTAATGCTCCAGTTCACTGGAACTGCGAATTAGTTCGAATCAAATTTGTTCGGCTCATTCCATCGGCTGTTTACCGATCTGGGTCATGCATGCGGTTGCGATTGTAGCGACCGTGACTCTAACACCACGTGCATAGTTTTGCCATTGATCTTGATCATGGAGTAACTTTTGTTTCGCAATCTCGGTAGTTGGCCATTTTCCTTCACGCACGGGTTAGCGTTGATAAAGCTGTCTTGTCATATTGTTGACATTCAGTTCAACATGGCGGGTGCCGTTTGGCCTTTATATAGCACTGGGTTCGCTAATTTGCCGATCAGGTCGAGCGTTGTTACTACAACGGCTCAAAAATGACAGGACCATCGACTGCCAATGGGAAGCATTGTATGCTACATGCTACATGTCCAGGATGATTGTGTGTGGCCATGCATGACTTCGCAGGTCGAATTCCATGCGCGTTTTAACGCTTCGCTCATGACGGATGCTTTGTTGTACACACAGCTGGTATATCCACTATATATGCGCTCGTGATTTCGATTGCAGAAGTCAATGCGTTTTCTGACCTGTTCACGTATATGGAGGCTATGTTGTACATAGTCTGTGTTCATGACTTCGTCTGTGTATGTCTTAGAGTTTTCATAAAGCTTCGCATGTAGAGGTTTTTTGCATACCAACAAAAATAATAGATTCATGTGGACAGTCAGAGTTACTGTAAATAAGATGTGGAAGTGTCACAATATAAATACGTCTGGTTTTCCGACGTCAACCAATGCTTGACCGTGTGTCCTATTGTCTGCATGGTTTACAGATCACATGTGGTTCATAAACATGCAGGGGTTTTTGATGATATATAATCGACCATAGCATTCTGCGGCTCTTGTTCGCCTATACATGTATACTCTATAGTTGTGATGTGATGCATCCTAACCAACATACAAAGCTTGATTGTGCCCTCTTTTGAGGGAAAGTTGTGCTCAACTGCTTTGGGTCTGATGGACACATATTTTCTGTCATATCAATGTTGTATTACTTCAACATTTGAATCATTGACAATATTTGGGCATGCACGTTCTTCGTTAACTCATCAAGGACTGAGTTTTTAAGGAGATTATTCACATCTCTACTGACACACCGAACCATTCGTGACAGAAATATTTGGTTACATTTTCGCCACGAGACGGAATCCGATAACGTTTCCGGTGTGCATTTGTGCGTGATAACGGTTTCGATGTCAATGCTCCGATACCATGATGCGCCATATCCAATGTTATGGTTGCAAAGACCAGTTATGTCGAGCTGGTGATGTCCCTGGCCGTTGTTCATCTTGAAGCGGTCATACACGAGAGAAAGGCTATGGATCATTTGATCCCCTTGCCACTGGTCACTTGTAATTGTGTTTGGCTGATTTGTGTATTTGCATACATCCGCGGACGGATCTCAGCTATCGCATCGCTATATCGCATATGATTCTTGTCATGCCATGTCAGTTACACCTATAGGTTATTGGTGGTTTTGGCGATTACGCAAGTTGAAACACACTTTATTTCTATGAACGGTAAATGAACTCATAGACGGTGATTGGTATTGCCAATTTACCTTCGTCGACAGATGGTTTATTTTACATTTGTAGTTGCGACCGACAACCCGGCATACTGGTACAGCGGCAGTGTATCAAAGGCTATGATCATTATATGGGGCTCAATGCCTTCACCAGTTTCAGGTGGATTTTAAAGGGCTTTATTTAGTGATGCCTGATTATTACAATTATGACGTATTGTACTTTACGTCACGACTAGTATATCCTTATCTGTCGTTATTAATGACCGCTAATAATGTTCAGTTCGCATCGGAAGGACATTTTGTACCTAGTTATATATAATTGTGTGGTTATGGTTCACATGCTGTTCAAGAACCGATACAACCGGTATGAAATTTGCCGGACGTTTGGTGTGAAGATTGTCATTTTAGTCATGGCTGATATTTGTGAATATGCACAAATATGCGAGGTTGGCTTTAGCGCTCATTCCATCGCATGGTTGTCTATAGAAATGACCCTCGTCCGTCCGTGATTGGGTACCTTCATGGTGTAATCAACTCCTCCAACAGTTTTAAATGTAGAGATTTGAAACTCTGGGATATTGTTCCTAACATGTTGGTGATTTGCAACATCTATATAGCTAATCAAAAATATAATTTTTTCCATATTTTTGGGGGGGTTTTCGACTTTGAAAATTTGGAACATTTTTGCCTTTTGGATGAGATTGGGTACCTTCATGGTGTAATCAACTCCTCCTACAGTTTTAAATGTAGAGATTTGAAACTCTGGGATATTGTTCCTAACATGTTGGTGATTTGCATCATCTATATAGCTAATAAAAAATATAATTTTTTCCATATTTTCGGGGGGTTTTGACTTAGAAAATTTGGAACATTTTTGCCTTTTGGATGAGATTGGGTACCTTCATGGTGTAATCAACTCCTCCTACATTTTTAAATGTAGAGATTTTAAACTCTGGGATATTGTTCCTAACATGTTGGTGATTTGCAACATCTATATAGCTAATACAAAAATAGCATTTTTTCGCGTTTGCATGCGTTTGTTCATCGGGTTGTTTTGTCCAAGAAATTTTGCCATGGTTATTACAAGATTGTTCCAGTACTGATGTGATATTGTTGCTATAAACACATTGGTGGTTTGCAACATCTATATACTGTATAACATTGTTGCAAATAGTATCCTATTAACAAATCCAATCATGAAGTTTAGCACTCGAGTCGGGGGACATGTGGTCTGCGACCTTTTATTTCGTTATAGCATTAGGTAAATCGGTATTGCATCATTCACTCTCTTCCATTTCTTACTAATGTGACAAAATGTGTGCATATCACTGCTTCACTTATACATAATTGTGCCATGGGTCAGTAACGCATGCATGTCACAGGCATGCGATTGGCGAATATTAGTATGCTGCTATCCAAACCGTAGCTGAAATCATGGTGGTTTGTTACGAATTATCCAACCTTCATGTATATATGCCTGCATATGACTATATGTGAGTCGGTTACGAGTATTACTTGAACTGGGCATGGTTTGGGTTCATTTTGGGACAATTCATGTTCAATTTTGACGCTCTGATTGCGTTCTTTCAAACGTCACACATGTTGCCTTGTGCTGTTGATGTCATCATATATCTATATGGTTTTCTGCCACATCAATCATGGTTGTGAGTCACTAATTTTATAAAGTGATGTCCGCATATTTGGCGGGGATGCCCCAATAGCAATGTTAACGTTTTGTGTGCCACTTCATGTTTTTTTCCGTTGTGAACACGCACCATGGACATCGATAGCCTTGAAACTCCACTTGGCATACTTTAATTGTCCACCATTGGCATACTACGCATACTCAAATTTATACTGATCATACTACACATGTTCCTTACATACACAACACGGCCGAATGTGCATGTACATGTACATATGCAAGATATAATCGTTTGACATTGGTCATGTGGATGTTTGGGCCAAGGCAACAATTTATGCAAGTTTCTTCCGAGTGTTGAAAATACTCAGACTGAGCATGTCTCTATCTTTGATGATGGCCACGACATGGCATCTCATATACATATACCTGTCTAATTGGTATCCTTAAGGCATTCATGTATGATCCGTGTATGTTTGGAATGCCCATAAATTGCATGCTTCGTCTCACCACTGATTTCTTAGCTTCGCTGAAATGGAGTGCATTTTCACTCATATATCTCTATTTCAATTTGATTGGGAACTTTGCTCAGCTAGCCGTTTCAGACTGCGAAATTTCCAATGGACATGTGTCTTGTATAGAGCCCACGCAGATGTACCTGTGTTTTTTCGGTGTTTATAAAGTTGGGGAAATGCTCCCGATACCGTCGTTACCGCACAGTATCGTGTATTACCGGCTGCACCAAAGCTTAATTGTTTGGTTCGCATATCATCTGACTGGGAGTCTGGAAAGCTTCACGAGATGAATATTAGTACAATGTGTCGACCAGGAACCCGAACACAACTGACAATGGGATTTGTTCTGTTAGTGGTGCCTGTGAACCATTTCACCGACGTTTCTTACCTCTCGAATTTTACGAATGATTTGTTTCTGTGCGATTGCGCTACGGTGTTATATTCTCACTGCCCGGTGGGCTGTGTTGTGTATATTATCAGTCGGTGGTACCGTAGGCGATATGTCAGTGACTCGGCAATAATCCTGCCACGCCAGATTTCAAAACGTGTCTATACATGCATATGAACTGTGCAAATTTCATTCCCAGATATCGTAGTGGATGTAATTTCATTTATCAGAGGATTTCGCCTTTGGCAAAATTATCGGTGAGTGAATTGTCTTTGACAATCGCCTTCAACCAGTATCTGGTACATGGGGCTGAGGCATGTGAAATTTGTGTTTTAAGTTCAAGAATATAGTTGGCTGAGTAGGCCCAATAAACCTCTTGTTTTGCCAATAATTGCCAAGTGGATGGTTTTATATTGTTAGCGGTATCTACTGTTCTGCTGTGGTGCCTTAATTAACCTTCGGTTGAGTTGATGCGTATATGTATGGTACGCACCATCATTGCCATGATGTCATATTAAACGCTGCGACGTTCTTGTACTGATGACCTTCCTAGATATGTTGGCGGGGCAAATGTGAGTTGACTTTGGAATACTACAATATTCATGAAATGCATCTAACAATAACAACACTGCTAGCAATGTCTTGATGCTGTGCTTTGTGATTCGTATATTTCAACTGCAGGAGTTATTTTGTGTTTCATGGAGTACACCGTTTGTTCACTGTGTTGAACGCGGTTGTTTGTGTCTACTATCGATCGCTTTAAAGTCTCAGTTGACCCCGGAAGTGATTCTATAGTGAAATAGAATAAAAAATTAAACGAGGCTTCACCCGTGAAGGTGAAGTTTAATTGTGATTCTATGAAGTATAGAATCACTGGAGGGATCAACTGCCACCCGCCCCATACCCCACCGTGGGTGTGATCCCTCCAGCTTTACTACAGATCAATAGTAGACACATGCTTCTAATAATGAGGTGTTGTCGTGGACACATGCGCAGTGATGCTATCTCAGTTGATCCCTCCAGTGATTCTATACTTCATAGAATCACAATTAAACTTCACCTTCACGGGTGAAGCCTCGTTTAATTTTTTATTTTATATTATTTTTTAAATTGTTAAAGAATGTAAGAAATCATAATAAAACATGATAAAAATTGTCAAAGAATGTAAGAAAAAATGATAGAAATTTATGAAGAAATTAAGAAAAAAATGATAAACAATTGTTAAAGAATGTAAGAAAAATTGATAACAAAAAAATGATAAAATTGGTAAAGAATATAAGAAAAAAATGATAAAAATTGTTATAGAATGTAAGAATTTTTTTTATAAGAATGTAAGAAAAAAATGATAGATAAAAATTGTTAAAAAATGTAAGAAAAATTAATAAAAAAATGATAAAAAATTGTTAGGCCAATGCGTTCTCTTATATATGCGAGTGACCTATGGTCAACTCGCATATATAAGAGAATGCACTGGCACAGGGTATTTAATGTTGCGCCAGTGCAGCTCCCGTCATGAATGGGTTATGGCCATGCAAAGTTAATTTCCAATTTCTCAGGCCTGTGTGCATGGTCCCGAAACCCTGCGTGTGCTAATTTTATTCTCATTCAATCTGTCAGGCAAATTTTTAATCGGTTCGAAATAATTGCGGTATATATTTTATTCAAACATGCGTGTAAGTGATATTGAACAGACACATTCACCGATACAGATTTCCGACTTGATACTCTAATTGTTAACTATGATCAAACATTTGTTGACGGATATGCATCATACTAGTACTTGATTGGGCTATTTTTGACAAAATAAATCACATAGATATCATCAACTAACTTCTTGCTGACATTAGGTTTGAAATAATGGGCACAGGCAACTTACTGAAATTAGACCCAGCCAATGCATAGGTGGAATGCTTCTTTGGTGCATGCCCCAGAAGTAAATTTTTTGGCCTGAGAAATGAGAAATGGACCTTGCATGGCTTTATGAACAGCGATATTATTCGGCAAAAATAATCTCAGTAATATTAATTTTAATTTTTCTAGATATCAATCATTTCCCTAAAATTGAGTATCCATAGTTCTCAAGTAGATGAATACAGGATGTTCAGGGCACAAAGGTAGACAGATGTCTATACTTTTGTATTGTTACAACTTTGTTTTGTTATGAATTGATCATTCATGTTTGTCATTGTAACGTGTATTGAAATGTTGTATATAATTATGGGACAAATAAATCTGTGCCGAATTTTGTTTTCACATTAACCCCTTCTCCAGTCTCACACAGCTGTACCTCACAGGGTTGGGCGAGGTAACCTTTTCTTTTAAAGTGTTCCAAATGGCATCCAATGTGAGCGATCCTAGCAGATTCTCTAAACTAGAACATATATTCCACATCCAGTGCTTGTAGATGGCACACACCTCATTCAATTTGCCATTTTCACAGAGTATGCTGCCTAATTAAAATAGATCAGACACAAAATTTTCTGAAGACGCGTAACATGCATCACACGCCATCTTGAAATATTAATAAAATTATTGGTGGCCAAACTTTCCATGTGCTCAATGTTAATGGATAGAAGGAAATTTTGTAGAAAATATTTTATTTTATACATATATATAGCATATCAAAATTAGACATTTAGAAATATAACATAGCTACAGAAACATGTTTATCCTGGTATGGGCATAATTACATCTTTCTCATGTCAGTTGAAAAGAGATATTAGTTCAGATTCAGGTAACAAATTTATTGTTCTTGTTTCTCATGCAATGCTAGTGCTCCCCATTCCCCATTTATTAAAGCAAACTTCAGCCACTTGCAAAGTATACTGATAACACATGCAGATATTCGTGTATATATTTAATTATCTTAGAATAAAGCTCAACATACTTTAGCATTACAATCACTAAATAATAGTCCCCTATAGGACTAGTGAGTGAGCTATTGATTTTGCTGTTTTGTGGGGGGGGGGGGGTAGTTACTCAGGCCTGGGTATCTTCCCCCAAACCCTGACTCAAAACTTTTTCTAGCATAAAGTTAATTTCTTACCATTTCATAACTATATAAAGCAAAATAAGCGATAAAATCATGAGCTGATTTTTTGTCATATGTAGTTACTGGGTGGGCGGGGGAGGAGATACTCAGCCCTCGGTATTCCAACCACCCCACCCCCAAACCCTGACTCAATTTCACTTTTTCTCGGATAAAGTTAATTTCTTGCCATTTCATGACTATATAAACCAAATAAAAATATAAGTTGTTTTTTTGTCATATGCCGGGTGGGTGTGATATGTGGGGTTGACAAGTTAGATTGAAAATAATAATAAAAATTCAGAAATAAGTTTACTCGCTTGTCATTTCATACCATAATAATATCAAGTAGGTAAACAAACAAAAATTATCACGGGTGGGGGGAAGATACCCAGGACAGGGTGGGGGGGGAGATACCCAACTGTTGAAATTCCCCGATCACCAACTTTTTATCTATGTCTTAATCCTCTGAAACCTTACACAAGATGTCACTGCATCGTTTAGTTTGGTGATAATTCTAAGCTCCACACAAAGTAAACTGATATCATTGTGATGGCATAAAAGATGTAGAAATAATATGACATCTTCATTCATTGTAATTCTCTGTCTGTGGCTCAGTGTCGTAACATAACAACTTATGATGTTTTTGTAAGTTTTCTTGGTGGTATAAGCGAAGAGATAAATGTATATATCAATGTGAGTACTATGAGAATAAACATGAATCCAACAGGTCCAACTCCACAGAATAAATAGAAGAACAGAAACAGAATCACGAGGTACACAAACGTTCTGTGGCTTGCGAGAAATCGCAAAGATAGCCGAGGCTCCTGCAGGGCTTCACGCTTTTCTTTGGCGATTGGAGAACTGAGATGTTGACTGGGGTCCAATGGACATCGTATGAACACTCGGGACATTTTCCCAACTAAGTCCTCTCTCTCATGAAGGTTCTTTATTTCTGTACCGAACTGGAAAGTAACAATGGGGAAGTTATTTTTACTTTAATATCATTTCATCCATCAAGTAAAGTTTTGAAGTGATTTCGAGCCAAGAGGCGATAGTGTATTATTTGAAACAACAATTGGTCGATTTGGGCAAAAATGATTATAATGTACCTAAACTGGGCAACGATTCAAATTCAAATGACAGCATACAACAAAATTTAAATAAATTAAATGTGTAATTGTCATAGTTTAAATTGTGATGTGAATTTGTCAACAAGGGCCATAACTCCGGTTATTATATGACGCATATTAAATAATCCCATGTCAATGACATAAACCTGTGCAAGGAGGTGATAGACTAGAATAATAATAAACGTGCTAGGTCACATGTCCCCCGAGTGAGGTGGCTTTTTTAGAAATGAAAATTTTGATTCTGGGAACAATCATTGAATAAAATTTAGCTTTCAACTGTCTGTTAACACACCTAGTTTTATTTTATTAGACACTAATCACTAAATTCTATGTCTATGAAGTTATCATTTGGAAACCGAAATAATCAGCCAATTCTAAGACAACAAGGGCCATAACTGTGGTGTAAATCAGTGGACTGCACCCAAATTCAAACCTGACCTGTAATTTCATGTGAATCATCCATATACCAAATGTGAAAAAAATCGGATAACTATAACTAAAGAATAATTCCATCAGAAAGGGATTAGCAATTAGAAAATAGAACTTGACCTGTATTTTCTTGTGATTAATCCATGTACTAAGTTTGAAAGGAATAGGATAATAATAATAAACTTGAGATATCTGGAAAACTAAATAATTTTATAATTCTAAGTCGAAAAGGAGCATAACTCCATCAAGACATGGTTGGACCGGACCCAGATTTGAACTTGACCAAGACTTTCTCATATGAAGGCCACATACCATGTTTCATAAAACTCTGTCAAATATTTTTAAAGTTATCATGTGGACAACAAACATTTCGGACGGACAGATGCCGCTTATTTCTATAGTTTTGGGGGATAAAAAGACAACACAAAAAGAAGTAGAGTGGTGTGTGAAGTACTCGCCACGAACAGGAGAAACTGTTAATTTGTACGTCGTATATGGCGCCACTATACGATCAGCTATCTAGAATAATTTTATTATTAGTACAGTACTGAAAATACTCGGTATATTTGCATATATATATATTTCTATAGGTATGCGGCTTATACGGACCCTGGCTCTTACGGACCCTGGCTTTTACGGACCACCGGCTGATACGGACCCTGGCTTATACGGACCCTGGCTCATACGGACCTCAATTCAAATATGCAATTTTCAAACTTATATTTATGAATTTAATATATAATTATGATTGTCTTGTCACACATATATCTGTATTAATTGAGAATTTCGGTGATTTTCAAACTTATATTTATGAATTTAACCGATTTTTTCGGTGATTTTCAAACTTATATATATGAATTTAATATATAATTATGATTGTCTTTTCACACATATATCTGTATTAATTGAGAATGTCGGTGATGTTCTGGCTTGAAAAAAGCATTTATTGAATCGTGTTAATTAATCTTTTCACCGTTGTATAATCACTCGTGTGTGATCCCTTTATATTGTTTTATAAACAGACACGCGATGATGAATGGTCAGTGAATGGTGATCAGGATGAATCCACTGAGTTTGATTTGTTATGAAAACATGTTAGTAAAAACACAACTTGTTTCAACTGATTTATTGTCAGTTGTATAAACACTCGTATGTTATGTGTCCGCCATTGTCCGTTGTATAAACACTTATATTGTTTTATAAACAGACACGCGATGATGAATGGTCAGTGAATGGTGATCAGGATGAATCCACTGAGTTTGATTTGTTATGAAAACATGTTAGTAAAAACACAACTGGTATATATTCAACTGATTTATTGTTGACTGGCATAATTCTACAACGTCTAACTGTGCTTCATGTGGAGATACCATTCGGCTTCGTCATGGATATACTACTCGTCGATGAGGGTAACTGCCAGCAAACTACTGAAAGAAGCCGCCAAGCTGTACGCCCCAGTTTAAATAATGTTCGTCTGATCATATTTTTGTTATCTCAGTAAGTATGTTGTCAGTATTTGAATTTATTTAAATAAACATAAAAAATAAAATTGTATATTTTAATTGAGGTCCGTATAAGCCGAGGGTCCGTATAAGCCAGGGTCCGTATGAGCCGGAGGTCCGTATGAGCCAGGGTCCGTATCAGCCGGCATTCTTTCTATAAAGTGTTAAAGCTGATAGAATCTGTTCATACCTGTTTGTTGATGTAAGATGATAATCGATACAGCATACGAACAAACAAAGCAAATTCATTGCTTCTGATTGGTTGGGTATCTGGGTCACTGTAGTGAGTCATTGGAAACTTTCTCGCACCAGTAATCAACTGCAAAAAATTAAATAAATGTAAACTGATTTTATTCAATTTTGTTTGTTCAAATATACAATGTGAAAATGTTTAAAAGAAGCCTGGTTGGTAAGTCTTCACATAATTATTAAAAAATTATTAAGTCAATGATGATGTAGCACAAGTTCACTTGGCATTTACAAATTACAGTACGAATTGCTAGTTTGCAACACAAATAGCAAAAACAGAAACCTAAGATACGATGGTTAGAAATCAGACTCAAAAAGTGTAGAATTTGTATTCATTTAGAAGCCAGATTTTTTTAATATTATGACAAGTTTTAATTTTACTCATTCCAAAACACAACCGACTGAGAGAGGTGATCACAGTATTAACCCTTTACCCAACCGAAGGGCCCTGTGCCAATGCATTCTCTTATATATGCGAGTCGACCATAGGTCGCCTCGCATATATAAGAGAATGCATTGGCTTAACACATTAAAAATTATAAAATTGTTAAAGAATGTAAGAAAAAATGGTAAAAAGTGTTAAAAAAGGATTTTTTTTTAGGCCAATGCATTCTCTTATATATGCGAGGCGACCTATGGTCGACTCGCATATATAAGAGAATGCATTGGCACAGGGCATAACTGTAACCATCACAATGTGGTCAATGAGCCGGTTCCAATGATATCCATATTTGTATGGTTTTATTGAGACAGACCGAAGATATTTTAGGCTGTTGAAGCTTTATTTGGCCGGTTTTGGCCGGTTTGTTGGGTAAAGGGTTAACCAGTAGGAACAGCTCAAGTCATTCATATTACATGTAAAATTCCTTTTAAATCGTGAGGTCTATTATTCGTTGATTTGTGGGTTTGCTTGAGTACAAAATCAATAGGCAGGATGAAACATAATCGATTGATATTAAATATTAATCTTTTATCGAAGACATTATTTCAATTCAATGAAAGGTCAATAGCTTTACCACACAGGTTACATAAAACATTAAATGACTACATCATCAGTGTGAGAAATATGTTGGTGGCACTGATTGCCTGATGCCCTTCTGGCACCAGAATAACTGGAGAGCCAAATTCTAAATAATGACCACTCAAAGAAGTCATAAACCTGCTATTATATGGCCCGATCATATGCATAAATATGATGCCCATTTAACGAGAAACCACAAATTTATGCTGACGAAATCCATTCACAGTATTTTGTACCTTCAACAAAAAGACACAAGAAGATTAAATGATGATGAAAAAAGTTTAAATATAAAGTACTATTCCATACCTGATGTCGACCGAGAGGAGTTAGTCTGGGTCCATCATCTGTATATTCACAATCTGGTGATGAAGGCGATGAAAGAATAGATGACTGGTCGTGGCAGAAAGTTGATGAGTTAGCGATATCTGGTGATGAGTACATATCGCCAGGGGACATAGCAGGCTGTAAAAGATAAATTTTATACTTCATATTTACCGTTTACATAGTCAGATGTTAAATAGGTAGGATAATATAATTATGTTGTGAATACGGTGACAACACGCTTCGTTAAAGTCACGTGGAACACTCTGTTTGGCGATCAAATGGAAATTGAGACTAAAGCACTGACTAAAGTAGTTATTTTCATACATTTTTTTATCAAAATGGGTAGTCCAAGTCTGCTTGTACGTAAACCAGCGGAGATATTGGGATTTAAATATGCTGTTTATGTACGAGAACGTCCCGATACCATTCTATGACAGGGTTTACGCCCAGACTTGGCGGCTGGATTGGTTGACTATTTAACTCAATTTTACAAAACAAATCAATACATGATGCTATTTTTATCAGAAAGAGTGACATCTTATGGTCATAATGATGTATAATCATCTAACTTTCATGTTAAATTACGCATAGCATATTCCAGTTTATTAGGACTAACATCGATTTATTTACGTCTAAACTGAAAGCCGAAGTATTCCGAAGTGTATCGGCAACGTTCGGCTTCTATGCCAACAATCGAGTACACCCCAAAGTCACCCATAAACAATCGAAAACACCCTTACTCAAAATAATTAGGACATCGTGTGCCGTTAATATATTCCAACATCCTATCACTTTATGTCTTTATTTTTATTGTAAGTGGTCCTATATTACTTATTAGTTAAACGTTTATTACACGGAACGTCTTGCGATATATACTCAATTTCCAATTTACAAATTACTGGGTATATGCGATAGAATTAAATCAATGTACAACCACGTGGTGTTATTTATGTTTACCTTACGAGTGCTAGAATATTTTCACTGGAATATGCTGATGACACTTCATCAGGTCAATTGGTTTGCATACTTTTAAAAATTTGTAAACAATTCGGTAAACGTCTTTTTTCACATTAATTTACCACTTTCAATTGACAACTGATGTGGTGTTCAGTACAAATATCATGTCTTCCATGGAATAAACCCGTTTATTGTCGCAATTATGATATTTGATAACATTTATTTATGTGAGCTGGTCACTAGAGCTTTAACCCTGTCATAGGAATGGTATCAGGATGTTCTTGTATGTAAAACAGCATCTCGCAATCCCAATATCTTAGCTGGTTTAAGTACGAGCAGACTTGGACAACAAAATTGGGAGCATGCAACGTTATTCATATACTCTCATTTACAAAACCATTTGTTTACCAGTCATATATTCATCCCAAATTAAAGAGTCAATATTTACAATTTACGCAGTTCAGATGTGGTGTTTTCGGAAATTCTTAACCATTTCATGATGGGAGCTGCAATGGTGCAGCGTTAAAGATCCAGTGCATTCTCTTGTATATGCAAGCCTCACATAGGGAGCCTTGCATATATAATCTTGAATGCAATGGCTTACAAGGTCAAGGTAAATATTGTTAGGCCAATGTGTTCTCTTATATATGCGAGGCTCCCTATGGGAGAATCGCATATATTAGAGAATGAAATGGCACAGGGTTTTCACAAAATTTCAGGAAGCTTCAGTCATGGAAGGATTATGTACAATCGATTTGGTTGGAATTTTCGGCAATATTAATTGTTTGCCACATTATTCCAGTTGGCATCATGCCTTGATATTCACTCATCATGTTTATTCACTAAAATAAAGGCACAATATGTCTTGAAAGGCACGGGCGGCGATCGTGGAAGAAATATTCATATCTGTTCAAATCGCCACCAACAGAAGGAATATTAAAATACAATATTTTCCTAAAAAAGTTAAATATATATCTCCTAGAAGTATCTTGCCCACTGAACTATATGGTATATTATCCCAAGTAGGAGGGGTTAACTCTCTGAGTTGAAAATAACGTACGGAAATTCTATGGTACATATCTTCTGTCATGTTCATGACCCGTGTAATCACGTGGTTTCTGACACGTAGTGAAAGAATCGCCATATTTTTTATCCCCAGTAGGACATTCCTCGTGAGCGGGGTGGGTGCGAAACCCTGGGAGGGAGCTCAGCGTTCAGTGGGCAAGATACTTCTAGGAGATATATATTTTACTTTTTTAGGAAAATATTGTATCTCCGTCAAAGGTATCTTGCCCACTGAACTATATGGTAAAGCATAGAATTTTCTAACAGGTGGAGGCCACGAGGAAACAAAAACACCGCTATGCATCTGAATCAAAGAACTGGATTGACCTGATAACCTACAATATATACATACACATGCACAGACATATAGATATATATGTATATACATATATATATATATACACACATGCACAATAGGACCATAAGCCAATGTAATATTCCATCCTAAACTAATACCTGTCAGCACTCACAAACGAACAAAAAGTGGCCACTTAAAGAGTTTAAGACCCCTGCAAGTAAAGTAAATAGCTTCAGAAGACCTGGAGATGGATAGTCGGATACGACATTCGCATCGGAACTTAGGGCTAATAATGTATCAGCCGAGTACTTGCCGGGAAAGGTACGGGTAACACCATGGATAATGGACTCATCTATGTATGACTGGACAACAAAAGTGAAATCCATGTTGAGTTAGCACTGAAAGCAACCTGAAGACAAAATATATGTCATTCGTAACTATTACTGAAACACAGCGAGGTCGGAGATAAAGCATGTATGCTTGTTGATCTCTGATTCTTGAGTCCCAAATAGAGATGTAAATATTTACCCTATCGAGCACCCGAACCAGTCCAGAACACGTCTTAAAAAGTCAGGAAAATGAAAGGGCGAGAGTCATATACTAATCTAGTGATATGAATGACTATAGACATTCTCCAGCAAAGCCCGTGCCCATGAAAGAGCTGGATGGAACATGGAAAGAAACAAACCACTTCTAAAGCAAAAAGTTGAACACATCCCAACCCGAGAACAGTAAAATGGTTGAATACCTCTCAGGATGGTCGAACCCAGGTCGCCAAGTGTGCAGTCCGATGGCATATAACCACCCATCTCTGACGACGTTAAGCAGGGTACAAACTGACCGGCATCACAGGGCAAGTTGCTACCCAAATGCTAACAAAAGCCATGCAACTTGTATCCTATTTCCTCATTTGACTGTCCCAGGGTATGCCAACAGTCGTCCCGTAGTATCCGACTTGGAGTCCCTGTCAATAGTCCAGAAAGCCCACCAAATGCGGCCAATGGGTTCGATGGGTAGCCCCAACCCGCGATTTCTCAACAAAGCGTTTCTTATGGAGTACTCCTGAATCCTGTTGTACTTTCTTTTATGGAAATTAGTTGACTGTTTTGTCTGTACGTGCGCACAAAGTCAAGAGTGTGGTTGGTAAGTATGTGCTATATATTTTTTAATCTGCTACCAGTATAGTGTTGTTAACTACATATGATACATTGATTGTTGTTTTCTTTGAATTTTGTGACGTTTTTGATACCAATGTTCTGCCTTTAATAGGCCAGAAACGTTGCATTGTCTGCACAGAAAACGGATATTAAATCATTGACCGATTAAAATTATGGAAGACAAAGTCGGTTAAAACGAAACGAGTCAACCGATTCCGATATTATTATATTCGGAACAAACCGTCGTAATCTTTATGTGAATCGTTACATAATTTTCAACTATAAGCAAAGAAATAATGTTGTTTGTATAAAACAAAAACAAAACTGTTTTTGCTATACAAACTGCAACTTAGCTTCGTATTCTTTGTGAGAGATTCTTTTTGCACCCGTCCTGTGAGGAGGGAAAAAAAATATGGCGATTCTTTCACTACGTGTCAGAAACCACGTGATTACACGGGTCATGAACATGACAGAAGATATGTACCATAGAATATCCGTACGTTTTTTTCAACTCAGAGAGTTAACCCCTCCTACTTGGGATAATATACCATATAGTTCAGTGGGCAAGATACCTTTGACGGAGATATATATAGTTTTGTTCATACATGTATGCCAAACATAATCAGCGCGTAAATAGTATATTGTCCTCAAGACGTACGATTGTGGACGTAAACAACAGCCTGCTCGTGTTACAGAAGTTGTGCTTCTGTTTACATAACACAGCGCAATTCTATTGGTCAATCACACACAAATTATATAAACGCTCTTTATTATTTCCATATCAGGAAAACAGTAACAAATAACGCTCTTTTAATGTTTACCATATCCGGATCTAAACAAAAGCCAGGAAATGTAACTTTTTTGCTTTTGTTTACATAACAAAGGGAAAACAATTGACAATAACATACTGTTTATGCCATATTTCTGAATGGTATAAGAACAAAGTCTGTCTATATTTTACTATTATTTCTGTTTATGGCGGTTTTTGACGGAGGTGAATATTTTAACAGCATACCCACCGCCAACGCCGCCCATATCTTTAAACAGACATGGCTCATGAACATTCAATTTATTTCTGACCGAACTATCGATAGCGCTGAAAATGTGTTTCTTCTTCTCATCAGTAATAAGTCCCACATGTTTTTAGCTACCTTTTTTACTTAATCATTAAAGGTAATAACTGAGGAAATCTTGTTTTGTAATTTTTATCAACCCTGTGGGATAAAGTTATTTTGCGTATTTATAGACCTATTTTGATCCCCGGAACAGAAAAGAATAGGACAAAATAGAATTACAAGTACATATATAATAAAGTATAATTAAGTCTACTTTTTATATCCGAGGCTCAATAAAAACTTTTAGTGCCAAATCAATCTAGACTGTGGCACAATTCAGTGAATTTGGGAATATTTGCACACAACAGCATGAATAATTTATGCAAAACCACGAATAATTCACACATCAACCTAAATAATGCACAAAATACATACATCAAATGAAGCAGGAATGTCAAATATCGTTGACAGACTCTTGATAGCTTTATCCAGATAATGCTCTATGGTTCGCTTCTGTGATGACGAAACTTCTTGGAACCCAAATTCATTCTCTTGCATGAACCATGATGAAAAGTCAAACCATGATGTTTTCTTTGCTTTCTGTTCCTTCACTGACAACCGAGCAACTTTCAAATCATGAGTCATATTTTGAATCTATAATATGGAATTGGTAAAGATTACTACAGATTCGAGATTAATATAAATGGATTACCCACATCATTAGTTATCAAGCAAATGATCAACTGGTATATTCATTTAGAGCGGTATTATATTTTGATAAGTTTTGAATGTTCACATTCTGGTGCGTGAATTCATACTGACAGCAATATTTTATTGTCAAAGGCCCACTTAATTTTCGAACCCCCAGATCACATTATATAAAATATATGCCTCATTATATACCATTTGAAAGAGGAAGATCTAAAACATTGTCTTATCAACTTATCCGGTGTAATAAACTGTGAACATGTTGTTTTTGTTGAAGTATTGAAGTGTTTTCTGTGCTTAAGTTTCATATGGACTTAACTACAAAGATAATAATTTTCAATGGAAGGGGAATAAATCTTAGTTTGAATTTTTTTTGCAGTATGGGAGTGAGACAGGGGGAAATGTTTCTATGATTTAAGCTATTTTCTATTACTTAGAGATTCCAAATGGTGATGGATTATAGTTTTTTAATCATATTTTATGTCATAGATTGTTATTAAAACTGTATATCAAGGCACTATCAACAAGAGCATTGCTAGGACGTGGCAATATAGGCCCTTTAGCCATTTCGAATTGTACTACGGCAAAATAAAATAATAATTTGAACTTACATTTGAAGAATATCTGATATACCCCTAATTTCAATGCCAAAATGCGGTCAAATTTTAAGTCGAAAAATGGCCGCAACTTATTGAAAATAATTAGACAGAACCTATACTCAAACTTGGCCTTTAGTTTTAGCTGGGAAATACACATACTAGCTTTGGTTCAGATCAAATAATAAAAACTGGTGTTATCGGTCAGAAACCGAAATGTTATGAAATAGTCAAATTCTAAGTTGAAAAAGGGCCATAACTCATGTAAAAATAATTGGACGGAACCCATATTCAAAGTTGGACTGTATCATTAGCTGGGAAATACACATACCAACTTTGGTTCAGATCAAATAATCCAAACTGGAGTTATCGGTCGGAAACCAAAAATGTTAACAGACGTCAAATTTCAAGTAAAAAAAGCGCCGTAACTCATGTAAAAATATTTGGACAGCACCCATATTAGAACTCGGCCTGTACCTTTAGCTGGGAAATACACTCACTAACATTGGTTCAGATAAAATAATCCAAACTGGAGTTATCGGTCAGAAACCAAAATTTTTAACAGATGGTCAAATTCTGAGTCGAAAAAGGGCCGTAGATCATGTAAAAAATAATTGGACGGAACCCATATTTGAACTTGGCCTGTATCTTTAGCTGGGAAACACACATACCACCTTTGGTTCAGATCAAATAATCCAAACTGGAGTTATCGGAATCCAAAAATGTTAACGGACGTACAGACTGATGGACGGACTGATTACATAATACCTTTTTATACGACCAAATAATTGGTGACTCGAAAAATTAAATATGCCTTTAATTATTGTGATTGATGGTATACTCAGTTTTATTGAAAATGTTGATTTAGCTTCAGCTATCTTAAAAATGAGAAAACAGAAAGAAGAAACCGACAACCATATTTCTAAGAAAGTATTGCGTTTGATGATATTCTTAGTTATTATTAAGAATTTGTCCTAGCTTCAAGGATCCATACCTCAAAGCTGAGGGGTGAATTGATGAAATACTTACATCTGATGTCATTCTGTCCCCAAACAGAGGTACATACTGGAAGTGTGAAGCTTCCAAATCGGTCAATATCTGAGTTGCTACCATCTTGCCGGGATAACCGGACAGGTAGCTGGCTCCAATATCGGGCGAGTTTGTCAGAGGGAAGGAATAGCTAAACCGCTTCTCCTCAGCTGAAATTGGATGACAGGCGATAGATATATTTACATTATCACATAGAAATGTGATTGAATTACTTCTAATTAAAAAGAGTAGGACGTACGCAAATTTTTTCATGTATCCGAACCCCCATTTCCTTTCACCTGAGAAGATCCAAATCAAGAGAAGTATGTTCACTGGAATTTTATATTAACAAATTGAAATCATTGAATCCCGTAACTGCCAGTCCTGCATTCCAAAATTTGTGGATGGAAAGCCTGCCAGTAATAATGTCTCTTTCTATGCCAGTTTAGCGATCCAGCCGCAGTAGGCACTATCTTCAATGTCATCAATGCCACATGGTCATCGATCTCTACCACATTTCTATGTAAAGTTTAGAACTTGTAGTAATTTGTGCCCGTTTAGCATCAGGTACATTGGTTGTAACTTTACCCTCTTTGTTTTGTTTTGTTTTTTTTGCACAAAATAATTATTCACCCATTGAACACGCATTACTGTTTCCGTTCTCCGGTAGAGTAACTTCCATTTCTATATCCCATATTTTATAACAGTCGCAACTCCGAAATCTTTGTTTATTTTGACAACGTTCAATCCACGTAATACCACAAGGTTAGCTTCCTGCCAAAAACTTTTCCAGCTAACATCGGGAAATTTCCTGGCAAGATAGATTGTTATATGCTTGACTGTTTCGTTGCAAGATATACCATGCATGTAGACACAAAAAATAATAGTTTTACTTTGGTTCTGGGCTTTCAATACATATACATCATCAATCAAAAGCTGTATCACTGTTTTTAACAACCAGCCAGTTGAGTGGTAATTAAATCAGCCACTCTCTTTTTAAAAATTTACATTGTGTTGCATTATTGCTTTTAGATCAATAACTTGAGGTAAAAGAAACACACTCTGTTTTAAGATTAAATGTTCCAGCCTTTTGTCTCTCAGGTGCAAGGAAATGGCTACTTTTCATTGACAACAATCAAAATCTTCTGCGTTATGAGTTTCCCAAATGGCCTCATTTATTTTCCCCTTGTGGAAACCCTGTATAAGCAGTATGTAAAACACTGGATTACGATGGTTCTCAGCCATATCTGCTATGCTATTAGTCCAAGTCTTCTCGTACTAAAACTAGCTAAGATTTTGGGATGGAGAGATGCTAGTGTTTAGTCCGAGAACGCGCGCATAGCCGTCTTATGACACGAGTTAAGCGTTAATGACCCGCTCAAATAAAACCACAATTATATGAAATAAAATATCACAATTGCGACAATAAAAGATATTTTCCGCAGAAGACATGCTATTTGATCTGAACCCCACATCAGTTGTGAATTGAAAGCGGTAATTTAATGCGAAAAGAGACATTTACTGCAATGTTTACAAATTTTTTAAAGTATGGGAACTCAGTTGACATCGCGAAATGTGTTCGGCATTTTCCGTTGAAAATATTCCGTAGATTTTCAACTGACAACGCAAATTACGATGAATTCTCCATTGTAATCGCAATTATGTGTGTCAATAAAAAAAAAAAAAATAGATTAATTAAACATTGAAGATATAAATGTAATACATTAAATAAATTACGGGGAATTACAACCCTCTCAAAGTTTAAAACAGTGTAAACACAACGAACATTAGAATAAATAATATGGTGCTACATTTCCCACATTTGGTGGACTTCAGCGAAATTAAGATATATACTAAGCGAACAGAGCAATATACTGCTCTTGTTAAGCACACAAAAAATCAAACAAAATTTGTATAAATTTTTAACCTTAAGTTTGAAAAGTCCCACTAAAACGGAAGAACTATATTTCGAAACTGTGTGATTCGGTTCTCCGATTATTTTATCAACACAAAAGTCAAAATGCACATGGATGAAAATCACACGCATGGCAAGTCAGACACAAGAGTTCTAATTTGCTCCAATTTTGACAAGTTGCTTGCGAAAATTGTCAACAAAACTACCTTTCTGATCCTCCATTATGTCATTAAGTTTTTAGTGCGGGAATTGTTCTCAAAGCACATTGGAAACTGGACTTTGCGGCGATCGGTTTTCACCATTTTGTTCGGAAAACCCCGCGCTATATATAGAAACGGAAACTAGAATACTCAGAACAAACACCGGACAATGCCGAAGTTCTTCGGAACCTGAGTTCGGCTTTCAGTTAAGTAAACAAACAGAAAAAACAACGATGTTTGTGGCAATCAACCGGAATATTCTATGTGTAATTTAACATTAAAGTTAGATTATTATACACCATTCTGACCATAAGATGTCACTCTTTCCGACGTATATAGCATCATGTATTGCTTTGTTAGGTAAATTGAGTAAAATACACCACAGATTCCCGCCACAGATCCTGGGCGTAACTCGTGTCATAAGAAGGCTATGCGCGCGATCTCGGACTAAACACTAGCATATCTCCATCCCAAAATCTTAGCTAGTTTTAGTACGAGAAGACTTGGACTACTATGCTATCTGTCAAAAATATAGTACCTTCACCAAGGGCATCCAAATGGGCGTGATGTTTCACTTCAATGTTATGTTAAGTCGGCTTATGTTTTTGAGGTTGCTGAGTGGGTGATGCATTTGTGGGGCTTGTTTTTGCATTGGAGTGATCCATTGGTAGCACGATGGTGCAGACCTCATTCAGTTATTATATGTATATGACATCATTATGCTGATGTTTGACATCGTTATTATATTACGTTCTTTAAATTGTTTGCATTTGAGAATATTTTTTATATAAATGTTGCCCATATCAACTCATTCAGTTGTTCTAGAGTTTTATTAAAGTGTTGAATAACATTAGAATGAGATACTTCAATTAAATACTTAAGTTAATATAATATTTGCAAAATTATATAGACATACCTATTTTAATCCAGTTGGCAAGATATGGCAAATTGAAAACCTGAAATACAATGAAAGTGTCAATGACATTGTAGCTGAACTTAGAGAGGAGATAATTTCATGTGTTACAGTCAATGGAGCTAATAGGAATGCGGAAAGTTGAATAGTAGTAATATTAGATATTAACATGAAGAGATATATATAAAGTAAATCCAAGATGGTCACTGGAGGCCATGTTTTTCAATGAAATTAAAAAACATTTGATAGTTTGGTGATGATCAGATGAGGGAAGTGGACGGTAGGGCATGCTAAAGGATTTAGTCATGCAAAGAGTAAAATCCAAGATGGCCACTGGCAGCCATGTTTTTCAACGGAAAACTTTGATGACTCACATTTAGAGGTCACCCCGATGATCCATATGAAGTTTGGTGATGATCAGATGAGGGATGTGGTCTGTAGGTTGTGCCCAAGGTTTAGTCATACAAAGAGTAAAATCCAAGATGGCTGCCGGCAGCCAGGTTTTATGACCACAAAATGACTCATTCCCATCTACATGTCTATGTTAACATCCATGACAAATTTCATGATGATCCATCCAAAGGTACGACCTGTATCCCATGCCAAAGGATTTAGTCTTGCAAAGAATAAAATCCAAGATGGCTGCCGGCAGCCATGTTTTATGGCTGAATGCCCCAAAATGACTCTTTCCCATTTACATGCCAATGTCAACAGACATGACAAATTTCATAATGATCCGACAATAGGTACGACCTGTAGCCCGTGCCAAAGAATTTAGTAATGCAAAGAGCAAAAGCCAAGACGGATGCCGGCGGCAATGTTTTATGGCCGATTGCCCCCAAAATGACTCGTTCCAATCTACATGTCAATATTAACATCGACAACAAATTTCATGATGATCAGACGAACACTCCGTGTAGCCCGTGGTAATGGATTGAACTTTGAAATCCAGGTTGGCCACTGGTGGCCATGTTTTTTGCCGAATGACCCCAAAATGACGCGTTCCCATCTACATGTCAATGTCAACAGCCATGACAAATTTCATAATGATCCGACTAAAGATACGACTTGTAGCCCATGCCAAAGGATTTAGTCATGCAAAGAGTAAAATACAAGATGGCTGTCGGCGGCCATATTTTATGGCCAAATTACCCTGAAATGACTTGTTTCCATCTACATGTCAGTGTTAATATCTATGATAAATTTCATGATGATCCGACCAAAGGTATGACCTGTAGCCAGTGCCAAGGAATATAGTCATGCAAAGAGTAAAATCCAAGATGGCTGCCGGTGAACATCTTTTTTGTCCGAATGACCTCAAAATGACTCGTTCCCATCTGCATGTCAATATTAACATCCACGTTAAATTTCATGATCATCAGACAAACAGTATGGCCTGTAGCCTGTGCTAATGGATTGAACTTTGAAATCCAAGATGGCCTCTGTTGGCCATGTTTTTTTGCTGAATGACCCCAAAATGACTCGTTCCCATCTACATGTCAATGTCAACAGCCATGACATATTTCATAATGATCCAACAAAAGGTACAACCTGTAGCCCGTGTTAATGGAAATTGTTGATGGACATCTCCACACACGAAGCACACACGGACGACAGATACCAACCCATGGCAATAGCTCAAACTTTACAAGTAAAGTTGAGCTAAAAATTCATTTCTAATAAGTTTTCTACATTCAGTTTATGAAATGAATACTGACATGCTTACATCTTTTTATTTCAGAAGACAAAAATATATTTCAAAATTGTTGAATAATATACTCTATATAGTCCTTTTAATTGGAAAATAGAGACTTATTATACTGACAGTGACTTTGGTGATTACAATCTAGAGTAAAAGGCTAATTAAACACACGTTCCAGAAAAGGAGACTTTTTGGGGTGTTAATCTTTTTCTTAGATTAAATTCTGGCAAATATCATTGGATTACAATTTTAACTGTATATTTTGTAACGTTATCTCACATCCACACATAGTTTTATTTGATCCAATTCATTTGACCTGAGTAAAAATTTGGATACCAAAAATTAAAAAATTTGGAAATCATGGCATTATAGGAAACCAAGTAATCTGAAACTCAAAAACACAAAGGGCATAACATAATATCAACCACCAAGGGTGCTTATACCTTAGGCAGGTGAATGACGTCATATATTTTTTTTCTATATCCATCAAAGATTTTTTAGATCGCAGGTATGAATTTTGGAGAAATTATCACGTGACTTCTGGTTAGCAACAGTGTGGAGATTGCAAAAAACGCGGAATTGGGAATGAAGCATCGCGATGAAAATGAAAGTAACTAATTCACAACTTACGAAGAATTCACATATGATTTAGGTCTATTAATTTCAATTAGACCAATTTCTTTGGTTAGCTTAATGAAAACGATAAATGAAGATGTCATGACACGGTTTCTGACTTCATTTTGGATCTGTGGGCCAGAATCCAGACAAGATTGCACAATCCACGACACGTCTTGTCAAGTTGGCATGGCATTTCCATCGTGATCACTGCGTGATGTTACATAAATGATTCTTAGCACTATGTCGCCGAAAAAAGGCAAATTTGAGGAACAGCATGTGTGGTTGTTCCACTACGTGTCACGTACGATTCATATTAGTTTCAGATTGGCTGCGGGGGCAGCAGTGTGAATTTGTAGACAGCTGTTAAGTTTCACAGACAGTGAGATTCCCGGATTGCCATAGGCAAAACTTCCAAAATACGGAAGACAACCAATTTCTCCCGCATGTGCAGATATCAAGAGTAATTCATATTCACCGTCATTCAGCACTAGGCAGTAATAATTGTGTTTCACAAGAACACATTTCAGAGGTGTAGAGATCTAGAGCAGACAAACAAATACAAGATTAACCCTTTCATGACTGGAGCTTCCTGACATTTTGTGAAAACTCTGTGCCATTGCATATATAAGAGAATGCATTGGGCTAACAATATTTATCTTGACCTTGTAAGCCAGTGCATTCTCTTAAATATGCAAGGCTCCCTTGGTACTCGCATATAAAAGAGAATGTAATGGCACAGGATCTTTAATGATGCAGCAAGCGCAGCTCCCATCATGATAGTGTTAAAAATAAAAAAAATTGATCAGTGGTTTCAAAATAGAATTACCCCTTTCTTTACTTAATGAGTTCTCACAATCAATTATAACAGTATATATTGGAATGGTTTATTGTCTATTGGGCGTTTTGATAAAACAAGTCAACCATTTCTATACTAAATAGATTCTTCCATTGGTTATAAATTTATATGTTGGAATGGTCTATCATTCATTTGGAGGGGTGTTCATGTAATAAAATCAGATGACAGACAGAAAAAACAGATAATACAAGAGCAGAATGATTCATTTTCATTGGTTTGAACATTTCCTAAGAGAACTAATCGTCAATGAGTATTTAGTAAAGAAAAGGTTAAGAAGACCAAGAGTATTCCTATTCGGTATAAAGTATACAAGATAACTCACCCGACCTACTCTGAATACCATATAAGAGCAATGTAAAGATGTCAAGTCCATTCTCACTATACGTGGGATGATCTCATGGAAAAACACTGTGTAGAACAGAAGATTGTCTTCAATAAATGGATACCTGAAATATTACTCAGACATGCCAGAAAAGCAAAGGGTTAAAGGGATGCCTGGGACGGGCAGCCTTCGTTGTAGATTATAATTTAGAAATAACAGTTATCAAATTATGATAATTTCCTCAAGAATATACTAATAGTAAGTATAGCATAATGATGATATAAATGCGATATTATTCACAAAACAAGTTTTGTGTCAGAGAAAATGCAGGTCCATGAAGTCGAGTGTTGTTTAGTTTCTCGCAAAAAGTGCAGTGAATTGTTTATAAGCAGAGTCACGATATTGTATCATTTCCTTATTTAGATTCGCGCACACTATACTCTGTAACTGTTGTAAATTTCTTTTGTACCACTAAAACTTGTTTGTTTCACATTTCAGCATTCTCAAAATTATCACTTCTACCAAGCATCCATACGCTTATTTAAAACATTTCGCAGCATGGCTACTCTACTTCGAAAAATTGCTTTACTCCTCTTTCCATGAACCGATCCCCACCATGCGACCAGCAAACTGGCTGGAAAATAGCTGCGCAAATGATGGATGTGTTAATTGATCCAAAATTTGAATTTTTTATTTTCAAAAAGCAAGGATTTCAGCATAATATTAACTCTTTGAACTCGATTAAAGAATATACGTGCATATAGGCCTGCCATTAATGAGGTGTCTGCATGCGTACTCCTTTGTCACCCTTCTTTTTGTGAGACATGGGGATTTGTTGCCGCTCTCGACCTGGAATGTCACCCTCAGGTGACATTCCAGGTCTTGAGGGGGCGACATAGCCCTGCGTCTCATTCAATCGCGGGCGACAACTGTATATTATAATATTATAATATGTTTTCACCATAAAATGATACATGCTGTAGTTTAGTTTGTTAAAACTGCCATATTATGAGCCATATGTGCATTACTTCAATTTTGGGTAATGTCCCTAGCAACCATTACCACCACTGTAAGTATAAAATAAGGTCCACAATATCAACAACTATTATAATTGTTTCACCATAAGATCCTACATGGTGTAGCTTAATTTGTTAAAACTTCCATAATATCAGTCATATGTATATTTTTCAATTTTGGGTATGTCCCTGGCAACCGCTACCACCCCTGTAAGTAAAATATATAGTAATTATCCTGTAAGATCCATACTAACAACAAATATTATAATTGTTTTCACCATAAAATGTATAGTGTGTTACAACTGCCATAATATTAGTCATATTATTTGACGTTGGGTAGTTGCCTAGCAACAGTTGTTAAGGAAGGACCTGCTGCCATTGCCTTCATATCTGAAAATGATCAGTAGTGCATGAGAAACATATGTGCCAAGTTTAATGCTTATATCACCTTTTGCACAATTGTTACACCAAGCGCCTGGACTATATGAAGTTTGGTGGCGACCGGATGAGGGATGTGGCCTGTAGTGTGTGCCAAAGGATTTAGTCATGCAAAGAGAAAAATCCAAGATGGCTGCTGGTGGCCATGTTATTCAACCAAATTCAGAAAAAAATTATACCTTCGGAGAGGTCAACCTGACAATACATATGAAGTTTGGTGACAATTGGATGAGGGATATGGCCTGTAGGGGTGCCAAACAAAATTGTTGACAGACGCATGGACAAACAATTGCCCCAACGCATTGGAAACGGATGCCAACCCATGGCAATAGCTCAAACTTGAATTTGTCAAGTTGAGCTAAAAATGGTCCACACAAATATTGGCCTGGATTTTGTGGTAGTAACATACATACAAATTTTCAATCAACTTAGTTCAATAGAACTAAAAAAAACAACGGGCATATCAAAACATTACTGACCATCTCTCGCTAATAGCTGTTATGTTTGTATCGCTTTCCTGTTTCAAAGCAGATCCTTGTGATAGGACAGACCCAGTATACCTCCATGGTTGGATATAGCTCAGCCATGTCTCCATAACCTGCAAGAGTACAATAAGTGACCTATACATCAGGGACAAGCCTATAGGGTGACTTGGGAGATATCTTCTCCCTAAAAATGAAAATATGATTATCAAATTGTAGTTTTATGAGTAACAAAGACTTATTCAAACCAGATACCATTAGGATTCCAATCCAGCGTGTCCCTTTAAATCGCAATATATAAATATAGAAGCACTTTTCGTTATGCGCATGCGCAACGAAACTTCTGGATTCTAACTCTCGTGGAACGAGATCCCACGTGCTATTCCATCTTCAATTGGCGTCAAAACATCAAACGATGGTGAAAACACCGAGTTATATTAAGTTCATAACAAAGTATAACAATCGGCGGGGAGGAAGGGTGGGCTGGTATCTGGTTTGAATAAGTCTTTGTTACTCATAAAACTACAATTTGATAATCAAATTTTCATTTTTATTTCGAAACGACTTATTCAAACCAGATACCATTAGGATTCTACCAGATTTCGTAGCAATAAACACTCTACTTATCTGGAGGTGGGCTTAATCAAACATGCATCAAATACACTCACTATTAGTGATTTTCCCCCACTAATAGCACCAGTGACTACCACTGATTCTTGATGTATGTTCACTATAATTCCCATAGAGACCATTAACGTATGTATAATATTAAGGACGCATCTACAATATCTCTTAGGATAACCATTTGTGTTAATTCGCCGAAAGAGAGTACAAGATGTATTAAACGTCCATATTGGTTAGGAGACAAAACACCAAACGTCTCATAACAATGCAAGGTACATATATCAGAATGATACCTTACATAAGACTATAATAAACCGATAGACTTATACATGGATTAGATATGTATACACAGATTACATGTATATATAACTATGCGCAAGATATAAACAGGTACCTGTATATGATCAGCTGTAACATTGCGCAGTCCACATGCAGATGAATGTGACCAAAATAATCAAATATAATAATCCGAAAGTCAATACAGGTTTAAGCTTGAAAAGGACCCAGTGACTTTCTTGTGGCTATAATTAAATTGGACAAGTAGATTCACTTGACAAGCATTGAGAAACTGTTGGAGAGTATGACCTAAATAAGGTACACGAGATGGAGAATATCCTTTTATCACAGATACCGGATGGTGTGGTTAGTCTCTTCAAAATAGAGCTGGAGACATACAACAAACCATATATAAAAAGTTGTAACTGAACATGATTAAAACTTATGCCAACTTAGTGTGATCGAGACGGATGACACTTAGTTGCCTCCCGACAAGAACGAACAGGTCGACGTTGAGCAAGATGTGTTCAGAACATAGACATCGGAATAAAGATCGGTCCAGTTCAGTGAAATTATGTTGATGAAGTTGATACCTCGATTCTGGATTGCCATGAAGTTTGCGATCCACACGAAGGGCCTGTAAATCACGGTATCGGCGAAACGAGGTGATGACTATGAAGCCACAAGTTTTCTATGGCAATAAGGTCAATGATGCAACCCACAACGGCACAATTGACGTTGATATGGGTAATTGAATTTTTCGTAAACGATAAATAATGGCCATGATGGTAACAATGATTGTAAGAGGACGCCTACATAAACCCCATTTAAACAAGTGGATGAAGACGGTGTGTACCGGGAGACCTCCGGTATATGTTACATGGATGTAAGGCAAAACTTGATGACTTCATGAACCAAGAACTCACAAATGTGAGTATTTCAAACCTGCCAAAATTGAGATGAGGTAGGGAATCAGAACAGCCTACCCACGACGCTCCAAAGTTAAGTCCTGAATCAATATGTTGATAAATACACCAACGATTGAATTGTGTAGCAGCAGTTGTAATTTCTGCGGGAGCCATGTTACCATGATCAGGTTGTGATATGCATTGAAAGAATTTATTTGAAAGTTGTTGGCTGAGATGGTCGCAACACCCAGTTCTGATTCTGAGATAAGAGACCTGGTAAAATTCAGTACTTAAGATGATAGGTCGGTGTAATCAGAAGTTGAAATAGTTGGGTATGTCAATACTGACGATGTCAACTGGGAGCAAGCACTATTATTGTGCAAGTTGTCCGTGGAATATATGTGAGGACCTGTGGTCTCAACTGTATTGGTGAATATGCATATGCCATCAGATTGTCCTATCGATAGATTGAGTATAACAACCACTCAAGTTTGAGGTTGTGATGTCCACGAACAATTATGCACTCATTTCTCGTTCATCAATGATAGGCAGAACGATCCCGGGAATCTTTCAAATTTGAAAGATCGCCGAGACTACCTGATCGAATTCCCATCAGTGGGACGATAATGATGATGACTAAAGTAATCTTCTACCTGGTAGTGAAGACGTTTCCTGCTACATGAGCTGATGTTAGAAGACAGTTGTGTCTTAAAGTTGTACGGTATAGGCAGACGACACAACCATACACATTCCGTCCCACCCGGCTGGTGGATATTCTGGGTGACTGACGGACTGCTAGGCGCCTAGTGAAGTAGAACGAACTTGTGTTACTTGACAAATAAAAAGTTGAGAATAAAAGCAGGAACCTGCTCAAGACTGCAGTCATTTTTAGTCAGTGATATGTTGACATTTCTCCACTGGTCACCAGTGGTTTTGACTAATTTGTTGACCCATATAACAACCCCATCGCCAAGTCCGAGATGGAGCGGTTATTGATAAGATTCTTGTTACCGAAAGAGCGGTACCCGATAAATGTTGTTAAATGTAAAGTCGGAGAGAGGCCTGGACAAAAATTGTGACATGCAGGCCTTAAAACCCAGAAAGTTTTGAGAATCAAATATACTTCCGATAGTGAAACAATTGCTTTCATGAAAATCAAACTAAGAATCAAGATTCTTGTTCTCACCAGAATTCGAGCCCCGATCTGATACAGAGGGATGCTTGTGGCAAGGAGATAATATTGGAGAAGATGTAACTGAATCGGTCGCATTCGGAAACATAATTGTGGTACGACATCAGTGTCAAGAGATAACCCCGAGAAAGCGAATGTATTCCCGGATTGTAACCTTCTGTTGAGACATTCAGTGTGTTCGTTCTTTCCTGGAACCAATATATATAAGCTACAGGTATGGTTGTCCCGGGTTATTACGGTATCGGAAGAATCAGGTTATCCGTAGTCGGAAATTATTTCCCAATATGTACACATGAACAAGTGACTTATCGGAATTACTGACGCGTTCGAGTAAATAGTGAATGATAAATTTAGGCAGATCCAATCTTCCAGAAAGGCTGCCAGGCTGATACCGAGAGTTCGAAAGAAGTCAATGCGACCGAGACGATGTGGCAAATACTCGGGTCTACCCCAAAGTAAAGTACTAGAAATTGCCACGAACAGGTTCGAAATCGTAAACTGATACAGTATACATGGGCATGTATGGACGGTGTGTTTTGAACATAACGGTACGTGAAAAAAGTAACACTGTAATTAAAGTGTTAGTACAAGTAAAGCAAATTATTGATACTGGATCATTGCAGCACCTCTGATCAGGTGTCCAGTTTGAAATGGTGAATAGTGAACTATATATTTATGGTTCATTATACTAGATGTACAACATATCGGTCCCTTTTTTTTATACTGGGAACCGTGGACGGTAAAACCCAGTCGATAGAGACGTAACCGGTTCTATTGTGAATTTTCCGTGCCACCAATTGTCGATGTTCACTCGAGTTGGTCGGATTCAAGAAATCGAGGAAGTCCAATCAGTAACCCCAGGTCAGAGTGCGCAATACCTTGAGTTAACCTTTCCCTATCAGCTTGTTGATAAGAAATTAATCTAGACATGTATTGAAATATTACTGTTGCCTAGAATTCGATTATGATGTTACAAAGTACGGTACGGTAACCTTCATAGAAATACTCCCAGATAGTGGAAGGTTAGAAGCATTGACGTTTAACGACGTCATCAAGTTCAGTGTCTGACAGAGCTCGGCATATTGACACACCGTGTGTCAGAGAGCCCCAGCCGTATTTGACATACTAAATGACCTTGATCTGATGACCACAGTCATCCTCTGGTGATCTCAAGAAGTCATACATGCCAAAGTTAACTACGTACCTGTTGTCGGTTGTTGGATGTCGAAAGTCATCGGCTCAACCGAACAATATCTATAAAGTTATAGAAGTACCCCATTCTCTTCAAACGATTGAGAGTACGGCACTGTCCGAAATTCTTCTGTGTCATGACCCATGCGCGGGAAATTAAATGCAACAGAATTGACATTGTACGAAGTCACAGAAATAGTAGTTTTGGTCAGGTCTACATGAATGCCTCAAAACTTTGTATGCACGTAATGATTGGAAATTAGTTTCGTGCTTTCCTGTATCATGACAGATTGGTACATTTGGACAATATGTCAGTGTCTACATTATCCTCCGACAGTTGCACCATACAACAAGCGAATCATCTGTCGATAAATATGGTGATGATTTATACACTAAGAAGATGACAAGAGTCCTCAGGTCCTGGTCCTTCCCTGTGTGAGGTAATCTCATTAGTACTCCGATAGAAGTTATGGGACTTGCAAAAAATGCAAAAGAAATTGTATCAAACTTCAGAGTCAGAATTGTCATTTCATCAGATATCTGCTGAGACTCGTACTCATATACCGGGTCTTCCCCGATTGAGTCAGGACTCGTGTTCATCTCATCTCCGAGGTGAGATTTCATGTTTCAAATCGGAAGATTGCTGTGACAATTAACTGTCGTGAAACGGTCGTTAATTCTTTTAAAAACACGTTTCAACTTCAAGTTTCATCTCTGATTCTGAAACCGGAAGTGAAGGGAGAATAAACTCAGAATTGCATCGTTCAAATCTGAAGTATGCTGTGACGACGAACTGTTGCGAAAGTTCGTTCATTATTGCCACGTTTCAAGCAGTTCGGATTTAGTTCCATTGCTTTAATAATAGCATGTTAAAAACACTAATTCCGTTTCAAAATAACGGAGCAAGTCAAATTGCGATGTTTCTGGCGGACGCCGAAAATTGAAGATGGAATAGCATGTTGAATCTCGTTCCACGAGAGTTAGAATCCAGAAGTTTCGTTGCGCATGCGCATAACGAAAAGTGCTTCTATATTTATATATTGCGATTTAAAGGGACACGCTGGATTGGAATCCTAATGGTATCTGGTTTGAATAAGTTGTTACGAAATAAAATGAGCCACCTCTCAAGCTGACATCTCCATATTTTTGTCCCAGGGAGAAGTTACTTCTCTGTCATATACCAGTATGCATATGTCCCAAAAGATTACTTCAAGTATATTAACTGATTATAATGATGCTCTTACTCACTATAATGGTTTCATTAATGGGCTATTGTGTTCCATAATACTTATTGGATCATAGAAGGGTGATGTTGGAGTGTAAATTGAACTTCAGCCATTGTTGCTTCTCCCTAATAACAGTCCACTTCTCCCTAATAACAGTCCACTTCTCCCTGATAACAGTCCACTTCTCCCTGATAACAGTCCACTTCTCCCTATGTAGAACAATTGTTACAGATGGGTCACCTGACCAGAGGAATGTCAATGAGATGGGCGAATACAGGCTGAGAATCAAGCACAACTTACTTAATTTTGACTTAAAAGGAGGTAATAAATTATATTATTAAAAAAGAGCATTTATTATCAGTCTATAAGATATGTGGGAAATTGGTGGTAAAACCATTGTATGATAGGAAGAGTATTAGTCAGAGGTTACATGTATGTCACGTAAATGGAATCAGGATAAAGGTGTTAGACTGTTATCTAAAACTGGCCACCAATTTTCCCACATATCTTCTGGAATGATAATAAATGCTTTTTATATTATCATATAATCTATTAGTCCCACTTTAAGTCATCTGAGCTCAAAGGTAAGTAAAATAATGTTTTATTCTCAGATCAGCCATTTTTAATGGATGGAACATGAGAAGATGCACCTATCCCATGCCATATGTAACAATTTTCCAACATAATGAATGCTCTTTATTGTTCGTATATGCCCCTTTAAGATGACTGAGGTCAACAGCATCTATCTCATGACACTCTATGGGTCAATTTATCTATGTGTTTCAATTTTCAGACCAGATTGCAACAATTTTGAGTATATAATTAATTATTTAATGTAATTAATTATTAGTGCCCTTTTATTACGCATATGTCCAGCCATTTCTCTATAAACAAATCAGTAGACAAAAGCCAATTGTGACAGCCTTTCAAGTTTGCCACTGTGTGTCGCTGGTTGGCCCTCATGTGACGTCACGTGAAGGAAGATTAATCCATAATGTAATATTTAATCGCATGAATCGGCATAACTTCACTGGTTTCCGGATGATAACTCAAGCTGATTACAATATGAGTCGGCATCGGCTGGCCTATCACAAAAATCTTTTCGGTAATGTGCTCAGTGGTCCACTGGTCATCGATAATGACTGAGTAAAATTATAACGGTGCAGTCCTTTAAGTTAAACTTTTAATTTTTTAAATAATATTCTATTTTTTTGTTAAATTGAGCAAGGACTTCAATAAAAATAAAAGGTCAGCCGACCCCAGTGTCCCCCGAAAACGTGGCAAGTCGACGCCGCTTTGTTAAAGAAATTAAAAAAAATGTTGAAATGTTCCAAAGGGTCAAAAGGTCAAAAGGGTTAATAATTCCATAAAGAAATAATTTTTCCGTCATCTATATACATGTTACACATCTCCAATATGTGGGTAACAATACTCTGAAGTTTCAAATATCTACGATCAAAACTGCAGGAGGAGTTGATTACACCATGAATGTACTCTCATACAGAAAATTAAAAAAAATGGTTTTCAAAGTCGAAAGGCCCATAACTCTGGGAAAAATCATTGGATCAAACTCAAATTCGAACTTGACCTGTATTTTGATATCAATGACTCACAAAATTTTTCAACAGTCCAAACTTGAGTTATCATCCGGAAACCAAAGTAAAATTGAATTTTCTAAGTCGAAAAAAGTCTATAACTCTAGGAAAAATCTTCGGATCAAACTCAAGTTCGAACTCAACATGTATCTTGATATGACTGATCCACATAAAAATGGTATTTGCAGTTAAAGGATCCAAACTTGAGATATCATCCGGAAACTGAAAAAGTGAGAAATTTTCTAAGCAAAAAAAAAGTTGAAAAAAGGGAAATAACTCCATAAAAGAACATCGGATCAAATCCAGAATTGCAGAGCACCTGTGTTCTTGGTTGAGACACCTACATACCAAGTTTCAATCAAATCGGATGATCATTACTGGTGTTATAACTCCGGACGGACAGAACTCCGGACGGACGGACGGACGCGGCTGATTACAATAGTTTTTCGGGGGACAAAAAAAGGGCCAAACTCCTTTAAAAATAAATCGGATCATACCCATATTCCAAGTTGATCTGTATTTTGGGCTGAGAAACTCACATACCAAATTTGGTTCTGATCAGATAAAAAACATTTTGAGTTATCGCATATGTAAAGTGTCAACGACGGACGGCGAGTACTATGGTATGGGTACATATAAAATTGGCTATATAGAGATTTTAGGTCTAGACTTTACCTACCAATTTGAAATCCGTATCCAGAGGCCATCTGTCAAAAGAGTGGCGGAAAAATGCATACATCTTTTTTTGAAAAATCTGCGGTACAACATTTCTGAAATCAGAAACATGAAAATTGTTAAACAAATATTAGGCCTTCCAAAGTTAATTGTTTCTCCGAGAATTTATATTTCACATCACTGAGGGAGGTTTATATTTTTATGTTTTATCCCAAACTGCAAGAAGGAAGATTCGAAAGTATCTCAGTCAATAAAGTTATAACAAAAGCATCGCTAGGGCATGGCAAAATACGCCCTTTAGCCATTTCGAATTGTACTATCGCAAAATAAGATAATACTTTGAGCTTACATTTGAAGAAAATCTGATATACCCCTAATTTCAATGCCAAAATGTGGTCAAATTCTAAGTCGAAAAATGGCCATAACTCATGTAAAAATAATTAGACAGAACCTATATTCAAACTTGGCCTGTAGTTTTAGCTGGGAAATACACATACGGACGGACGGATGGACAGACAGGACAGACAGATGGACGGACAGACTGATAACATAATACGACCTTTTTTCAAAAAGGGCGTATAAAAAGGTATTAAAGGTACTCAATCTGATCAGACGGTCCCCATATCATCAAGTTACAACAACAACATTTCTTCAAAATACGCTTTTGTTATTAGAATCGATTAAGTACAACAAAATAATACTAACCGCTGTCAACTATGGTATAAAATTTCCCAAAAAATGTTATTTATTAACATGTATTTCAACGAAATATGGCCGTATTATCATTTGAATATCACAAAATTTGGCCTTATTACCATTTGATTTTAGAGTAATCCTTCTTCGTCTGCAATTCTGTCTGAGACTGTGGATTTGATGGCTCTTTTCTGGCCACAAATTATTCCACATTTCAAGAAATAACAAATTTAAAAAATTGATATCTGATCATTCTGAGCTTTGATGGGTGGGTTCCATATTTTTTGCTCCCGAAGCCAAAGAAATAGTAATTTGGGAGTGTTATTTCGGATTTTGCATCTTTAAATTCACATCGAAGTTAAATAATTTTAGACTAATGTTTGTAAGAATATACAGCCATCATCCCCTTTCGTCTGATCGATTTAACATTTGACCTAAATTTCCAATTAGTACCAAATTAGTAATACATTGAAATATACACAAAAAATGCATAGTCGTAAACGATATCTGTAGAAAGTCTGCACCAAAATTGGCAAAATCAAATGAAATTTAAGCTTTGCTATAGAATGATATGAGACATAAGCATATAGTACTTGGTCAAATGTGTAGTTCATAGTGTCCGTTTCTCACAATATTAGTCATAGCTGGTTCCAATCAAGTGATGAAACACGAATAGTTTGAGTTTTATCACAAGACTGAATGGTGGTATACTATGAACGCAATTAATCAAAACACTGAGGAGTACCAATCGACTATCTTCAATTCAATAAAATATAAAGTTTACCAAATTTCGGAAACATAAACAAGTATCTATACCATAAGGGTATGCATTTAGGATTCTGCACTACATACTCTGTGACAGAGCCTGAATTATACCTGGACATTATATTTGGTTATAATCACCAAAGGCATATAGATACCCGAAAGGTACTACGTTTTCTGCAGCCGCATCAACTTGTTTATCCCTTCTGTCTATCTGCTGTACAAACAATCGCAAATAACAACAGTGACCTGATGGGCGACTCTCAAATAACACCTTTAAACGCCGATCACCTGATATTCAGCACAAATATGAGGGGATATTGGTAAGATATTTTCAAACAAAAATATACTGCAAACTAATATTGATCATTGCATGGTAGTAGCATTCTCGAGTTGTAAAGTGAGGTCTGAGGGAATTTAAACAAACTTTTCTGACAAGAAACCGACTTGACAGCAGCATGAAAATTGTTTTTACATAAAATGCACTATGTACCTTTTCTTTGATCTGGTGAGATGGGTGCTAATTTATTGAAGAGATCAGTGTTTCAATACAGTGTTTGTTATCACGGAAAGTGCTAAAAATTTCGAGTTGTAAAGTGAGGTCTGAGGGAATTTAAACAAACTTTTCTGACAAGAAACAGACTTGACAGCAGCATGAAAATTGTTTTTACACAAAATGCACTATGTACCTTTTCTTTGATCTGGTGAGATGGATGCTAATTTATTGAAGAGATCAGTGTTTCAATACAGTGTTTGTTATCACGGAAAGTGTTAAAAACTTCGGAAACGTAAACAAGTATCTATACCATAAGGGTATGCATTTAGGATTCTGCATTAAATTCAATTGTTAATCATTATGCCGAATGAAACTACCACACACTGTGTGGTGAAACATTACTTTGTTTTTTTTTTGGCCCAACTGTTGGAGGTATTCAAAGCAGAAAACCAAAACTTTAAACACGTAAATTATTCAGATTGATGTTTTAGTGATATATGTACTTTTAACCCTTTGGCGAGTAGAACGACATATATGTCGTCTATCGGTTGAGGAGTAGAACGACATATATGTCGTTTCAGGAAGTGTTATTTTATGTAGACATAACTTCAATAAATCATCTGATTTATAAATGATTTGTATAGGAGTTATTTTTATTAATATATTGTCCCAAATGTATAAGTGCAATCGATTATGATAACACACGTAAACAAAAAATGCAGATAAATTAAAACAAATTATTGGGCCCTTTTGACCGAACTTGTTAATAATTATTGCTATGACGTTGACGTTAAATTTACTCATGACGTCATGTATATGACATTACAGATACTCTCCAAAGGGTTAAAGATATCGAACAATGAACTTGTATATTACCCATACACATTTGCACTCCTATGTGGTTGCTTTCGTCATGGCATGTCTTGGAGTTGCGGCCATTTTGACAGCCATTTCATGGCCGCTATTGTATTAAATTCTGTCCGTGTCACTCTATTCTAAACCCATAACATAATTTCACGCCTTTCATTTACTACCAACCGATCAACCATGAAATCGGCGCCAAAAACCTCCATCCCAAATTTGACTTTATAGTAGCAATGCTGTCTGACTTTGAGGCGCTCTAATACAATTTCCCCAGATTGGTTTTCTTGGATTTTGGATATAACAATTTCTTCCGGGTTTGGGTCAGAAATTGGCTAAATAGACTAGACTACTTGAGCATGTAAGAGTTTATCTTCATCATTCTTTAACCCTTTCATGATGGGAGCTGCACTGGTACAGCATTAAAGATCATGAACCAGTGCATTCTCTTATATATGCGAGTCTCCCATAGATCATTGTAAATATTGTTAGGCCAAATGTATTCTCTTATATATGCGAGGCTCCTTATGGGAGACTCGCATATATAAGAGAATTCATTGGCACAGTGTTTTCGCAAAATTTCAGGAAGCTCCAGTTAAGAACTTGGTTTGATTGTGGGACTCCTGTTGAGTGACTAAATAATGGACAGGGTTACCATTTAGAATAGATTGGCTCCCTAATGGCATGTATCATACATGTCAAATTTATTACTCTTTGTCTACTATGTACTGAGGCCAGTATGCTTATTTAGCTTTTCATAACTGAACCATCCATGATAATGCAAAAAATGACCACGGAATTTCATTTTGCACGAATTGTTGTTTGGGGCCTGAACATCACATTGGTATTATGTAGGACTATAATGCTTCTTTCTGCGACATGTAATGCTTTATAGAAAGGTAGATCAGGCATTTATCGGCCAATTTTGTTGCACCAGGACAAATTTTAAAGCAAATATTATTAGGTGAATTTTGGCGCACAAACCACCATGTGGCTTTAATCCCACACTTATTATCACCAGACATGGTAGTTTCTAGAGCTGAAACGATGCGGAACTTCACGATGCAATGCACATCACAATGTTTATGTTACGATGCGATGCACATCACGATACATAATTGTTAGTTGTCATTATTAATTAATTCAGCTTTCATTGCAGGAATCAAGTTGCACACTGCTTACGTGGCAACTGCAATCTGATTCCTGCAATTCGGAAGGGTAAAATTATCTACTTTATCCTTCTCATTGATAAAATTGATAAAGTCATGGTGGGAAATAAATCTGAGAAACTAAATAATTGATTGTTGGTAAATAGCAATTGATGAGTTTTAGATGCAAAAGTATACTTTTAGTAAATTGCGATGCATCACATCAGACATTGACGATGCGATGTTTAGAAAAAATTGAGATGCATTGAAATCACGATGAATTGATGCAGCCCTAGTAGTTTCACAGGAATTAGTCATGTTTGTAACTGATGATGAGGGACCTCACCTTTTGAAATTATCCAGACTAGATGTGACTTGTGGTTGATAATTTGATATCAGGACTTCCGGACCAGCACTGTTTATGAAGAAATGTACTGTCTTTACTAAAACACGTATCAATTTGACCAGGTTGGCTGATGGCATGAAGTGTTCCTAAAACAACATAACAGAAGATCAATAACATATTGCAATGGTACAAACTGCTTGGTGTGGCTTCTAAGTTACAGCCTTTGAACTTTAGTTTCCAGTCATAACACATATATTTACACCAACCTAATATTCAGGCCTCACATTAAGGTAAGGACATTTGCAGAATGAGGTCCCCAGAGGGTGAATTTAGTGATGTTACCCCACACAGCGGGCTAGAATCAACAAATTCATCCTCTGTGGACATAAAATCTGAATGACCTCATCTGCTATGGGAGATCTAGATACAGATTTTGGTTCCCAGATGGTGAAGATGGTGATGTGCACCCAATGGGCACCTCAATTATGCATTGTGTCGTCTGCCAATTTTGGGATAATCCAATATAGAGAAACTAAACTAAAAAAGAAAAAGAAACTTTCTAAAAAAAACTTGTTAATTCTGGTTAATTTGGTAATAAAGATACTTTCCAGAGGAGATGAGTCCTAAGCAGAATGAGGTCACGGAGGGTGAAGTTCACCCTCTGGAGACATTTACATTTGCAAATATCTGGCACCATAGTTTGAGGCCTGGTCATATTGCTTCCAATAACATTACGATAGTCACATCTCCTGAGTCAATTTGGTCATGAACCAATAACTATGTAGTCCACCATTGTTACGGATATCATCAGATATGGTTAGAGTTTAAACCTGGTTATAAACCACAAGACAACCAAAGATTGTGTGATTAAAAAGCATGTAATTAACAACGGGTATGAAACATTACTTCCAGTACAATTGCAGCTCCCACTAGAGCTGGGCGGTATTTCAATATATTGACTATAGTCGGTTTGGAAAAGAAAAACCGTATTGAAACCGTGTGTAAAATAAAAATTCAATATATTGTAACCGCAATTTTATCACCTCAAAAGACGGTTTCAAATTACAATCCAATACTGAGTTGAATACTTTAGCGGACCGCTGATTGAAAGCAGCCTTTATCGGTCGCTCCCATGTTATGTCTCTGTTGTATTCAATTGTAACCAATGATGCAATGGTTGTATTTTGGGCTGAAGTAGAGCGATGGAGTATCTTCTTCCGAATTCAACCTGATAGCGGTGTAACGTCACGAGCGATACTTCGTCCAAACTTTTCGACTCACGACTCGGCGGTATTTGTCGTTAAATTTTTTCTTAAAATTTGACTGACAAATCCGTGACATTCATTCAACTAGCCCGCCATTGAGTATTTGCAGATGCAGAATATGACCCGCAGGTGTTGGTTGAAGTATATCACTTGGGACGTTACCTCGCTACCATCAACCCCAATTTTAAATATAGTTGAGCTGCATTGTCTCCCTTCCGTTTCACCTTGCTATTATTATTTCATTATTATGATAATACATGAATAAAGTTCTCCCCCTTAACTAAATCCCGTGTTCAAAAGTTAATTAAAAATGTTCTGTAATTCATTGTGTGTGATAGACTGCAGGCAGCCCAGAATGAACCATCTTGGCCCAATTCTACTAGGTCCTCTATCAACCTATGAGCACGTGCTATGACGTCACGGGAATGTGAAACGCATGCTGAAATGTAAACAATGGAGTGATCAGGATAACTTGAGCCTGTAATTCACTCAATGTATTCCAGAATGCAGGAACTTTATATAATGGACACATGCCATTCTGAGAATAGTTTATCATTTACTGCCTGGCGATAGTGTGTAGAATTTTAATCCCTAATAACGAAAACCCGGAGTGTTATATCTCTCGTTTAAAATTTGATTTTACGTGATATTTTTCAATAGTAAAATAATATTCAATAAAACCGTATATCGCGGTGTTATTTTGGAAAAATCGCGGTTTTTAAAAACGTCAATACCGCCCAACCCTAGCTCCCACAAACAGTCAGCAGTTATCTACAGTGTATCAGCAGTCAACGAATATATATAGCCAGGGTTTCATTACCGCATTTAATCGTGGTGCCACAGCAGTCACAGAACTGTTGACTGCAGTGCAGTTATCGTTTTACTGCAGTTATAACCACATAATAGACCCAGTTACTGGGTCAATTAATTAAGGCAGTACAGCATGAGCTTACTATCAGTTATAACTTATGATTTTCTTAACGAAATGCTAACATTTGATACTTATGAATAGTTATATATTTTTTAGAATTACATTACTGGACCATAACACATCTGTTTTCTTGTTGATATATCCATACAAATACGCAGTCATAAACTCTTAATGCCCAATAAGTTGTCAGCAGGCAAATTTTGACTAAGTATTTTCATAGTATCATATATGTGAGATCATAAAACTTGGGACAATTTACCTCATAAATCCTCGGACAAAGGATCCATAGGGTGGACATATATTTCATCCATGTTTTAGGGGGTTAGTTCTCAAATGTTATATTAGCTCATAAGGAGTGTCTGGGCAAAATATTGAATTGCAATAATGAGATAAGCTCAAAAATCGGATAAGCCCGCAATGATGGGCTGGGCAATATAAGTACCCCCTAATTACCAAATGTTAACATAATATGTCTCAATTTTTTTAAATGGCCATATAATAATAATGAAATAAATCCTGAGTCCTGGTTTTTACTAGATAATTTTAAGGTAAATTTATTTAGTTAGCATAGGCACTAAAACAAAGTAAATTCCAGCCCGCAGAGCACAAACTGTAGCACATGTACATTTACAATGAACTGATAGTTGAGGGTTGTAAAATTGCAATAAAAAGCCACTCAGCCACAGAGTCCCCCATCACGGCAGATTCATTTGGAGTGGAGGCTTTATAGAAATATATTATATGGAATAAATACTGGTGCATACAAATAACTAAATCTGAAAAACTCTTATTAAATGTTGAAATATAACCTCAAATTGGCACAATCTCAACAAAGTTCTAAAAATACAAAAAAATTGACTGGAAAATAACAGACTCAAAACTCAAAATCGCAGGTTCCCATGTTGGTTGCAATATATGCCAAGTTTTAAAAAGTTTGACCAGAAAATGACAAAATACAGACTCGGACAAAGTTCCAGATGAACATACAGTTGGATGTTCGGATACACGAATGCACGTATGCACACACACACGGATGAGGGTCAATTACTATAGTCCTCCAATGGAATGTCGGGGGATAATCAGTCAATACGTGTATTGTCAAATAAGCAATATCTTGAAAATGACCATAATACTAAAAAAAAACATCTCAAACAACATCAAATGACATACAAACATGCTCAAGCTAAAATAAAAAAATTAAATGTGCATTGTGTCCGAAAAAATTGTTTCGCTTGGCAGAAAATGTTTTTTGTGACACTAGTTATTCAGATCAGTAAATAGTTGTCGTTTGGTAAATAATGGTCAGTCAGTGGGAAACATCATTCAGTGGGTAGATATATTAAAGAGTTGTTGATAGAAGTAAGGAAGATATTTCTTTTTGTCTTTTAGTGCTCATTATTTGTGCCAATGGTTCAGTTAACTGAGATTAACCCATTGGATACTAGAACATATAGGAATAATTGATATGTGTACATTAAACTGGTCAATTTTACAGTGCTAAATTAAGTTTTTGGAGTTTTCCCCTATTTCCGGCTAGTTCAAATCTTCAGATTTTCTTTAGTTTATGCTCTCATGTTGTAGACAAATGTCTTTTAAGTTGATTCGTAGTAAGATTTTATATATTCAGTTCATGTAACCTAGTGAATAATGAATTGTTATAGAGGTACTCTGTCAAAAAGATGGGGCGAATACAGGGGGGGGGGGTCGGAAAAAATTTCCAGGCACGTATGATGGGGTGGGTGGGTGTCTCTCGGGTCCGAAAAGCAGTTTTTTCCATGTTCAAATTTTGTTTCCATTTCTGCTATTGGGTCTTATTTTTATGTGTTTTGAACAGAAACAGGTCATATATAGATAATAGCAATGCTATACTATATATAGAGGTTATCAGAAGTTGGATCAGTTGCACAATGGCCAACAATAACCCAAATTCAACTTGATAGAACAAGAAACTGCGCTATTGATAAAAAATAAAATTTAATCAGGATTCCATCTACTGATACAACAAAATAAGAATAACTATTCAAAACTCAGCTGAAAATAAGCAATAAAATGAAAGGACACTTGACCATATGTGACATGGAAATAAAGATATAATAAATAATGGAATAAAATAGACTTTTGAAAACGTAAAACATAAAATCTTAACATATAAATTGAAGGCCAGCCGGGCCAGCTTGAACAATTTCAAATTGTTTTCCAAGTTAATGTGGATCAGCTTTTAATGTTAATCACAGTAACAAAGATTTTATCGTCACTGATATCGTGAGCAAAAAAGAAGTGAGATTGGGCTATCTATCCATATGTTATTCCCAATTATTACGAAGCCTAATACTTCAGGCAGTGGCTACCAGCATGCCATTACACGCTATAACATGTTTCCTCAGTTCTGGTTTCTGAGATGCCCCGAGAAGAGTCATACGGGTATATCATGGCTATAATGTTTGGAATAAGCATTATTCTTTGAACTGGGATGAACAGTTGTATTTCCACATGTGTTGATAAACAATTTGGTTCAAGCAATAAATCACATAGCAAATATCAAAATATAAAATAATCTGAAATGTGTTGTACCATGTAGTCTGTAGAATACTCAAATCTGATTATGTGACTAGATCATATGACTATATATTATGAAAATGAATGTTAATAAAAACTTTGGCATTCTGCCTATCGCTAGAATTGTGATTATGTTGAAACATTTCTTGATTAATGACACTTATATGATAAATTCAAATAGTATCGTTATCTTCATTATGCACTGTTCTATTAAAATATCGCGCAATAAACTATGACAGACGGTTCTCAGACAGTTGCCGCAAACTCAGTCAAACTCCTGTATTTTGAATTGTTCTTATACAATATTGCATTTTTATTTCATGGTTCATATATCTTCATGGTTAAAGCCTAATAATGCTGGATAATGCAGGATAATCAGGGATAATGGATAATCAGCTATTTGGTTGCTCAATTGATAATTTTCTCAAATTTAGGGGGGGTGGGTGTCCAAAACTGACCGGAAAAAAATTCCTGAAATGGAAAAAAAAGGGTGGGTGTCCAAAATTGCCTGGAAAAAAAGGCCGGAAACTGAAGAAATTGGGTGGGTGGGTGGTCCGAGGCCGGAAAAAAAAAAAATCATCATACGTGCCTGGAATTTTTTTCCGACCCCCCCCCCTGGCGAATATAGCATTTTGTGAACAGAAAATAGCATGAACGGTAAACAGTGGTAACTGTTTTCGTTATGAATGGTAAATAGCTATGTCGATAAATCACAATTTAAAGGAAATTTGAACAAGAAAACATGTCGTTGTAACAACAAATGTACCCCAATATGATTAGAACAACATATTCAAAGTTCATCAAATCTGTTAGATCAATATTTATGTCAGTTACGAACAGCAAGCTATATACTCCCCCTCCCCCAAACCCAGATGCTATAAAAATTCTGTTTTTTTTCTTTATATTTTAGGGAGCATTGCCACCACTAAAATTAATAGATTTGCTAAATTTGTATTCCTCGTTAAATTAGACGAACACATTTGTGTTATTTCAGTAAATACAGCTGCTGCATATGGTGCCCCTATCCTAGATACTTGACACTCAGCAATACAAAACATCGAAACATAATTATAACCAATTGAGTGGGATTTATCAAAGTATGGTCTGCACAAGTTCACAAAACAAGTATGTTCATGATACAAAATCTTGGAACGTCGACAGTGATTTCAGCATGGGGCTGCATGGCCATGCCATGTCTGATAAGCTCTTCCTGCCTCGGCACCCAGTGATGCACCCAGTGATGCATACACACTGTGAGATTGGTGCTTTTATTACAGGGAAGGCTTGGCATAGAAAGTTACAGTAAATATAGTCCAACTTTCCATTGCTGTAAACTAGCTTGTGACATATGTTGGAAGCTGGTAAAACCGGAATCTATTACAACCAATAACACAAGCTGGTTTTGCCTTGAATATGACTTCGTGCCCAAAAGTAATTAGGGAGTGTGAAACCAAATAATGAATCTGTATGGCATACCAGCAGTTAATTATTCTGTAAATGATTACTTTTGCTATATTTGGTTCTTTTTCACAAAATAACTCTTGCTATTAAAGGGGTTGAAATTCTTTCTTCAAATGCTATTTACCATCCATAACACTTATCAAGAATGCTGTAATCTGAATATTGTTTTTGAAACAATACCACTGAACAAGTTCATTTTTCAATGAAGATATGATTTTGCATAATGTTACTATGAATCATCTCGGAAGGCATTTGTCTACAACACAAAATGTTTCGCAATAGAAACAAGAGCATCGCTAGGGCGTGGCAAAATACGCCCTTTAGCCATTTCGAATTGTACTATCGCAAAATAAGATAATACTTTGAGCTTACATTTGAAGAAAATCTGATATACCCCTAATTTCAATGCCAAAATGTGGTGAAATTCTAAGTCGAAAAAAGAGCCATAACTCATGTAAAAATAATTAGACAGAACCTATATTCAAACTTGGCCTGTAGTTTTAGCTGGGAAATACACATACCAGCTTTGGTTCAGCTCAAATAATCAAAACTGGAGTTATTGGTCGGAAACCAAAATGTTATGAAATTGGTCAAATTCTAAGTTGAAAAAGGGCCGTAACTCATGTAAAAATAACTGGACGGAACCCATATTCGAACTTGGCCTGTATCTTTAGCTGGGAAATACACATACCAACTTTGGTTCAGATCAAATAATCCAAACTGGAGTTATCGGTCGGAAACCAAAAATGTTAACAGACGGTCAAATTCTAAGTCGAAAAAGGGCCGTAACTCATGTAAGAATAATTGGACAGAACCTATATTCGAACTTGGCCTGTATCTTTAGCTGGGAAATATACATACCAACTTTGGTTCAGATCAAATAATCCAAACTGGAGTTATCGATCGGAAACCAAAAATGTTAACGGACGGACGGACAGACAGACGGACGGACAGACGGACAGACAGACAGACGGACGGACAGACTGATAACATAATACGACCTTTTTTCAAAAAGGGCGTATAAAAACATTGATTTAAACAAGTCATGTTGGCAAAACTTTTGAGAATAACTTTTGCCATGTAAATTATTCCATTAAATCTAGAATGTATGCATGATTCTTGCATGCTTTGCTATGTGCTAAGTTGTTATGTTGTAGGTTAACTGGACCATATTAAGCAACATATATCCATCCAAGATGAAATGTCCTGCTCATGCCTTTTAGATGTATCCACTGAAAGCGGCTTCCCATTGGCTGACCACTATTTACCCACGGACAACTATTTACCAATCCAAATAATTATTGTGGTAGTAGTGGCCCTCTAGAATTGATCTTATTACAGAAAAAGAGTAGAAACATTGGTATATATTGACAGATTGTTGGCCATAAGTAATCAACTCAGAATTTTCATTTTAAATATTGAAGCCGATATAAAAAGAATGTGAGAGCCATGAATACATCATTACTCCTCATGGAAGACTAGCTTGGGATATCGGTCGGGTTGATGCTGTTTTGGACTGAGTCCCGTCACTCTTCTATGATAAGTTTCATTGAAAAGACATACTACATTTACACATGGAGCCCCGGGCATTCACGTAAACCTCTGAATATGATTAATCATCGGACAAGTCTGTGATTAATCTGTCATCAAAATGATATATCATTTACCGTGATGAAAAAGGTAAAGTGATAATACGATCATTTAATATATTGTTTAAATTCAATTTCAGATAGGGCGACAAATCGAAAAATCTCTGGAAAACAAGGCTTTGTTTACTTATAAATCTTGTTGCTTTGATATTCAATGGACCTCTGATATATGCATGTTTGGGAAAGGCCGCCCTCTATGGTAATATACGCAAATTATGGATGTAAAGTTTGTTATAGAAAAGTAACAGGATACTTGGGACTCGGTCCAAACAACATCAACCCAACCGATATACAGTAATGCCCTAAATAATCAACTCCTTAACCACAGCAGAATTATGGGTAATTTTTCAGGATTTAGTCGGAAATATGGCTTGTTGCCATTCATCGGAAAGCTCTCAGTGATATGAATTTGTTTACATTTCGATGACTAAACAATTGTAAATGTGAGAGCTTTCCGATGTGAGAGCTTTCCGATGAATGGCAACAAGCCATATTTCCGACTAAATCCTGATAAATTACCCATAATTCTGCTGTGGTTTAAGGAGTCGATTATTTAGGGCTTTACTGTACCCCAAGCTCTTGTGGACTGAGAAGACTTGGACTAATGGAAGACATTCTTAAAACACACAAGACTCATTCAAATTTGCTTCGGGATAATAAACTAATGTATTTGTTTGATTAAATGTTTTATTGTCTCACCCAGTCATAACACATCAAAAATATTTACTGAACTTATTATCTGAATAATGTACAGACTTCTGGATGGCGGTATAACTATAAGATAATATTTTATACCAAAGGATTCCAAAAATAAGGTTCAGAGGTCTCTGAAAATAAAAACAATGTTGTAACTTGCAGTCTTGAGCGCATCTCTAAGTAAGAAAGCCTGAGACCATTCAATCATTGATAGGTTAATAATTTTAACCAAACCCCTATATTTATTATTAGTTTAGTAACCAGCTACCCTGTTATATCAACATGTAAACATGAGAACTTATTCAGGCATGGACCACTACCATTAGGATTCCATTCCAGATTGGTGAAAAACTGGTGATAAACAAAATATGTTGAGCAACAAAATATAACAAAAAAGCAAAAAACATGCGGAGACAGGCTGATGAAAGAATAGAAAGTAAAATGGTTATGATAAGAATATAAACGAACATTTTAAACAATATTATTTCTTTGTTTTATTTTAAACCAGAAAATGGTAAATATCTAACAGAGTTTCATTGGCCTAGAAAATGTATATGGGTTTGTTGCCTTTATATTTGATAAGGGTGCTATATTATTGATTTGAGATGTTGAGGTGAAAATTCTGGAGGTTTTTAACTCAATTTTGCAGTTTCTCCAGAATACTATATTGATGCGACAATCAAATACATGTTCAGCATTAATAATACAGGAAAACAAACCCTGACATGTCATCATTAATGCCTTTTATTGCAGCTTATTTTGTTTCAAGTCAAACCATCAGCGGATCAAAGGTTTGAGCAATTGGGGTCAAATTTTAATAAAATTTCAACAAAATAGTAGAAAATCTTCATCGTAGTAATTTTTTGAAAATCACTATCCCCAAAAACATAAAATTAAATAAAGCTTGAATTCATGTGCATTAAAACTTAACTTAATTACCAGTACACAATTAGTGTTTCTTGTGGATGTTGATTCAGTAACCGAACTACATATAGAACAATAGATGCATCAAGCTGCAAAATAGAGTTCAGTCCTCTCGCTACGCTATGTCTGACCACTGCCAGCATGTGTATTTTCTGAATTAAATCTAACATTTTTGTTATTGTTGTCTGACCACTGCCAGCATGTGTATTTTCTGAATTAAATCTAACCTTTTTTTTATTGAAGTGTTTTGTCAGTTACAATTTATTCTGGCTTAATCTAGACAATTTTCAAATGAATATGGACAGTTCAGTTTCTCAGAATAATGCAGAATGAATTGAAACCTACAAAAGTCTCAAATAAATAAATGAGTGATTTCTTCACATTATGTGTAGGTGCCGACTGTGGTAAGTCCTGCGTAGCAGGGGACAGCACTCTGCATGGAGCTTGTACATGCATATGTAAGCAGTTATATACTGTAACCTTTGACCTTAAAGGGACCAAGACACTTGCAGTGAGTAAATGTGAAAAATCATAAATTATATAAAAGCCTGTAAAAGAAACTGGAGTCTGTTCTTATTTTCATTATTAATAACTCTCCAATAATGAGAATTCACATATCAAAACCATTGCTATGTATAAAAATCAATGTTTAACTGATCAAAGTTCAATATTAAGTCTAATAAAATACCAAAGTTTAATCAAAACTTGATGGTAAGCATTGGAAAAGGTCAAACTAAGCATTGAAATTTTTGGAAAATAATATTTTGACTAAAATATTTCAAATTATTTTATAGCGATGATGTTTACAAATCATTGCAACAGTTTTGTCTACATAATAATAGTTTCAGCATGCAAAATATTGTTCTTTGAGATCTATCGATAATGAATATAAGAACAAAATTTATCTAATTCTCAATGTTCTTCTTAGTGGTAATGTTTTTACAGACTTTCATAATTTTTGCACACTTACCCACTGCGAGTACCTTGGATCCCTTTAAATACTCACGAATAATGGAGCAAACATATCCCGATTATATGCTGTTCTCGCCTGTGGTCAATGATATGAATTTGTTTACATTTCGATGACTAAACAATTATACATGTAATTTTTAGACTTATAGCTTTTAAAGATGGTCTACAGGTATCTCTTCCAATCCGGGCCACAATTACAACAACATATTTATTATAACTCCTGATTTCAACTACAAATAGTTACTTTGTAAATAAAATACAGATGAAAGCTGGGATATATTATTTGTCTATAATGCCATAATAAAGATGTTCATTTAGATCGTAATTCGCAGTAAATCTCTGAGATTATCTGCAATTTTCCTTGATTAAGGGTGCTAACAAGAGAAGAGTGCTCTCACTTGGTACACTCTGAATGTTGTTGCATGGACTTCTGTTCTAAAAATGGCACATAAAACTTTCCCAGGAATGTCTAGAAATTATAAATAAAATTGATATTAATTGATAAAACCTTTTCCGGACAGCTCGATTCATACCCTGGAATCTATATAAAACTTGCTGGGAAGAGATAGACCATCCTTAAATGGTGCTACTAAAGTAATAATTTAGATTGTCCTGATTTACTAGGGGAAAGCATAGATGTCTTAGGAGTTGAGTTGGAGAATCAGGAATTTAAGCATAAAATCAGTCTATGAATGAGCTGCTTGCTTGAATCCCCGGATATCCAATGAAACAAGATACATTTATCTCTATTGTAAATCAATTCATCAACAAATTTATTAGATGAATAAATAAAAAGTGAGATTTATCTTTCTGTTGCATCAAATATCTGAGTAAGTTCCATGGGACTATTAAGAACAGCATTGAAAAATTTCTAGTCAATGATGATGGCTGTATATTAAACAACTTGTGATTGTAGTTGATTACGTGACTCTTGGATGCGCAAGGACATATATTGTCAACTGCAATGTGTTTCATTCAAAATTGTTTCACCCAATCAGCGGGCATTGTCGCGAATCGAGAAATAACAGTTCTCGATTGTGACCAATCAGAATATGTGTTCTAGTGACCACATCCACCTTGCATGACAAGATAGAATATTAGAAGAAATCATACATATATATAATTTTGAAATTAATCTGTATTTTCATGTGTTCATCCTACATAGAAAAACATTTGGAATGAGAAACTCAATTTGAATTTTGATATCTACATTATTAATTGGCAATCAACAAATAAATTGGCATTTTTGTTTGACAAAATTCTGCAATAACACATTTTTGTGACTTTTTACGCAGAAAATGTGCCAAGTCATTTCTCGTGATGTGATATATTCTTCATGGGTATAACAAAAAGGTATGCTTGACTCAGTTGATTGATTGGTTCTTGATTCGGGCGTAGTATTTTATATTCTCCATTCTATATAGAAAACTTACTTTGTTTTAGATCAATATATAAGCAGTCTCTTTGAAAAGCTGACAAAAATGTTACCATATTAAATATGGTAAAATTTGTGTCGGCTTTGAAAGAGAGTGCCTATTTACAAGGGGAGACGAACAAAATTAACTAAGGTTACTGACATAATCATATAAGAAACTAGTTAATTGTGAGGAATTTAGTTGCTAATTATATTTCTCTTTGCAGTATCTCTTTGCAGTATACTTACAAAGCTTTGGCTACATGTGGCATTAATCCTGTCACTGTCAACTGGATTTTGATTCAACCATAACTCAACCAATATCTGAAATATTTGGAATACACTGAGGCCATGCAATATCAATTTCCCATTTCTTGGGAATACGCGCGAGAGGTATTTTATTCTATTTTGTTCTTTCTTGGGCACGCACCAACAAATCATTCCACCTGTCCATTAGTTAGTTGATAGATTCCATGTGAATTAGTTAAATTATAGATTCTATGTGATTTATTTCATAAAACATTTTATTGAATTTGTTAACTATGACTCTATGTTCAAACATGTGTTAAACGTGTGATGTACTGAGTCTGAAACTACACTAATGAATCGGAAACATGAATTTGGAATTGGAAATGGGTCAGTTTGAGATGTGGGAATTTGGCAGAGAATCAAAATGAAGATAACAGAAGGTGGAATTATGTAGTCTGACCCAGATATATAATAATACCTGTCATAGAGATTATATTTCCCAACTGTTGGATTCTGAGTCATTAGTTCAGATCAGGACTTACTCTATGATGAAAACATCAATTAAAATAATATGCATAACACAGTGTGAAGTTATTTTGGGAAGCCCCACAAGCAAAATAATGTATACCAAGAATTTAAAAGTGGACAAGGCTACAATAGAGTCAATATGTATGTTAACCATTCTCTACTATATACTCATAGTAGATCCCTTAGGAAGTGTTCTGATAATAAGTTCAACAAAGGGCCATATAGGCTGTTTGTTGAACATCTTATAAGAATATTTCCCACCAGTGAATTGGTATCCTTCAGCACTATTATTATCATTTCGTCTGTCTGACTCTGTCGTCTGCTCATTTTTCTTGAACACCCCTGAATAAATGAATAATAGATCATTCCAATATATACTTTTATAACAGGGTGGGAGAATCCATTTATTAAAGAAAGAGTTAACACATACTGCATCCATTATTGCCACATTTCACATAAAATTGATAAGCATATAGATGTTGCAAAAGTATGTGAAAATCTCATGAAAATTTATTTCTGAATGAATAATTTGAAGAGCTGATTCAATCTGGCCTATGGTAGACTAACACCTACTGACAAGTAACTTCTGACATCTCACCTGTAGTAGTGTCTCTGACCTCCATGTTTCATCTTGGTCTTGTTCCAGCACAGCTGTGCTCTGTTGATGTTGACTGTGCATCATGAGTATATTTGACTTCAGAAGGGATGGTTTATTTGTTCTTGGAGGAGTGATGTTCAAGGGGATTAGACCAGGTCTGCAAATTAGAATTTAAGTGACATTTTATACTCAAACTCTTAATGGTTAGTTCATGGTTCGAGGCTATTTTTCTCTACAAACAAGATTCCATTTTATAAAATAGTATGTTTCGGTTGAGAAGTGCCACCTAGAAAAAACTATTTAGATATAGAATTTTTCTATCCAATATAATATTTTATTATTATATAAAGCAAAATACTATCAGGTGCCTAATATTGGAGTCAGCACAATTATTAATTTTGGAGAAAATTCCCAACGATCACTATTATTTGGTATTGAGACATGAGTGAAATTGCCATCACTATTAATAATTTCAGCCAAAATCGCCACCCATAATAATAGTTGATCACTTTATTAGGCACCTGATAGTAAGTGACTATGTTGAGTATTTATGCTAGTCTGTGTTTCATTTGACTATGACAAGCTTGTGATATTAGTTTGTATGGATCCTGATTTTAATCGAGACCCCAAAAACATATTGGTAGCCACTCCACATGTCTATGTTTTTGCTCCCAAAAAAATCATGGGGCGGTCCTCGTAGGTAAGCACAGATATAGCATTACTCAAGCTAATTTCCATTGCAAAATCATTAATACTACCTGTCCCATTGTGTTTCACAAATGCTGTATTACATTTTATTACATGATCCTACCCTTATTCCATTCAATAAACCCATTCTATAAATTGTGATATTAAACGTTCTTTAATAACAGGAAATAGTGCCAGGTGACCTCTGACTTCCGGTCTGTCGTCTGTTTACATTTCGTATGCTATGTCTCAAAATACTAAGACTTCCAACATTTTTCCAACAAACTATAATGAATAAAGAGTTTCAAAAGTTATGTCATTAAATATACGCCATTAAATATGCAAAAGAGTCTTTATTTATCTGGGACTATTTCTTTACAAGGGCAAACAACGCATAGTTACGTGAAATATCATCGCACGACACATGCCTTATAGAAGCCGATGTTAGTTTGTTGTCCCAGTTGTTGATTTAAGTACGTTTTGTCGAGGTTTTGGATCATGTAATAAATAGAATCTAAAATTCGTCCCCAATTTATAGCGGGATTTACAAAACTCGTCCAGTAAATTAGGTCTGGTGAGTCCAGACCTAATTTACTGGACTCGTTTTGTAAATTTCCCTATAAACTGGGGACAAGTTGTAGATCCTCTATATAGTAGATGACCTTTGTGACTTATTTTGAATAGTTATCTGACATAATAAAACACAAAAAAAATATTTTCATTAAATAAATTAATAATCATCATGAAAAAATAAGCAACTAGCTCAGATTAGCAATCCTGAGATTTTGCATGTGGGGGCCCTCGAAGTTAAGCCGAGTCCCAAGTTTTTGTGTCAAAAAAATCACGGGGGTCCTCGAAGTTAAACCTAGTCCCAAGTTTTTGTGTCAAAAAATTCTCGGGCTTACTGATGGGTGTATACAGTAATTGATATTCTCACATCAATCTTATATTCAAGGCGAACAGACATTTTATAAAAAGCAGATTTATCAGCTGTTTACTAAAACAGATAGACAGGAAATTTGATTGATTGATTGATTAGGGTTTAACGTCGTTTTAGCAACAAAGCCATATCACGACGAGAACGGGAAATTTGAAGAGTAATTTTAATTTCTGTGGTAACTAAATCAGAGAAATCTGGGGGAATCTAACAGAGTTACCTACCTTGATACAGGTGATAATGATGATCTAACTGGAGATGAACTGCTAGGCATTGTGGGCAGTTTCTTTGACTCTGATGGGAGGAAGTACTCCAAGTAGTTGCTAAGCACTATGGCATAAGCATAGTCAAATAAAGGTCTCCATTGGACAGTTGAATTTTTGTACTTTGGATTTACCATGAAATAAGTGACATGGAAAAAGTAGTACTCAAAGGCATCTGGCACAGAGTTAAGGAACATTTAATTTTCAAATCTAGAATCTCATCAAAGATAAAGTCAGAAGTCATATACAGGACAATAAGCTGTATCCTATCAAGCTAGTAAGTAACCCTTTGCTAACTGAATACTCAAAGATGGGTAGTTTCTTGATTATTCCAACAGTTTCAATTATATGGATGGTGAGTCTGAAGCTGTACATGTATATTGAATTATTAGCTGAAATCCCATCCCAACAAATAACGCCAAAGGAATTTCTCTGAGAGTTGCTTATAGTATAAGACGTCAATACAAATGAGAAATCGATTATTCCAATGGACATGATTATAATGAATGGGAGAATCTATTCAGTGTTTAAAATTGGGGCTAATGGACTCCAGATTATAATGCATGCAAAATCATCAAAACATATATATAGTTTCAAATAATTATAATTCCAAAAATGGTGATAACCATGGCAATTTATTATGGAAAAGTTGATATCCCCCCCCCCCTATTCTTGTCAATAACCATGCCAAGTAGATTCATAATCTGACAAGTATTGCATTAGTTGTAAGGCAAAACAATCAAAGCCTCAGTCCCTCCCCCCCCAAGTCCACCAAGGGCTATAACTCTGGCATATATGGGTTGAGAAACACCTGAAGAAGTGGTGGATATTATTTTCCCAGTCTAGTCTATAACCATACCAAAGGATATCAAAATCTTGACAACAGTGCATACGATTTAGTGCAAAATGTTTATTTTAAAGGATGGACATAAAACTGATGGACAGATAAATAGATGGAGAATTCAACTGGAAAAGGATACTGAGAGCCAGGGTGGGTCGGCTATATGACTGGTGCTGCACTTTCTGTGCAAAAAAAGGGGGAGGTGCTCCCTCCTCTATCAGGAGTCTTGTTGATTTCTACAAGGAAAAGCAAAAGCTCAAGACATATACATGTAGTACTCTTATTTCAATGCATCAAAAAACTGTTTCAGAACTCCAGCAACATAACCATTGGATTATATAGCAATCAACTATTTTAAAAGTCTAAATACATTGGATGTAGCATTTCTTTCAACACATCCAAACAATACCAAAATGTAGATCTGTATTTAGTCCTTCATTTGGGTGGAATTAATCACAATTGTAAATCAAGCTGAATATTTGTTGCTGAAACATGCATTCTGATTGGCCGTTAGCTGTTAGCTTTAGTTTTTGATTCACCAGCATGTCAACCAGAACGTCATTTACGTCATTGTTCTGGTGCTGTTACGAGTAATCACAAGGAATGTATCAAGAGATTTGATCACCTAAAAAAGGATATATCACTGCATACAGTAATGCCCTAAATAATCTACTCCTTATTCACAGCAGAATTATGGGGAATTTTCCAGGATTTAGTCGGAAATATGGCTGCCGCTTATTGCCATTCATCGAAAAGCTCTCATTGCAACAAGCCATATTTCTGACTAAATCCTGAAAAGTTACCCATAATTCTGCTGTGGTTAAGGAGTCGATTATTTAGGGCATTACTGTAGCACGTAATGTTAATAAAAATTGATCTTCTTGCAGTTTCTTTTAAACTTTTTGGTGGATTGAATTACAATGTAGATAATTTTACCATACCCTATTTCATTGGATATTCGGACGTTCAAGCTTGAGAACAGTACCGGTATGTGAAAGAGCTGGCAATTTCTGAATATCCGAACTAAACACAGCATGTTAATCTCCTAAATAAACATATTAAATTCAACGATGAGCATCATTATGAATTATGATTGAAATTTAAAAAATTTAGCATAACAATTGTTTCTAGATATTATTAGCTATGCACATGTGGTCTAGTAATAATAGAGAAGATGCCACCAAATACTGCCAGATGAATCCTAGACAAATGTGTTTTATATACATGCACAAACATTGAAATGAACCTGAATGAATGCTTAATAACTCAATCATGAATTAACATGAAATTAGAGATGAAGAGGAAACATATATACACTATATACAACATAGTCATTGTCATCTTCAATTTGTCCTCATCATCATCACTATAATTGTCATCTGTATTATGCTAATCATCATCATCCATTATCATAATCCTCATCATCATCATAATCATCATCTTCTTCTTCGTTGTCATCACCACCGTCGTCATTAGAAGGCTTATCATCCACATCATCAACATCATCATTGTTGCTGCTATCATCATACTCAACTATCATCATCAATATCATCGTCATCATCAGAATGTCTTTGTGTCGCCGTCAATCATCATCATCATATCATTTCCATCAGCATCATCATCTTGTTTTTTACAAATCAGGTGACAAGATTGCATGCAGGTACAACAAAGAAATCATTATATGAGTGGTTTTGACTGAGGATCACAACTATGCAAGAGATTTGAACATTGCTGTATGACTCTACACACATACTCTGAATGATTCAATGAGTCCCGGTGAACATCAAACTCCTTTCGCAGAGTTCAAAGTGAAACAAAAACTGTAACCACTTACATAAGTAGCTCCCACTTAATGCTTCACACCAGGTGCCAATACTATAAAACTTCTATATGTGTCATGTACAAGACGGTAAAAATGAAAGTCAGTGGTTGATAAATATAGACCGCTTCTATTGATATCATGTGAAGATAAAGTATTCATAATAAGAATCCCATCATGAGAAAGCAGATGCGACCTGTACTATTGCCGATCATAGTAATCAAAATTTTACCATCTTGTAAATTACACATACATGTATAAGTTTTATAGTATTGGCCCTGGCTATGTGAGCCGCATTGCTAGCATTGAATGGGTAAGTCTAACAAAGAAAGTGGAAATGTGTAGACAGACATTCAGCATGTGGTGAAGCCGGGGTACACAGCTTCTTGTTAAAAGTTGGAATGGATACATTGGCTTCCAAAAGTCTCATTAGTGATTTGATCTTCTCTATTCTAACATGTACAGTAATGCTCTAAATAATCAACTCCTTAACCACAGCAGAATTATGGGTAATTTTTCAGGATTTAGTTGGAAATATGGCTTATTGCCATTCATGGGAAAGCTCGCAGTGAGAGCTTTGATGAATGGTAACAAGCCATATTTCCGACTAAATCCTGAAAAATTACCCAAAATTCTGCTGTGATTAAGGAGTCGATTATTTAGAGCATTACTATCTTACTACTAGATTCAAACAATTAAATAAATAGACTTTGTTGCTACATGTGATAATCATCCTTCAAATCTTGATGTAATGTTTGTAATGATTCAGTGTTTGTTTAGTTTAATGTGAACAAAGGGTCGGTCTTCCTAAGTATGTATCTTCTTTATATATCATATGATGTATGATTTATGAGAAATACACTAGTGACTATTAACAATCTTTTTGCAGTAGTGGATAGTGACATATACTAGTATGGTGTTATGTGACTGGCAGTCACTGGCTAGTAAATTTTCCATTTATATGAGTCCAAAAAGTATCAAAACTTCCAGTGAACCCTTTGCCAGTTTTGCCAAAGGATGTGTACCATCACAACATGCTGAAGCCATTTCACTCTTTTGTTGAAAGTATTAAATGAATCCCTTCAGCGATACTAACTGGTAGACATGACAATGGAAACTGGTACTGTAGATATATGTCTGTCTGTAGGTTGTATATCAGATTCAGGAACGGTCCACTTGGAGCAAGGAATTTCACCACGGCATTGTACTCGTACAGATTGTAGTGCTTGTTGATTGTGTCCAGTGCCCATCCTGGCTCGGAACCAAAACCAAATATGTTCTCCACTATCTGGGGCAATACTGAACAGAGCTCCTGAAGAGAAAACCATTCATAAATATTACATAACTGATGTACCCGACTTCGTCCAGGCTATTTAGGGATTTCTTTGTGCCTCCGTCTGGGCAGAATATACAGTGTCTGGACTTGAGAAAACTATTGACAATGAGAGACTGATCTACTAATTCATTAAGTATAATTAGGAGAAAGAAAAATACTATTGTTCGATCGGTCCAGAAACATGCCTATATGAGCATATATGAGTGAGGTCAAGGACACGGTGGCACGTGAAATTGAACCCGCCTAAGTAGGCCTACATACCACATTTGAGTAGGATTGGTCGAGGTCCAGAAACATCCCTATTTGAGTCAGATCGGTCTCGAGAGCAGTTTTCAAGTCAATAACACACATACATACACACATACAGAAGTTCCAAAATATATAATAGATAGATAAATACTGTACGTGAGCCGTTCAATCAAAATTTATCCCGTCGCTAAGACCTGACAGCTATAAGATACACGTGTGGTAGATTGTTTATAAAGCTAAGAATAGAACCAATGAAGATCACGTGCCCGATTGAGTCAGTCGCTAAATATGTGGATCGATACATAAATTCCATTGGTAGGATTAGCAGGCAGTATTACACGATCATTAAACAGAGTTAATCTCGCAACATCTACCCAGTAACTTATTCAAAATATTACCTCGAAACCGCAGTAGCATCAAGGTCATATATAACCATGTATGCTTATCATATTCAGCAAGTCGGGAGAGTGGAACTATTTTGTCAAAGCGACATAACCAAGTTGTTACAGGGCCAAGGTCTTTTTGCAAGATTCGAAAATCCGAGAAAGTTGGCTTTGTTTGAAATCCACCCTCCCATTCTTCTTTTTTTTTTTTACCTTTGGAGTATGCATGTCCATGATTCAGATGACATCACTAACCAGGTTGTCTGGTGTCTCATTCCATATCCTTTATGGACAGCATGTTCCCATGTGCTCAACTCAATATATGTTGTTGGCATGGTGCATGGTGGGTCAAAAAAGAGACTTGAAGCAAGAATTTGATAACTGAATAGTGAAACCATACCAATAATTTCGCGACTACCTTTTACATTAACAGTTCAATAAAGGTAGTCAATCTGTAAAACCTGTCTTTGTTGTGTTCTGACCCAGCAGGATAAATGTATTCTTCCATTCATTACTAGAAAACTGTGGTATGGGGCTTTTGTGACACAGATAGTTCGAGCTGACATATTTTTAATAAATAGTTTAGACTTTCTAGTGAGGACTAACTTCCAATATATTGCCATTTGAATGAAAATAATTTTTGCCAAATGTGAATTATTCTCACATTTGGAAAAATAGTAGTAGCGCAAACCCTGGATTGAGAGAGATGTGATGGACAGAAATGAGAGGCTTCTCATTTCCCAGCACCACCTCAAAACAAGGGCAACGCCAAGCACGGGCCAATGCTCCCGACTGAATGCTTAATATTGGCCATATTTAGAGAGAAAATGAAGTAATAGTGGAGCATTTCTCTCAGTTTAACCCTGGGTCATAACTCTGGCAAAGAGCCATAACTCTGGAAAAAAGTGCAGACAAAACAAACCAAGGGGTTATATCTCTGGCAAAGGGCCATAACTCTGAAAAAAGTGCCGTCGGAAGCTGCATGATGAAGGACGGATGGACGGACGAAGGTATCCACTATATACCCCCGAATACTCTACAAACTTCAACAGATGTTCATGACCCAAGCTCATTGTATTATATATGATAAATTGCACTATCCCTAAACTTTGGATTATTGACTTGTTCACCATTTGAAGACATACCTTGGTGCTAGTTGATCGAATGATGCATTCCAGCTCAGAACACCTGGCAGCGATGGGCTTCGTTAACGCACCTTGTATCTTTAGCTGCAAAGAGATAAAAGGCTCAAATAATTATTATCATCTAAACAAAACTGGTCCTAGTTTAATAACTTGGACTTAGAATCCTTTATAAAGGACTTGGTCAGTAACCTGTGTTATAATTAGGGAATTCCCTCCCTTCAGCCACTGCTACCTCTAATCAATTATAACGATCAACACCAGTCATATTTTGAACCCAAGACTTACATGTAACTAGCTAGGGTTTGACTTTGGGAGGGGAGGCCTGATCTGTCCAAGTTTCATTTAATGCCGTGTAGGTAATGGTTTAAATCCAGTGTTCTGATCTCAAGAACGAATGTGACGCAACCACCAGATAAATTGACTCAGACTATTGTAGTGATAATAAGTTTATTATACGACACATATTAATTAACCGCAAGTCAATGACATAAACCTGTGCAAGGAGGCAATAGATTAGAAGCAAAATAAATGGCCACTGGGCCACACGTCCCCCGAATAAGGTTGCTTTATGTGGCCAGTGGCTATTTAGAAATGAAATACCGGTATATGATTCTGGGAATAATCATTGAACAAAATATTGCTTCCAACTGTACTGTTTAACTGTTATTAACCCAGTTTTATTTTATTAGAATCATTAGACACCAGAATAATCAGAAAATTCTATGATTATGAAGTTTTTATTCAGAAAGTGAAATAATCTGGAAAGTCATCAAGGGTCATAACTCTAGTAAAATGAGTGGATCTAAACCTAAATTTGAACTTGATAGGTCTGTATTTTCATGCAAGTAAAAGATAAAGCAAATTTGAAAACAATTTGTTAACTAAAACTAAAGTTATTATCCGGAAACCAAAATAACCAGTAAATGCTATATTGACAAGGATCATAACCTGGATTGGGTATTCTGACAAAAATCAGAACTCGGTCAGATACCAAAGTTTTTCAGGCTGAAAAGTCTGAATAAAGATCCGAATGCAAAATGCTGACTTCCCCCTTTACATTTACAACATTTGTCCAGGTATGGTGTCATGGGTGTAGTACGATCGTGTGCAGACATTAATGTCTGACCTGCATGCACGCCTTGGTGTGTGCATGTTAAAGAACGCTACTGGAGTCACCACAAAGTTATAAAGTTACTAGGCCATGGTAGCACCTGGACCAGTACGTCTATAGATGGAAAGTTGCTGCACTGCAATATCAATAGTCCAGATACAGATACACTACAGACATACAGTCCAGACTAGGCACGGAAATGGGAAACCTATGATTCACACCGTTTTGCAATTGAACTCCAATGCAGGTATCAACATAATTCTATACCAATGTATATGTGTTATCAGATTCTAACTTCAGTAAAAAGTTGAATCTTTCAGTCAAGCTGGTAAATGAAATAATTAGCCTACCATAGCCAATATGGAGACTAATTCCAATGCGTCATGTCAACTTTTGCTTTAGGCCTAAAAAAAAACTTTTGTTTCCGCTAACCCAACTGACACTATTTAAAAGCGCCGAGTCGAAACTTTTTATTGCGATCGAAAAACTGACTTTCAAAAAATAATTGTATCTGTGAATGTTACACGCATTGAACAGAGATAAAAGCACGGCGGTCGCTTCCGGTGGAAATACCCACATACTATAAATAGATAAGTATATCCCATTGAAAACAGCCGGTGCTTTGGAAAATAAACAGAATTCACACCACAACAACAGCAACAATGGCTACCTCTGTAGGCCAGCATGATGTTGTGGCTATCTATCTGGACAAATGTGTCCACAACGGAAGCAAAAAAAGAGATCAGATCAACAGACAACGAAGCCAAAATTGAAGAACTCTTCTTTTTAATCCACCCTGATAAGACTGACTTCAATAAGGTTAAAGTGAGGTGCTGTACAATACATCGGCCGAGTCGGCACCGTTCGACATAAATGTTGAAATGAAAGTTAAGGAGTTTTCAGCATTCAACATAAACCATATCGAGTTTGTTTGCAGTGATAGAGAGAACGTGGAACAACAGATCGAACTTGATACTATTGAAATCACCACACAGCTGAATGCATTTGATATTCTTATGAAGAAAGAAATATGCTATACACCTCAAAAGACAGCAAGTTCCAGGTAGGTTTTCTCATTTCAAATTTTCTTTGTCGAAATGTCCAGACGTGAAAATAATTATTATTAGTGTAGCGATGCTGGGCTAATTCCAGTTTCGGCCATATATGGAAAATATTAAATAATGTTTCAAGACAATATTTTATTATATGACTCGTTTTTCTTTCCCCAATACCGCTATTGTATAGCGATCATTTCATGACCATCGAATCAGCTACAGTTTGATCCGATGTCATACAACCCTTCTTTATCTCGCATACTGCGCATGTGCATAAAAAAGCCAGACAATTTATTATACAAAAATGGTTCCTTCATTGTTCTTGTTACTAGTGGCCTGCATGTAGTGGTTTCACTTCATAATTAATTGTGCTTTTTAAATTAAAAAAAATGTTATGTAATAAACCTGTTATCGCTGCAGTGAATTGATCTGGGCTTCGCATCACTCTGCGGCGGCTCGTTTCATCCAGCGATCTGACCTTTTCAACGAGACGTGATACTTCGCCCAGATCAATTCACTGCAGAGATAACATGTATACCGGTATATCATCTGTAACTTTGAATCTGAGTTTCTTGTTTCTATACCCCATGGGTTGACCACCTTCAGGCTAAGAAGTCCAAAATGTGTGCTCATATCAAGTATTATACATGTATTGTTAAAAATATATAACAATTTTTTTTTTTATAAAAACACAGAACTTTTTGCCTGCCTACCGTCCCTATTTTTTCCAGCTCGTTAGCGGAAACAAACGTCTCTTTTTTTTAGGCCTTATTGCTCACTCTGTTTTCAATAAAGTTATTGAAAAGAGTATTCCTGATGCCGTCTCTCTGTTATGGTGTATTTGTCCAGGTATGTTGTTGTGGGTGTAGTAAATTCGGGCGTACGTTAGTGAACGTTCAGATGACCATGATACAATCGTAAGTGGAAGAATCGTGGCCGACGAGATCGTGGATAGTTTGTTCACACGATTGTGATGTCGTCATATATGATTATATCGTAGGTTGTTCATAAAGCATTTGATTGACTACCCTACGATAATTTCCAGCTACAGTGCTTGATATTACTTTTGGTTACGTAGCGTTTTTCCGAAGATCCATAACTCCGAAGGTCCGATTCTCCGAAGGTCAGATTCTCCGATGCCCCGATTCTCCGAAAGCCCATAACTCCGAAGTCCCGATTCTCCGAAATCCCATAACTCCGAAGACCCATAACTCCGAAAGCCCATAACTCCGAAGGCCTATAACTCCGAACGCCCATAACTCCGAAGGTCTATAACTCCGAAGGGCCGATTCTCCGAAGGTCCGATTCTCCGAAGGTCCTATTCTCCGAAGATCATGTTTTATCGCTTATTAAATAGTGTACAGTCCAGTGGCGGGGTCAATGGGGCCCTAGGGAAGACCGCCCCCAAAAAACATGTCAAATGTCATGTAAACGTCAGGAAATCCCTCCTAGGCATTCAAATATTCACAGTGTTCCTGCCCAGGGGAGCCCCCGGACCAACGATTGGGGGCGACCCCTCCCATGTATGCGCTCCCCAAATCAGGCCTTCGTGATATGCTTTCGGCATATCATATGCATGATATATCCCCCACATATGCCAATTAATGTGCACCCCTAAATGGGAACCCTGGCTCCGCCACTGGTGTGCACTGTGCACCGGGTATATTATAACGAAACGCTGCAAGAATGTCAGAGTAGCCTAACATGCACAGGGGCGACAAGTTCTTCCCCGTTCACCCCTGTACATTTTACTCTGGCATCTCATGGGCCAACGTAACGTTATAGTAGCTGGTGTATAGTCAGTGGCGGGCCAGGATTCCAATTTAGGTGGGGGCAGTAGGAAAAGTTTGAATATTTTGATGCCCCATGAACGATTTCCGGGCGTTTACATGACATTGGACATGTTTTGGAAGGGGCCCATATTGTCTGAAATAGCAAGTAGAGGTTTAATGGGGGCAGTGGGAATTTTGGGACCCCTTGGCTTTGCCACTGGACTGTACACTATTTAGTAAACGATAATACCCGATAAAACAAAATCTTCGGAGAATCGGACCTTCGGAGAATCGGACCTTCGGAGTTATGGGCCGTCGGAGAATCGGGCCTTTGGAGTTATAGGTCTTCAGAGAATCGGCCCTTCGGAGTTATAGGTCTTCGGAGTTATAGGTCTTCGGAGAATCGGCCCTTCGGAGTTATGGGCTTTCGGAGAATCGGATCTTCGGAGTTATGGGCCGTCGGAGAATCGGGTCTTCGGAGTTGTGGGCCGTCGGAGAATCGGGTCTTCGGAGTTGTGGGCCTTCGTAGTAATAGGTCTTCGGAAAACCGGTCTGACACCATTAATTTTTTACTTGTGACATTGTTGTGAGCAATTCAATTTCCAACTACAGGTTATATACTTCCTACAACGGAAATCTTTCCACTTGGATTGAATCGTGAACATCCACTAAAGAACGCTACTGGAGTCACCAGAGTTATAAAGTTACTCGGCCATGGTAGCACCTGGGCAAGTACGTCAATAACCGGAAGGTTGCTGCACTGCAATATGATATCATTATCAATAGTCGAGTGTTCACATATATGACAAGAACTAGTCTAATGTCAATTTACATGCAAATGAAAAAAAGTTGAACTATAACATTTTATTTGACTTGTAGTAGGTGTTTTAACCGTTAAGTTATCGGAAACTGGACGACCCATCATGATCATACAGTCACAGTGAAACTGACAGTCCAGACTTGGCACGAAAATGGGAAACCTGCGAGTTTTCTCAAATGTCAGCGTTTAATGATTACATGAGAATACAATCAATTTCAAGACACTGGATAACATTTTCTAACATAATTGTGCATCGTACCACAACATTAGGCTGTCCGGAGGAGTAACTGAAATTTGTTGTCATTTCGTTTGTCTTTTTGAATCGGAAATGGCGCCTGAGGTTAGAATAAAATTACACTGACGGAAAGATTAAGTGAAACGAATCGATGCTCTAAACCGGAAATTTTTTGAATCTTCGAATACACAAACATACCAGCATATAAAAAATTACTGCGGTTATAAAATGAACAAGACATCGTTTATGTTAATTACAAATCACCATAAGACGAAATGGGATACAACACTGGACTAATTTATAAGCTAGTTCGAAAAAATGCGATATTAATAGGCCCTATCTCATGAATTCCACGAAAAGGCGGCCATGGATACCGATAATGGGTATTTGCATCATTGTCATGTCATCGGGGAATGTTGTTGCTTCTTCTGTATTTCATTATTACTATCCAATGAATATATTTTGGAATGGTCATTGCCTTTACTATACAATCTCTGAAACACCAGATATTGTGTGACTGGGGATCAATGATGCGCGCATGCGCAGTCAACGCATATTTTCATGTTTTGCCAAATAAGGTCAAATGAACCAAAATATCATTTTCAAGCAGCTCAATGGTCATTCTAGGTTAATAGTGGGGCATGTGTGGAAATGTTATTTTTGTCACATTTCCCATATCACAATCTGCCTCAATTACCATAGTATCCCCTTTTTGCACATATATTTTAGTAAAATGACGGTTTAACCCCTGCCAACAACCCGTTTCTAAGGTAAAAACAGTCGCATAGCAACCGTTGCCATGGAATGTATTTTCGTGATTGCCCCCATATCTGAAAATAATACGTGGGACCTAATATACAAATGTGCCAAGTTTTATGCTTTTATGACAATGTCCGCATTTGTTACACAAAAAACTATACCTAAAAAAATCGCACGGTGATTCCGTCACGCCCGTTGTGTGATTCCGTCACGGCGAACAAACCGAGTCAACTAGAAATATACACACAAGTGTGTGACAATACGGCTTTTTTCTGCAAGTACAATGTAGGCCCCTATCTACTTTACTAATTGGGAATTGTATACACATTTATAACTGTGTGACAATGCGGCTTTTTTCTGCAAGTATAATGTATCTACTTTACTAATTGGGAATTTTTTCCAGGTCAGCTTGGCTGAATGAGCAGGGTTCTTAAATAGTACGGACCTACCCTCCTATTGATGGCACTTTTTTGGTGATTCCGTCACGGACACAATTTGACCCAGAGTGAGATGATACTTAAATACACATATAGTTGTATATAATCAAACAACTTTGTATAGTATGTACAACGTTTTTTATTTTAAGCGGTACCCTACTGGTCATAATTTTAGATTTTATAGGCCACAGAAAAGTGAAATTCCGTAAAATTTGGTGATTCCGTCACGCTGGAATTCATGATCTAACTATTGTGAAATTGCGAAAAATGACTTGGATTTTTATAAAAGTTCCAAGGTTTTGTACTGATGGAATATGATCGAGCTACGGACGACTACCGGTATATGGCCTTATCGCTGCTTTCTTGGTGGCCCCGCAGGAAATGCAAGGATTCCCGGGTGGCCGTCGTGGTTCTGTCAACGTAAGCGATTTAGTAAAAAAAAAAGGTGCTATTTTGACCCCCCCCCCCTGCACGACTTCCAGAAATATGGAAGGGGCTATATTATTTTTTTTAGGAAGATGGAAATATAGAAAGCGAAAGAACTTTCAAATTTATATCGCATTTACCCGAGTATAAATGTTTAAAAGACCTATTTTGCAATATAGGGGAGACCGGGGCACGTTGAAACGTCAACGGGGTATATCGAAACACCCCACCTCTCTTGTTAAAAAACTTTATTTAAAACAGCATCTAAAATTGCCACTTATTTGTGGAAAACATTCTTGTATGCACACATAACACAACAAATTCTGACTATTCTCGGAATGGTGTAAGAGATATGCACAAAAACTGTTTCTGGGGGGTATCATGATCAAGTAATATTTTCGATTTTCAGGTTTCATCAATTATAGTGTTCAAGAAAAAAATCGAGACGTAGGGGAGACCCGGGCAAAGCGGATCGCCCGGGCAAAGCCGATCACCTATATTATTTCAATACTATCAAATTATTCCTTGTCTATTCGTATTTTAGAATAAAGTCATTTCGTGTTGGGTTAGTTTTTATACATTTCCACAGAGAACAAGATATAGTAAAATTTTGTAGCCCAGTAGAAAATTTTCGTCGAAATTTTACGATTTTACCAAATTTATAATTATTGTGCGTTTGCGCATATCTATTGCGCAGGTCGGTGATCACATACCCATCTACCCGAATAAATGGTGTCAGTGTCTTAGGCAATACATGTGTGGAATAAGACAATATGTCAATTTGCTAAATTCGATAGGACACCCGCGTAATGCCCCGGACTGTAAAAAGATGTGCTGTGGGCAAAGCGGATCGGGCAAAGCGGATCATTCATAATATGACTAACTTCCGGTACACATGCGTAGACTAAGTGAATTTGGACAATTTTATTAAGATGGGTCGACAAAACTCGTGCCTTGTCGGAGCATGTCCATAATTAAAAAATTTGAACGTTTGAAAAAACGCGATTTTAATTATTTGCAATAAATATCTATAATTGTCATAAATAAAACTGAGAAGTATACGATTAGTTGAGTAGCTTTGCATTTTCAGAAGGATTCGTTTGCTGATCCGCTTTGCCCGATGTGGTGATCCGATTTGCCCGACGGCCGGACAAAGCGGATCAAAATTAAAAATCACCATATAGCAACCAAACCAATAGATGCATCTGAATGCATCCTACGTCAAATGTTATGCCATCATGGTTAGAAACTGACAGTGCTAATATTTCTGATTGCCGGTTGCATTGTGTACAATAAAACCTTACGTGGTCCGCTTTGCCCGGGTCTCCCCTAAAGGGTGTAAATTATGTCAGTTGATCCAATTTCATTTCATTTCAGTCATAAATAAAACAATTACCGATTAATTAGTGTCTTTCCAAGATCGTGTACCATTAGACAATATTTCCACGTTTGGGGCATGTTGGAACACCCCATTGAGTCCCCATAGTGCGACTTATGGGAAAACCCCATCAAAATTATATATGCATTGAGCTAGTATCGGTACGGTACGTATATAACTAACCATTATGGACAAAATCAGATGGAATTATGGATGAATGCATCTCAGTTGCTTGCAACCATGTCCTTTAGAAATATGATTTCAATAGGTATTCGTTGATGAATAATTATTTGTGTGACAAATGGGAAGGTTTGTATCGATAGCACTAAAACCCCTTCCAAATTTTGCCTTGAGCAGGAGCAGGCACGTATACGTCCCTCCTGTATGTGAAACGACGATATATTAATATATATAATCAATTCGCTGTTCCAATACTCTAATATAAGTTATTTGGGCATACCGAGAATGGCAGGATTGTTTACATTAATTTAGAGCTGAACTTATCGGAATTGCATTGGGCGGTGATTGTGCCCTGGTCCTGCATGTTAGAAGTATATCATTCACCTTTGCCAGCAAAATATTGGTAGGCCCTACGGCCAAAACCGTACAGCCGTACCCAGAATTACGCCACTGGAAGGGGCTAGGCCTACATGGCCGCGTCCCTTCTCTATGGATGCCCACCGGTTGGCAACGCACGAACTGCAATGATTCCCGGGTGGCCGCCATGGTTCTGGCTGCCTGAAATTTCCCCCGCCCCCCCCCCCCCCCTGTGTGACCATGCAGGGGATAAAATAATTTAAATGACACACAAAAGGGAGTATAGGTAAAGGGGCATACTTTAAAGATACTCAATCCGATAAAACTCCTCTCAATTACTATTTCAATGGCTTCGGGGGTCAAAAATATTTGATTCAAGTCGAGGAAGTCACCCATCAAAGCTCAGATTTGTTAGATATCGATTTTAGAAATCTATTATATTTCATTATCGGGAATACTTTCTGGCCCAGAACACAGTCAAAATTGCGTTATTATTACCACTTGATGTTAGAGTTATCCATCCTTGTCTGTTTGAATAGTGTTTTGATGTACACATCTCGAGCAGGTTACGAAATTGACGGCAATTATTAGTACTCATCTCGAGAAAATAACAAATTTCAAAAATCGATATCTAATAACTCTGAGCTTTGTTTGATGGGTTCCTCGACTCGAATCAAATATTTTTTACCCCCAAAGCCAAAGAAATAGTAATATAGGACCCTCTGATCGGATTGTTGTTGTTGGAATCTGTTGAGATGGGGACCCTCTGTTCGGATTGAGTACCTTTAATCTATATCTATATTTGCGAATGTCTGTCTGTCTGTCTGTCTGTCTGTGTTCTATAGAAATTCACAGGGGACCACTTAGATGGCACAAAAGGGGTCTAATAGGGGTACCTTTTTACGAGAAAGATAATGGCGAAGGTTAGAATTTTCTAAAGTGACGCCGTTGTTGTCAGGGGCAGAAAAAGGGGAGGGGCAGGAAAAAAAAAATTGTCGCCGATTGCCACCAAACTTATATATAATCATCCCCATAATATGAGGAATATAATAGTGTGGTTTAAATATGTCAAAAGTCGCGCCGTTCGCGTCAGGGATGACCGGAAGGGGAGAGGGGCACCAAAATTGATCGGTGTCAGACCGATTCTCCGAAGACCTATTACTACGAAGGCCCACAACTCCGAAGACCCGATTCTCCGACGGCCCACAACTCCGAAGACCCGATTCTCCGACGGCCCATAACTCCGAAGATCCGATTCTCAGAAAGCCCATAACTCCGAAGGGCCGATTCTCCGAAGACCTATAACTCCGAAGACCTATAACTCCGACGGGCCGATTCTCCGAAGACCTATAACTCCGAAGGCCCGATTCTCCGACGGCCCATAACTCCGAAGGTCCGATTCTCCGAAGATTTTGTTTTATCGGGGTATTATCGTTTACTAAATAGTGTACAGTCCAGTGGCGAAGCCAAGGGGTCCCAAAATTCCTACTGCCCCCATTAAACCTCTACTTGCTATTTCAGACAATATGGGCCCCTACCAAAACATGTCCAATGTCATGTAAACGCCCGGAAATCGTTCATGGGGCATCAAAATATTCAAACTTTTCCTACTGCCCCCTAAATGTGAATCCTGGCCCGCCACTGACTATACACCATATATTATAACGTTACGTTGGCCCATGAGATGCCAGAGTAAAATGTACAGGGGTGAACGGGGAAGAACTTGTCCTTTTTCATATATAAAATGAACTTGATTGCATCAAATCACCCCAATGCAGTCGGATGTGCACAGTTTAATCATATTTATTGTATTAAGACGTACATTGTGGCAAAATAATTGTATTTCTTACATAAATTTAAGCATTCTGTGGAAAATTAAGGCTTGTCGCACACTACTGATGGTGTAGATATCACCTTATTGTAATACATAGTTAACGTTTCCAATATATGAGGGCCCCTTCCCGAGATCAAACAGAACGCATTTCTTTGAAGTATTTTCAGTCGCCAGAAAAAAGGGCGAGTTCTGCCCCTTTGGCACCCGTTCGCCCCTGTGCATGTTAGGCTACTCTGACATTCTTGCAGCGTTTCGTTATAATATACCCGGTGCACACCAGTGGCGGTGCCAGGGTTCCCATTTAGGATTGCACATTAATTAGCATATGTGGGGGATATATCCTGCATATGATATGCCGAAAGCATATCACGAAGGCCTGATTTGGGGAGCGCATGCATGGGAGGGGTCGCCCCCAATCGTTGGTCCGGGGCTCCCCTGGGCAGGAACACTGTGAATATTTGAATGCCTAGGAGGGATTTCCGGACGTTTACATGACATTTGACATGTTTTTGGGGGGGGGGGGCGGTCTTCCATAGGGCCCCATTGACTCCACCACTGGACTGTACACTATTTAATAAGCGATAAAACATGATCTTCGGAGAATCGGACCTTCGGAGAATCGGCCCTTCGGAGTTATAGACCTTCGGAGTTATGGGCGTTCGGAGTTATAGGCCTTCGGAGTTATGGGCTTTCGGAGTTATGGGTCTTCGGAGTTATGGGATTTCGGAGAATAGGGACTTCGGAGTTATGGGCTTTCAGAGAATCGGGGCGTCGGAGAATCGGACCTTCGGAGTTATGGGTCTTCGGAGAATCGCTACGTAACCAATTGATCAAAATAATTTTAGCGCCGAATTCCACCAAATTGATGCACATTCTTCTGAGATCTTCTCCATGATACAAGGAAACTTATTGTGTGGTTTAAAGACGCCAAATTGGTGTCGTTGGGATGAGAGATTTGGTGGGGGGGGGCGGTGAGTGGGTAATAAATATGATAAGAATTGGTTTAGTCGCCGATTGCCACGAAACTTATACAAATTCATCCCCATGGTACGAGGTGTCTAATGGCGTGGCATAAAGCTGTCAAAAGTGGCGTCATTCGAGTTAGGGGTGCACTGAAAGGGAGAGGGGCAACAAAATTGATACACAATATTTTTAGGGCCAATTACCACCGAATTGATACACATTCTTATCCATGATATGAGGAATCTAATCGTGTGATTTAAAGGTACTCAACCCGATAAAACTCCTCTCAATTACTATTTCAATGGCTTCGGGGGTCAAAAAAATTTGATTCGAGTCGAGGAAGTCACCCATCAAAGCTCAGATTTGTTAGATATCGATTTTAGAAATCTATTATTTTTCATTATCGGGAATTCTTACTGGCCCAGTACGTAGTCAATTATTACCACTTGATTATAGAGTTATCCATCCTTGTCTGTTTGAATAGAATTTTGGCGTAAAATCTCGAGCATGTTACCAAATTGACGGCAGTTATAAGTACTCATCTCGAGAACATAAGAATTTTCAAAAATCAATATCTAATAACTCTGAGCTTTGTTTGATGGGTTCCTCGACTCGAATCAAATATCTTTTACCCCCAAAGCCAAAGAAATAGTAATATAGGACCCTCTGATCGGATTGTTGTTGTTGGAATCTGTTGAGATGGGGACCCTCTTTACGGGTTGAGTACCTTTAAAAGCGTCATATTGATGCTGCTTTGGTGAGAGATGGGGGTGGGGTGGGTGGGCACTAAATTTGATAAACATTTGTTTAGTCGCGGATTAGCACCAAACTTACAAATAATAATCTCCATGATATCAGGAGTCTAATTGTGTGGTTTAAAGATGCCAAAAGTGGGGCCATTCGAGTCAGGGGTGCCTAGAGGGTGAGAGGGACACACACATTGATAAACAATATGTTTAGCGCCGATTTCCACCTGATTGATACATATTCTTCTCCGTGATACGAATAATCTAATCGTGTGGTTTAAATTCGCCAAATTGGTGCCTTTTGGGCGAAAGATATGCAATGGTGGCCCAAACTTTGATACGAATTTGTATACTCGCCAATTTTCAAAAATTTAATTATATTCATCTCTATAATGAGTCTAAGTGTGTGGTTTAATGATGTCAAAGGTGGCGCCGCTTGAGTCCGAAATAGGGACAGGAGGGTCACCAAAAACTTATAAAAATATGTTTAGTGCCAATTACCATCAAAATCATTCACGTTCTTCTCAAATGATACAATGAATCAAATATTTGTGAATATCTGTCTGTGTTCTATATATAACTTTAAGGGTACAATCGAGATGGCACCAAGGGGGTCTAACAGGGGTAACTTTTTACGAGTAAGATGATGGTGCGGGTCTAAAGTGACGTTGTTGGTGTCAGGGGAGGGGCTATTTTAACGCAGATTTCGACCAAAATGATATATTATTCTTCTCCGTGATACGAGGAATATAAACGTGTGATTTAAAGACGCGAAATTGGTGCCGTTTGGGTTAGAGATGGGGGGGGGGGTAATAACCATGATAAGAATTTGTATAGTTGCCGATTACCACCAAACTTATATAATCATCTCCATTATATAATGCATACATGAGTCTAATAGACGTGGTTTAAATATGACAAAAGTGGCGCGGTTCAAGTCATGCACGAGGGGAGTTGCACCAAAGTTGATACACATATATTTAGCACTGCATGATTCCACCAAATTCATGCACGTTCTTCTCTAATGATATGATTAATTAAATCACATTTGGGGTAGTTTGGATCATGGATGGCGAGAGGAGATCCACTAGCATTTATAAGATTGTTCAATTCGCCGATATCCAACAAAGTTATATATAGTCATCTCCCATGCCACCTCCATGTCGTTCTAAGGAGTTTTTGGCATTCCAATTTCACAATCTCGACAAAATTAATGGTGACCGAATTAAGTCACTTGAACCATTATATCTTCTCAACTGTCATATTTATATGGGGATGGAAATCAGGGCATTCCTATAATGATCTAGCAACACAGATACATAGAATACATGTTAAAAGTATATTTATATCAATCTATTTAAGAGATACATATATTCATTCAAACTGAGGGACCTTGAATCGTCAAAGGATTGCATATTAGAATGGCTCATGTATATATTATAACACGATTGAGTCTGTCCCATTCAATATAGTTTCCACAAAAAAAGTTACAATTGCCAAGAGATATGGAAATGTAGAGCAAGCCTGTTCAAAAATAGTGGTCACAGTGTGCAGTCAAATATGGTTACTTCTGGGATAAAGGAAACGCAGTCCGTAGCACATGACTTTGCAGGATCCTCCAATAGTGACATCTGACAAGGGTATATCTGCCCGATACAGAGGATTTCTTTCATTTTTTAGAACAGACTCATCGCCTATCTATCTATCTACTATATATTTTGAGACTTCCGTATATATATATGTATATATGTGCGTATATGTGTGGGTACTTCATAGAATCGAAAACGACTGGTTGGATCGAGCTCAAACTTCGTATATAAGGGTAAAATCCCACGGACACCGTATAGTTGTCGCGTTTTGGAGAAGCTCTGAGCACCCTTTCTACACTCCCAATCATCAAAATCACCACGAACGGCGCTGCGGTGGTTAATCAAGTGATAATTTAATGAGCGTTGTATATTACGCGTCGCTATAAAAAGAGCGTTTGTTTGCAATTCAACGCAACGCAGAGATATACGGGAACAATATTTTGAGTGCTCTCCGCATGCTCGATTGAGTTAAAAATTTCTATCTAAGGGTAAACTCCCACGGACACCGTAGTTGTCCTATGAACGCGGATCGGGTCAGTTTTTCCGCCCTAGGTGATTTTCACCTAATATAGTAGATAGATGTGTGCATGTGTCCTTTATAGATTCGAACCGATTGCGCTCACACTTGCTACCTACGAGAAGTGTCATGAACGGGTAAATTGTGACCCCGACCTGACCTTGAAAATGATCAATTCAAGGTCAAATCGGGTAAAATATTGAAAAACCAAAAATTAATTAAAAACAAAAACAAAAAATTAAATTCAAAAATTAAAATTGTCATGTTTCTGACCAACCACGCCAGTGGCGGGCTAACCTGCTAGTCTACTATATAATTTGAGACTTCCGTATATATATATATATATATATATATATGTGTGTGTGTGTATGTGGGTACTTCATAGAATCCAAAACGCGTGTACAGATTGAGCTCAAATTTCGTATGTAAGTGTAAAATCACACCGACACGACCGTGTTCGCGTTTTGGAGAAGCTCAGAGCATCCGTTCTCCAATCTCAGTAAAAAAAAACGGCACTGCGGTGGTTAAGACATCAACGATCTTTATATTGACCTTACACGGAGGTGTTAACAATTCACGCTCTTTATTGCAATGGACGTGGCTAAACGACTGACCCCATGCGTCCGATGCGGATTCCAATGGACGTGGCTAAACGACTGACCCCATGCGTCCGAAATACGGATGCGGACGAAATGCAATTATCTCGACTGTGAACTTCAGAGCGGACAGTCAATTAATCCCGTCGTGAAGACGGGATTAATTGACTGTCCGCTCTGAAGTTTAGGACGGGGAGGACGGGTACTACTAGTACTCACTGGTAGCAATAGGCAACCCCGAACAAGAACGATAACTCGCGTATTTCCGGAAGTCGGTAAATGATGACATCACAGGAAATCTCCAGAGTCTCGTGACTGAAGGTAATTGTAAATACCGCTATTTTAAGCAATTACGCGACATTTTCCAATAAAAATAGCACAATTCGGCAGCGGATAGAATATCCTTTGTTTACCAAACTGAAAATCCGCGTAAATATTTATGTAAAGATTTTTGTTGAAATTGTAAAAATTACGCCGAATTTGAAAGTTCTGACCACCTCGATGAAACTTGATAATAATTCATTTCTCACTGGTAGGTTAAAAAGTACAAAATTAGCAATAAAATGCCGTATTTCGATCGTAGCGAGAGTCGGCGTTTCAAAGGGAGATCACGCTATTAGTAGTATTACCAGCTAATGTAGTCACATGATTAAAACATGGCGGCCCCTGAACATATTAATGATCGTACGTAAACAAATGTATTTGAAGTGAATAGTAATGTATTCTGCTGACCATTTTGTCTTTATTTGAATGAAATTGGTTGATTGAGAAGATCTGATTTATCTAAGCCACTTTATTGTGTATTATGCCATAATTAATAATATTTTAACTTGAAATTTAACTTGTTAAAAAAAAAAAAATTCAGTCAACAATTGAATTAGGGCTACATGTATGACATACGATACATGTCATGTAATACATGAAGGTACCCCCCCCCCTTCGTTATGCGGGATTCAGGGTGTTTTGAAGCCGTACACAGGATTCATACCCCGAGTTGACTGGTATTCTGGTTGAAGCAATACATCTTGGACACATGTTTGAATGGGACCGTGACTACCCGCCCCTGAGACAACCCGCCCCCATTTCACTCAAGCCAACCCGCCCCCTGACAACCCGCCCCCTAAAATCACTTAGCGGTAATTAGTGGCTAATTAGGACGTGTGACGGGATTATGAGATGTTTAACGAAACTGGCCGGGTTGTTCTTTATAGGTTTTTATTTGATGTAACAACACGGACAACAAAAAACGGAATGAAGTATATAGGCTAATATGAATGTGAACGAAGATTAAAAACAAAATTTAATAAGTTTAACAAATGAACAATGATTAATTTGGGGCTGCTGCTGCTGCTAGCTGGGTGTCTGCCAGTGCCTTGTGCTGGTCTCTTCTTTCTTCTCTTCTGGTTGCACCTCCAAATCGCAGTGAATGCAAGGAAACATGCTTGCAGAATGAAGATAACCCACACTCAAGAGATAATATACCCAGTTCCCTCGGCATAATTCAAAGGCTGTTTGTATACTCACCTCCAATTAAACATATAACATAGACACAATATACATGTAGAAATATAGAGATTTGTGAAGAGGATTAATTGGACAACAAGCAAAATGCTTTGACATAATTAATGAATAAACACATGTTTTGTTGGTCAAAATCTTTAATAATATATCATCAAAGAACATAATCACTATTAACAATTTCTGGACAACCCGCCCTTATTTATCGGGACAACCCGCCCTGAAAATAGCAGAGGGGCGGGTTATCTCGGGGGCAGGTAGTCCCGTTCCCGTTTGAATGATGGCGCAAAATAATATTTTGTGCTACTACTAGTCGATCTGTACGAATGAGTGGGTAGAATAGCTTCTTGGGCATATTTGACCACCATGCCATCATAAAGTATCATTAATCGTATCATAATGGCCTCATAATGCCCATAACATGATATTTTGTTGCGAACGGGTGGGTACTGGTTTGTTTATCCACTTAACCAGTTATTTTAAACCATACTTTATCATGTTGCACTGTTTACATAAAACAATGCCTCCAACATTAATTGAGATATAGTTCTGTCATACGCTTGAAAATAGTTTGGCTCATGAACTTTGTGAAGGTTGACACTCATATTTTGTCCATTTTCCAAGAATTAATTGAGAAAAAATTAAATATCAGCTCTCATATCGATACACCAATGGCTGGCATTGAAACCTATATATATATACAGTTTTGCTGCAGGTTAGGTAGTATTTTGGGTGAATAGCTCCATAATGTTGAAAAAATAGCTTTTTAAAAATTTTGGTAGGGGGTATATAGTTTGGTTATCATGAAATATTTCCTCGTATTTGACACAAAAGTCTCAATTTTTTTTATCAAAATGTATTCAATAGTGTCTGATAATAGAAATAACACACAGAAATACCAAAAGTTTTTATAGTATATTGTCAACATACTTGGAAAAAAAAAAATCATCTTCTATTTTTATGAAGGAAAAGTTATATTTCTGCATTGATTATGTAGATTGATCATTCCCGATGAGAACAACATGTAGGTTTGCCATAAGAATTCGAAAACTTTGCCGTTATGCTGTGTTGTCAGAATTTTGCCATTCCTCAAAAACTGCGAATTGTCGACCCCCTGACCCCCGTCCAATTATTTGAAAAAAACGTCATTTTTTTCAAACACTGCCATTACTACTTGGATTTTGATAAAAAAAATTCTATTTTTATGAAGGAAAAGTTATATTTCTGCATTGATTATGTAGATTGATCATTCCCGATGAGAACAACATGTAGGTTTGCCATAAGAATTCGAAAACTTTGCCGTTATGCTGTGTTGTCAGAATTTTGCCATTCCTCAAAAACTGCGAATTGTCGACCCCCTGACCCCCGTCCAATTATTTGAAAAAAACGTCATTTTTTTCAAACACTGCCATTACTACTGACTTTGTTCCATATTCCTAACACCCTAAAGCAGCTGTAACTGCATCTGAATATCTGGAAAAGGGTTTTGAAAAAAATCGTTGCCTATTGCTACGGCCCGGGTACCATGAATTAACTCATTGAAAAACAAAGAATGCGTTATCTCGGAAACGGGTGGACTCGTGGAGCTATCGACTTGAAATTTGCTATGTGAATGTATCTTGCCCCGGATACAAATTTTATCGGGTCGCCGAGCCCGTGCGACGACAGCTTCGCGCATGCGCAGACGAGATCTCGGAAACGGGTGGAGCTATCGACTTGAAATTTGGTATGTGAATGTATCTTGCCCCGGGTACGAGTTTTATCGGGTCGCCGAGCCTGTGCGACGCCCGTGCAGCGCGTGCGCAGACGAGATCTCGGAAACGGGTGGAGCTATCGACTTGAAATTTGCTATGTGAATGTATCTTGCCCCGGATACGAATTTTATCGGGTCGCCGAGCCCGTGCGACACAAGCTTCGCGCATGCGCAGACCAGATCTCGGAAACGGGTGTCCAGAGCTATCGACTTGAAATTTGGTTTAATTTAAAAAAATGTCATGCTTCTGAAACAAAGCCATGAGATGAATGCCGCCAGTGGCGGGCTAACCTGCTAGTACTATATATTTTGAGACTTCCGTATATATATATACACTCTAAGAACAGTCAAGAACCCTACGGTTCTTCACGCCTTCAAGAACCGATATTATGGGGATTTGGTTCTTCGCGCTCTCTAGAACCGAACATTGACTCGCGCGTTTTGAAGAACCAAATGAAGAACCAACTTTGTATAACATGAGTTGCGGTTCGTAATAAATGCGTGTCGCCCAAATGGAACAGAACTACGACCTCGTTTTGAGTTTTCAGTACCGCCATTTTCGATCGCTGATTTTTGTGAAAGGCGATGGAACAAAATCCGACAGAATCGACAAATGAACCGGCCATGTGGAATGCTGGCGATGTGAAGCAATGGTTGATCGAGTATCAGACTGCCAGTTGACATCACGTGTTGCTACGTTTGAAGGTGATTATATTAGTTATCTTAATTTATATTTAGGATGTCGGATGTTTTGTAAAATAATCTCAGTTGAATTTAAATCAGACCTAATTAAAGTAAACTTGAAAGCTTTCAGATTGTAGATCTATGTCACTTAATTTACGGTATTGACTATTATTACCACTTTAGAGGGCGTTCTCTACAGTTCTTCACGTCGCCAAGAACCGATATTATGGGGATTTGGTTCTTCGCGCTCTCTAGAACACTGACTCACGCGTTTTGAAGAACCAAATGAAGAACCAAATTTCAATGCTAAACTGAACTTAAGTGAAACCAAAAATCAAGGCATAAACTTATCACCAAGCACTCTGACTGGCATCAGAGCAGTAATTCATCGACATATCAGCACCGATAGTATTATCATTCTGCTTAGGCCTCATCTGGGAAATATCTGTAGTCTCAAATTAACATTGATTTTAGTTACTTTTTTCCTTGTTAGAAATTTCTATATCCCCTAATTTGCAGAAGATAAAATGCATAATCAAAGTAACTAATGGGTGAACATCACCAACTTCAACTGGGGAACGTCAATGGGATCCTAGGTCTCCCATAGCAGCTGAGGCTTAAGCTGAATGAAGTTCTCAGAGTGTGAATTTGGTGATGCTAGCCTGCTGGGCAGGATAGTGTCACTAAATTCATGATCTGGGGACCTCATTCTGCAAATGACATACACAATATTGCAAGCTTGCTCGCCAGCGAATATAAAGTCATTAACCCTTTCTGTACTAAATAATCATTGACGAGTACATGTAGTTCTCTCAGGAAATATTAAGATAATAAGTTCAACTGGAGAGGTCTTTTATTAGACTGATAGGAATGTTATCAGTAATCTAGAAGTAGCATATAGCAATAGTTTTTATATGCAAAATCTGATTATTGGAGAATTATTTATAATAACAACAAAGTTTTACATGTAGGCCCTAATTGCTGATTGACATAGAATAATAATTATATAATATAGAAATCAATGAGCGGCGCCCGTGTGTCTGCGTGGTATGCATCCATGTCTTGCCATCATCTGTTGTCCGCATGATAACTTTAACAGTAGTCAATAACACAATTTGATGAAACTTAGCACATGGAAGATTTGGATCCATTCAACCATTTCTGGTGGAGTTATGTCCCTTTTCGAATTAGAATTTGATGATTATTTTGTTGTCTGGATGTTAACTCAAATTATGATTATCCGATACCTTTCACATTTACTATGTGGATTAATCACACGAAAATACATTGTCAAACAAAGCCACCTTATTTGGGAACTTGTGGCCTTTTATTAACCCTTCCTTGGCTGGAGCTTCCTAAAATGTTGCGAAAAACATGTGTGCCAATGCATTCTCTTATATATGTGAGTCTCTCATATGAGATGCTTATTAAGAGAATGCATGATCCTAACAATATTTACCATGACAATAAGCCAGTGCATTCTCTGGTATATGCGAGGCTGCCTATGGGAGACTCGCATATATAAGAGAATTCCTGTCACATGATCTTTAATTCTGCATCTGATGTGCCGATCCCATCATGGAAGGGATATTGAAGCCACAGCCCGGTTTGTGCTCCATGATAGAAATAATATTATTAGCTTCAGAATTTTTCCAAGTATCGAAATAGTTCGATAAATATCTTAACTACCATTCTACGAAAATTTTGTAACCCAAAAAGACGCATCGAAGTAATGAAAAATACAACTGTGAGTCTGTGAATACCGTGTTAGGGTCCCAAACACAAAACAGCCATTTACACGAAATGGAACAAAAAAGAACGTTCCATGGTACTCTACTACTGATATGGTAGCAATAAAGAGCGTTTATCTTACTTCTGGCGAAAGTTGAAAATGGCTGAGAAATGGCTGTGACTTTGGCAAAGTGTTTTTCAGATCATATGAAGCCGGTGCATCAATAGTTTTGGCAGTTCGAATGAGTCATTTACGTTTAAAGGGGTACTGTACACAGAGATAGGCCATTTTTTTTTATTCACTCCCATTGAAATAACTTTCAAGTTAGATTGTGTTCGTGTTTATATGAGTTTCGTATAAACCTAATTTAGCGAAGAAAATATTGATCTTGAAAACAAAAATATTATGATTTCAAACTACGCGCCATGGTTTGACCTTCACCTGAGAAGACGCAGGTCGCAAGAAGAACCGGAAGTTCATTGCTCACAGTTTCGATTGATGCCTTCAATCTCTTCCATCGAACAATCGCACTCCCTATAAAAATACTTGACGCTTTATGACTCTTGTTTCTTTCTCCTTTTTCCGAATCGGTTATAACGGGCCTTCCTTTTGCAGGTAACATGTTTTGTTTGCAACTCAATAATGTTCGCGAACGGCCGTCGACAAAAGACACGCAACAGATACTATTTCAAGAACGGTAACTCGTACTGGCATAATTCTCCATTTTATGACTCCAGCCATAAATGAATTTATATTAAATAATTCAATTTTTCTTTTGTGATAGCCTGTTAACCGGAACGTTTTCAGTATACATCGTCGACTCAAATTAGTTATTTTAAAATATAATATTGATATTAGATCGTTATTGTCACCAGGAATTTATTGAAATTGGGGTACAGTACCCCTTTAAGGCCCTGAGTCCTTTAATGAGATATTATTTTTTATTTGTAGATGTCCAACGTGTCAGGTCAGTTTCAAAGACCGGTTATCCCTGAAACGTGATCAGTTGCTGCATATAGACAAGAACCGTGTCAAATTACGTAACTTTTGTGACTATGTGTGCCGGAGATCTGTTTCATTGAGATGTCATTTTGGAAAGATATCGCCCATCTAGCGGAGCTTTCTTCAAATGTGATGTGTGTCCATTCGAGATGATTGACGAAAATATATTTAGTAGACAATTTCATTCTGAAGATTCACATAGGAATGTAGTTGGAATCTAAATGCAGAGAGGTCAGATGAAACCGTGTTAACAGAGAACTCTGATATTCAAAATAAGAATGAACGACAATGTGACATTCAAAATAAGGATGAGAAACACTTTTACGTTCCCCGCTCTAAGCATGTCAGCTATGAAACTGTGGACCAGCATTGTTACCAGAGTAGTCAGATAAAGTCCCATTCTTTCTATTAAAACGTCAAGGAATGTGAATGCTGAGGGCGTCGGATGGGAGCGACTTCAGAATATCTTACCAGTTGTCATACAAATACAAAAGTTTAATGTTTTCTCAAATCTCACTATTTGGTGCAACTGTTTGGCTCAATAAGCTAATTCGCACTATTGACATATTCGTGATTTGTATATATGGTCTTTGTGATATATGACACGACTACTATGTTGCAAAGTGAAATATCAAGATTCAATTGAGCTATTGATATATTCCACCTTATTTTTTTTCTGGGACTAATCAGAACAAGCTATGTGTATGTTCTGGTTTTCGCGCACATGAGGCATGCGTTTGTTTATTAGTCTCTTGCGAGAAGTCTGAACTATCGAGGAAAATAACAAATGGATTCATTTGGAGTGGCATCTTCCGGAACCATATACACTCAAATCTGTGTACACGAATGTCAAGTTCCCAAATAATTAGATCTGGTTTAATTTGTGCATATCATTTGTTGACTTTCTGAATGGACATTTTGCATCAGTAGTTGCACTTCTATTGTGGCTTGACATTGGTTGTTAATGTATACACATCGCAGCGTCGCTATTTGATACTATTCTAGCTGCTGTGTTCATTTTCTAACAACTGTTTGTCGTTGTTGAAACGGGTAATAATTTATTAATATTATTGGAAAGAACCGGGAAATCGTATGATGAAGTCAACACGTGTCGCATATTTCTAAAACGTCCAGAAAATATGCATCAAGATGATTCTGACTACTCCCAGAGAAAATTTAAATGGTACTAGTCTGAAGTATTTCCAGGCAGCTAAATAAGGTGCCGGTCATTTGCAGAATTAAGTCCCTAAAGGGTGCATTTAGTGATGGAACCCACATAGCAGGCTAGCATCACCAAATTTACCCTCTGAGGACCTCATAGCTGATCAATTCCTAAACAGAATGAGTCCCATTGGATGAATTTGGTGATGCTAGCCCACTATGAGGGGTAGCATCACTAAACTCACCCTCTGGTGACCTCATTCTTCAAAATGTCCAGCACATTATTTTGAGGCCTGATAAATTCTCATTAATATCCCATTTAACATCAAATGGTAATTCAGTTGGTCACTAAACTCATGATTTATCGCAAATAGATACATAAACAAATTTTCAACATGACATTTGGGGTTCTAAACACCTCAAAAAAAGTAAGTCCCCCCTAATATATTTGTTAATATGTTATGAAATATGAGATGGATTTTGACGAAACATCATTTAATTGTTTTGTGGTATCTGGTTCAGAGCCTGCACAGTGTACGAGACAAGGTCTTGTGGGTTATGTTATGGCCGACTGAGCACAAATTGATTGGAAGAGTGGTGCTTTTCAAAAGCTGCAAAACACTTGACTTAGAGTGAACAATCACTCCAGTGTTCCATTGTTCACTCAAGTTGCTACTGGCTGTAAATGTGGTCCAAAAGTGACACTTATCCACGATAACATGCGTGTTATCTTCGGGACCCAATGTGCCCACTGCATACCCAGGCCATTCAGGCTAACCACATTAATTTGGAAAGACACCTCGCAGTAATGCAGTTACATGCTGTGGACGACACAGAGTTATTGGAATCAGTCTATTTGAAGCCCTTTTTCAGTAAACCATATAGGCATTGAGGTCCCAACAGATAAGGATGTTTCAAGCCCGTGCGAGAAATGGGGGGACAACAGCACAACCGAATGACTGATCACTCTATCTGTGTTTTTGCAACTTTTTAAAAGTGGCCCTTTTCCATTCAATTCATGCTCACTCAGCCATATGTCACCTCACCGCATAGTGCTTATATCACACTTGATGTCTCTGGTACCTCAAGTCATTCAGAGATTTTCATAAAAATCCATCCAATATCTCATAAAATATTACCGAATATATTAGGGGGGGGGGGGACTTTCTTTTTTTGAGGCGTTTACAACAAAATTGGCAAGGGAATGATGGTGAATTTATAAATATCTTTCAAAATTTCACGTTTAAAACAAAACCATAAATAGAGGATCTCACATGAGTTTCTATTTTATACGGAATGTATCAACCGAGTTCACTAAATTCGATTTGAGCCGAGGTTTACCGAGGCTCAAATTGAATTTAGAGGACGAGGTTGATAAATTACGTATAAAATAGGACGAGTGTGAGATACCTTTTATCACATGATCAAATAAACCCGAAGCAACGCGAAATATTCATCGAAAACAACAATCATAAACTACAGCGATCGCAAGTTATTTGAAGAACACCGTGACGTCATCGCACGCGCTGATATTAAACGTGTCTATTACCGATAATTATGAAACTGATTTTATGGCCAAATTATGTGATAAATGAGATTATTGATCCACTGAAAAAATTGTTTGTCCTAAAATATTTATTTTAATGTGACAAATAAATCGACAAGCTACAAGTATGGTCTGCTATCCTTAAAGGTACTCAATCCGATCCGATGCTCCTAAATTACTATTTCTTTGGCTTTGGGGGTAAAAAAAATATTCAATTCAAGTCGAGGAAGCAATCCATCAAACCTCAGATTGATTAGATATCGATGTTTGAATTGTGCTGTTTCTATGTGTTTGTGGTCCAATCTTTTCTTGTTAATAGTTACAACTTGATTTTAGATTTATCCATCTTACAACTGCAATTTGTCCGTTTTTAGCGCATCGTCGTCGAAAAGATTGGACCACAAACAATAGAAACAGCACATTTGAAACATCGATATCTAATCAATTTGAGCTTTGAGATGGGTGGATTCCTCGACTCGAATCAAATATTTTTTACACCCAAAGCCAAAGAAATAATAACTTAGAAGCATCTGATCGGATTGGGTTTCTTTAAAATACTGAATTCTTAAACATATTGTGCCAAAATTCCACCTGACTATATGTAGAATATTTTTCAAGTTTAATGAATAAATGATTATCTTTATGCAACATTTTTCTTCCGATTCACCTGTACACAGAATGAAATGCATTTTCAGTGCTAATAATGCAATCTCTGTTACTAGAACCAACTGGTTCTTGGGCATGTATCCAACAAGGAACCAAATTTATTCTAAATGAAGAACCAATGGTTCTTCGGGGAAGGGAGGAGGGAAATTGGTTCTTGGGGAAGAACCAAACTGGAACCAATGAAGAACCAGGGATTGGTTCTTGAGGGAGAACCAATGAAGAACCATTTGGTTCTTGGGATGAAGAACCAAATTTTAATCATGAAGAACCTATTGGTTCCGCCTGGAGGACAAACTTGAAGAACCAAATTTGGTTCTTCAATTTTCTCTGTGAGGAACCATTATTACTCTTGAAGAACCAAATTATTATTCCCGAAGAACCAAATGGTTCCACATGAAGAACCAATTATATCAACGAAGAACCAAATATTAAGTCGTGGAGAACCAACTGGTTCTGCGGTGTATAAATAATGAAGAACCAAATGGTTCTAGATTTGGTTCTTAATAGTCACAATAATGAGGAACCAAATGGTTCTTGGTTTGGTTCCCGACAAACCCAAATCTGAAGAACCAAATGGTTCTAGGCCCCCTGAAGAACCAGTTGGTTCTTCATTTGGTTCCGCCTGGAGGACAAGTGGGGAACCAATGAAGAACCATTGGGTTCCAATTTTTTCTAAGAGTGTATATATATATATGTGTGTGTGTGTGTGGGGGGGGGGGATACTTCATAGAATCTAAAACGGCTGAGCGGATTGAGCTCAAACTTCCTATCTAAGGGTAAAATCCCACGGACACCGCCGGCGTCGCGTTTTGGAGAAGCTCAGAGTACCCGTTCTCCAATCTCAGTCACAAAAAACGGCACTGCGGTGGTTAATCAAGTGATAATTTAATGAGCGTTGTATATGACGCGTCGCTATAAAAAGAGCGTTTGTTTACAACGTTATCGCTCGAAATTTCGCATACTGAACGGGGGACGGCGTTTGTTTACATTATCTGGAACTCGCTTCCTAGGAACGGGGACATATTCATCGGATTAGACCCCCACGGCATCCCCACGGCAATGTCGGCTTATAAGACATCATGGATTACTATGTATACGTACGATTGCTAACTTAGCATCAATGAGTTTATGTTACTACACATGACAGCCGATGGACAATTGGTCTCTATATATGTACCAAAATTACGCCGCGTTGGTGACTGGGAAATTCCAGGGAATGCCGATTGAGCTCAAACTTGCTACCTACGGGACGTGTCATATATATAGTGTGGTCGTTGAAGCAGAATTTGGGGATCAACCCGGAATAAATTGGATACAAGCTGATTTTTGTGTCATTCGACGCGGAAAAGCCTCAGGAACAACATATCCAAAATCCGCAAAAATCCGCTGTGGGGAAACTTTGTTATCCAAGATGGCGTCCAACATGGTTGTCTATACTACATCAGTTCTCGAAACAAGTCATTATACGATATATTGTGGCATCGGAATTACGCTGTTATACCAGTTTGTGTTAAATTATAGTACGGGAGCGAATAGAGTGACACGCACAGAAAATCATACAATCGTGGCCATGAAATGGCTGTCAAAATGGCCACAACTGCAAGCAATACAACAAAGAAAGCAACATATTGGATAACCACATAAGAGTGAAAATATGTATGGATAATATACAAGTCGGTTGTTGAATATCTTTAAAGGTACACACATCATTAAACAGATCCAATTGAAGGATTTATCGGCCACTACACCCCAAGTCAAACCCCAATGAGTTGCGTCTTTAAAGTGTGGGTGTTCTGCTTATCCAACATCCAATTGTCGGGCCAAAAATAATAATATCGGACATGCAACACACGAACTAATGTTTCGCCTCACAGTTCATGGTAGTTTCATTCGGCATGATGATTAATTTTTGAATGTAACGACGAAATTTAAGTGCACACTCTAGCGGTCTAAATGTTAGTTATATTTCCGGAATTGTTAACACTCCCTGTGATATTAAACAATACATATTTGTAGCAATGCTTATTATACTGTAAAGAAACACTCATATCTTCAATAGATTAACACCGCGTCTCACCAGATCAATAAGACGGTACAACACACATTGTATGTAAGACTAATTTTCATGCTGCTAACAGACCGCGTTCTTAGTAGACAATTTTGTTCAAATTACTTCAATCACAACTTTACAACTGGAATATGCAGCTACGCAATGCATACTATTAGTTTTCAGTATATTTTTGTTTGAAAATACCTTACCATTACCACCCACATAATCATGCTAAATATCGAGTGATCACCGTTTAAGATGTTATTTCAACGTTGAACATTCACGCAATAGTATTAATTGTGGTTCTGTGTGCAGCAGCTATGTGTAACATTAGGGAGAAGGAGTAAACGTGGTGATGCGGTTGAAGAAAACGTAGTAAGTTTCGCGTAGATGTGGCCTTGGTGAATTCAACCAAACATAATTTCCAGGTATAAACACCGTCTTTGTCACAGAGTATGTAGGCAATTTTGGTCAAGTTTAGAATTTATTGACGATAGTCTATGGTACTCCTTCGTGTTTTATTAAATTTAGTTCATGGTATACCACGATGCATTCTTGTGATAAAAGCGAAATATTCGTGTTTTATCACTTGATCTGAGGCAACTATGACTACTATTTTGAGACACGGACAATAGAATATACGCATTTTACCCTAGAACTATATGAATATCTTTCATACCGTTTTATATCAGTTAATTTTTAAAGGTTTCATGCTGTAGATATCAAAATAAATGCTGATCGGTCACATTCGTGAGACTGCTCGGAGTAAACATTTTTCTGCTTCTAGAAAAAGGTCTCAGTCAATACATCTCTACTAAATCCCATTTAGCTGTTTAATTACACATATATCACACGATTCAAGATAAGCAGTACAGAAAAAACTGCGTTATGTTTCCGTTTCTGGGCGTACAAAAGTCAAGATTTAACCGTTTCATAAGACCCTGGTTTCGCTTGCTCTCTCGTGAGATACATCAGAGATAATTCGTACATCTCTAATCAAAAGTTTCTCTTATACTCTGCAGTCATTCTTCATCGCATAATTCGAGAGTTTGTTCACTCGTATAGAACTAGCTCTTCAATTTTGCACAACATGTAAATTTCATTCGATTTTGTCCATTTTGGCGGCCATTTTGGGAAATACATTCTACAGATATGGTTTACAACAAAGCATTGTTTGTATATATTTCAATTTATTACGAATTTGGCATTAATTGGAGCACCTAGCGCAGAAATTCAGTATTTTGCGATAACAACAGACATTATGGACGCCATCTTGGATCCTGAATTTTCCCATGAGCGGATTTTTGCGGATTTTGGATATGTTGTTCCTGTTGTTTTTCCGCGTCGAATAACACAAATATCAGCTTGTATCCAAATTATTCTGGGTCAACTCTCCAACGACCACACTAATATGAGTGTGTCCTTTATAGACTCGAACCGATTGAGCTCAAACTTGCTAAATATTGACTGGGAAATTCCAGGGAATGCCGATTGAGCTCAAACTTGCTACCTACGGGAAGTGTCATATATATGTATGTGTCCTTTATAGACTCGAACCGATTGAGCTCAACTTGCTAAATACGGGAAGTGTCATGGACGGGTTCATTGAAAAACAAAAACAAATCCGGTAAAATTGAAAAACAAAAAATTCAATTAAAAAATTAAAAAGGCACAATTAACTCATTGAAAAACCAAAAAAAATCGGGTAAAATTTAAAAACTAAAAATTCAATTAAAAAATAAACAAAAAAATTAACTCATTGAAAAACAAAAAATTAAATTAAATATTTAATTAAAAAAATTAATTACAAAAATTAATTATGTCCACCCTCCCCTATGCGGATTTTGCCGACTATGTTTTCCTATAGAATGATGTATTTCACACAATATTTGCTTGTTTTCCACTCGGGTGTTTGGGGCTTTTTCATTTTATAGCGATTTTCAACAAACTAGTGTGATTTATTTTGCGATAGAATCCTTATTGGGGGTAGAGGAAGTGTTTCTCTCAAAATTAAAACTAAAGCTATATGTATCTTTTCAAAATCAGTTTCATTCGAACGGCATATAACAAGTGTCCGCGATGTTCATGTGAAAATGTCTTCATAAGTTACAGTAATGCCCTAAATAATCGACTCCTTAACCACAGCAGAATTATAGCGTTACATGGGTACCTGACTCGATATTTTTCTTAAAGTGACACCGACGATATGTTTTTTTTTTATTTATTTTGAAGATATATCTGAAAAAAGTACAGTGTGCGAACTTAAAACGTAATTAAACTATGAACAATGCCCCATGTTTCCTTGATTTCCAACGAGAACATAGGCAAGGACAGTTTTCTACAACAACATACGAGCACTTGGATGTATATAGGGAGTCAATGCTCATGTTTTGAGGCCGATTTTTTTTCGCAATTACTTAGAAAGTTTATGAGGTATTGGATTTCTCTCTTACAAAATATATTGGAAAATAATCACTATTCAGGTTTGAACAAATTAGTTTTTCAAGTAAAATGTAGTATTTTTGGTACGAAAGATGTTTATTGTTTTGATATCTTAAATGTGTCACACTAACGTATTTAGTGACCAGATTACTCACGATGTCTTCCAAAATGGCTACTAAATTGGCTAAAAAGTAGATTTTTCAAATATATCCGGAACATAATTATCTGTTGTTTCAAAAATGTAGCAGAGTGTGACTCTCTTGGTTATTAGACATGTTAGTTAATCGACTGGAAACTAAATATTCTATTCTGATTGTCCCAGTACCTGATGAGGCATGGAACATTAATTTTAAATTATGCAGTGCGGAATTGTGTCGAAAAGGTCTTTTTGGGATTCTGCTCATGTTTTTGAAGGGAAATGGGCAGAACTTTGAAACGCACTTAGAGGGAGCATAATCTGTATTCACATATATTTGTATACCTATACATCCCACAATGGACAACCCAGTCACGACCATATAGTCACTCCTTGTATACCTATTTACCTCATTCATTACTATAAAATAACTTCATGTATACATATTCACCTCACTACATGTGACCATACAGTAACTCACTGGTTGCCATCTTGTATCAAGTTGATCAATTTAATCCTAATGGGTCAGGAAAGCCACAGATTATGGTTAGTATCAGTTCCGTTTCAATGTTATGCTCATTTCCGGTCAAAAATATGGCCAGAATCCCAAAAGAGATTTTCGGCAAAATTCCTTGCTGCAACTTTAAAATTAATTTGTCATACCCCACAAGGAACTGGGCAACCATATAGAATAATTAGTTATCAGTTCATTGCCTAATATGCATAATAAATAAATGAGTCACAATTTGCTAACTTTTTGGAAGAGCAGAGAATAGTGTTCCGGATATATGTTAAAAATTCACTTTTTACCCCAGTTGGTTGCCATTTTGGAAGCCATCTTGAAAAATTGGTCTATAAACACTGTAGTGTGCACAAATTCATTTAAACTAAATCAAAACAATAAACACCTTTCATATCAAAGTTAGTTTCATTTTATTTTAAAAAAATGGTCCAAACCTGAAAAAAGCATCACCCGCTCACTGTGACTAGTGTGAGTGTGACTCGGGTCAAAATTCAATTCTAGCCATCTAGAAACATGTGAAGCCCAGTGAATTGGTGACTGACAAAGTGAGTCAATTAACTTGGTGAGGGAAGGAAAAGAAGAACATCTCCAATTTGGTCTCGGCACACTGCAGAGTGTAGTGACTGGTGAGAGGATATGCTTCCAACTTTCCATCTATGAATTGTGTTTCCTGTGATGGACAGATCAAGTTAAATATAATAATTATAATGCACCGTTAATAACGCCATTAACAGTGATTTGTTTTAGCATTCTCACATATTAAATATTTCATGATTTTAACACTGTGTTCTCGGTTTAAACCTTAAGAATTAAGCGGGAGCTCGGTCAGCATGGCTAGCATATATGAGGGTATCACCCCCCTCCCCCTGAATCCTGAATACGAGTTAATATTGGGGGGTGAATCCTGAATACGAGTTAATTTTGGGGGGTGAATCCTGAATACATGTTAAGAAATAATACATAGAAGTTACATAGACACATTATGATGTCGGTCGCGTTATGAGGCCGTTATGATACCATTAATGATACTTTATGACCAGGGACCTGGCTAGAGGGTTTCCGTTGGGGGGTGCCCACCTTGGGAAATTCCAACTGCACCCCCCTCCTTGAGTCAGAATCAGACCGAACACAAGTTTTGCATAATTCCATTTGCACCCCCCCCCCCCCTCCTTGCACCTCAGTGTTTAGGCCTAATATCCTATATCTTCATAAACCATGATTCTATATTCCCGGTATGAGAAAATTCAGATATTTTAACCTGAAACATTGCATAAATCCTAACATCTAGTGGTCTAACTCCATACACATGCACACGGCTACGGGCAAGAGACCACGACACACCGAGCTGACCATCGTTGTTCGGCCGGTGTGAGAAAATTTTGAAATTTGAACAAGAAAATCGCAAATCCTAGCATCCAGACTGGCCTCAACTAAAGCTTTCCTATAGTGTTGGAAATTTCAAACCTCATACTCCCCTTCAGGTTGGAAAATTCTCCAACTGATGACCACAAGTTTGACCAAATATAGTAAAATATTGTTAAACTTATTAGCATTTTTGTATTGGCCACAGGGGAGAGACAATGACACACCGGGCCGACCGTGGATCGGCCCGGTGTAATCTGAACAAGAAAATCGCAAAATCCTAGCATCTAGACTGGCGTCAAGCATTTTTAGCATGTTTATGATGGCACGGTGTTCGAATATGCCCAATAAGCTATTATACCCACCCATTCACACAGATAACTAGCACAAAATATTACTTTGCGCCATCAAAACCTGCGTCCAAGATGTTTTGCTTGAACCCGAATACCAGTTAATTCGGTGGTATGAATCCCGCGTACGGCTTCAAAACACCCCGAATCCCGCGTACCGAAGGGGGGGGGGGGTGATACCCTCATATATATAGTGGCTATTTGTGGACAAATTATTAAATATATATAGCCCTGCGTATTTGCTATTGTCGACTTGACACATTGGGATTGGAATAATCTGTATGCTAAACATAATAATTCCAGGCCAAGCTGGTCGAACTGTCATGACCTTCTACATGTAGTTCTACATTACTCACGAGGCAATCGCGGATGGTCATATAAATGTTTAATCTGGTAGCATTTTCTTAGACCATGCCATGAATCTCTATGTATCTATGCCCGTCGAGAATGATACCTGTTCCTTAATAATGCCTAACAATAGTGTCAGCATGTGCCGCATGATTAGTAATTTTGGATACAATTCTCAACGATCATTAAATTATTTGGCATAGAGACATATATAGAATTAAATTAAAATAGAATTAAATAGAATTAAATATCCATCACTATTATTAATTTCACTCTAGTCTCTGAGTCTCCACTATCACTTTTATTGATCATCACAATGATTAGACACCTGAGAGTATGACATAAGCTCACAAACGTCACAAACAAGCATGCAACCTTGAACTGGGACCACCCCTACTGTGAAGTAGATTATTGAGGAACAAGTATTAACAATAAAGGGAAATATATTACCTGCTTGTTTATTCATTGTTATAAATTTCGCTGTCAGAACATAAAAAAGTTCCCAGGTTTGTGTACAGTGCAATTGGTGTAATATGGTCTATAGTACGGTCATATCTAGTGTTGGGATTCATGACATGATCTAGTATTTTTTGTGGTTCGATAGTCTTTTAAGGTGAACTCCGTAAACGTGCATATATGCGCGTCTGATTAATGAGTAGTAACCGTGTAGGAAACGAACCGAACATACCACTATTGCACAATGACATCAGTTTGTTTGATCTAAATTATTTATCCACTCCAGCCACAAAACAATAGTCATTTGGCAAATTATGTCATTCCTTTTCGAAGTGCCTATCATATACTGAAGGTGGATTCTACCACAGGCCAGAAAGTGTGTCTAATTGGGTCATTGTCGTGTATAGTACGGTCATATCTAGTGTAGGGATTCATGCCATATTATATACCATGCATTTGAAATAGGAAGCTCTCTAACGTTGTATTATCAACTTATCCGTGTGTAATAAACTGTGAACATGTTTTTGTAGAGTTGCCGACGTGATTTTGTGCTAAAGTTTCATCTGGTTTTATTGTGCAAAGTGTATTATTTTCAATGGAGGGGGAACAACTCTATATTTTAAAGATAAAGTTATTCCCCTTCCATTGGAAATTTCTTTTTCTCGCTTGAATTCTGTTGCATTCTGGGAGCCATAACGGGGGGGGGATTTTTTTATGATTTCAGCTGTTTTCTATTTCTATATGTGCACCTTCTGAGACACAGACGTTTCAAATGGTGATGTATTATAGTATTTTAATCATATTTTATGGCATAGATTGTTATTAAAACAGTATATCAAGGCACTATAAAAAGAAACATCAGTGATGCGAAAATTAAGTGGGCCTTTAAAATCAATGCAAAGTCACAATTGCATTTAAGTTCATCTCTTACCCGTCTATTCTGCGATATTCTGCTACGCAGTATGTTACGACGCTCCAGTATTCATTAAGCGTTATAGCCCCATTGTTATAATCCGCCTTTAGCTGGCGTATTCTTGCCGAGCTTAGATTATTGAGATATAACGTCGTGGAAACATAGCAATTGTGTGTGCTGCGTGACGTGACATTAAATTTCAAGGAATCCCGCGGGAAAAAAAATCACATTTATTGATTCAATGTTTTAAGTTATTTCCTTCATAAAAAGAGTCTTATGATGAAGAACCCCTCTCAATACTTTAGAATATAGAATTAAACTTCAAACTAACAAAAATCTTCGGAATAGTGAACCTTCGGAATAGCGAACCTTCGGAATAGAGACATGTCGCCGTCCATACGTACTGACGTGATCATATATCCCAAGTTGGCCGGAAATACAGGCACTCCCATGAAACATATAATACGGATGTAAGCAAGCTCTTATTGACAAACTTCAATTAGTTCAAAATTATGCGGTAAGAATGATTACCCGTACAAAGAAATTTGATAACATTTCCCCAGTTCTTGAAAAATTGCATTGGCTACCAATCAGACATCGATCAGTTTTAAAATGCTACTAATTGTCTACAAATGCTACTATAAGCTAGCGCCATTCTATCTGGCTGAATTCAATTGCATGGTGGGCATTGGTGGCACAATATGAACCGGCTATTCATCTCTGGAAATGCGTGCAATCTTGTGCTGAACCCCGGTGACCCCAAAACGGGCAATTTTGGTATCTGGGCCATTTCTTTGGAACCAACTACTCATTTCTATCAAAACTGCACCAGATATTTCGGAATTAAATCGGCTCTCAAGACTCATATTTTCCAAACTGCTTTCCCGCCTAAGGACAAGAGGACCCGCGGAAACACACCGCACGATTTGATGAACCCATGGTGTCTAAATCTATCTAATGCATGTATATATGTATATGTATATATTTGTCCATGTGAAGCCCGAGAGCACTCCTGTGGATTCGTGGCTCAAAACTGCATCATATTATTATTATCATTATTAGTGAAAAAGCGTAATATTTTCCACTTCCGGCGTCCATTTTGGCGGCCATTTTGAATATATTAAATGTATTCATACCTATAAATAAGGAGTACTCAATTGTCAATAGAATGACATCGCACGACTTGGTACAACATTCACTTCCTATAAGTAATTGCGAATTAAAATTTACAAATTCAGATATTCAATTTTGGCGGCCAACTTGTATTGGATTCAATGCCCGATAACTCTAGAAAGCCCCAACAGCCAGATGGCAAACAACCGGAAAATTGAAGAAATGATATAGTTGTACAAAGATATCATAACCAAAACAAATTCGCATCGGGGGGTCTACATGTAGCTCAAGCTCTATATTGGGAAGTTGTCGATTCCATTAATGTTCCACAGTACACCCCACACAAAATACTTCTATGATGGAATAACGGGCGTCAGTGCGATTTGTTTTTGTGACTATATGTACACTGTGGAGGATCTGCTCCTCGAATTCTCATTCCGCCCGAGCAAAATTCCGATTCCGAGCGGTATATGATCCGATTCCGTGAACGTTTTGCTCGATTTTCCACGACCATGTTTACTAATTTATGTATATCGACGGAGCAACTCACGAGATGATACATTTAAATGATAGGACTTGTTTCTGTGGTATTTTACTCTTCACTTACTTATTCTTTAGTCCCATATCTAGCACGCTGAACCAAATTACAAGCGTTTGCTCACTCAAATCCACACACAGAAAAGAAAAGTATTGTGTACAAATGTGAATTTCGAAGCGAAAGAGTTAATGTTTTGTAGAACAAATTGCTTTTGTGTTTCCGCAAACAACCCATCGTTACTTTAAAAATACAGTTGATCAAAATATGCTATTTTAACTTGACATAATGCCTTCGAAGTAACACTACCATACGTTCAGATTCTGTTTCCGATTCACGACACGCACATTTTCAGCGTTCCGATTCCTGACATGGATAAATGTTTACCGTATATAATCCAGTTAATTGCTTCATTTTGCTGGCTTCACGACCGTTCTACGTGACGGTAAATTGTCCTATAATGATTGACTAAGAACAACGAATTAGTATCTTATACTACAACATATCTTCAATGTCAATGATGTTGATTTTGATGCGATGTTTTTATATTTTCCTATAATATCTTGAGGTACTTTATTAAAAACACCAAACATACATGTACATGTATGTGGGAATACAAATTGACATTTAATAAATAATTGAGCTTAAAGGTGCTCAATCCGATTCGATGGTCCCCATATTATCAGATTCCAAAAACAACAACGGTTTAGTAACTGTGTCGGGAATATGTCGGGGTTATTTGTTTTTCGTATTAGCCTTCATTGCGTTGCTATCGATGACGTAAATCATCTATACTTTTAAGATGGCGATTGGCCCATACTGATCTCTGATGGGAATGCACGTTACATAGCGATACCGAGCTTCGGGTAGGGTTTTATCTATGAGCAAGAGACGAGTCATTCAGTTTGCGATCAGCTGATTCGTTTTTCTCAATACAATTAATTTGTCAAAACAGTCATCTGACAGCAATAATTGTAAATCGAAATCACGAAACCGCATATAATAAAAAGGAAACCTATATACGGCTTTTGACTGAACACATTATATTAAGCCGCTCGTGGAAAATCGGTATTTGCTTGTACCAGCTCATGATAATTCTAGTTTTCAGTCAAAAGCCATAGTTATCCTCTGGTATCATCGTTGATTATTTGCCCTGCTAATCGATATATATATATATATGTCGCTCGGCACAATTTCAAATTAAAATGTGAGACTTCCGATGCGAAACTGACGTAGGAAAGTTTTCAACGACGAATACTGTTTATATCAGGAAAATGAAGACATTGATAACATTTCATAACATTATCCGAAAATGTACTGCATAAAGAGTCTGAATGCATGCATGCCCCTTTAATACTCCCGTCATCATTTTGAAGACAAAAGCTAAGGGCCATCCCATGGAGACGTCGGTGTTACACCGAGTTATGTATATAGTAACTGACGAGTTTTGTGGTAGCTCACGAGTTATGTAGTAACAATCGACGAGTTTTGTGGTAGCTCACGAGTTTTGTAGTAAAATCGACGAGTTATGTAGTAATTTGGGTTACGAGTTTTGTAGTAAAATATCGACGAGTTTTGTAGTAAAAAACAAGCTAACGAGTTTTGTAGTAAAATACTCGTCGAGTTTTGTAGCAACAATTTTTAGTCAGTTTCAAAGGCGGGTTTGGACTTAAAAAATCGTATATAGTAAATGCAATGTTTTCTTGTGTAAGTGTTTGTGACGAGGGACCATCATCGAGTTGAGCTACAACGTCAGAATGCGACGTCTGGTGTAATGGGGACCAGGTCCAAGTTAATAACATGGCCATTGTACTTCTAGGTACGAAGTTTGGCTCAGATCTGCCGATAAACGGCGCAGCAGTGACATCAAGTTGAGGTACAGTGTCATTAACGTCCACCACACAAACAATTACACAAAAAACATTGCATTTACTACAGGGGGGGGGTCTGGAAAAAAAATGCACATATAGGGCCCAAAAAGTTTTTTTCGGACCTCTAGGGACCCACCACCCCATTTTTGCAAAAAAAATATTTTTTTCCTCCAAAATTTTGGGGACCCACCCCCCGTTTATCATGTTTTTATCAAAATTTCAGAGGTTTTTTTTAGCCGTTATTCAATAACTGTGTTAACTGCCTTACTAATTGGTAAACACAGATCAGAAAAACGAAAAATATACTGTATTTCCATGTGTTTCCTGGTGTTTTCAGTATCTAACAACAATATTAATTAAGCATTGTGTATATAGGTACACTATATGTCACAAATTGCACTAGACCCCATTATAGCCTTAATATATCGAGTGTGTTGTCTCTGACAGAGAACACTGGCCAGTGTAAATAGTGGTAAACAGGTCAGGGGTTCCACAATTATATGTGCATGATCAAAGAACTCTTTAGTCTTATCCAACGGGATGGGGTGGGGAGGGGAATTGTTTTTTGGTTAGGTATACACATAGATATATGGTTATTATACTGCCCGATATTAGTCGGCGGGTATATAGTTGATGTCTCGAGCCGTCTGTCCGTACAAACATTTTGAATTTTAACTCAAGAGTCAGTTGTCATATTTGCTGCCCTATGGCATGGTGACGGACCAGAAATGGGGGACGAATATGCATAATATCACGGGTTGTGACCACCAATGCCTACCAGAGTTATGGGCCCTGTTAGACTTTATGAAATTCAGTCCATTCAAAGTTTTTGCAATATAAGTTAAGTGTCGGTTGTCAAATTTTGATGTGGTTTGGTATGGTGATAGACCAGAATGAAGAATTGAATGTCATTTCTCAATGCGTCTGAATGCATCACATTATTTCAGTTCATCTATTTGTAAGTGATAACAGTATACAATTAGTATTTTAGTTTCGTCTTGTTGAGCAGTAAAGCTCCCAGATGAAGTTCGGAAATTCAATGAGAATAGCGTCACCTTCAATTGGGATTGTCTGAGCACTAAACAGTAATGTCATTCATCATAACCAATTCAGTTTTATTTGGATAATTGTTGCAAATTAACATTACTAGCAATCATTCAAGATGAGAAATAACCAAAAGGAATGAATTTGATTACATGTCAGAACAAGACAGTATTTCAGACATTTTATTTCAATTTATGAGATACCCTTTTCAATTTCATGTTATGCAACAATCAGGTTAATGATATCTACTAGTAGTCATCATTGAGTATTCACCATGTATAGTATCCAATTTGTGATAGAGTTTTATTTTTTTATTACTTTTATTCAGATAATACAACTGGGTAATATATTAATTTTGTTACTAAATATTTCTTCCGTTGATCATAAGTTTCCTGAACGTTAATACGGTGGTCCACTGTGAAGTGGTCCGGGATACTGTGAAATCCAGAATGTTGCTAAATCTGAGTCTAAAGAGTCACTTTAGCTGCCTATATAGCCCTATACCAACAAGCATGGTACTAACATGCTTACAAACATAATTACATGATCAGTACTTGTAAATTGTTTTAAAAAAACTCATTTTGGAAAAAAATTACAAGCACCATTTTTTCCGCCTCTGGACCACCCACCCACCCCGGCCCTATATATACGGAATTTTTTTGCAGACCCCCCCCTGTTTACTATATAAGATTTTATTAAACGCGCTTTGGAACTGACTAAAATTTGTTGCTTGTTTTTTACTACAAAACTCGTCGATATTTTACAACAAAACTGGTAACCTGAAATTACTACATAACTCGTCGATTTTACTAAAAAACTCGTGAGCTACCACAAAACTCGTCGATTGTTACTACATAACTCGTGAGCTACCACAAAACTCGTCAGTTACTACATAACTCGGCATAACAACGTCTATCGCTAGAAAACTGGACGTTTCTATAGTCTAAATCTAATTAGCATTTCCCGGGCGACAATTGAACTTACTCGGGCGATAACGGAACATACAGAGCGGGAATCGGAGCGAAAACATAAATAACCGATTACAGATTTTGCTGGGCTTTTTTGGCAACAAAATGATCGGGGAACATGTCCCGGTTGAAGCTAGAGGTAAAAATTAACATAATATGTTATTAAACATAACTTATATCTATCTTTATAAGTTTTTCTGCCGGTAAATTTGAAAATTGCTCGGTCGACAATCGGAAAAAAACTTACAACGGAATCGGACTTTGCTCCGGTGGAATGAGAAATCGAGGAGCATATCATCCACAGTGTATATATAGGACCAATCAGAAGCGGATACCATGGAGAGGGGGTAACAATTTTCATTGTTGAGGCATTTTTATCTTCAACGATAATTGTCAGGGATCCGAAATATGTCAGATGAACAGAGAAACATGCAGGGCGTTCAGACAGACAATGTGTGTGAAAAGGTCACACACACCCACTTTCTGAAGCCTAATTGTTTTGTAGTTGCAATATGGTTCTGTTGCTCGGGAACATATTTATGTTTACGGTCAGACAATACTCGCATCCAACACAAGGTGAATTCGTATACATATATACACATTACGCCCCTTCTCAGCCTCTCGGAACATTATATATACGGATATGGGTTGATACCTTCAAGGCAATTCTTCAGACGTCCCACCATATATATTATAGATCGACCAACAAAGCAACACATCCATGCCGAGAGTGGCACCACTGCAGGAAAGTTCTTTGATTGGTTGCGAAACAGTTTCAAATGACGCAATTAGGCAAAACGTTTGTGAGATATTCTGTTCTACAAACAATTGCCCGCGAATCTCCATTGGTTGATAAGCTCGGTGAAAAGCGCCAACCCGCGGCGATGTCTACTCTGAGGTGACCTAGCCTAATTTAGGACGACACGAGGCGCATGTTCACCACAGGAACCAACTGACTAACTACTAATAATGACCGCGGTTCTCTTTAATCTTAGAAGAGGTGGGCAAATATGTTATATTATAGTCGAACTCTGGCTGTTATTATTCTAATAACTAACATTATTTACCCACGAGTGAAAACTAAATACGGCGGTTTTGTCTTCCAAAATGCTACGAAACCTATAATCGCGACCCCGGCATTAGAAACATGGAATACACACAGTTGGTATAATTATGTACTCGTATGCATTCTTACTAATATGTGGCTATGTGTCTGACATCAGGGGAATTTAAGTCACCAGTATTTACTTAAGGGAAAAGTATTCTAGTTAAAAAAATCAGAAGAACAATGTCGATTTCGGCATGCTTGTATCCATTTATTTACAAAATATATACTTATATGAATCCTTCTGCACTGATATTATCTGTTCGTCTGGTTAAAACTGCTGTCTACTTACATTTTCTGCAATATGCTGCGAGGTGCTTTCTATAGTAACTAAAGTTTGCAGCTTACCGTTTTACAATCTAAACCTCGCCATTATATAAAATTATGGGCCGGATATTGACTTGACCCTTATTCTGGCACAATTTGTTTTCATTATTTTCTCTTCCTGCTGTCGTGCATCCATGGTAGTGAAGTAATTACAATTAACCGTATTGAAAATATCAGGCTTCCTGCATGGTTTGGTTATACGGCGTTCACATCGACACCTGCAGAAAATAACAGACTTATCACTGAGTGTTTAAGGTGCTGAACATATTTCCGAGGCATCAATATTGACATTTATGCCATTACATACTATGCGCGTGACTTACAGACCCTATGTGGCTGGGTGCAATTTCCTTATTGTTTCTGTAATAAATGTATGTATTCTGGATGCACACGATGTCACGTTAATAACAGATTATCTCCCTCTCTCTATTCACCACAGGGGCACGTAACACGGGCTCCGCTGCCCGCACCCATTTTGCGCTGCCCATATACGCCGCTTCTATAATGTACGCGCCTGCTTCGCGTTAATGGTAGTATAATAGAGACAAGGGGAACTGTAGATATTCCCCATTTTACCATCGCTCGGGAATCGGACAAATTGAGCCCATTTACCCGAGTAATCCTATCGATATAGCCACGGATGTGTGGGCGAAGGATTCATCTTTCAATCAATACCACAAGCTCCCCTCAGAACCATTTATATCCATAGCATTTGATAATTTTTATACCACCGAATATTGTCTCCGGAGAGCGTAAATTTTCGGATTGATCCTATACTCAGAGAACAATATGGCCGATATATTCCTCTAAATTCACCCCCATACCGCTTACTATAACTAAAAATCGGTCAAACGATCAATTAAACATCTAGCGCTCAGTGATTTCTTTTCGGCTAATAATTTATTTACTCATACAAATCAACACGTCGTCAGTAAACAATTTTTATAGAGGAGAAATCTATCGATAATTCAATTTGTTTTTCATTTTTTGTTTACCATTCACGCATCTCCTCATTTTAATATTCATTACGACCTGACCTTTCCATGACTGCCATAGTAGAAACAGCCAATCCGCGCTCAGTATTATAATCGAGGTCAGGTCGTAATGAATATTAAAATGAGGAGCTGCGTGAATGGTAAAAAAAATGAAACAAAAATTAGAATTATCGACAGATTTATCCTCTATACAAAAAGCTATGGATATAAATGGTTCTGAGGGGAGCTTGTGGTATTGATTGAAAGATGAATCCTTCGCCCACACATCCGTGGCTATATCGATAGCATTACTCTGGTAAATGGGCTAAATTTGTCCGATTCCCGAGCGATGGTAAAACGGGAAATATCTACAGTTCCCATTGTTTCTATTATACTATTAACGCGAGACAGGCGCGTATATAGAAGCGGCGTATATGGGCAGCGCAAGGGGGGGGGGGGGGGCAGCGGAGCGCGTTACAGGCCCCTGTGCTATTCACGAACTGTGTCCACTAAACGATTTAAAATTGCTCACTTTCTGATCTAGTTAGCTCGCTCTAACATATATAGTATCTCGTAAAACTTGTTAATATGACCCGCAGTGCCACAATACGACGTTGTCATGGATATTGCATGGTGGAGGAACGACCACACATATGGTTAATATCACTATAAAGTCACCCGAATGTAATTGAAACACTATTTGTAGAAATAAATCCGGGTAAAAAAAATTCATACATTGTAGGCTCTATATACCGACCTAACACTGCCCCGCTCGCTGACATAGAAACCTTCTCTAATCAGCTTGACAATGTTATTATCAAACTTAACGAATTAAATGCAAAAGTATACATCGTTGGTGATTTTAAAGGTACTCAATCCGATAAAACTCCTCTCAATTACTATTTCAATGGCTTCGGGGGTCAAAAATATTTGATTCGAGTCGAGGAAGTCACCCATCAAAGCTCAGATTTGTTAGATATCGATTTTAGAAATCTATTATTTTTCATTATCGGGAATTCTTTCTGGCCCAGATAAGAAGACAGTCAAAATTTCGTTATTATTACCACTTGATTATAGAGTTATCCATCCTTGTCTGTTTGAATAGAGTTTTGGCGTAAAATCTCGAGCAGGTTACCAAATTGACGGCAGTTATTAGTACTCATCTCGAGCAATTAACAAATTTCAAAAATCAATATCTAATAACTCTGAGCTTTGTTTGATGGGTTCCTCGACTCGAATCAAATATTTGTTACCCCCAAAGCCAAAGAAATAGTAATATAGGACCCTCTGATCGGATTGTTGTTGTTGGAATCTTTACGGATTGAGTACCTTTAACATAGACTTACTGCATTCTGATTCACACAGTAAAACAAATGCTTTCGTCAGTAATATGTTCGAACGTGGATTCATGCCAGTGATTACTAAACCAACGAGAGTAGCTGAATTCTCAGCCACTCTCATTGACCACATTTACACAAATAGCATATCCAACTGCAAATTTCACAGTGGAATCATCCTATCGGACGTCTCAGACCACTTTGGTACATTCCACGTCGAAACCAATGATACCAATACAAAGAATGACGTAAATCAAACAACAACTAGAATAATGTCCGAAAACAATATAACAAAATTTAAAAGTCTTCTGTACAATAATTCATTCGATGAGGTCTTCATATACCAAGACGCAGACCTAGCATATAACGCCTTTTTGCGCAGCTACTCCTTATTCTTCGAAGAAGCCTTTCCAAAAATTAAACGAAAACCACCAAACAAGTACACTAAACGAGAACCATGGATGACTAAAGGACTCATTCAATCGTCAGTAAAAAAAAAGCAAATTGTACACCAATAAGTTAAAATTTCCAACAGATGAAAACATAGGTAGATACAAAATATACTGCAGAATATACAACCAATTAAAACGGCGGAGTAAAAATCATTATTACGACAATATTCTCAAAGAAAATCAAGCAAACATGCGACGCACTTGGACGATACTGAAAGAAGCCCTTAAAATATCTCATGGTTTGAATACCTTTCCTACCGAATTTTCAAATGGTACCGGTAACGGAAAACTGTCTGACCCGACAACCATCGCATGCGCATTCAACACATTTTTCGCTGACATTGGAAGAATTACCGCAAACAATGAAACACAGATTCCAGGGATGAACTTCACCGATTACCAACCGGGGCAGTATGAAAATAACCTTTTTATTTTCCCAACAAACAGAGATGAACTAATATCACTTTGCTCGAAACTATCTAATAAAACTTGCACAGATATAAACGATGTCTCCGTGAAACTAATGAAACAAACAATTAACGAAACGGTTGGACCACTCACGCATAATTTTAATCTCTCATTTGCCCAGGGACTTGTGCCCGAGAAAATGAAAATATCTAGAATAATGCCTATATACAAAAAAGGGGAACGCGATCAGATTGAAAATTATAGACCAATCAGCATATTACCTGCATTTTCCAAAATAATGGAAAAAATAATCAATGCTCGGCTTTCATCTTTCCTCAACAAACATAAAATTCTTCACGAACACCAATATGGCTTTCGTAAGAAACATTCTACCATTCATCCACTTATACATCTTCTCGAAGATGTAGCGGAATGTAATGACAAAAAAACCCGTGACTCCACCATTGCCATTTTCTTAGACTTATCAAAAGCTTTTGACACCATAAGTCACGAAATTTTACTTAGAAAGCTCGATCACTATGGAATAAGGGGAATCGATAATGACTGGTTCAGAAGTTACTTACATGACAGGCGACAATATGTAGAAGTCCATGATCATCAATCGGGAATGTTGACTATGACATGTGGAATACCACAGGGATGTATCCTTGGCCCCATCCTATTTCTAATGTATGTCAACGACATGCCCAACAGCACCAATCTCAAACTTCTTTCATTTGCTGACGACACAACATTATACATGTCAGGGAATAACTCTAAAACCATTCAGAATAAGATAAACGATGAACTAGATAAAGTATACCGCTGGTGCTGTAGTAACCGACTATCCCTCAATGAATCAAAAACTAAATATATGTTGCTGCATCCACAAAATAACGATTTTAAATGGGCAGATCTGTGAATTAAATTGAATAAAAAGGAACTAGTTCGTGTAAGTAATCAAAACCAAGAAAAATCACTTAAATTCCTTGGCATAATCATTGACGAAAATCTTACTTTTAAGTACCACATATCAATGCTAACCAGAAAAATATCACATGCAATATACTGTCTAGGTAAAGCCAAACGATTCCTCCCCAAAAGTGCACTAAAATCTCTGTACTTCTCCTTAATTCACAGTCATCTCCTATACGGAATAATAATCTGGGTCTGGGGCAGGGATGGGGTAATTGTAATTTGTAATTGTAATTGATTGTAATTAATTACATTTTTTCAAGTAATTGCATGTAATTGGTAATTGAGTTTATTCTCAATTACATGTAATTGTAATTGGTTAGGATGTAATTGTAATTGTAATTAGGGTCTAATTTCAATTACTTCAAAATCACAGGTACTTGTTTCTTCTCAAAGTTATCTTTCATGATTCATCCAATGGTTTCTTCAAATGCTTTTTTCTCCAAATTTCAAAGTGTAAGACTGGTGACTTGCTATCACTATGTTGTCACAACACTGAGTTTTTATCCACTGTGTCTCAAAGGTGAATTCTGTTGGCACCTCCTATTTGTTTGCTTAAGCATTGGTTAACCTTTGAGGTAGAAGGCTTGTTTTGATAAATACAATGAGAAACCAACTTCAAATAATTGACAATAGATCACTATAATATATCACTCTTATCTTCATGTCTACAACAAATCTGGCAGCATTTTAATTTGCAGAAAGACACATCGTGTCCTATGAAAGCGAAGTGCAAACTTTGCCCAACTACAATATCCAGTTCCAAAAAAGTTACCTCCAATTTTGTGACACATCTGAAGGTAAGTTTCCATTTATATGTATTAGTTTTGTTTAATTCCATTGACATATAACTTCAGTCATATGGTGGTATTGGTTAATACATTGTTTCTTGTCGCTTCTAATTTGCAACTGAATGACAAAGTGGGGACAATCTGCCTCAATAATCCCCCAATTAGCACTGTCTAGTGGAGGCATTGTGTTACCAGTAAGCTGGTGGCCACAAAGCCTAATTAAGTTTATGACTCTAATTAACAATCAGAGTGTTGATTATCTCATTGTCCATTACAATTGGCCTGGCTGTGTGTCTGACTTACTGAGATAGTCTTATTCCCTTAATAATTAAATGATGGATACATGCGTGTTACTAATATACTCTATTATTTTCATTTTATAGCGAAAGCATCAAGATGTCTATGAATCCACAGTCACACAAGCACCATCAGCAAGTGATCAATAACCTACTAGGATCTTTCAGTATGCAAAAACATCGGTCAAGAATGCCAAAGCATTGAAGATAGTTAGCAAAGTTCATAAATCTCTGATATCATTCCAATTTCTAGAAGATCAACCCCGACTACAAGCTGCCAATGCAACACGCTGGAATTGCCAGCTATAAATTATGATTCGCTCAGTTCTACGAACACCTATACTGGACTCAGTACATTGGCTGCTCTGTACCAAGTGTGCTTCACTGTGTATTTCATCTTGCTTGTATTAAATTTATGTTTTGATATCAAATAGAGTTTATATAAATAAAAAGTGTTCCTACTTCAATGATGTGCTGAAATGTAGTTGTAATTGTAATTTAATTACATTTCAAAGTAATTGTAATTGTAATTAATTACATTGTGAAATAGATGTAATGGGAATTGTAATTGTAATTGAAAAATGCTGAAGTAATTGTAATTGTAATTAATTACATTCACAAGTAATTGCCCCAAGCCTGATCTGGGGACACGTTTCAGCATCAGGGTCTCTTTTTCGGCTACAGAAAAAAGCAGTCCGGATATTATGCAATAAAAGATATCGCAGTCACACAGAGCCGTTGTTTAAAACTCTAAAAATTCTAAAGTTTCATGACCTGTATCATCTTCAAATCGCATTGTTCATGTATGATTGGAAAAACAAATATCTTCCCCCGTCTTTCGAAAGTTTATTTAAGTATACACCAATATCAACAACACGACAGTCCGGCAACTTGGCTACTACAATTCCAAGGACGAATTTCTCTCAAATTCTACCGAGATACTCATTTCCGTATGTGTGCAACTGCTTGGACACAGCACACAGATTTGCAGCTAGCAGAACCATCTTTAAATCTTCCATACGTACAAATGTGCAATCACACTATAATAGCTCAGTAACTTGTGACAACGCGAAATGCCGAGATTGTAGAAAGTAATTGGAACAATATGTATACATGTATTATGTATAATTGCGCTTAAGAGACGTGTCCTCATTACGTGCCGTAACCCTGGATTACTCACCATTTATGGGCACATATATATCCATGGACACATAATTGTATAGTCATTTATTTAATCATATCTGCCCGAACAAAGTTGGATATATAAAACACAACCCCAAAAGTTTAACAACACATTTTTTCAACAGCTGACCCTCATGCAACATCTCGATTGTCACACAACAATATGATCGCCATCTGCTTATTCTCTATTATGTATAAGGGGCGGCAGGAAGACGGCCTGTATTGGCCATGCCGCTCCTGTGCAAATTTGAAAGATATATTATTATGTTTGTGTATTATGTATTTAATTTGTGCAAATAAACAATCCAATCCAATCCCGACTTCACGTAGAAATCACCGACCCCGATAAGAATGTGCACGGGTGCCGAGGAGCTTTTGGTGGTTAAGTTATTGCGAGAAAATTGGGGACGAGCTCAGGCACACATAACGACAATTTCCTACTTTTTGCCGTCATTATATTGGTAATTTACATCATTTAATTTCCAATAGCTAAAGACTGTCTGCATGACACATGCAGTTGGAATTTTCCGACCAGAAAGAAGTTCCGCCGCCGGTTCGTTAATTAGGGGCTGGTTGTTATTGTTATTTTAACGGAATTCTGAGTTGGTCATTCGCGAAACCAATATATGTTATATTCTATAATTACAATCATGGGTATATAATATATGATCTTGAGCGCGTTACCATTTCTGACTATGGTTTTCTTGTATGACCCTGCTGTAGTTTGCTTTGGTGCTGGTGGATCCTGCATCACTCCTGTTGAACTGGTATGAATGTTGTTAAGAAATTGGACCGTTTTTTAAAACTAAAATTGGAGGCTAATCTGAACGGAACGAATAAAACCCATGCATGCAGCGTCTGTATATGAAACATTCAAACACTGATGTACTTTAACATATTTCAACTATGGCTGCGCTGATACTTGCACAATGACAGGCATGGTCATTTTGATTATGGTCGGTTTTCACCACCAACATACACATTATTAAAATATTTGTTTGACATATATGTGTTTGAGTGTTGTATACTGTATACACATGGCGGGTTTACCTCAATTCGTTCAGATTAGCGAAACACCCCAAAAACTTTGGAAAATCATAACATTACGTTTTCCTAACAGCATCGCTTTGTCCTCCCAGCATCATAGCAATTCGGCATGACCCACCAGCGTTCTAGCAATTAAATCTTTACTCGTGCTACACTGAATAGTCTTAGGAAATGTTCAGATAATAAGATAAATAAAAGGTATATCGACCACAATGTCCCCGACACGGTGGCGAACTGAAATATTGGCTATGTTCGGAATAATTTTCAGTCATTATCCGGAAACCTCAAATATTGAAAATCAAGAAAAATCCGCAAACTAAGAGCCATAACTGCGGTATAAAAAATTGGACAATTCTGGTTTTGGAACTCGTTCAAGATATTGTCAAGTTATTGTGTTAACGAGCTGAAAATCAAGAAAAATCGGCAAAAATGGCAAGAACTCAGCCAAAAATGGGTTCAACCAAACTCAGATTGGCAGGTTGCAGTGATGGTTAATATATGTACCAAGTTTAAAAAATGACAGAATACAGGTTCTTGGACAAAGATGCATCGCAGGATGTAGATTCTATGTCGAAAAATGGCAATAACTCCTCCAAAATGACTCCGACTGAACTCAAAATCGCAGTTGGGTATATTCCAATGCTGCTTGACATCTGTGCCAAGTTAAAAAAAAAATTGGAAAATGACGGAATACATGCAGGCTCAGACAAAAGATGCATCCCAGGCTGTACGATTCTATGTCGAAAAATGGCAATAACTCCGACAAAATGACACCGACTGAACTCACCCCATGCATCCGGACATGCTCGTAGCGGAAGACATGCTCGTAGCGGAATAACCACATGGCCCGCGATTTGCACACCGTTCACGGTTAGACACATGTTGCACCGAAACCAACATATACCAGTGGTTGACGGTGGTGGTACTATTTGTGGCTATAATTTACCCAACTGTACATCAAACTTCTTTAAACATGGACGCAGTTTAATCCTATTTTACCGGGAAGTTAGGCCAAAAATTGTGGCAAAATTTGCATTTCTTACATAAAATTACGATTTCCGTGGTAACAGCCCAGACAATATTGTCTTTGCATACATTGCTATTTCCGCGCACATTCCCTTAATATAATAGACAAAATTTTCAGTCATGTTTCTACATTTTCCGCTACGAGCATGTCTTCCGCTACGAGCATGTCCGGGTGCATGGGGTGGAACTCAAAATCGCAGGTGCGCAGGTTCCCATGCTGAATGACATCTGTGCCAAGTGTTTTTAAAAATAACTGGAAAAGGACGGAATACAGGCTCGGATAAAAGATGTTTCCCAGGGTGTACGATTCTATGTCGAAAATGGCAATAACTCCGCCAGAATGACTCCGACTGAATTCAAAATCGCAGGTGCGCAAGTTCCCATGCTGGTTGACATCTGTGACATGATAAAAAAAATGACTGGAAAATGACGGATTACAGGCTCGGACAATGGCAATACATGTAACCGCCCAAAATGAGTCCGTTCGACCTAACTCAAAATCGAAGGTGCGCAGGTTTCCACGCTGGTTGATATATCTATGAGCCATGTTTAAAACAAATTGACCAGAAAATGACAGAATACAGCCTTGGACAAAGTTCCGGACGGACGGACGGACGAGGGTCATTACTATATTCCTCCGACAAAAAGTTGGGGGACAACAAACGACCATGCACATAGGCCGTTTATTGAACTTATATATACTATCTGAACATTTCCCACCAATGTTCAAATTTGAATCATTCTGCTCTTGTATTATCTGTTTTCCCTCTGCATGTTGCCTGCATTTATTACTTGAACAGTGGGAGAATCGACTTAGGAAGACGAACACCTATGTAGGTCATTCTGCTCCTGTACAATAAGATAATTTTCTTTGACGTTTTACTTATTATTGTGCAGATATAGAAGATCTCCGCATCTCTGTACTTCTCTATGTTCATGTGAATTATGAGCATAAATCATCATCACCAACGAGTTTGTCGGGATATACTATTTTATGAAACGAGTTTGATAAATTTGACTCACAACGAGTCGTAGACCAGTTGTGAATCAAATTTATGAAATGAGTTTCATAACATCTTAAATCCCAACATAACGAGTTAAAGATCGATATTGCATATCACATGAAAAAACTAGAGCTTTATGCCTTTTTAACAAACCAAACTGCATAATGCATAATATTTACAGCGTTGGGTGAGGCACTTCACAACCGTATACAACAGTATTGCACTCTGGGCCTCGTTTTTCTTTCTTTTTGTGTCTATTTTTGTTAGTGCAACGAAGTTGGACAAGAATTTAACTAATGCACAAAGCAATCGTTTTACATGATCTGGTGTTGATGTCATGCGCGGCTTTTATAAATAGTATTACTCCGCCTCAATCAATGTAAAGACGCGGCGCGGTCATTTTTTTACTCAAGTGATATGTAGCACGCGCCTATTCATCACTGGTGACAGATACGAAACTATGTAATAGCGGTTTAAATGATATAATAGGGGTCTCATTTGATATCAACATATTAGATATATAGAGGATATCCACACTTTTTCAGTGGATATGGGTTATATCTCATGAGTGATGACAAAACATTGAATTTCCACGAGTGGCTTTAGCCACGAGTGGAAATTCAAATGTTTTGTCATCACGAATGAGATTTAACCCATATCCACTGATAAAGTGTGGATATTCTGTTTATTTTATACTTTAGTTACTTGCCCATGGCCCCCAATGAATGTCAATACATAAGAAATTTCACCAGTGGGATATCACTTATATATCTCACTAGTGGGATATCACTTATATCTCACTGCTAAAACCTTATAATTCATGGGCAAGTATATAATAAATAGTAGTATAGAACTGGTTCACCAGGGTTGGATCATATCCGAGAATATGTGTCTCTTATTTGGGCTACGACTCAAGTAAAACTCATAACAGCTGACTCTGAAGTGCTGATCGAGGTCCGCTGAAAATATAAACCAATTGATTGATGTCGATCAAACAAATTCACATTGTTGAAGATTGCGTTGAGGGTTCTTGTAGAATTAAAACCAGACATTTCCCAGACCACCGACAGACCACCAACTAATGTGGATACGCATCACCGCTCAAACCATTTAACTCGGTGCTTCAAATATTCCTAAGGGCGCTAACGGTCCATCGCCGTCAGAAGCTGTTTGTGACATGAAACGAAAAATGGAGCAACAAAAGCGCATATATACTGGTATTTGTTAAAATCACCAATAGAAATGAAAGCGATGACTTCACGTGTGTTCTTTAATGTCGGGACAACACGTTGAGATTTTCGTGTGTCAGCGAAAAGAATTTTGGAGAAGTCAATGACGATGTAGCTCAATCGAACCTACGGTAATTTCTTTTACAGACTCACACGACCGTATAGATCATGTCACGAATCTCTACTCTGTCTAACACCTGTAGATATCACATTCCATCAGTTCAAAACCTGGGAACTTTTGCCAGGGAACCTTTTAAAGTCGAATAAATAATGCGGGGAATATTTTTCTTAGTTATTATCTGTTCTTTAAAATGTACTTCACTGTACGTGAAGGTCCCAACTCTAAATTGCTCAATTTAAAGATGCATAATCCGATTATAAACGCCGCTAAATTACTATTTCTTTGGCTTCGGGGATAACAAATATTTCATTCGAGTCGAGGAACCCACCCATCAAAGCTCGAGAGTTATTAGATATAAATTTTTTTAATGTGTTATTTTTCACCACCGTGAATATTTGACAGCCTACCAAATATTCGATTAAAACAATTCTGATAACTCTGAGCTTTTGATGTGGGTTCCTAGACTCGAATCAAATATTTATTAACCTCGAAGCCAAATAAATGATTTTACGAGCGTTAATTCGGATTATATATCTTTAATCGGACTATTTTCCGCTATAGCGGACAATTTCCGACCAAATTGATCTGATCCGGCCAATTTCCAATTGAAAATGGGCAGCTTAGTTTTTTCAGAATAATGTAGAACTAATTAATTAAAAAACATTATGAGAAAAGCTTACATATGTGTATATACGTGATGCCAGTTCAGGCTTTGTCCAGCGTAACAGTTTGGCTGACGAAACGCATGTACCACAATAGTGTGCACATAAAATAAATTAAATAGAATGCAAATACTTCACGTAATAACGGATCCGCCTTCGAAAATAATGGGGAAGGGTGCCATAATAATGATAGGCTGTACCTTCCATTATAATACTGGTATACCACAGTGCATGGCGATAGGAGGGTTGCATATGGTGGCGTTTACCTATACTAATTTTGGTAAGCGAACCCATATATATGCCGAACTTTTTTTTCAACATTGGATGGCAATGTAAAGGATCTTTTCCCAAATTTTAACCCAGCCAAAGAACCGTCCTTTATAAGGGACGCTAGGCATACACATGGTCAATTTATGTTCATTTTAACTGTATTAATTAGATCATGCAACATGAAATAACATTTGGTATCATCAAGAACTGTGAATTGATACCCACCGGCAAGTGTTGTATTCCTTATTCGAAAAATATATATTTAGGTAAAATAGAGTGTGTTGTATGGTGGCCCCCAAGACACTCTTTCAACACACCCCACTCACTCCACCCCGATCAAAAATGGTCGTCGTCCAGAGGGGTTCAAATAGGGCACCCATGCCATATCTCGGCCATTTGACCGATTTAGGTCAAATAAAGGGTATTGCAGAGTGGCCCCCAATACATTCTACTTCTTCACCCTCACACCCCACCCCTATCCAAAATTGCCGCCGTCCAGGGGGGATCAAATAGGGCACCCATTCCATATCTCGGCTCCTTGACAGCTTTAGGTCAAATAAAGGGTGTTGTCCGGTGGTCCCCAAGACATTCTACATCTTCACCCCTCACACCCCTCCCCGATTCAAATTGGCAACCGTCCAGAGGAGTTCAAATAGGGCACCCATGCCATGTCTCCGCTATTTGACCGACTTAGGTCAAATAAACGGTGTGGTAGGGTACCCAAGACATTCTACATCTTCACCCCTCACACACCACCCTGGTCCAACATGGTCGCCACACAGAGGGGTTGAAATAGGGCACCCATGTCATATCTCCGCTATTTGACCGACTTAGGTCGAATAAAGGGTGCTGTATGTTGGCCCAAGACATTCTGCATCTTCACCCCTCACACCCCACCCCAATCCGAAATGGTCACCACCCAGAGGGGTTGACATAGGGCACCCATGCCATATCTCGGCTACTTGACCGTTTTAGCTCAAATAAAGGGTGTTGTATGGGTCCCAGGACATTCTACATCTTGGTCCCTCACACCCCACCCTGATCCAAAATGGCCGCCGTTCAGCTAGAGGGGGTCAAATAGGGCACCCATGCCATATCTCCGATATTTGACTGACTTAGGGGTCAAATAAAAGTTGTGGCAAGGTGGGCCCAAGACATTTTTACATCTTCAACCCCACCCCGATCCAAAATGGTCGCCGCCCAGAGGGGGTGAAATAGGGCACCCATGTCATATCTATGCTATTTGGCCGACTTAGGTTGAATAGAGGGTGCTGTATGGTGGGCCAAGACATTATACATCTTCACCCCTCTTACCCCACCCCGATCCAAAATGGTCACCACCCAGAGGGGTTGAAATAGGGCACCCATGCCATATCTCCGCTATCTGACCGACTTAAGTCAAATAAAAGGTGTGGTAGGGTGGGCCCAAGACATTCTACCTATTCACCCATCACACACCAACCCGATCCAAAATGGTCGGCACCCAGAGGAGTTCAAATAGGGCACCCATGCCCCTCTCGGCTATTTGACCGATTTAGGTCATATTTCGGCTATTTGACCGATTTAGGTAAAATAAAGGGTGTTGTAGGGTGGCCCCTAGCAAACCGGTGTGCTACGCCGCTATTTCTTATAACCTGAAATCTCTGTTTGCATTACCGCAAAACCTACACGATAAAATTCATAACATTCACATTGTAAACATTGACCATGCACATGCAGAGTATACTTTATAACGGATCGGGAATCAAAATATTCGGGGCCCCAGCCATGCCTAGCGTCCTTTATAAAGTACACTGAATCAAGGATATATTTTCGCTAGATATATCCACAAATTGCAATAAATTTATCATATATTCATTTAAAAACAGTATTGTGATAATACTGAAATAAGTTATAACATGGGGTTAAAAATATTTATTGTGTGAAATTACCTCCCTTGTTGGTTTATTTTCCATGAAAAAAACAGCAACAATTAAAACCCGACTTACAGGCAAAAATAATGCTAAAATTGCTGATCGAATTTAGTATCATGCTGTACTGTCAAGGATGTTCTATATTTATACATTCACAAACTTTCCATAGTGGAACATTCCACGACAAATCACCCATCTAAGCAGAAACTATAAGCGTCCTTTTAAAAGGACGCTAGGCATATATGGGATTTATTAAAAGGGGTGTTGGTTCTCTTTTATTATACGATGGAATTTTCAACAGTTGTGAAGCATAATGTGGCACTTGAGAAATTAAGAAATTTACATGAGTTAGAAGTATTGTCCTGTAAATTGCGGAGCGTGCAATTCGAAAATGGAAATTCGAAGTTGACCATCCGTCGAACACAAACCCTCTCTATATATAGCTATACGTAGTGTAGTGACTTAGCGTTTTTTTTGGAACGGACTGGCCAAAAGTGCCATTTTTTTTTATTTTGTCAAGTTATGTGTGCTCTTTCAGAAAGTGAACTAGAAACAGGTTTCTGATCAATATTAACCCTTGTTTCCAGTATAAATCCAAGATGGCGGTCAAATTCAATCATTATTTCACACTGACGTTCCAACTGGTATAAACAATTGAGGCGCATGCATAATAAAGGCGTCATTCAACCTGACATTGTCATATTTGGAAGATAGTAGCAACCCAGGCTGACCAAATTGGAAATTTATCACTTTTTGTACCAAAAACATGCAATTTTGTCATATAATCATTCTCGTTTCAATTATTTCGGAATAATAAACAGACAATTTCTCAAAACTGTTTCAGTGCAGATCAAAGTTTAAGGTCTTAGCATTTTTGGACATGTATACTCTAATCAAAACATACAATATCTAGGACACATTCTTAACCGTATTTTATAAATTTTGGATTATGTTACCCCTCACCCCAAAAATCATGAAATATTGTTTTTGTGATAAGCATCCGACAGAACATGGATGATAATCTATAAAGAACACTATTTGATCACATTTCTAAATACTGCAATGGCAATTACATACACAATGACCAAAGTTGAAATATAACATCTTTTTCGACAAAACATATGCAATTTTGTAAGAAAATCCTCTTCATTTAAAATATTTTGGTCCAATAAATGGTCATTTACACATACATGTAGGATATTTGTGATAGGTCAAAATGTTTGGTCTTAAATGTTTTGGACATATATACTGAAAACAATGAATAAATTGTCTGTGGTTCATATGTAACAACGTTTCAGAAAATTTGGTTTATGTTACCCCTCACCCCAAAAATCACGAAAATGTGACTTGTTGTAAGGATTCAATAAATCTTTGGTTAAATCTTATAAAATGAGTTTGTCGATCGCAATTCGTCATATATTATAATGTAACAATCTCATTGTCAGTATACTGTTGAAATTAACAATTGTATGCCTAATAACAATTTATTTGATCATTTCAAATATTTTCAACCAATAGAATGGCAATATGCAATAATATACAATATGCGGTCTTAAAAGTTTCGAAAATGAACATCCAATATATATACAACACATATAAAGGGTATATACATGTAATGTTTTGGTGAAATAAAATAAAAATAAAAGAATCTATAATACCATTAATTGATATATTTGACCAAATATCATTGACTTATGTAATCTAGCATTCAAGAGGGGTGTATATACAGATATGCATTTCAGGTCACAACTTTAAATTTTCAATCAATAATACATATAAAGATGGCCTATCTTTGTTTATAGTGTGTTCTTAAATTCATGTTTGTTATGTTATGTAGCTATAATGTTCACAGACTGATACTACCTAGCAACTCATAGATTGTCATGTTATAATCACGGCTGCCTGTGTTTATACGTTGAACAAATATTTTAAGCACACAATTACATCTACATAACTCTGTGTATGGTAAATCAGCGTTTGCACATTTGCATCTGTTAAAAGTTTGTGATTTGCAACAACAATTAATGAGTTCTGAGCACACAACTGCAGCTTGGCATGGCATAAGTGTACCACAATCCTACCTGGTAGGCAGCTCGTTTCATATGTCCCACACCACATATATATGACAATAACACTTCTTAGTCTGTAGAGTAGAAACTTCATTAGTGACTGGGCGTAATCATTAAAAGTAGATACTATATCGCAGGTACAATCATATCTACAAGAACGCCTCCATCAAATATCTTGCACTGAACATTTTTAGGTGGGTCCGATATATCCCCAATTGCTTCCCGGATACATCCCAGAAATCAGATTGTGTCCCCTTGAATTTACCTCCCGTTGATAAGGCGTGGGGAAATAGCCGACTCTCATGAGAGAAAAACACGTCTGGTTCGGGGAGTTGTAAAGCGATAGCCCGCTTTTTCGCGGAATAATTGTAACACCCTACATTTTTTCAGAATTGCCCATGAATGAAAAAAATGTGTTCAAAAATAATATCACTTCTGTGGTTCTTTATTTATCACACACAATTTAACCCCACTCTCTGTAACACATTATTCATCAAAAAAGCACATTTTTCCACCACAAGTCATATTCAGGCCCCATTTTCACACAGTTTTTGGGGTCTGGTGTTGCAAACTTGGATCAGCTATGGAAGACTGTACAAGATCCTTTCCATGAGAGAACTTCTGGTGATGTGAGGTCATTGAGTCCAGATCTGATCAGCTGAGCATCAAGCACATGACTTTATCAGCACATGGAAGACTAAAATATGACATTTTCAGGTCTGCAAGGGTGATCCAAGATAACTGGATGTGGGTGTATATTGAATTAGTTGAACAAAGATATGCTCTCTTTGAAATGCTGAAGCATTTTCTTAAATGTGTCCAAGTTTTAGTGCTATTAACCTTCAAATGGCCATACCCACCAGTGAAAATGAGACACTTTTATTATATATATCTGTATATCACTGGCTATAAAATCCAAAATACTTGTTAGATTAGCTTCTTATAACAATTGGTATGTGTGTCATTGACATGCTCATGTATTGGGTAATTTGCATTATCATGTGACAATTACCACCTTGAAATTTTTTGAAAATACCTTGAAAAATTGGCATTTTTTATGAAAAATCATACCATTTTTTTGGCCGATGGAAGTGAAAGAAGACATCAGCAGCAAGAATAGCCACACCATGCATGGGAGATTCATTGGACTGAAAGACCAGGCTGTGAAAAATGCATTAAAATACTTTAAAGTGACTCCCAGGAATCAAAAATGCCAAAAAGTTCATTTTTCCCTTTAGGTTACACTGGTGTAAATGTTTTCCATAGGCCTCAGTGCTAACGTTTTAGCGTATGCTGTTGGCTATATGAACCATGGGTCCAATTTTTTTTTTTAATCTGAAAAATTGACATTTCGGGAAACTTTTTACACAAAAAAATCATATCTGTCTAGCAGGGAATTCGCCTTTAAATCTTTTGTTTTCGTAACTAGTGTCAGATCCGCATAAAAAAATACTGTCATATTTTAGACCACACCAACAAATTCAAACTTCACTACAAAGGGTTAATTCCTGTGCCAATGGCTATCTTACCTATGGGAAATCATAGGGAAGAGGTGTGATGATTTTTTTATGCAAAAAGCACACAAGGCTATTGACCAATCAGGGCCCAGTGTCTATTTTATTCTCTCCTATATATTCCTCCCGCATCCGCTAGAGGTCTCTCCGAACCTTATTTACACCAGTGTAACCTAAAGCGATAGCCCGCTTTTTCGCGGAATAATTGTAACACCCTACATTTTTTCAGAATTGCCCATGAATGAAAAAAATGTGTTCAAAAATAATATCACTTCTGTGGTTCTTTATTTATCACACACAATTTAACCCCACTCTCTGTAACACATTATTCATCAAAAAAGCACATTTTTCCACCACAAGTCATATTCAGGCCCCATTTTCACACAGTTTTTGGGGTCTGGTGTTGCAAACTTGGATCAGCTATGGAAGACTGTACAAGATCCTTTCCATGAGAGAACTTCTGGTGATGTGAGGTCATTGAGTCCAGATCTGATCAGCTGAGCATCAAGCACATGACTTTATCAGCACATGGAAGACTAAAATATGACATTTTCAGGTCTGCAAGGGTGATCCAAGATAACTGGATGTGGGTGTATATTGAATTAGTTGAACAAAGATATGCCCTCTTTGAAATGCTGAAGCATTTTCTTAAATGTGTCCAAGTTTTAGTGCTATTAACCTTCAAATGGCCATACCCACCAGTGAAAATGAGACACTTTTATTATATATATCTGTATATCACTGGCTATAAAATCCAAAATACTTGTTAGATTAGCTTCTTATAACAATTGGTATGTGTGTCATTGACATGCTCATGTAATGGGTAATTTGCATTATCATGTGACAATTACCACCTTGAAATTTTTTGAAAATACCTTGAAAAATTGGCATTTTTTATGAAAAATCATACCATTTTTTTGGCCGATGGAAGTGAAAGAAGACATCAGCAGCAAGAATAGCCACACCATGCATGGGAGATTCATTGGACTGAAAGACCAGGCTGTGAAAAATGCATTAAAATACTTTAAAGTGACTCCCAGGAATCAAAAATGCCAAAAAGTTCATTTTTCCCTTTAGGTTACACTGGTGTAAATGTTTTCCATAGGCCTCAGTGCTAACGTTTTAGCGTATGCTGTTGGCTATATGAACCATGGGTCCAATTTTTTTTTTTAATCTGAAAAATTGACATTTCGGGAAACTTTTTACACAAAAAAATCATATCTGTCTAGCAGGGAATTCGCCTTTAAATCTTGTGTTTTCGTAACTAGTGTCAGATCCGCATAAAAAAATACTGTCATATTTTAGACCACACCAACAAATTCAAACTTCACTACAAAGGGTTAATTCCTGTGCCAATGGCTATCTTACCTATGGGAAATCATAGGGAAGAGGTGTGATGATTTTTTTATGCAAAAAGCACACAAGGCTATTGACCAATCAGGGCCCAGTGTCTATTTTATTCTCTCCTATATATTCCTCCCGCATCCGCTAGAGGTCTCTCCGAACCTTATTTACACCAGTGTAACCTGTAGCCATCTCGTTATTGTTGATGAGCTCTCTGTTAAACCTATCAACGCTCCATTTCCTTTCAATTTGATGTTCTCCTGTTCCTGCACTTGATCGTTTGGAATGGCGGAGAAGCGATTTCGGGTTTTTTGAACTGCCCAATTGTTGTTCGAACACACTATTACAAGAAATAAAATATTGGAAGTACGTGCAAGATATTTTATGGAGGCGTTCTTGTACATATACTTATTGTGCCTGCGATAAGATCTACATGTACTTTTAATTATTACAGTCACCAATGAACTTTATACTCTACAAACTAAGAAGTGTTAATGTCATGTGTGTTATGTGGGATAGTTGTTTAGAAGGCAGCACAAAAGGCAGCACTAATGAGAATCGTGGTATAGTTCTTTGACGAAAAGTTGGTGGCCAAACTAAGATTCCAAAAAAATGGAACGACTTCCTCCGTCATTCTGACAATAAGCTTGAACTTTTTGTATTCCTGACAAGTAATGCGTCAGAACATGATGATAAAGTGTTAAACATGACAGAATGTTCGTCAACTCTCAAAATAGCAAATTCTTCCTAGTAAATCTTGAGAAACTGTTGTCAGGAGGAAGCTGATATTAGAATTGTGCCGCACATTATCCATGCGCTTGCTTGTGGGCTGACGACCATCCGTGCTCGGATTGTTGACACATATGTCCTGGTAATGGTCATCGGTCTGTTTACGGATGCTAACAGTGGTGGTGATACATGTGTTTCTCTAGGAACAGGCAAAACTAAAACATTGTACCATGACAACAGCACATTTTCCGCTCTGGGCGATGACAATTGTTATCACTACCCAATTTCCATTCGATATCTGGGTTTGATACCACTTTGTTCTTCCATATAAAGGGCAGAAAAAGTTTCTGGATAGCATGGAAATAATATCCTGTTATCACAGATACATGTACATTTCTTCTATAGGCGAATCAACCTTTTATTCAACAAGATTCGTCCTCATATATTTTCAAAGAACTCAAACGTTTCATTGCCATTAATTATAATAAAGGATGTCAAAAGTTGCTGATAATGAGGCATATGAAGAGAATTTTCCAAAACTTGTCGCTCAAAAGGGGCCCTAATACATCATATGAAATGAGCCATATACCAGGCAGGATTGTGGTACACTTGTCATGACATAAAAATTCCAATACATGGCCCGCATGACTGGGAATGGACAGTTGAAGATCATGGATGTAAACCATTGTGGACTACAATACCGAAGCTGCAGCTGCTTGTTCAGAACTCATCAAGTGTTGTTGCAAATCCCAAACTTGTAACAGGTGCAAATGTGCAATAGCTGATTTACCATGCTCATAATTATGCAGTTGTAATTGTGATATTAAGAATGCCTAAAATATTTGTTCAATGTATCAACATGGTCACCGGTGATTATAACATGACAATCTATGAGTTGCTATATATCTGCTGGTATGATCAGACTGTGCACATTATAGTAATACAGGTACAACATAACAAACGTGAATTTAAGAACAGAGTATAAACAAAGATAGACCATCTTTATCTTATGTGTATTATTGATAGACAAATTAAAGTTGTGATCTGAACTACATGTCTATATATACCCTTCTTGTATGCTACATTTGTAGATTATATAAGTCAAAACCTTCAAATTATTTATGGTATAATAGATTTTTAGAATTTTATTCTATTTCACCAAGACATGACATGTATACACCTTTAAATGTGTTGTATTCGACAGTCATTTTCGAAACTTTCAAGGCCGCATGTGGTGTACGATCTTGGGAAATGTTTGAGAAATTGCCCATATATTGGTTGAAAATATTTGAAATGATGGTTATTTTACCATAAAATATAGCTGTTATTAGGCATACAATTGTAAATTTAAACCGTATACTGTCAATGAGATTGTTACATAACAATATATGACTAATTGTCATCGACAAACTCACTTTATAAGATTTAACCAAAGATTTATTAAATCTTTACAACCAAGTCACATTTTCGTGCTTTTTGGGGTGAGGGGTAACATAAACCAAATTTTCTGAAACGTTGTTACATATGAACCACAGATAATGTATTCATTGTTTTCAGTATATATGTCCAAAACATTTAAGACCAAACATTTTGAACTATCGCAAATATCCTATGTGTAAATGACCATTTATTGGACCAATATATTTGAAATGATGAGGATTTTCTTACAAAATTGCATATTTTAGTCGAAAAAGTTGTAAATTTCAACTTTGGTCATTGTGTGTGTAATTGCAATTACAGTATTTAGAAATGTGATCGAATGGTGCCCTTTACAGATTCTCATCCATGTTCTATCGGATGTTTATCACAAAAACAAAATTTCATGATTTTTGAGGTGAGGGGTAACATAATCCAAAATGTCTAAAATATGCTTACGAATTTGTCCTAGATGTTGTATATTTTGTTTGCAGTATACTTTTCTGAAATTTTTAAGATCTTAACCTTTGATCTGCACTGAAACAGTTTTGAGAAATTGTCTGTTTATTATTCCGAAATAATTGAAACGAGAATGATTTTATGACAAAATTTCATGCCTTTTGGTCCAAAAAGTGATAATTTTCAAATTTGGTCAGCCTGGATTGCTAATATCTTCAAAATATGACAATGCCGGATAGAATGACGCCTTTATTATGCATGTGCTTTAAATTGTATACCAGTTGGAACGTCATCGTGAAATAATGATTGAATTTGGCCGCCATCTTGGATTTATACTGGAAACAAGGGTTAATATTGACCAGAAACCTGTTTCTAGTTCACTTTCTGAAAGAGCACACCTAACTTGACATAATATAAAAAATGGCACTTTTGGCCAGTCCGTTCCGATATGACAAAATTTTGTCGCTAAGTCACTACACTAACGTCCCTATACACGAGTGGAAACCGAACATGCTATATAGATGGATCGACCCAAGTTTCCGATGATTTTTATGATTAATTATGTCTAGCAGCAGGTCACTGGCAGTGCATTTGTCATTTGTACTTAAAAGGTATAATGGGCACACAATTTAAACGAAGAGTGTTAAATGAATCATAAAATGACACATGATTATCTGTTATTACATTATTATGACGTTCTCACGATAAATACAATTGGGTGCCTGATTCTGTCGTTCCATCCTCTACCGCATGCCGATTTTGCTTCTAGAAATATGTATTTTTGTTATATAATTGGTCACATTTAATATGCTCAGCCACGGGGTGTGCATCATTTGTACTCGATATATTACGTTTTATGATTGGAACACAATTGGCGGAGTACAGCGCACTGCAATTAAATCCACACTATAAATGTCCACAGATGGGTAAAACCGAATTATTAAACTGCATTAGACTTTTCGGGACTGAATGTCTAAAAAAATCGTTGATCATAAAACGTGAATGAAATAAGTTTTCTTGATATTGGAAGTGACTCATTCATACCTGTGTGGCCACAGACAGGTGTGCATCCTATTTTCAGTATGATATCTATCGCAATCACACAGGTGTTTCATGCGGTTTGTTTTACAAAATCATACATACGTTATGTGGTTTGTATCCACATTGTGATGAATTGTACTCAATTGCATTTGTGATATCAGAATGGGTGGGATTTCTTCTATTTGATGTAGGAGTTGATGTAAAGTTTAATAATTTCTGCAGGTATATGTCATGTAACTTAATGACGAACCCACCAGCCCCGAACGAAACAAAACTGCATGCATGGCTATACCATATATGTATAATAACTTTAATATATTACATTATGTGCGCCTGCTTTGGCTATACATGTATATATATGTATCTTGGGAGCAGCGGAACAGCAAATAAACACGATAACTATATATACTTGTGGAATTCGAGTAACAGAGGTCATATATCGCTGGTGTCATGATGGCACAGCCAATAAGGATACAGACCTGCATATTTCGTTTTATGTTTTTATGTTTACCCATACCATGTATGGTAAACATAGTGTCGTTGTCCGGATTGACCACTCGTCGTTCGTCCGTCCGTCCGTCCGTCTGTCCGTCCGTAGACACTTTACGTGTAATGCGATAACTCAAACATTTTCTACCTTATCAAAACCAAATTTTGTATATGGGGTTTTCAGCCCAAAATACAGATCGAGTTCGAATATGGGTTTGATCCGACTTTTTACAGAGTTATGGAACTTTTTCGACTTAGAATTCACGCATTCTGCCATAACTCAAACATTTTTTATCTGATTGTAACCAAATATGGTATATGAGGTTCTCAGACCAACATACTGATTGAGTTCGAATATGGGTTTGATCGGATGTTTTTTAATGGAGTTATGGTCCTTTGACATATAGTTCACACATACTTCGATAAAGCAACCATTTTTCATCTGATAGAAGCCAAATTTGGTATATATGAGTTTCTCAACTCAAAATACAGAACGAGTTTGAATATGGGTTAGATCCAATTTGTTATACCAGAGATATGGCCCTTTTTCAACTAAGAATTATCCAATTATAACCCAAGTAACTTACAATTAATGAATACCTCAGCCTCACAGCTTCTCTGTGAGAGAGATAAAAAGACATGGTTTATTGAGTGTTATTTATAGCCCTCATATGTTCCCTCTGTATAAGAGACACAAATTAGTGAATTATTGGATAAATTGATTTAGCTATCTTATTAACCACAACTTAATGTGAATTTATTTAACTAGACCAATGGAGCTCTCTAAGTCCTTGGATGATGGGACTACATTGGATCAAACAGGGCAGAGATAGGTGATTTAACCCCTTTTACCCATTCCATGTCTTTTAACCTTTTCCATTAAATAAATAATTATATTGTTTTGATATCTCACATGGCAATTTGCAACAACATGAATAGAACTGCTTATACTATGATAGTGGTGACAGGCTCTAGAGTTTAGACGTTATATTAACCCTTCTATATTGACTCATACATTCCAATAATTTGTGTTATTACTGGTTATTATGTACATTTGCCATATACTACTTCATATCATAACAGTATACTCTATAATTCAACATTAAAAGATTATGATTCTGATTATAACAATTTACTATCGCCAAGGGATGGGTTAAACATCTGCCGATCGTGATCGGCCTCTCGTTACATATCCATACGCTGTCATTCAGCAAGATCATAGCAAATTAGCAGGACCACTTAAAGGTACTCAATCCGATTCGATGGTCCTCATGAGATTCCAACAACAACAACAACACCATTTTTTGAAATGCCGCTTCAGTTATCAGAATCGATTTATTGCCAAAACATAATTCTAACCAGAGTCAACTATAGTATAAAATTGCCCACAACGTGTTATTTATCAACATTTTGTTCAACGAGATTTGGCAGGTTTGTCAAATATCTAACACCAAAGCCACATTATTTTAGAGTTATCCCTCTTCATCCGCAATTTGGTCCGAGATCGTCGGCTTGACTAATATTTGCCAGACCGCCAAAAATAACATATCTCGGGAAATAATAAATTTCAAAAATCGAGTATTTTGACGCCGAAATCCTCTATTCTACAAGTATACTCGCATGGTTGCTGGAATTCCATGCGCAATATACATTTTAATCAGTTTATATAGAACCAATTTCTCTTGGTTTGTTGATCAAAAAGTTTGCCATATACGCATTTTTCCAAACCAGTCCAAGAACAGCCGTCAATTTGAGTAAATTGTATACCATTTCCCACATAATATAGACAGTAGATTATGAACCCATTCCACACATGTGCCATATGGTTTCACCGTTTGGTTTATTTGGGTTGATATCGTCGTTGCAGCCACTGGTTGACATCACGATGTTGTCAGTTTTATGGGTGAAAGAAAGACCGCGTAGATGGTTAAATTCACGGAGAAATCACTCCATTGCATGTAGAAACCATCAACCCCCGGGTGTAACTGACAAACTTGCCCAGATACACGAATCTGTTACCTTTTGCACAGAGAACAAATACGTGCTTACCGGCATTAGAACCAGTTTAGGCATCGCTGGGGGGCTTATCTTGGCATAATGTGCATTGCTCCTTTTTAACATATCTACTGGGGCCCTGTCCTATAGACTAAGGTACTGTTCGCCACATTACATCTTTCAAAGCATATATGTTTTTTTCCCATCTTGTCTGATGAAAATGAACCATTCTGTCTTATTATCTATACACTTTCATTGCAATACCAATATATAAGTTATTCATGAGCGCCATGTATGTCTAACTAAGGAACAGGTGGCGAATGATATGTACCGTATCATACCCATCAAAGACACGTGACACCCATGTGGCCCCGAGTGCCCGCAAGTTCAACATCGGGCACTAAATCGCTGAATAGAAAACTAAATTGGTCAACAAAAATGCTTATCTCAAAAGCCAAGCAAATTTCGCTGAATAAATATGTATAATTTGACTCATAGAAATTTAAATGGCAGATAGAATCACAACGAGCTGTTCGAATGGACATTTGGATGACTCCGTGCCCCGAGGATATAGGCCGGGTGTATGGAGTGCGGCTGGAGCACATACTGTCAGAATGCATGTTGAATTTACATAATTATCTGATGAATCTTGTAAAGTATAAATTTCTGATAGCTGTCTACTGTAGTGTTTATTTTAACAAGATGGGAGCAATTACGATTTGCGCGAAATGAAGTAGGAATATCTGATGGTTTTATTGCTTTTGTTGAACTTGAGATCGTTGTCTGATGACAAATGAACCCTTCTTGTGTCAAATAATTCTGTGTCTGGCAACAAGAAAGACGGAGAAGTCCAGACGTCTGCGAGTTCTGGCGTGTCCACGTACACAAGATAAATGAATGAATTGTTTATTAGCCAACCGTAAACATACAATTTAATATGTATTGACAATGGTGTCCGCCGAAACAAAAGTAAAATAAAATAAAGTGACTAGTGAAGATATTAAAATAAGCAAATGTATAACAAATAAGCAATCTATAACGTGATACAAGATACAAGATACAAGAATTTATTGCAAAACACCCCAATGGGCAGTTGCAAGATACTGATGAATATCATATACATAAATAAGCAATACATAACAAAATTATTATAACAAGCACAGTTCTTGTCAACATTCCCTCAACAATTTCTTCAAGTTTTATTATTCCGCCGAAGGAAGAAAGCCGGACTATGTTGCAAAACTTGTTAATTAATTTAATGTTATCATTTCTCATAATCAGTGCAAATTTATCTGCATCATTCAAATTATTGAATTCACTATCGTGTTTCTCAATTTCGCTGAATAAATTAGATCTTAAATCATCGTATGCGTTACATTCAATGATAAAATGCATTTCAGATTCGACACATTGATATGATTAGATATTATTTGAAACTTAATAAAACATATAGTTGTAATATAAACGCTTTGTCACCAGCTTGGAAAAGTGATGGAATGGCTTCGACGGTTTGACCTGAATATGTTTTAGAGGCTGTGTAGACATTTTCTATTTTGTTATGTCATCAGTGAACATGACTTCATGTATTCACAAATATATCTAGTTGTGCTTGGGCTGCTAGGGTTTAGAAGTTTTTTAAGAATTATAAAATGTTTTGAAGACTCTGGCGGTATAGCTGTATTCATTTTTAAGTTATTAAATAAAATATTTCTTTGATGTATATGTTTAGAACAATAAAGAAAAAAATGTTCTTCATCCTCTAATGTGTTACACTGTAAACATTTCCGATCTTTTCTGTCATGTTTGGGTCTTTTACGTCTATCAGTTTCAACTGCCAAATTATGGGCACTTAATCTGAGTTTAGTGAGATGTCTAGTCTGTGATTTTGGGATACCGACCTTCAGGTAATACTGACAATAAAACTTGTAATAAATCTTTCCATATAGTTGTAATTTATTGTCTTTCCCTTTAAATGATATATCAATTTGTTGATTTTGAATGTGCTTTCTATAATGGTCACCCATCACCTTTCCCAAGCTAGTAGTATTTAAGGCCGTATCATCAAGCTCAAATCGCTTTATTATGCAATCTATTCCTGCATACCATGAAGGGAATTCTTCTTGGAAAAGATCTTGGTCAAGTTCATAGACCTCGCTAAGAGAACGGTCTGATGGAAGCTGCCTCAGTCGCAAATAATATTTTTAAGCTAATTTTGAAATGAAAACATATATGGGTTGTCTCCCAGGTTCACAAAGGCTTGCTTTGTTGGATGCTTTCCGACTGATACCCAAGATATATTTGCAAAAACGAGTATTAATCTTTTCAAATGGAGTTGTATCTTTTATAAAGCCTTTCTCCGTGAAGTCACCCATCCAAATCTCATACCCATAGACGAGAATTGGTTTAATGAGTGTATCAAACAATTTAAAAGCAAGCTAGCTAGCTCTGTATGTGATATGTTAAAATATTAAATTTTCGATTTAAGGGAAAATACTGCTTTTAGAGCTTTATCAGCCATATTTTGAGCAGCATATTGTAGTGTTCCATTGTAAGAAAATGTCAATCCTAAATATTGATATCGCTCAACAATCTCGAGTTCAGTATTTGATAATTTGAACCTGAATTTCGAAAAGTCCTTTCTTTTTCTACTGAAAATCATAGCTTTTTTCTTAGTAGTGTTAATTTTAAGCTTCGATTGATCACAATAATTTTCAAGAAGATCCAGACATGATTGCAAGCCTTCTTTACTCTCTGATAAAAGGATCAGGTCATCTGCATATATTAGAAAATTTGTTGATGTTGTTTTAAATTGAACAGGATCTGTTCTAGTTGCCGAGTTGAATAATTCAAATAAATCATTTGTAAATATATTGAAAAGAAGGGGACTCAAACTTGTCCCCTGTCTCACGCCTCTCCATGCTACCGCAGATTCTGATAACATGTGTCCTTTTCTTGCAATGAATTTGGGTTCAGAGTACATATGTTTAATAAGTTTATAGAAATTCCACCTACTCCAATTTTCAACAATTTCTCAAATAACCCTTGCCTCCAAACAGAATCAAAAGCTTTTGAGAAGTCAACAAAGCAACCAAATACTGGCTTCTTTTCTTTATATATGTACTTATTTGTTATAACTTTCAAAGCAAATATATGATCTGACGTCCTGCAATCAGAGCGAAAACCTGCTTGAAATTTACTATACAGGTTATTTGTTTCTAAAAAGGTATGCAAGCGTTTTTGTAGAAGGGACGTAAACAGTTTCCCAAGACAACTGGTTAGATACATTAAGCAACGATAATTATTGCATTCATTTAAATCCCCGCTTATATGTAAAAAAAAAGATATATTGGCAATATTCCATCCCTCTGGAAATAAACTGTCAGATAAACTCCTATTGAATAGTCTTACAATAGCGGGCAGTATGGCATCATTGCCCTTCTTCAGAAATTCATTTATTAGCGTATCTAAGCCAGGTTGTTTGTTTGATTTAAGCTTGAGAATGCCATCCCTGATTTCTTTACACTTAAATGGGAAGTCAAGAGTATTATTTGATAATAAATTAGCTTCCAATTGATCCAGATGAGATTGGATATCCTCATGCCTACAATATGGACCTGACATATATATTTTCCAAGTAGCAATATCAATTGGGTTTTCCTGAGGTTCATTGTCTCTTAACTGGCTGATTTTATTCCAAAACTTCTTAGTATTCTCCCCACTACATGTTCCTAACTCATCAACAATACCTTTTGTGAATGTAATTTTTGCATTCTTAATAGATGTTTTATATTCTTTTCTCAAGCTGTGATATGATTGCCGAAGATTAAAATCATTTGGAGTCGACTGTAACTTTTTACCAAAAGTTCCTGTTTCATCTTGTAACAATCTCCATTGAACCATCTATGTTTGAATACTTTTTTCGAAGATTTGTGGTTTTGTTTGGAGAAATGTTTAAATTTGACAGATCGATCTGCTGCTTGAAGGATTGTATTAGTAATATATTATTGTAGGTCATGTAGTGAGTACAGGGGATCTTTAACAATAGTACTAAAATAATTGAGTATATCAGCTGAAATTGAGTCTTTTATTGCAGCAGTGTATTTTTCTGCCGAGTCTTCCTGCCATGTATATTTTCCTGTTAACATATTGTATGCTTGTTCTGAAATCTCAGTATTACCCATATAACCGAGCTGTGAATGGCCATCCAAAGTATACAGTGATCAGACCTCTCGTCTGGTGGAAAAACATTAAAATACATAACACCAGGATAAAAAGATTTATAAATAATCATATAATCAACAATACTACAACCTTTGGGTGTGAAACATGTATAAAATCCCAACGAGTTTCCCCATCATGAAACAAATGGAATTCCGTATACCAGGGTTGCGTACAGTTCTGTAACACAGACTCGACAGTCCGTGATCAGGTGATGGTAATGTCTAATGTCAATTGTTGTAACATAGTAAATATGAATTGGGTGTATCTTCCATCAAAATATCGCAGTATTGTGACAACCCCAATCTGGTAAGTGCGACAGTTGTTGAGATGTGTCTAACAGTTAGAAATTACATGGCTGCCACAACATTACTTGGAATTTTTTTTACACCAAATATAGGTTGAAATTGTGCTCACTCATTGATATTTCATCCAGTAATTAATGTGTAATGTGTTGTTTTTAGACTAACGGTAGCATATTTTTCTACGTTTTGTCAAAATGTTGGTCTGCATGGAATTACCATCAGATAGAAAATTTTCAACGTTAGGGGTGTCTGTTTGGAAATTTCCAGCAGGTGGAAAACTTGAGTTACTGTGACCAGTTTGAAATTTCAACCACAAGTAGGGGATACATAAATGGAGTGGTCTGGTTCAAGGGATTGGGTGTAGTTTAAAATTTCAAGATGTACAATTCCCAGAGGAGATCCTCAAGCCACGTCCCTGGGCCCAATTCTCCGAGATACCGTTACAACATTCAGATAGCTCCGAGATCCCGTTAGAGCTAGTATTCAGATATCGACTTAAGGGTGGATACACACATGCATGTAATTTCTGTATGTAAAATACATGTATTTTACACGGTCACACCAATCATTGATAGCATTATTCGCCTGCGCGCGATCGGACAATTTCAACAGGCGAGACAAGTGAGCAGTTATAAGTCATTATCAAACTAACTGCTATCAAGAAATTTCAGGCCAGTCATAAATTCTTTCATGGATGCCGAAATGAATAAATCCTGTTTGATATCTGTTGCTGTTTTTCACGAGTTTTAATTCATTTCGAAAAGTGGATTTGAGTCCGTCGATTTTATACTTGATTTGTTTCTCATCATTTCAGAGTCATCCAAATTAAAAATAAAATGTGCAGAATTTAAAGCTCTTTTAGGGCGATTGTGATACAAGAGTGTTTAATGTCCCATTAGCAATTCGATATGGTGCTCTCATGCCTTGAATAACAGACATTGGTAAATTAAGACAGACAATACCGGTTCTCTAAGATTCCTCGGATAGTTTCAGAGTGAGATCATGTGATAACATTCAATTGGGATTTCCATGCAAATATCCATTACAGTGCCAAAAAATTAATGCAGGCACAGCGTTGAAAGTAAAAAGAGTGACCCACCCATTTTCATTTTCATTCAATCCATGATTGGGGAGGGGCTGGTTCTCGACAGCTTCGAATAACTAAGGGATTTAGTTGAATGTACCGGTATCAGCCGGGATTATCTGGGCATGAATGTACAACATGTTTTAATATTCTATATAACACACGAGAGGAAAGGTGACGTAGTTGGGAACTCGTAGAGCTAGACAACCCTTTCCCCGAATGAAGACACGCAACAACACCACCTTCTGTATTCTCACATTTAAAGCTGTAATACTATGTTAATAATTATATGAATAGCATAAATTGCTCAATATTAGATTAATCGCTGGTAGCAAACAGACACGACAGAAATGACTGTCAACTACAATATTTATAAGTCAGGAGTGATTTCATTGGTGGGGATGGGGGGGGGGGGGGTCAGGACTCGGGTTGCTACATGCTCCCACCCACCGTCGAGGAAATATGAATGGTCATTCCGGTAGCTTCCGTGATAATATAGCCCACCATGTTGGGGATCATAGCCACTGCGTTGTGATATCCTGTGGCCATCACTGGTATAAACATCAATAGAAGACTGACAACGATTTAAACAGAAAGTCCTACATTTGGGTTATCGCGCGAACAACTATTTTAAGCGGGCTAACGACTTCGTTCAGTCAACGGCTCTCTGCACGCTCAGAGCTTGGCTCACTGTTGCCAAACGTACCCGCAATGATTGGGTTGTCAGCGGACACATTGTACATGGTCTGTATATGATCCATGTAAAATGACAAATACACGACATTTACAGAGATTACATGCATGCGTGTATCCACCCTAAGATGGCGCTGATGTGACAATTTTTCCACCTATGACATCTCAGCTCCTCCTAGATCATGCCATTAAAGGCACGGGTGGCGTTCGTTACAGAAATATTCATATTTGTTCAAATCGCCATCAACAGAAGGAATATTAAAATATATATAGTTTTGTTCATATGCCAAACATAATCAGCGCGTAAATAGTATATTGTCGACAAGACGTACGATGATGTATACGTAAACAAAAGCCTGCCCGTGTTACAGAAGTTTTGCTTCTGTTTACATAACACAGCGCAATTCCATTGGTTAATCACACACAAATGATATAAGCGCTCTTTATTATTTCCATATCAGGAAAACTTAAAGAAATAACGCTCTTTATGTTTACCATATCTGGATCTAAACAAAAGCCAGGTTATGTAACGTTTTTTGCTTTTGTTTACATAACAAAGGAAAACATTTGACATTATGCCATATTTCTGATTGGTTACTAGAACAAAGTCTGTCTATATTTTACTATTATTTCTGTTTATGTCGGTTTTTGACGGAAGTGAATATTTTAACAGCATACCAACCGCCAACACCGCCCGTATCTTTAATATCTACCCTGGCTAACGCCCGCAGAGATCGTAATCCACCAGTACAAAACCTTGGAACTTTTTGAAGTTTTGACAGGGAACATTATGAAGTTGACAAAATAACGCGGGGAATATATTTCTTAGTTATTATTTGTTCCTTAATAATGTACTTCACTGTAGGTGAAGGTCCTAACTCGAAATTTAACGGTTTAAGTGACTTTGTAATCGATTTTGCAATGGTTTGCGTCGCTTACAGTTATGCATGGTATATCTCCTAGGTAAATCATTAAATGTTTATTGCGACATCGGCTCATAAAAGTCACAGAAAATCAGGCAATTTCGAGTTGGATCCTTCACCTTCAGTGAAGTACATTAATAACCAAGAAATATATTTTTCGACCTTATAAGGTACCCTGTCAAAACTTCTAAAAGTTCCAAGGTTTTGTACTGGTGGAATATGATCTCTACGGGCGTCAGCCAGAGTAGAGATTCGTGGCGTGATTTAAGCTCCTCCCAGCTAGGAATTCAAAATATTTGATGCCACTGATTTGCATTTATAGTCAACTCGATATATTTTATGTAAATAGTATACAGTCATCATGGAAATACACACGATCATCCATAAATAATATTTAGAAAACGATCACAGATGCTCATAATTGATAACGCTCTTTATTTTATGCTGATTTCTGTGACGGCAGCATGGACGCTCTTTATAAGATACGATGACAGCAAGTTCAAAACGTGTTAAAACTACCTGTTTTGAGAGTGGCAATAAAACCTCCTATTAACAGGATCATAGGTCCCATTTTCTGGTATATAAAACGTACATATGATGGTTTAATGGTGTCAACCCAGACAGGGAATCTTTTATAGTGACAATAGACGGACTCGGGTAAATCTCGCGTTATTTAAAAAAGTAAAAAATATAACATCTAATTCATGGACTCACGATTCACTATATATTAGAACCCACAATTACCCTTATCTGTTTTGATCTGGACCCCCCTTTCCCAATTAAAGGCACGGGCGGCGTTTGTTGCAGAAATATTCATATTTGTTCAAATCGCCATATATATATATATCAGAAGGAATATTAAAATATATATAGTTTTGTTCGTATGCCAAACATAATCAGCGCGTACATAGTATATTGTCGTCAAGACGTACGATGGTGGACGTAAACAACAACCTGCCCGTGATACAGAAGTTGTGCTTCTGTTTACATAACACAGCGCAATTCTATTGGTTAATCACACAAAAAGGATATAAACGCTCTTTATTATTTCCATATCAGGAACACTGTAACAAATGATGCTCTTTATGTTTACCATATCCGGATCTAAACAAAAGCCAGGGAACGTAACGTTTTTTTGCTTTTGTTTACATAACAATGGAAAAAACAATTGACAATAACATACTGTTTATGCCATAGTTCTGATTGATATAAGAACAAGGTGTGTCCATATTTTACTATTCTTTCTCTTTATGGCGGTTTTTGACGGAGGTGAATATTTTAACAGCATACCCACCGCCAACGCCGCCCGTATCTTTAACACCAAATTTAATAATTATCTTTGTCCATATAAACACATGCATGTATTATCTGATAAAATATTGCATACCTATATTTATCAATGTATACCATGTACCATGATCACGTTACGATTATATGAACCAGTATGCACTGTATTAATTTTCTCACTCTGCATGTGTGTCATAATACGGCGATGGGTTAAATAAAATACATTGAATTGAATTGAGTTAGCGCCTTGCACATTTATTGCCATTCCACTGTCCAGAGAAAAATGTTCCGTGGTACACAATATGGATGCCAATCGGTGACTAATAACACACTATCATAATTACAGAAAATGTCAATGAAATATACATGTATATATATGAGCACGTGGACAGGTATAACAAGAAAATCTATAGCGAGAGCTGACTAATATCCCATCGCGTCTTTGTCATGCAGATGCGGATTACTTTCATGGAATACAAATGACAACGGACAAAAAGTAATTTGCCTGAGTAGATTGTAAACGCATTGATACGAAAATTCCGACTATTCTTCTCGGTTTATTGGATACATCAGTATCATACACATTCGTCAGAATGTACACGATTTTCAATTAAGGTGGTTTAAACCATTAAATAATAAAGCATCATTGACGAATAGTTATTCCATAGGAAATGTTCAGATAATAAGTTCAACAAACGACCATAGTGGTGTGTTGAATTTATTATCTAAACATTTCCCTCAATAAATAGGACTCATTCTGTACTTTTATTTATCTGTCGTCAGTGTATTATACCTGTACATCCCTGAAAATAAATAATAAACCATTCCGATGTACACTTTTTAACTGACTGGGAGGATCCATTTAGTATAGAAAGGGTTAAACCATTATATATTCATGATTTTATGCTGATCTTTGGATGAATAGAGAAAGAAAATAAGATAACACAATCGAGTCGATCGATCTGTTCCGATCTGTTAATGATACGGGCGGTCTTCGCGGTGGTTATTGCTGTTAAACAAGTCACATCCGCTAAAAACCGCCATAAACAGAAAGAATATTATATAATAGAGAGATTTTGTTCTTATACCAATCATAAATATCGCGTACATTACATGTTATTGTCACGTTTGTGTGGTTTGTTATGTAAACAAATTTAACAAACATAAAAAACGTTACGGAATCATTTGTTTATAGACACACACTCGGAACTACCGGATCGTCCAATGAAAATATTCCGTTACGGTGTGGAAGGCGAAGTTCAAATTATTGGCGCCATCAACAATCGCATTCAAATCACACCAAATTTTATTTTAATCTACCCATTCTATCCGCTGCCAGTTCAATATCCAGCTAATCCACGTTACTTCGTGGTTATGACACCTTAATTTCATCCGCGCTTACTTTCTGTGTAGTATTGTCTATTTTCAGACAACCCCTTTGTTGTCATAAGACCAGTCACTGTGGAATTTTCCATTGGAACCCACACCGCGTGGACAGCGGCTTTTGTGTCATTACGAGTCCAAGATAGTCCTGTATCAGCCACCACGCATTCTTGGTAAATCTGGAATAGTTATATTCATTCCAGCTATGAGAATATATTGCCCCTGCATATGAGCTAGGTCTTTCAAATGTATGGGGGCTGGTATTTATATACATGCTATACATAGTCGAGCTGTACGGATATCTGATGGATGAACATTCAATTCCCGCTAATATGTGTTTATATGTGCGATAGCTTCGGTCCGAATAGTGGACTTAATATCCGTATATATTTTAGATCGGACGTTAGGTTTTTTCGAAAATAATACAACCAATGTGATGGATTCTTATAGACAAAAGTCGAATGATACATTCTTCCAACTGCTGAGTGGACCACTAAGTAAACACTTATCAGTTTGAATCACTAAAATAAGACTACGCTGTATGCCTTTAACACAAACGATATAATAGTGTCTGAATGTTTCAGATTGTCTGAGTTTTTTTTCAGACCGTCCCGCTACTCCCGCAACTGATTTTTATGTGACATACAGGCTTGCAATTGTCTTCATATTCTCATAACCACAAGGCCAAAATGTGCAAGAGACCAGAAAACTGTTGTCGAGTTTTTCTCAATACGAGAAGGAGAGTGAGAGATACTTTTACGAACAGTGAGACAAACGTTGTGTCAATTCAAAAATGAATATAAGTTATAAACGATTAGTTATCGCGCCTGTAATCTGAAGGCGTGTGTATGAGGAAACACTGTGAGTAACGATTGTCGATTGAGAGTGCAGCGGGGGCCGATTGTTACTCGGTGTGTTGGGGCTATTCATCGGCGGCTTGCGAAAATAAAATGTCTTTCGCGATTGACGAGGCGCACAGTCGCGGGTTGATGGACGAAGCGATAAGGTCGAAGTTGGATGGATGGCAGACAATCACGCGCTGAGAAAGGATTATTCAAGGTAAATGGAATGATTTTTATTATAAAATATAATATATGATTTTTGTGATAATTTAAAAAAAAACCTCCTATTAAAATCGTATATGGTATATTGCACATTACGAGGGCTGATCTGCAATTTATTTTTCATGAGATTGAAGCTGAAATTTGGAATTCTTTTCGTTATCTAAAAGTTTAAAAGAATGAATGGTTCCGCTTTTCTTTCTCTTGTATAAACCTTAACTTGACAATAACTGAAAGTGTTAATAATTGTTGTCACTTATTCAGGAGAATACTTCCGAATTTGTGTTACTATGCTAAGTCTGAGAGAAATATAATAGTGTTGCGTTATAATTACAGAAGCAAAATTGTCTCTCGTATTTTATATTTTAGAAACATTCCGTTTCATTCAACTGATTTGTTTATACAACTACACGTATATCAGTTTGTTGAATGTTGATAATTTAAATCTGTTGTGCTATTTTTCAGGTTTTGACCCCAGCTCTGTGAGGACTGCAAGAAAGACCCGGATGTTACCTAGCATATTTATCTTTAAAAAAATCCCGCGATACTCGTAAAATATATAGTGATGCGGCGGCTTGTTTGCTTAGGACTATTTCTACTTTCTCTTCTCTTCTGCCCCGCCCACCCTGGCGAATCTAATCGGGCATCGAAATGGAATTTCGTCGATGTTAGATCCGGCGAAAACAAAGAACGGCAACTCCGCATATCATATGAAGGGATTATCTTCTCGGAATATTCCGTGTTTTCCGGGGACGACGAAACCACTCTTAGACAAATTACTAACGGGAAGAAGTTAGTTCAGTTCGTGTGGAAACATGACGAAATGATTAACTGTGATTACTCACAAGACTTAGAACAGATTTCTGCATTTGAGGATCAGTTCGTGAACGAAAGTTTAGAGATGGGCAATAAATACGGAAACGTAACAGAATTATATCTGAACACAGCATTCGACACAAACACAAGTGCTTTATTAACATTCGCCGGTAAAAATATGCCCGCCGAGTTTCTTACACATGTTAACATCAAACTTGCCAAATCAAACTGTCACAATTTATATAGACGCATGCGCAAGGAACGGCGACAGAAGAAAAAGTTGGCAAAGCTCAAGAAACGTGCTCAAAAACAAAACACGACTCTAGTCTCATCAGAATCAAAAGACAATTCCTCACTTGAGTTTACCGGAAATGTGAGGACTAAACGGTCCGTCTTCGGATCTATGTTAATTTTTCCTGGAACGAAGTGGTGTGGTAAGGGTGACGTAGCGGAGAACTATGAGGATTTGGGAACTGATTCGGATACGGACACTTGTTGTAGAATGCACGACCATTGTCCGTACCTCATTTACAGTCTCTCTTGGAATTATGGGATATTTAACTATCGTGTCAGCACTCTGACACACTGTGAATGTGATATCCGGTAAGTTAGTTTTGCATATACATGTATATAGCATTCTCTTTTTGTCGGAAGTCAAATGGGCTCATGTGGAACGGGAAATAATTCTCATTGGTAGAATAGACCACTAAATGCCTATTTCCCTATATTTCATGTGTAGCGACATGTAGCGCAGATGTGGATTGTCGTGCAGACTGGGGGACCAAATTGGACAAATTGATGTGCAGCAAGTTATACTATTGCAAAATCAAGTCTTCATATTTCGAATTGGGTCGGGAGAGGGTAATAGAAACTATCAGTGCATGTTAGAAAACCATTATAACATATCTCAAACGAGAACGACGTTTAACAAATTATAATCTCGTATGATCTATATATAACTTGTTACGAAATTGAAACATGTCTGTCTGTTTTTGAAGAAGTTTTTTTTTTCATCCACGTATAAGATCTTGATACGGAATATACGTGGAAGGCACCCTTTTCTCCATTCGGAATCCGGAAAAGCTCACCAACTATATCACCACCGAACGTGTCAGATTCGATGATCGTTGTTTCTGGAAAAGACATGAGAGATTTGTCCTGGAAGCTTCGGCCGCAAAGAATCGGCTACAAATAACCCCCAAAGTCATAGCACTATATGTTTGTGTCTCCATGCATGCTGTGCGATTGCTTGACAACATAATTATGATGCGAGTATGATTTTGTGTGAATGAAAGACCATTATATATACACACCACCGTCCTATATATTTATATACCAAACTCGATGATATATCTATTTTTGTGTATAATTTTATTTTGTTTCAGCTTCCCAATATTGTACTTCATGCATTTTGAATGTTTGGTGCGATTATATGTCATGTCTATAGTGGCGAAATTAAGAAGTATCTTGGATGTGATTTGAGCGTGAATGTGGATATCTAAAAAGTGTGAGTGCGTGCATGTCTGCTGAATGTTTTGTTTGCTATGTTTAACCCTTTCTATACTAAATGGATTATCCCATTCAGTTATAAACATAGCCGTACGGGCCGTGGGTGCTGGGAGGGCTGCGGCACCCCAAACGTTTTGAAACATAAAAATTCGGCAATTTTTGGGCAAATTGGAGACATTTTCGGTCAAATGCGGGCAAATTGAATGGTATTTCATGGGGAAATTGTGGAAAATTACAGTATTTTTCAAATTTCTTCTCGAAATATACACATTTAAGGTTAATTTGAATCTATGTTGTTATATTTATGTATTCAAGGTATATTCTACAAAAACTGTGTTACAACCGTGAATATATCATGTAGAAAAATTCGGACAAAAAGTCTCAGCTCCCCTAAAATTCGGGCACCCGTAAGGCTATGGTTATAAACGTATACATTGGAATTGTATATTATTAATTTCTAGGGGTGTTCAAGACACATAAGCAGACGACAGACAGAAACACAAATAATACAAGCGCAGAAGTATTCATAGGTGGAAATTTCATATAATTAGCTCAACATACACGTAGTATCTGAACATTTCCTGATGGAACTACTCGTCAATGAGTATTTAGAATATAACGGGTTAACTCATTGCTCGGATGAGCTATTATGCTCGATCAGTATATACTGCTTCCGTGACGCTATAGTATCTACGTGTTTGGTCTATAACAATCAAATGGAATTCACATCGGTTCACCATTGGTTTTGGTTTGGAGCATGGGCACAACTTGCATGTCCCGCCCCTGACTGCAGCAATATTATATATGTATGGCATGTCGAGTAAAAAACGTTATTTCTGTTTTGTGATTTGCGACTCTTAAAACCACAAATTATTTCGAAACATAATATAGGCCGGCGCTGTCGTCTTCCACCAAAATTGAGGATAATCTGGTTCGTGTGTGTGGGCAAGTTTGTTAGTTGATAATTGGGACGTTTGCTTCAACTTGCAGTGGAGCGATTTCCCAGCCCAGTGAAATTGACCATCCACATGTGTGGTCTTTCTTCCGCTAATAAACTGACGGCCATACCAAGTGGTTGAAACTACACTGAAAGCCAACCGACAAAGCACTGCCGCTTGCGAGGCAATTGTATATTTCTCACGAGAAAATTATCTCAGTTATATCGCAATCAAACCAGATAATCTCAGATAATTATACACGGGCGTCTAATAAAGTGTATTATCCCAACCACATCACAGTCAAATCAAGCTGATTTATGACTTCTTAATCCACCTGTTTGCCCGTAATGCGAGTCCATTATAAACTGTTTAATAAGAAATACTGCGCGGATGATTTAATTGAAATTACACCTGTGCGTTTAAAAACTCCGTTCAACCGTTCTTACAAATGCAAATTGATGTGCTTTTTAGCTGTTCACATACGGGTAAATTCGCCGCCGTCGCGACTAGCCTGTGGAGATCGTCAGGGGTGGACTTAGAATAACACGAGCGAGTAATCTGATTTGAAAGCGATCGGAAATTCTGAGCATAATTTGGCTGGGAAGGAAGTCACCCTGAACTTAGATTGTATGTCACACTAAATAAGACGGTCCTTAAAACGAGTTTGTCCCTAACGACCTTATGTAGATAGAGGTATACGTTATATCATCATTGTTACTGGCATGAATAATATATACATAAGTATATATATATGCAGGCGGTTGATTTATGCTGGACCCACATTGGCGCCGAAGCCTCTGTCAACCAAATCATCTGGTATTGGTTTCATTATGTGCGTCTCGACTCAGCATCTTCGCATGAACCATATATGGTTCATGCAAAGATGCTGAGTCGAGACGCACATAATGAGAACAGCATCGTCAAGTTCGCACTGAAACCAATACCAGATGATTTGGTTGACAGAGGCTTCGGCGCCAATGTGGGTCCAGCATAAATCAACCGCCTGCATATATATATACTTATGTATATATTTTTCATGCCAATAACAAGGATGATATAACGTATACCTCTATCTACATAAGGTCGTTAGGGACAAACTCGTTTTAAGGACCGTCTCATTCTCGCAATGACTTATTCAAAGTTCGATATTGGTCAAATTTGGCTGATTTCAGTACGAAATAGGTAAAATATGACATTAGTTCAAACTCAAATTAAAATTGTATTCTGTCAATCAACTAAGGCGCTTATATAGCTCGCAGACACTCGTGCACATTCAACACATGTTGTCAACGGTTGATATATACAGCAGCATATAGTCCCTGCATCTGGTAGCTAATATAGTTGAAGAATTAGGTAGAGTATAGGAAATAATCTCAACCAGGATTGCTCTGTCCTCAAGTTTCGTACATGTATAACTGCTAGAATATAATTGCACTCCATCCGTACGAATTTTCCAATTTATGACTTTCTGAATCTAAACATTTTGTCACCAATGTTAGTTGAAAATTTATTTACAATAAGATCCGCGACATCTGTTTCAGTATGAACGTTAATGTTTAGTTTCTTTATTTCGACGTGGATTTTGAAGCTGATTTAAAATGACCGTAATTGAAGGAGACCCCTGACCCAGCCAGCGCACTATTAATACGTATATGATCAGACAGTCTAAGCAGGTTTGAGATATTTGTCCTGTAAGCACTCAAACCACCTGTCCAGAATGGAAAATTGCTCGCTATACTAATTGTGCAGACAATTAATACTTGAGAACTGGCACTCTTAGCGTTCATCGACCATTGTATAGTCCATACTTTATTTCGTCGTTATACGTTTAACCCATGCATTGACGAGTAGTTCCCTTTGGAAATGTTCAGATAACAAGTTCAACAAACGACCATATCATCTGAACATTTCCCACCAATTATAATTAATATCAACCCATCAGCACTTGTATTATATTTTTGCCTGACTGTCGTTTGCCTTTATTACCTGTACATTCCTCCAATTGAATATTAGACCATTCCAATGTATAGCTTCATAACTGAATGGGAGAATCCATTTATTACATATAGAAAGTGCTAATTACACTCACCAGGGACGCATGTAACGTGTGGAGTTACTTGAGCAAGCTTCGTCATACAGAATGTGACGTCGATCGGAAATTGGTTAGTCTATTTCGGTTGACTTTTAGCGTGATATCTCTGATAAACCACACGATTGAGGCCAACGGAACTCAAATTATCAGATATGCATCGACAACCGACATGCCACCATAATAAGACAATTGAACAACGCAGTATTTATAAATTGTTGCTCTTCGCATTCAATGTGAGCCGATTTCGCGAAACAGATTGAATTACTACCAGGGCTAAATCAGCGCACAAGTCGCCAAAATCATGCAATCCTGAGCAGGAACATTCACCTATATATACTGTGAAATACATTATTAAGGAACCGGTATTAAATAACAATATATTACCTGCGTTATTTTTTCAATGTTATAATGTTCCCCGTCAGAACCTATAAATGTTCCCAGCTTTTGAACTGGTAGAATATATTATCTACGGGCGTAGCCAGAGTAGAGATTAAATTCACGATCTACGTGAACAGTATCAGTGTCGATAATCCATTTCACGCTTATGGCAGAAACCTATTTCTTGTCGGATTAACGTCTCGCATTACAATTTACATGATTGCAAATCCACCCACGTGAGATGAAAACTCCCAGCATATTTAAAAAAATCTCTGGAAGACAGACTATATCTATATTGGTATATCAGCAATTCTTCTCAAACCGAGTGAACGCCTTTCTTTGATCCTCCTACGATGCAGCTGTGCAATGACGTCACATGGGTGGTTCTAATTATAGCTCATATGGCAATCTAAAGTATCATGTCTCCTTTAATGACGGAAGTAATAACTTTAACAGAGACTAATGTTACTAAATATAATAAACGAACGACAACAATTTCAAGGATGGCATACATAATCCATTTGTCTGTTTATGCAATCAAACGAGGTGGGTCGCCGACAGTTAAATACATTCAGACACCTTCATGGGGTTTGCATCAAGAAATCCATCATTTTGGGTGGACAATGTTATGCCCTGCCACCCCGCGTAGGTGTAAATTTCGATACAGTCTGCCTATAATTTGACATGTTTCTACAATATTGCTGTTTAATATATAGCATACATACGAATGCTTGGGTTTATACATTAGTATACATGGATTGCAAACGTAGCATATAACAGATTAGGAGAAGGCACATGGTCCAACAAAACTGTTTTGACTACATATCTTCTACACAACCCAAATAATAGTATCTACACAGTAACTACAGGTAACTACAGTACTCCCCCTGTGGAATAATTTCGTATGTTGTCGTGTTAACTTGTGATTTCACTCAGAATAAAGGACTAACTAATTATAGTTACATGTTTATGTTATTCAGATGTCATATTTTCGGAAATGGTACAAGTAATGTGTTTGGATACTTTGGCATTAACATGCAGTTTTGTAACACACTTCCAGCGGACACATGCACTGGCACTGATTGGATATACTGAAAGGCCAGTGTGTAACACAGAAATAGTCACACAATATACCTTTAAACTATACCACTTTAACGCAAATTCGCTGATATGAACAAACTGTTTACACGGTAAATATAACAGCTAATAGTGGCAGAGTTCCACCACTGTAATTGTAAGATCAAAGCGAATAATTGGTGACTTACGTTAGTGTACAATGGCCCTTATGTTAAATGCTAATCCCCACTCAACCACCACAAACGAAGGTCAAGTTCTCACGGCAAATTGTTGCTATAATTTTCAGGAGGGAACCTTGTTGATGTTTGGCCTATCTTTGATGAGATTAATCAGGATATTTGTCTGAAACGTTTGCAATTAGACATAAGTCGAATTTGCCGCAATACACATTTGTGTTTTCTATCTGAGTGATTGAATTCTGGCGTTTTATGTTTTTATCTTAGATACAAGAAGGCAAGCGCAATCGACATATGTTGGCTCACACATACACCAATATTTCCTGTCACTCACCGTGATTTCCATCAATGCCATGCAGTCAATCCATCATAGACCAGGGCGTGGCGACAAGGCTTTTGTTGGGGGCGGCGTTGGGCTTACCACAACTTTTGTCAGAATTTCCAACACGACATCATTTGGTTGTGTCAGTCTAAAATATGGATTCAAATTGTTTTGATAGTTTAACTTTTCAACCATTTAGTGTGAAAGTTTTTGTTTTTGGGCCAAAATGTCTCATATTTTCGACCAAATTAATGCTTGGGGTGAAGTGGAAACTAGGTGGGAAATATCAAACCTCATATATATATATGGGGTTGCATTGGTAGTACAATAAGTTTCCTTGGTCCCATTTCCTTGGTTGGAAAATTCTAACCCAATGGGGTGCAAATGGTACTTCACGGACTTGGAAATTTGGATTTGGTTCAAGGGGATGCATGCAGTTTGATACCCCAGTTAGATACCCCAACGGAGACCCTCTATATATAGTCACGTGACCCTCTGTATATAGTCACGTGACCCTCTATATATAATCACGTCCATGTATGTAATGATTCTTCAGAGAAACATCGAATTGTTATTGGACAGATATATAGTTGTAGTTTGTACAAGGTTTGGAGATATTTCTGGCATTGAATCTTGAGCAGTTTCTTCATGATTAAAATGTGAAAAAGCAAAAACACACACATGCATGCACGCTGATGAAAAATTCAAGATTTTAATCTCAAATGAGAAATGTATTTGAAAATTCAACATTTTGAAAGTGGAATAATGTTTAAACTTTAACAAAAAGTTCGAAATTTATCAAATACCTTCATGATTGAGATATAGGATGGTTAGTCATCTGAAGTTCAAACTTTTGAAAATGTATGCGGCCACTTGGATGGTGAGATACCTCGCATCGCGCTCTTCTCGATGCGCCCTCAATTTTCTGAACCATTATTTTTAATCATGCAGTTAACAAAATAAAAACTTCAAACAATGAGGCACGCTTACAACTGTATACGCTTGCGCGGTACAATCCCTTTATTAAAATTAAATTTCCCAAAACAACACTCTGATTTTCACATCCAATTAAAAATAAAATTTATATAATTATCCCAAAAACTGAACTCATATAAATGATTAATACTCATTCTTAAAGTGCTAGAATAAACAACAACCACCGTGCTAAACAGAAGGTAGTCAAGCGCAAATCACTTGAACATATTAAAACGTCCGCTCCGTCAATGAATGCTCCACTATACGTATATGGAATATGAACAATGACACGCTGCCCCCACATAGACATATAGAAGGCACACCTTGCAATGAGCAAGCGCTGAAAAAAACCTCATTGAAACGAATATCACTTTGTAAATCACAGCATTTATGTCACAATCAATGGCGTGGGACTTACACATTGCGGTACCGGTTAACGATCATTCATATGAATGGCTTTGTCTCTCAAATTACTTCCCATACCAAGTCATCTTTTTTATTCACAAAACGAAGCTTTTTAATTTCTTCATTGAAAGTTCGCAGTTGAATAAAGAGTCCTTGTTGTACGCCCTGTTAACTTGAATACCTTTCAGCGTACGGCGTAGTAGTGTGGTATATATAGCACAGCTTGATGCCAGTCATGCTCTATCATGATCGCCATTGTTCGAACTTCGTTACGGGCAATATTAATCATGTTAAATATATTCAACTTGATGTAATCTGATCTCCAATTTATTTTGGGTGCATGTGTACTTACTTCTACTTGGGGTAAAACTTTTCAGCTGTTAGATATTTAAGCTGGAACTGCAAACGTCGAACATTGGATGAAATTCATCTGAAAGTTGACGTTTTCAGCCGATAAGGTATTATAGATACACTGAATACATGTATACATGTTTTACGTGTTACGACTCCGAAAGACCCATTGTCATTGATGTATCGGCTCAGAAAGAAAAAAGATAGAACCCGCTTCTTCAGCATGGACAATTAAAGATTGTTCCTTGTCCCGACCGGTATAAACTAATAAATAATGAAATATCCAGGGTCCGGTGAGTGGCGTGGTTAGTATATTTGGTTGGGGGCGAATGTTGAGCTTTCGTATAGACGCCAAAAGCCTGCTAAATTCTTCGAGATATCGGCCGTCCCATGCAATTAAAAGTTCTTTTCCGCTGTTTGCCATTTTGTCCCGTCCCACAGTTTGTCATGTCCCCAGGCTGAAATATATTGTTTAATTTAAAATTCAATAAAGAATTAGGTTATTTGGTCAGCCATTACTATATATAGCAACGCTTTAGAGCTCGGGCCACTTCAGGATAGTACTTTGAATATGCAAGGCCGAATATTGCCAATACTTGATCCAATAAGAGAGGGGAACAGCCGTTTGTCCCTGCGCAAGAACTTGTTAACCCCGGAAGTAATAAACTGGTGATTGAACTCATTTTTTTCGAGAGACCGCCGTGCTATCTTAGCGACCTCACATTCCTCACTATACATCTCAGACCGACAAAAACATTCCTAATTTCCCCTTAATGATACCTTCACATCGGTGTAATCATCCAGCCAGGGGTATTATAAGGGCGGAGGAGCATTCATACCACCAGACGAATTAACCAGAAGTCTTCACGCGTCATTGACGCTTAATTCAGAGTCGGATACACCATTGTTTCTCATCGCCTGCCCATACAGGTGAAATGGCCTTTACCATCTTGCATTGTCTGTGGCTGTGGGTCTTGCAGTTCATATATGAGGATGGTATGCATGCTGACTGAACGAAAGCAATAATAAACCCGTCTGCGTTCCATCAATTATTCAGTTTTAGATCTGAATTATTTCGATTTATACTTATTAAATGTCACTTCATGACACACCGTATTGGAATCAATGTGAATAACATAATGCGATTGATCGCCATGTTCACACGTGCTGATCTGATCGAATGGCATAATTAGCGACAAGGCCTGGGACTGAGACCCTATTCCAATCATCGACATACTATATATTTATCCTATGTTTGCTAGTAAGGAAAATATTAACGAACAAAACAATATGAATCAAGTTTGAAGGACATCTTAATGTGCCATTCCGATCGACTCTGACTCATGGCCGATTCGATAAGAAATGGGAATTTGTTCACGCTCACTGAGTTAAGCGCATGTGGAGCAATGAATACTCATATACAGAGTACACGCCTCCATCAATCTGATATATATAATATACTATAGTATAGTTATGCATGTTTGTGCAGGCAAGTTGGTCTGTATAGCACGCACACATGCAGCTTCGTTTGCGAAGTACCTGCTAATTTTGCACGCAATATTTCGCAGTTTTAGTGGAACTATATCATCTTTCTGGGCGTTCCCAGACTAGTAGATACCGAGGCATCCATATACGTTTATGCAGATCTGTAGTGCACTGGTGTCGTTATTATTGAAACAGATCTGAAGTCTATTATCTCAAAACTGGACCTAAAAAAACGGGTTGCACACTTCACTTCAAGGCTATTGCTATTAAAAACTGGAACGATTTCAAAGGAGTATGACTTTCATGTTCAAAATGTGTAATTATCGTCTCCAACAGAGGTGTGTTGGTTGCAGTGTGCCATGCATGGAGTCTTTTAGAAGAGTAGCGAAAAAACATGACACCCCGTCGGGATGCTTTTGCACCGCTTGTCGTGTGAGGCGAGTTCGAACCAATTGTGTTATTTGTTGTACTGCCAGGTGTTTTGGCGGCAGTCTATTAGATTAGCACGAATGAGCAGGGGCGTGGAGAAACGGGTGTTTTTTGTGTCTCACCCCCAGCTTTGTCACAATTTCCATTAGTTGGATATTTCATAACTGACAGTTGAAAATTGCACTCCAGATAAAAATTGAAATTGTTCTGGTTGTTTTGATTTGCCATCCAGTATTTAGAGTGAAATTCGTTTTCATTCTTAGACCAAATATTGAACGTTTCCTACTATCGGTCATATTTTGGAGTAAAATGGCCATCATATATTTCCAACCATTAGAGGTGCGTGTTCGAGGTTGGTAATTTCCAATAGTTGGAGACCATGAAGTACCATGAAGTTGGAAATTCCAACCCAATGGGGGTGAAATGTGTGGGAACCCCTCTAGTAACGACCCTACACATGTGTGAGAGGGAAATGTAGAGGGAAAAGACAGAGAGTGAGAGGGGGGTTTCGTTTGCTGGGTTTATCAGCGTTTCAGTTACCATATATAAGCAGCATCGAAACGTTCTCAGATTTTAAGTTATGTCGGTGGTCGAACAGCTGAGGGTGTATTTCACTTACACATCCCACAATCACGAATCAGGTTAACCTTCACCAAACTGCAAGGCAGTATTCCATCTCCTCGATAAGTTGGATAGACAACTGTCATCACGTGCTAGTGTCCATTTTTGGAATAGGAAATTCCATGCATGACATTCCATGAACCAAATGGGGAACCCAAAGGAACTATTTGGTTCTGGTCCTATCCGGGGAACCAGATATAGAACCAAAGCACGTCACATTGGTTCTCCACTCAGGACAAAAAATTAGAAACAAGTAAATATGGTTCCATATAGAACCAAAATGTATGTTGTGTACTTAATTTGCTTCTTTCATTTGGTTCTTCGAGGAACCAAAACATGTTTGGTTCTTCATTTGGTTCTTCATTTCGGTTCTTCGTGGATTGTCAACTGGTATAATTAATTAGTGTGAAATTTGTTGGTTTTAATTTTCGTAATTTTTTTTTTGGACTGAAATGGTCAGCAGTTGGAAAATTTCCAACCTCAGCGGGATGTCAGGTCGGAAATTTCCAACAGGTATGAAAGCTCGAGGTACCATTTGGAAAAGTTGTACTCCTTGTACTCTAAGGTGGACACTCCCACATTGGAGACATTCTGTAGCCATGCGGCCCAAGTAGATCCAACCGGAAGATCTAGATAGTGAGTGCACATTTTCCCCGTGTACTTAGTTTGTGCATTAATAAACGCGATACGACGAACTACTGTAATGATTAAATTAACATGTCTAATGTGAAAGGAATTCAGATCAATGTGTTTTTTTTTACACGAGGACCATGCAATTATATGAGTTGATGGTAGCATTGTGACTGGCACACCAGTTCGTCGTATTTTAAAAGCTGCCTTTATTTTGGTTTTCCGGGCTAATCTTGAAATATAATGGCTGTTAACTTTGACTTTTATGTTCATACACCTGTTAGATTTAACAGCACACGCACCGATTATCTTTGCATCTATATACCCGCGAGGAACGGACGTGTCCTAAAACATACTACGACTATAACTTATGAAACACTCAAATTTACCTCTGCAAACGACAATGGGGTTAGATGTCAGATGAAGGCGCATATATAGTGCTGTTATTGCAATATATAAAAATGAAAGTTCAGTATACGAATGGATCCGGTACTGGAAAACCATGCGTCATATATATAGATTATTTAAATTCATTAAAAAGTAAGCAGTTAACACTTAACTAGATATCTCACTTCAGATCATGTATACACTATTAAAATGTTTTTGTTTCGTGCAGTGTCGTTAAAAAAATGGGTGGATAGAGATAAACATACCCTATTTCTTTGTATATTAGGGGATTCGAGCATACAAAAACATGAATGGTAATTCGAACGAACTTGTATATTTCCTGAACATCCCTCCAAACGGATATTAGACCATTCCAATGTGTACTTTTGTAACTGCAGAATGGGAAGTCCATTCAACAAAGAAAGGGTCAAAGGCGACATATATCTCAATATCAATACAAAGAGGCGAGTCAAGGGTAACGAGAAACACACGTGAACAATTATAGCTTCACAATGTGTTTATCTGTGATGTTCATGAGCGAATTTAAACCGATTTCTTGCCTCATAAATGACAGCAGGTGTTTTATATACGGACACTTGCATGATGTTTGGTACACGTGCGTGATCGATAACAACTCTTGCTTCTCTTTGGTGTTGCTCTCCAACCCCTTGTTAAGTGGTCATGATAATTTGCTATGACTGATGTTGCATGGTGGGTTTTACTGAATTGATATGATGTTGGTGGGACAAGCTGGTGCTGTTAAGAAAACGTACTGTTATTTTCGCAAGTTTTGAAGCCTTTGTGTAAGTTGAACGAATAGAGAAAAAACGAGTATGTTTATAAAATATTAAAAAACCCACAAATATTAAACAATATTTGAATAATGTTTGTGTCATGTTGTTGCAAAACGTCCACTTAAAGACTTACTATGGACTTGTTCGGATCCATGAAATTGATAAGTTAATACTTATGCGATATGGCAACTTGGGTAATGTAGCATTCTACTAACGTCGCCGAAAAATTCAAAGAAATCGACCACTCCACCCATAGAAAACACCGTCTGAACTACGCTCAATTGTAAATATTTACTTCTCGATTCGGGACGCAACTTTTGGAGATAAACTTACATAATTGATTTCGCCATCGAAAGTCATTGCATTTAATTATTATATAAAAATGACCATGTGTGTTGTCAATTTGGATTAATATTCGTAAAAGATAACTACCGGAGTGTTTCACACAACTTTAATAACAATAATAAACAATAATTGCACCAGACTTTTGAATTATTATTGAAGATTTTCTGTAATTTAATTATTGTGTGAATAAAACATCTACAATCTACCATAATCAAAATGTCTATTCCAGTCATTTTCCAAACACCAGCATATATCTATATTTTAGATTCAGAAGTCAGGATAAAGGCAAACAGTCAAAAAGTACTTCTTTTTAAGTTGAGAAATGTCACAACAGAGCAACATTTTATTTATAAATACATGCAAACTATTTGATTCGATAACTTTTATAACCAATTATTTGCTCCTGATATTTCGTGATTATTTTGTCACGGAGGATGCAGGGAGAGAATATTTAACACACCTTAATGAACGACAATCAATGCAGCTACCACTCCCTCCCATGCAACCCTAGTAAAGTTGACTTTTTGTCCCCCCAATTTTTTTTTCGGGGGGACTATTAAAATGGCCGGTGTCCGTCTGTCCGTGCGTGCGTGCGTCCGGAAATGGTTTCCGGATGATAACTTTAGTTTCGGTTATTAGATCAAAAACAAATTTCATAGGTGAGTTTATCAGACCAAAATACAGGTCAATTTCGAATATGGATTTGCTCCGCCAATTTTTTGCGAGAGTTGTGGCCCTTTTTCGACTTGGAATCCTGTAAATTTATGGTTTCCGGATGATAACTTCAGTTTGTGTGATCATATCTGAACCATTTGGAATGTGCGTTTATCAGCTCGAAATACAGGTCAAGTTCGAATATGCCTACAATCCGCCCATTTTTGCTAGTGTTATGGCCCTTTTTCGACTTAGAATCCTATCAATTTCTGGTTTCCGGATGCTAACTTTAGTTTGTGTTATCATATCTGCATCAAATTTAGTATGATAGTTTATCAGCCCAAAATACAGGTGGGGTTCGAATATGGGTTTTCTCTATCCATTTTTGTGAGAGTAATGGCCCTTTTACGATTTAGAATCCTGTCAATTTCTGGTTTCCGGATGATAACTTTAGTTTGTGTGATCATATCTGAATCAAATTTGGTATATGAGTTTATCAGCTCGAAATACAGATCAAGTTCGAGTATGGGTACGATCCACCCATTTTTGCCTGGTTGCTCTCAAATATGGAATATTGATTTCTTATATGAAAATATAATATGAACTATTTTCCGATGATTTCTTGTTTATTCACTGAACAGATCATCTGGTAACAAATAACACAGCCAGCATTAATGAAGGTAAAATTAACAAATAAATATCTAGAGTATGCCGTGTACCATTTCAGGGGACACTGGTTGGATTGTTCTGAAATTTAGTATCGGATTTAGGGTCCTTGTTATTTTTTTCAGAAAAGCTGATGCCCCCAATGAAGCCACTTTTTCGGGGGGACACCAGGGGACACTGTGGCCGGACTGCCTTTTATTATTATTATCAAAATTACATGTAAATTGAATTGACTTATTTAATTCCGATAATTGGCCATGCACGAGCCAATTATGTTTGAAGAAAACGATTGCTTACCTGTATCAACATTTCCCACATACATATGTATATACATAAATCAACCCAGAGGCACCGTGAAAACAACGGACTGACTATACACAAACACATGCATGGTCAAGTGGTTGATCACCCACGGCTATTATACTATAGCGCTCTATTCAGTTCTTAAGTACTTGAACTTCGAGATAGTTCGAAATAATGTGACGAAGAGATCTTCCCACAGCTAACTCGGTGTAAATGCCCGCCCACGAAATTCCAAGAGATTCATTCACCATAATCATTGAATTAAGAGACAAGGTAACACGCATTAACACTCCAAATGTAACAACGCGCAAAATTAAATATCGGTTAGCGGCATGTGAACCACTTAAATAGTTAGAATTGTTAGCCTTTATTCAGATAGATATGGACTATGTGTACTTATCATTCAATATAAAAGCGCCTCGAGTCTTCGTGTCTTCCTTCACAATTAATCCGACCATAATTGAACACCTATTGGCGCAAATATTAAATTTCCAATCACTGTGCCTTTCCAGTATCAAAAGGTAATTTTTGAAAGCATTTTTTCAAACTAATTTTGACATTGGTTACTTTTTGACAAACATTCTTTCTGTCGTGTTAAAATGGTTTGATTCTTAGCAGTTGCATTACGAGAAGAGTGATCGAGGGTGTAGTGAGAAACATAGAGGGCAGAGAGATCTATAAATGAAAAGGATAGCAGACAGAGAACGAGAGAGATAGAGAGAGAGAAATAGAGGAGAGAGATGATGAGAGAGAGAGAGAGAGAGAGAGAGAGAGAGAGAGAGGGGGTTGACGAACGAATATATGTATAGGAACGATATATCATCTACTGGCGTGTTTGTTTTTTTGTAATACACTATCCTTAATAATATAATATAATGTAAAATATAGTTTGTGTCATAACATGCTATTCATAGAACCTTTACTTCTTCATTTCAGGTTCTATAACTGTCTCAAGCAGTCTTCGTCAAAGACGGCAAATCTGATTGGACGAATTTATTTTAATGTTATTGGCACCAAGTGTTTCGTTCTCAAGCGAGAAAAAGGTTGCACCAGACGCACATGGTGGGGCACATGCGCAGAAGAGGGCGTGTATCTAAAGGCGCACGTGTTGAATCAACGAGGGTTTATATGACATGTTTGTTATTGGTATAGTACAATGATAGGCCTACTGTTTGAATCACTAATGAATTAAGGATTAATTCTCGATGTGCATTAGTGACCAATTAGACATGTTCCAAAATTTACTATTTATGCTTTTCTTTACTAAACACTCCCTTATGAAATGGTCCGATAATAAGTTCAACAAACGGCCAGGTCGTTTGTTGAACTTATTTCCTGAACATTTCCCATCAACGAATAGGATCTAGTCAGTCCTTATGTTATCTGTCGTCTGCTTATAATCCCCGAATACCCCTTCAGCTGAATAATAGACTATTCGTAATATATACTTTTATAACTGGTGGGAGAATACATTTTGGTAAAAGTAAGGTTAAAAGTAGATTCCTAATTTCCTCTATGGTTGCAACCCGGACGCGTTTGTGAAAGTGTGGTTTGCGTAATGTGACTTGTGGCCACATATGAGTTAATATGAAACGTCATAGCCTGCCGGGTGTTCACACCAAAAACAGTCTGAACTGAATGTGTTCTTATTCTTTCATTTTTATCGAATTTATTATAGGATATCTGGATCCAATTCATGTGATATATTGACATAAAACCATCTTTCATTGTGTTTATCATTCGTTTGGCATTGTATATATGTTCCATGTACGTGTATGTTCCAATTGCATTACAGAAAATTGCTTAAGTTCTACTATTAGCGTCTGTTCATGAACATGGGTAGAGTGTTGACCATATTTGAATTTAATAGCACCCGCACCCTGTTTAAGACCAGACAATATGTCAAAATATGGTGTGATTCTCATTTTCACTCAGGGCAGGTAACCTACAGTAATGCCCTAAGTAATCGACATCTTAACCACAGCAGAATTATGGGTAACTTTTCAGGATTTAGTCGGAAATATGGATTGTTACCATTCATCGGAGAGCTCTCGGGGAGAGCTCCTAAATTGCGACAAGATGTCTCACGTCGAATCTCGTCCCCATATGACTGCTGGGATTATATAAGTGTTCAAGGTTTGTGAAATTTGAACGCCGAAACAAAATCTCATTAACCCTTTACCCAACAGAAGGGCCCTGTGCCAATGCATTCTCTTATATATGCGAGTCGACCATAGGTCGCCTCGCATATATAAGAGAATGCATTGGCTTAACACATTAAAAATTATAAAATTGTTAAAGAATGTAAGAAAAAATGGTAAAAAGTGTTAAAAAAAGATTTTTTTTAGGCCAATGCATTCTCTTATCTATGCGAGGCGACCTATGGTCGACTCGCACAGATAAGAGAATGCATTGGCACAGGGCATAACTGTAACTATCACAATGTGGTCAAGGAGCCGGTTCCAATGATATCCATATTTGTATGGTTCTATTGAGACAGACCGAAGATATTTTAGGCTGTTGAAGCTTTATTTGGCCGGTTTGTTGGGTAAAGGGTTAAAACAAACCTGTTCGATATGCGGTTTATTGTAATATTATCCGAGATAAGTTGTTGGGATAGCTCATTAGCTTACTGATATCTTAGCAATATATAGGACAAAACGAAAGTTGAAATAGCCAGCTATGATATCTTGTCGCCACTTTATTTGTCCAAATAATGACGTATGTTCCTGGCCCTGCCAATCAAAGTTAAAATTTCCGTGAGTTGTCTATCCGTTTTCAAAATTCCAACAAAATAAAAAGAACAAATTTGGGAATAATTCCAGCTATATGCGCATTGTAGGTGAAACCTAACTGTAGATTGGATGTGTAAATTCGTCTGATATATGTATGTTTTGTGTTTAAATTGTCGAATCTTCCCTTTTATAGTAGACGATTTGCTAAATTCACACCCATGCAGGCATAACAAGAACACTAACTTTCTACTAGCCCCTCTCATAAATTCATAAAATATGTTTACACTAATCAAACACATCAGATATTTGCCAGTACATTATACAGTATACATATGTCTTCATTTGCTCATTTTGTGTTTTGTGTATTTCTTCGCCAATTTGAGTCTTTGTAAATTTATTATGATTTCAAGTAAAGTTTATATTTATGACAGACGAGACTTGGCCATGTATACCCAGTGGGATGGGAAATAGAGATGGTTAGCTGGAAAACTTGTAACTCCACCTTCCAACACAGACCGACTGCACAAGAAATACCACTGTGTATTACCCAGTATATAATGAGACAGCTATGTTTTATTTCCAAACGAAGTCCGTGCAGCATTGCACAGCGGTTTAATTAGCCGCCAACAAGACAATGACATCTCCCGCCACACATTGTGGAATATTATTAGCGCGCGCCGCGTGTATACTGTTCTGCAAATTCTTGAAAGCTGTGGTCCGATGGGCATTTTATTTATAGATAATTGGTTTTTCCGGTTTAAAAGTCGAACTGCGAAACCAGGAGGCCGAGTCTTTTCAATTTCGTTTATTGTCCTTACATAATTAAGTCAATAATGTTGATTTTTGGTTTGTGACAAGCTATGTCAATTACCAAAAAAAAGAAATTTAAAAGATAATTTGTAAGTCTTATATTTCAACTTTTATATATATGTTTCGTTCTGCAGCCCACTGATGGTTGTGGTCGGAGACGGCCGAGTCGGCCGCCGGTTCGTTAATTATGTGCTGGTTGTTATTGTTATTTTAACGGAAATCTGAGTTGGTCATTCGCGAAACCAATATATTTTATATTCTATAATTACAAGCATGGGTATATAATATATGATCTTGAGCGCGTTAACATTTCTGACTATGTTTTTCTTGTGTTGTCTGTTGTGCATGGCGGGCGCGAAGTTAGAAGATTTTTACTCTCCTGGTCAAGTGGTCCTGCTAATGTGCTATTGTGCGGTGGGTCCGGATGAATTACTGTGATGCTGTTAAGGTAAACTGATGACAAAAAATACCGTTATATTTTTTTAATTCGTCCTTTTCGCGATGTTCCGATAATCTGAACATATACAAGGAAAGCCATTATGCGTATCAAACATTCAAAAACATACTTATTCCGAAATATTTTTAATACTGGTTGTATTATTTGTTGGAAATCGACTATAATCAACATGGTTATTTCCGTCGTTTTAGGGTGTGTTTACATTGGTGTATATCTGTAGACAGTTCTGTGTGAAGTCACGTGTCGCGGATTACTGTGATCACAACATGATTACTGATAGTGAACGCGCGCTCATCAGTACTCTGGTAATTGGCAATTCGGGTCAGTTTAGGCTAGACAAAAATAATGAATTAACTATAAGCAGACCAAAGCGATTTGATCTGTGCCGCTTCAGCGTAAGTTGAGTCTAAGAGAAGCAGGAGATGGTGGGCCCGGCCGTGCATGGGCTACTGCCACAGAAAGATAGCGCACCGGATTTTCTGACAATTGTCTCGATGCTCGTTGTGTTCCATATGAAATACATGGGTTGAAATGACAAAGAAAGATTACGCATGCACATTCGCCAAGCCCGGGTAACAATTAATCAAATCAAATTTGCCTGTCGCAATGCCTCGGTGTTGACCGTGAATTATAACGGACACGATTTTTGCTCACACGAACGAATACCGTTTTCTTTCTGTGTGCATTTCTATATCAACCCGTTTACACTAGTATGCGTGTAGAACTGTATACAGATATACAGCAATGTAAACATTTCATACACATACTGTTTTTCTCTCAAATCGCTTGGATTAGCCAAACACCGCGAAAATGACAACTTTATAAAAAATAACGGTACTTTTTGGTAACGGCATCAGTACAAATAAGTTTGCCATACCCACATCATAGCAATTCAACAGGACCACCAGGATCATAGCACATTAGCAGGACCACTTGACCAGGGGTGTTTTAATCAAAAGCTGTCCATTGAAATAAAATTTACCGGGTGTCTTCATTGAGCGATGGCTATGCAATAATCAGATTGAATGCTACTGCCCACATATTTTGATCTAGTTGTCATGGAATTACAAATAATAGAACATAGTTATGTAAACTTTACTTATGTACAAAATGTACAATATAACATTCACAAGGTGACATACAGACATACATGTACACATCATAATCGACGAACGAGAATTCAAAAAACGCTCACTTCAAAAACAAAATTGTGTGAAAATTTGAGGAATCAATACTATGCCAACTGGAACAATGCGGAATTCAAATAACTGCCGAAAATTCCAACCGATTCGATCGTGCCATTTCAGAAAGCACAACGCCTGATGTATCCACAGATAAATATATTTGCTCCCTAGTTTGGGGTTAAAGGGAACCTGCACACTAAATCCATCCATTTATGGGGCCATCTCCTATTATACTCAACATAATATCTGCAACAAATGAATTAATTTGAGTCGGGGTGAGTGCAAAATACACTCATGCGCTCAATGAACGATGTAAACAACATGATATAATTATATTGATTGAGCCACACACTCATTTTCATCATAATTACCGTGTTGTTTACATCGGTCCCAGAGCACATGAGTGTATTTTGCACACATCCCTTGCTCAAATTCATTCATTTGTTGCATATATTCTGTTGAGTAATAATAGGAGATGCCCCCATAAATGTTGGATTTAGTGTATACAGTCTCGCTTTAAGTATTCGGCGGTAAACAAAAGGCAATGAGCCCACTAACGATAGTCACTTCATCCAATCAGAATGGCGTTGTGTGTTGCCATTATCGATAAAGAAAATCATGAGAATAACAAGTTTGAGTAAGACTACTCTATTTTCACACTCAATCATCACATCGGAGTGTTTCATATCTCTTCACCATTGATCGTCTCCGCTCTTGGACTTTAGTGTCAAAATGTGATTCGAGTAATTGGTATACGTGTGGACCGATATTAACGCATGCGATAAGACTCGAAGTTACTTACAACTCTCCCAATTTCCAAGAATAAGGCGGCTTTCACAGACTGGCAAATTTGGCTGGTATTTTTTGCAGTCATTTCATCATAGAAAACACTATGGTGACATAAAACGAATTGAAGTGCAGCTTTACCAAATCTAACGACATGAGAATACTAAAAACTGTCAACTCGATAGTATAAAATTTTCCAAAACGTGTTATCAACATTTGTTCAACGAAATTTGGTATCGAGAGTATGTCGGTCGGCTCGTCGAATATTTGCTAGGCCGCCAAATATTCCAGGTGGTGAAAAAATAACAGATTTTAAACATCGATATCTGATAACTCTTGAGCTTTGATGGGTGGGTTTCTCGACTCGAATCAAATATTTTTTTTAACTCCAAAGCCAAAGAAATAGTAATTTAGGAGCGTTAATTCGGATTATGTATATTATAAAGGGCTGACAAACAATATAGCCATGATCCTATTTTGGTCAGAAAGATTTCGGTTTGAGGTCCAAAAAGGGGCAAACGTTCTAATCTTAAACAACAGTATCTTCGGAAAGAAAGTAACAAGTGATCGTAAACTCTTGATACTCACGAAACTATGCACACGATTAACTATTTACATCAATATGTATATCAATATAGCGTTTTGATGAAGTTATAAAACATTGATGAACATTTCATAGAAACGATGAAGCATGCAACTATTTAAAAAGTGAGGTCCCTCGGCTCGCAAACAATTCTATGAAACCATTTTCGGTGATACGTTTATATTGATAGAGAGGTTCAGTTACAGGCGTTATAACGTATGTTGATAGAGAAAACGAACAGCGCATGGCTACGTTGTCACTATGACTATACGTACACAGAAAGAGGAGTAATATAGTGAGCGATGAACGCTTTGCTGCCGGTGAGAGAATGCGATTTCTCTTACCACAACTGGTTTTTAGTTTAGCCTATTGGGTGGTTCGACGACCATGTGTCAAAAGCTCGTAACGCTAACACACGTTACAAGTTATAAATACGTGTAATCGAACCTATCCAAAATAACGAAGCACGCGAAAAGTTATGGGGATATACAGAGCTGAATTGAAAGTGATTAGAAAGACAGATGTCAAGAATAGGATAATTTATGTTTCCAATTACGGAATACAGATTTTAAAGGCCAACTTAATTTTCGAACCCCCAGATCACATATATAAAATATATGCCAAATTATATACCATTTGGAAGAGGAAGTTTCAAAACATTGTATGTTCAACTTATTCGATGTAATAAACTGTGAACATATTGTTTTGTTGATATATCGACGTCTGTTCTGTGCTAAAATTTCTGCACAAAGTCGATTATTTTCAATGGAAGGGGAATAACTCTATATATTTAGATATAGATTTATTCCCTTTCCAATGGAAATAAACTACACTTTGAATTCTGTTGTATTCTGGGAGCCATAACTGGGGTAATGATTTTATGATTTTAGCTATTTTCTATTACTCTATGCATGTGCACCTTCTGAGACACAGACATTCCAAATGGTGATGAATTATAGTATTTTAATCACATTGTATGGCATAGATTGTTATTAAAACCGTATCAAGGCACTATAAAACAAATAATCAGTGACTCTAAATAAAATTAAGTGGCCTTTAACGAACACAATCAGTTACAGCTCTTCTATATTGCATGGGGTGGCATAATCAAATTCTAGACTGTCTTCCCGCCACCACCATTGTACAATAGTAGTCACACTGTCCCACGGATTTACTGTGTGTACACAATTGAAAAACTCGGTTTCTGCTCACAGAAGTTGCCGTTGACTCTTGCAATATAATACTAGCCAGAAGCTCAGAGAAAAGAGGCAGAGTCCTTAAAGCGGCATCCAATCTTTAAGTCTCAAATAGACAATAATTGCTAATCTTTACCACGTTGTGAATATCACACCATACCGGTATATGGATGAACTACTTATTTAAAGGTACTCAATCCGATTAGACGCTCCTAAATTACTATTTCTTTGGCTTTGCGGGTAGAAAATATTTGATTCGAGTCTAACTCTAAAATCAAGTGATTACCTGATTTTAGAGTTATCCATCTTACACCCGCAATGTGTCCGTTTTGAGTACGTGGTTCTCCAACTTGCGGACCACATCTCCGAAAATTAATAGATTTCAAAAATCGATATCTAATCACTCTGAGCTTTGATGGGTGGGTTCCTGGACTCGAATCAAATATTTTCTACCCCAAAGCCAAAGAAATAGTAATTTAGGAGCGTCTAATCGGATTGAGTACCTTTAATAATAATATATTTTCAAATATAAAACAGAAATGATTAAAACTATTTATAGTTTTATCATACTAGGAACACACTATTAAGAAACGTTCTTTATTGATAAATTCTATTTAGAAAATGGGGCCAGTGTTTTCTTTCCGATGCTATCATGTCATATAAATAGTAACACACCTGGTCATGTGGTCCTACTAATTTGCTATGATGTTGGTGGATCCTGCTGAATTGCTACGATCCTGTTAGGGCAAACTGATGCTGTTAAGAAAAAGTACCGTTTTTTTTTTATAAAGTTGACATTCTCGCGGTGTTTGGCTAATCTAAAAAAATCGAAGAAAAGCCATTATCTTTATGAAACATTCAAGAACCGATATTCTGTAAATTATTCTTGCAAAACGACAAGAATAGCCATTATATGTGAAGATCGGTTTGCAACAATTAACACACCAATTATTTGATAACATATACGCTTTTGACTCATACAATGGCTTTTACACATAATGACTTTTTCTGGATTCGTTCAGATTGCCCAAACACCGCGAAAATGACAACTTTAGAAAACAATAACGGTAAATTTTCTTAACAGCATCAGTTTGGGCTACCAGCAACATGGAAAATTAGCAGGACCACTTAACCAGGGATGAGTAAGGTTTTTCCAGGAACTATGTAGTTCGTATATAAATACTGAATGTAATCACTAATGCGATCAGAACGTGGTAAAACAATGAAAACATGTCTGAGGTTAATTTAAGGTTAAATATATGTATGTCGCTCTCAAGCAGCAAAACAGAGTTCAGACCCCTCGCTACGCCATGTATGAACGCTGCCGGCATGTGTATTTTCTTAATTAAATCTAACATTTTTTATTGAAGTGTTTTGTCAGTTAAAATTCCTTCTGGCTTGATCTTGACAAATGAATGAATACGGACAGTTCAGTTTCTCAGAATAATGCATAATGAATTGTACCCTACAAAAATCTCAAATAAATAAATGTGACATTTTTTCACATTACGTGTAGGTGCGGGCAGCGGTAAGTTACGTGTAGGGAACTGAACTCTGCACGGAGCTTGTGTCTCTCTAAGTAAAGAAGCATGGAGTCGAATAACACACCGAGCTTTCGTGAGTCACAAACACACACGGACACAGCAACATGTTCGACGGAGAGGGTCTGCCACCCACCACGCCTTCAAGTCAGACATCGCCAAAGCAGTTCATTCTAGAGTCCAAAACACGGAGGTTGGCAGGGTCAACAGTACATATACTAAACTGTACTGCGTTAGCTACTTTTACGACACATTAGTGATTTCCATATTAACCTTTTGGTGTGTGATTCATCCATGGGTGAGTATATTTTTGCAAATAATCTGAGTAATATTGTAACAAATAGACTATTGTAAAAAAAATAATCATACAAACATTATTAAAACCACGAATCAATGTAAATAATACAAATAATATCCACCCGCATACGCACATGCATATGAAAAGTTCCCATTTGTTGGTATTTAGAAGACGATTTGTCAAAGTTATTTGCACAGTAACTGTTGTGAGTAACGAGTAACATCATACCCTATAACTACAGTAAACGACATAAATGCCGTTCCATGCACCCGCCAACCGAACGGCGACATAAATGTAGCTATACCCTCCAAAGGGTTAATACTATTAATGATATTTCCCAATTTATTCCCATCTTGGAGAAACCAGATGCAACTGTCCTTTCCATACCAATGAATATGGTTGTATGTATTTTTTTTCTTCAAATATCTGTATATTTGAGCTACAGTTAGATAGTATATCATATCAATCAAACGAGTTTGTAAAAGGAATTTGACAAACTAGGAAATGTGGCTCTCATCAAGGTGGTGGAGCATATTTGTACATTCGGGGTGAACAGTCTGAATACCCTGCCATTCATTAACACATGGTTACGTACTTGTAACCACATCATCGAATCAGATACACCCTTGTTATAATATGCTATGATGTCGGTGGGCCAAACTGATGGTGTCATGAAAAATAAATAACAGTTACTTTTCTCATTTCGCGGCCATTTGGGTAATCTGAACGAAATGATATTTAAAAATAAATTTAATGATGGCTGTGATGGTTGTAACCAGATCATAATAAAAATGTCTATTCCTGTTGTCTTGCAAACTTTACATATATGTTATTGAATGTTTTATACACCCACTGGCTTTTTCTCAACAGCTCGAATTAGCCAAACACCACGAAAATGAAAACTTTAGACAAAATAATGGTACTTTTCTTAACATGCAGTTAACATCATATTTGCCCATACCAGGATCATAGCAATTCAGCAGGATCTAACAACATTGTTAAAACTTAGCAGGAACACTTAGCTAGGGGTGGGGTACCCCTCCCTCACCGGATCGTCATTGGAATGAAGCGAACTGATTCCAACCACAAGAGGTCGCCCACGAAGTGGTATCATTTGTTCTGGATGATGGTTATTTTCACCGGCTGGAATTTTCCCAATGGGAACATTTAATACAACTTGGGCATGGCGAATACACCAGTCAATGTGTCTGATGTGACCTGGAGCTTCACCCAAATGTACAGTCGCAGTGTGATGGAGGGCAATAGTCATTGCAACAGTTACTGTAACACCATTGCTCCATATGGCCGTATCTAGCCCACAACCCAACGGGCCGACATTTGATTTCCGGTATATGTTCCGGACAGCCGCAATGACACACACACGGTGAACACTTTCCGGTCGAACAAACGTTATCGCAAAAGTTATCCATGACCGGAATTCCACGAAACATGCCGACCGCATAACAACGGTTACATCGACCGTCATTTCCTGAGGAGTGGTCTGATTTCAAGTCTACGTTAACTAACGTTATAGGCGTCGTTAAGCTTTTGGAAAATTGGGATGTTTGCAAAGTAGGAACTATAGCGCCATCAGATTTCGGTATGATTGATAGTTCTGCCAATTTATCCGTTTCCTTAAGCTCTGACAATGTTTCCACTATATTTTCAGAAGCTGCTTTTATTTCTCCATCTCCCTCGCCCTCGATTAGTTCATGAGAATCTTCTGACGGTAAATTAGCGCCCTCGTTGTCGAGCGCGACGAAATTCCGATCCGACAAGAATCTCTGCTCACCGGAAACATCGTGATCGGATAAGTCGTCATAGAAAGCATCGCCAGGAGGTAGCCAGTATTCGTAGTTAAGCTTCTGAGTTGTTGATGTTCCAGTCATCGAGTTAACATTGTAAATACCATTAGCGTTGTCTTCTCCATCGAGTTCTTTATAATTACTAGCTGTACCATGTTCTGCGCTGCCACGGACGTTGTTCGAAACTTCTATCTCATTATCGCCATAATTCTCGTCGCTTGATTCCGAAGCATCTGATTCCCCCAACTCAACGTACGAATAGTCATTATCTGACGCCACAATAGCCTCATCAGAAACGTCATCAACATTATTATCTGAATCGGTAGTATGAGAACTTAGGGCACCACTAAACTGTGTAGTCAGTTTTTGGTCAGAATTTTGGTAGTTGTCCATATTTTTGCTGGTGTCTTTTAGCATTAACACCTTATATTTCTCGTTTGCTGTCGTTCTGTGTGTTCGTGCGGATTCGGATGACGAGCCGCTGTTCCCTGCGATACGATGAACATTATATTTGGCTTCCTTCGAATCTTCAGACAGCGAGAGTTCTTCCCCACGTATCTGGTCCATACCTTTCCCAAAGCCACCACGATCATAAAATTCAGGAGTACGATAGGTTACATCAGCGTAATTTATGTTGCCATTTATTAAAGTTTCCATGGAATCACCAGCATCTTCGAGACTGTTGTCGACTTCGTTGGATTGTATTTCGAAAAGTTTCGAATCTCTCACGAGTTCACCTAGAACAGGGACGGGTCCGTTGTCTGTGTTCGAAACTTCAAGACTCGGTCGCATCAATTCTTCGACAGGCCCCCGTAAATCTATACCGCTCGAGCTTATTTGTTCCGCTGTTTCCCAGTCACGATCACCACTTACATCTGTGTTTGTAGCCCTCATCAATTCACTGTCAAGACTCATCATTCCTAACCAATCCTTAGTCTGCACATCAGAGGAAATGACATCACTGTTTACCAACTCCGCTGATCCGCTCAGCTGGGCACTATCACTCGGAGGAGCGGGTGTTGTCACAGCGAACACGACTGGTATAGAGATACCGCCATCTGATTTCACAGCACCAGTGTCTTTATCAAATACCATGTGGATGGTGTTCAGTGGAAGAAAGGGTGATCTTGATATTTGTATATCATCCATGATCGTTGAGCGTGAACCACCGTCAGTTTCTCTTTTCAGTGCCTCTCTGATGGAAGTTTTCACCTCTCGCGTCTCCTGGTCATATGGATTTGGTCTATAAGTGAATCGTGCGTGTGGACCTTGACCACTTGTGTAGTGATTCGACCCCATGGATGCCCTTATATGCTTTATATGCTGAGATTCCATATCCAAAAAGTGACCTAAGACAGCATCTGCTACATTGTCTTGGTCACGTGGGGTCGTGGACTCGATTGGTGCTCTGTTCGAAATCAACATATCAGGTGCTGAACTTTGCGTTGCTATCTCGTTTACCGCAGCTGTTACTGGGTTAATCAGCGCTTCTGTGGTCGTGAGGTCGACATAATTGGCCGACATTTTGTTGGATTTGGTCACGGGGCTTATGGTTGTTGAAGTTTCCGTGACATCAGCAGAAGGAACTGACCTCCTTTTGATTGTAGTTTGGGGATAACTATTCATTCTAACAGGATGATTAGTGAACATTTTGTAATAACGACCAGTCCGCGGGCGTTTATAAACTGGCTTCACCATTTCAAATTCGTTCCATTCGGAGTTTAACATCCCATACAAGGACTTGCGGCGTGGTGACAGTGTTGTTTTGATGGTACGGCGAGTTGGGGTTATCTTCCTTGTAAGTGGCGGTGGATTTGTCCTTCTTGTGCGCAGAGTTGGTGTTATCTTCGTTGTAAGATTTGGCGTAGTTGTCTTTCTTATCCGGGAAACTGGAGTTGTTGTAATTGTAGCATCAGTTCCGATGGTGGTTGACGGTTCCGACGTTGGTGCCAGCTGAGTTGTTCCTTTGTCACTGTCAGCCATGAGAGCCCACCATTTGTCAGTTGCAGAATTGGCAGCTATGTGTTTCCGTTCTTTATTTAATCTTCTGAAGTTCAACGCTTTGAACCCCGGAATCACCTGGCCCATGGCGGCATTAAAACCTCCCCACGCGTTGCTAGGCGTCGACTGCATGGTCACCCACTTTGTCTCAACTGGACGCTCCGAGCTGAGCGCGTTTATTCGATGCGTACAGTTCCCATGGACATGAGCTGTTGTCTTGCCTAATTTGAGAGGTGGGAAATTCGTGGCTTGCACAGTAACTACTGGAGAACTTTGTGTTTGCTTGCCTAAAATTCGATAGACAGGTCTTCGTCTGCTGGCTGTCATGCGGTATGATCGAGTACGCGGCGGCGTTGCCGTAGAAAGTACCAAATTCTGCAACAATTCAGTGTCCGGTCGCCGGATATCCGATGGAACGAAGATCTTCACCTGTTCGGCGTCCGGTCGGTTGGTGTCTGAAGTAACCAATTTGTGTAGCATTTTACTGCTGGTCTTGAGAATGTTTGAAGGAACTAACTTCTGCTGCTGTTCGGTGTTTGTGGGGACCAGATTTATTAGTGTTTCTTTGCTCAGTGGGCTGGTTGCTGCCGGTATCAAGTTTCGTAGTGTATCCGGGTGAAGAGTGCCGCTGCGCAAAATGGCAATATCGGCGCAGTTATAGAATTCTTCCTGCATGCCACAGCCTCGAGCGCCAGTTCCGTTGCGACACATTCCCCAATCTGAAGCTAAAATAAAATAAATAGAAAGTATACAAGAAGGCACTCGTACATAGACTTAGTAGAGATACATCACCCTTCTATAGCGATTGTATGGGGTGTAGGCATTGTAATTTATAACGTCATACAGTAATGCCCAAAGTAATTGACCACTTAACCACAGCAGAATTATGGGTAATTTTTCAGGATTTAGTCGGAAATATGGCTTGTTGCCATTCATCGGAAAGCTCTCGGTGAGAGGAGCTTTTTCGCAACGGAACTGGCGCTCGAGGCTGTGGCATGCAGGAAGAATTCTATAACTGCGCCGATATTGCCATTTTGCGCAGCGGCACTCTTCACCCGGATACACTACGAAACTTGGTACCGGCAGCAACCAGCCCATTCATCGGCGAGAGCTTTCCGATGAATGGCAACAAGCCATATTTCCGACTAAATCCTGAAAAATTACCCATAATTCTGCTGTGATTAAGTGGTCAATTACTTTGGGCATTACTGTACCAAGTGACTCTACACGCTCGTTGATCACCAGCTGATATGGTGTGTAATACATGCAGTCGTAGCTAAAAACACCTCGGAACGGTTACATGTGATCATAACCACCTGCAAATTGCAATTAACGTAATTTCGCGTCTGCCTATACTCAACTGTTATGCAGGTATACAAACGGGACTGTGTCAATAATTCAACATTTGAATTGTTTCATTCTGTTTTATATTGAAACGTTTAGGCCGAAATGTACTTGATACACAGGGAAATCTACATATTACACAATTATTAAGAATGAACGCGCAAAAACCAAACACGCCTTACGCTTGCTGGAAGCGGAATCTCTCGAGTTGTGTGTATATAAATTAGGCTGTGAGATGCATGTTTCCTTTGTCGACTGTGCAACGCATGCGAACTCTCCAACTCGAAGCTGTTGACGGAGGCAGCCTTCATTGCCTACCCTTTTGGCCTATTTTATGTCATTTTTTCACATGATTTGAACCAATCGATGAAATTATCATGTGTATAAAAGCTTACAAAATTATGTTGCAGTCTGTAGATTGTCGCTGGTATTGCTCATTTGGGCGGTCGCTGTATATCTATGAATGGACATGCGTTGTGCCTGCCATGTTGTGTTATCGAGTCCATCGCAACTACTGTAGGATTTCAACCAAGCAGGTTTTCAAGGGGATAGATTATGCTTGTGTTCGTTTCTGCAGTAAAACTATCCGATGAATCAGTTGCAATGCTAATTTAGCTTTTATTAACATATCGGGTTGTCCTATTGTGGTATAACCGTATATGTGAATGCACATCAACAGTTTAGGGTGCATTTACACTGATACAGAACTGTATACAGATCTGTATGAAGTCACGTGTCGCGCATTACTGTGATCACAATATGATTACTAATAGTGAACGCGCGCTGATCAGTACTCTTGTAATTGACAATTCACTACGAGTCGTTTCAGTATAGGCCAGACATAAAAATGGATCTACCATCAGCAGACAACAGCGATATGGTATGTGCCGCATGTATTTAAAGTGTATCCTTATACCACTTGATAATGGTTCGAAGAAAGAATGAAAATCGCATAGGAATACACAATAAACAACAGTATACACAAATAGAGGCTAGAGAGCACACATATAACTTTAGATGGAGATTCCACCAATATTTAGGATTTCAGGTGATCAACTATATATATATAGGTCTCCTGTTTGACACCATCTGGGCGGTGGCCATTTTGGATCTGTATGGAATGGGTATCCACCCTACAACACCCTTTATTTGACCAAATGTATAGTAAAAATGTCCAACTGATGACAATTTCAATGACAATGTTGACCAAATGTAGGACAATATTGTTTTATTAAATTAACTAGCAGTTTTTGACTGGCCACGGGGAGGGATCAGGACACAATCTTTCCAAGTGTCTGAAATTTCAAACCTGACACCCGCCCCCATGATAAGGTTGGAAAATTTCCAGCTGATGGCCATTCCAGCCCAAAATTTTGATAAAAAGTAGGAGATTATGCAAATATTGGTCCGAAAACAATAACCCCCCCCCCCAATAAAATGTTTGAAAATCAAACTACAAGATCATTTTCAACCTATTGTTGGTTTGGAAATTACAGCTAATGTCGTGTCAGGTATGAAATTTCCAACTGTTGAAAATTTTGACCAAAGTTTCCACGTCCCTGTCCGTGTTCAATATTCGAAATACACGGGTTGAAATGACAACGAAAAACTAAAACACATTCGCCAAGCCCGATTAATCAAAACAGATTTGCCTGTCGCAGTGCTTCGGCGTTGACCGTGACGTATAGCGGACACGATTTTTGCTCACACGAACTAATACCGTTTTCTTTCTGTGTGCATTTCTATATCAACCCGTTTACACTAGTCTGCGTGTAGATCTATGTGCAGTTCTATAGCAATGTAAATGCACCCTTAAGGATAATTAATCTATCATGGCATAATGTATGTTTCGGCATGATGCCTTTAAATTATTAAATTTTTAATATGAAACCAAGATTATTCCTCAAGTCAAATTATTTGTTTAATTACTCGTCAGGTGCTACTGTGTATGGTATACTTGTGAACTGAAGGAAGAAATCTTAACCACAGTACCGTTAGAAAGCGCATGCTGTATATAGATCTATCGCAAACGTTCAAGCAAAAGCCCACAGTATATGAAAAGCCAAACCACAGGCACAAAAGAACTGTTGGGGATTAAAGATTTACGTACTATAATTTCCAGGTACCAACACAATGTACCGATCCTCAATCCCATTCTCACCTGACCAGGTAATTATACCTGTCCCGCAGTTTAATGAGTACTCTCCCTCGGCCAGGCATTGTTTACATATTTTAAGTGCTAAGGTGTTTGTATGTTTATTAAACGAATCGGACAAATAACCGTAAATTAGTCATGTATTTCGTTTCGCTCTCACGATCTATTTTCATTTTTATCAACGAATTTTCGTCGCGTGTGGTAAGAATATGATCCCACGAGACAATGCGGAACTCATAAGGCACTGTGAGTTCAAATAAAGTAAACCGCAATTCAGTATCGATTTTTTAAAATCAGCTTGGTAGCATTAAGTGTTTGTTGGACAATAGCAGAATTATACCTGGTTTAAATAGCATTCCCTGCAAGGGACGTGGCTAGAGGGTCTCCATTTGGGGTGCACATGAACTACCTTTCTGGGAGCATTATAATTATGTCCCAGAAAGCGCATTGAAGTCACACAAAATACAAAACATTACCATACAAAAAAAACAGCCATTTGCACGGCCATGAAAAGAAAATAGCGTTCCGTGTCTATTCCTTATATGGCAGAAATAAAGAGCATTTATTTCACTTCTGTGCGAACAAGTGAAAACAGCTGAAACGTGCTGTCTCCATGGATAGTACTTTTCAAAACATATATGGAGCCGGTCGGTATATCAATATTTCGTGCATTTGTCAACATATCATATACCTCTCAGAATAGAAAAGGGTCGTTTCCGAAATGAGGACGTGGAGGATAGGGTTTGTGTTTTGTGTCAAACAGGCGAGGTGGAAACTGAACTTCACTTCCTCATTCGTTGTCCAGCTTACAGACAGGAACGTTCAATCCTATGCTCTCGTGTCGATATTTCCCCGTTTCATTCTGATGTAGATATCATGGCTCAATGTGTAAATAATTGTGCTGTACATCCTGCTCGGTTTATATCTCAGTCATATTCAATCAGACAATCAAAACTATCTAAGTAGCCAAAACATGCATTAATAATAATATTGTATTTGTGTACCAAGTGACTTATGTAATGTTTCTTAACATAACGTCACTATAATAAATCAATAAATAAATCAATATACCTCCTTCCAAATTACGTGGACTCAATTTGGAAGCTCGAAGGTGACATGTCCGTTTAAAACTTGGAATATTTTAAAGCCACATGGCGGTTTGCGCTCCAAAATACACATAATATTATTAGCTTTTGAAATCTTCCCGGTATCGAAATAGGTCGATACACACAGAGACGTGGCGACGGGGGGGGGGGGGGGTCAACTTCTGTAAAAAAAATCAACAGTTGGAAATTTCATACCTGACACAACATTAGTTGGAAATTTCACACATACAATAAGTTTGAAATTGTTCTTGTAGTTTAATTTTCCAACAATTTATTGGGGGCGGGGTGTTCTTTCAGACCAACATTTGCATATGTATACACCTTCTTTTGGTCAAAAGTTTGGACTGAAATGGCCATCAGTTGGAAAATTCCCAACATTAGGGGGGTGTCAGGTCGGAAATTTCCAACACTTGGAAAGCTTGTGTCCAGGGGCCTGTACTATAGATTTCCAATGTTTGAACACGTAGACAACGTGTCGAATACTATGGATACGGTAATTTACAAGTGTGTGCTATTTCCCGTCATTTACAAGAGCAGACAAAATCCAGTACTATGGATCTCCGTTTGCTGCGCGTGGAGGCGAACGCTTGTTAATGGGTAAGGGGAACTTACTCTAATATTATACATTAATGGATATAGTAATGCCTATATATATTTGAGTCAGTTGGCGAGTGGTTTAGTTGATGTATACAGTCAATGTTATGATAGGCAATGGGGAACATGAAAACTACTTGCGAGCACCATAATCCCAATGGCACAAGCATCGCGAAAATACACAAACGCTTACAACATTTTACGCTGAACACGAGTACAAAATATCATAAGCGAAAACGCTCTTTATAAGAGATAGATGTTTTATTGACCTACATCATATAAGACAATATATATATAGCTTTTAATTGACTTTCCTTGTATTTACATGGTTCATGGTCAAATATATTTAACGATGTATGTACGAACACAAAGGGATATAGACGGATAGAGTGATCACAAATAAACCCCATCGACAGAAAAACCTACCCATGGTGATTATATAGTGTCAGATTGAGCAGGGAAACTTTTAACTGGATGTCGTATATATACATACGATTTCGATACATGTACAATGTAATTGAATACAAACTGAATTGCCGGAGATAATATACTGATAAAAATATAGGGGGGGGTGTGTAGTTGGAATTCCCAAGGTGGGCACACCCCCAGCGGAGACCCTCTAGCCACGTCCCTGGGTAAATATACTACCTTTCTACCAGTTTCTACAAGCATTTTGTAACCCAAAACGATGCATTGTGATGTAATGAAAAATAAAACTATGGAAACGGAATTTCGCTCCCAAAGGAATTACCACCATTTGCACACAACATCGAACAGAATAGAGCGTTCCGTGTAAGTCTATTACTGATATTTTAGAAATAAAGAACGTTTAGTTAACTTCTGGCGAAAATTGAAAACGGCTGGAAAATTGCTGACTTTTGCAAGCGTTTTTTGAGAGCATATACAGTCGGTACATCAATAGTTCGTGTATTTATCGATATATCATATACGTAGACAAAATTTGGAGATTCAAATGAGCCATGTTCGTTTAATCAGATATTCAACTCGCATATTGCTGACAATAACAAATGCACCGCACATTGTATCCTCCCCCAGCAACTTAGGTGGCTTTCCGTTGGGGTTTATTAATTTTCTGATGTGGCTTAAAGTGATGTGAAATACTCCGTATGGTGATCAAATATAAATGGAGAATAATCTTGTTCAAAGTAGTTATAATTTTACAAATATTATATTATCCAAATTGACAACACACACCGCCATTCTTATATATTAATTAAATGCAGTGACTTTCGATAGCAAAATAGTTTTCGCCAGTTTATCGCCGATAGATGCGTCCCGAATCGAGTAGTAAATATTTACAATTGAGCGTATAGTTCAGATGATATTTTCTATGGCGTGGTAAAGTCGATCTGCTTCAGATTATCGTCGATGTTAGTCTAATGTTACAACCCCCAGTTGACATAGCGCCTGAATACTAACTTATCCTTTTCATGCCCTCGAACACGTACATACTATGTCTTTAATAGAAAGATGTCTTATCTGGTATGTGACAACTGAATCAACATGTTGTGTGTATATATATCCTGTATCTATGGAATACTGTTAGGGCCAAGATAGAATTGGGCAGGGAAAGTGGAACCCACTAAACGAGGAAACCACCGAATGCAGCGAAACGACCAAATGTCCAGACGCGCACACATATTGACAGGCGAGCAAACAACCGAAATGAAACGAAATCTCGTTAATACTAACGATATTCAAACATGACATATACGACAGTTTCGATACATAGATACAAAGTTAGCACATACGAACTTTCCCTCCTAACGGCAATACTATTAGTTAAGTATCATATTATGTCATTTTAGCAAGCAGCATTAAAGGCACGTGCGGCCTTAGTTGTCGAAAATATTCATATTTGTTCCCAATCACCGTAAACTGAAAAACATTAAAATGCATACAGTTTCGTTCATATATACCATGACCATCGCATAAACAGAATGTTATCATAAAGATGTACTATATTTTACATAAGCAAGAGCCTGATTGTGTTACAGAAGACAGCACAATGCTGCTGGATAATCACACACAAATGACATAAACGCTCTTTATTCGTTCCATATCAGGAATTCACCAACAAAGAACGCTCTTTATGTTTACCATCATAATATAAACAAACACCAGAAAAGTAACTTTTTATTCTTTTGTTTACATAACAATGGTCAAAGATATGACAATAACATACTGTTTATGCGATATTTCTTATTTGTATACGGACAAAGTCTGTCTACATTTTGTTGTTCTTTCTGTTTGTGGCGGTTTTTGACGGGTGGAAATATTTTCACAGGATACCCACCGCCAAGGCCAACCGTACCTTTAATGAGCGTTTCTTGTTGGTCTATTCCTGATATGGTAGAAATAAAGAGCGTTTATTTCATAAAAACTTAGAACATTTGTCTCATTTCTGTCCGAAAATTTAAGACAGCAATGACTTCGGCAAGTGTGTTCAGAGTATACAGCGTCTGTATATATAGGTATTTAGTCTATGTATCGATTTATCTTATCCCGCCTTCCACAGCACGTACCTTACTCGTGTTTAAATTAGCACAGTACTATTTTTCGCATACCCATGCATCGGTGTGCGAATTTAAAACAGCGAAAACTACTACTATATACGACTCAAAGAGTTTAGCGAACATACGGGGAAAATAAAGGGGTCTGTGTCTTAATCAATATATATATATATATAGCCTACACGTAATCTACGAAGTGGCAGTTCTGAAGTTGGCAATCTGTCGATGGTCGTTGATGTATAACTTCACTTAGTTCGATTCAATGTCAGTGTAGTGATTCCCACAGCTATATTCAAATAAATTTAGAGGATATTATAATTGGTTTGTTTGATATTAGGCTCGATATCAGCCCGATGTAACCTCATACCAGCATGAGACCGAAAGCCAATAATATCAAACCAACCAAGTAATATATTTATTAATTAGATCGATAAGGCAAAAAAAAAAACCTGTGTTTAGGGTTTCCCTACCTACCCTAGAAAAACTTTTTATTGGACTGTGGACAAAGATTTTTTTTTCTTCCAGTGGGTAGGGCATCGAAAGGTATCTTACCCATTTTCAAACCTCCTATAATTTGTATAAAAATGTTAAAGTTTTTTAGTCTAGTGCTCTGTCTAATTCAATATAACAACATTTAGTTTTGAACCTTTCAATTAAACTGAATTGTGAAGCTTTTTAAATTGAATTATCAATGACCCAATGGAATTCAAAATAAAAATATTTGAAAAAAAAAAAAATCCCTAAATAACTACCCAAATTATTATAGACCATGTAACCCTAAACACAGGTATTATTTTGTTTGGCCTAACATGCTATTCTGGACAAAAATGTCATATCTAATTAATAAACCATGATTATTACTGGACCAGATGTGAAATATACATATTTTCATAACCAAATATTTTAACAATTGCAGTGTGTATTCTACAATGTGTCTTTTGATGACACGTTTTTGTCAGTTTTAAATTCGCGCATCAGAGTGCACGAATTCCAAGTGCGGGAATTTAAAACTGAGCGAAAAATACTTAAAATAGTATACTAAGCGAATATATACGAGTAAGGTAGCTATACTTTGGGGGCTTAACTGAGCGATTTCAACGGACATGGTTCATTCGAACTCCAAAAGGATGTAGACATGCTTTAGTAAGAGGTATACATCGAAACATACGCGGAAGCTTTCCCAACAAATTCGAAAAAAAAGAGCGCTGAAAATACGTATTTAGTTTCTTATTGTCCTCCGAATTCTGGGGGACTATTAAAATAGCCGTCCGTTCCTTCGGAAAGTTACCGGATGATAACTTTATTTTGGGTTATCGGATCGAAACCAAATTCGGTATGTGAGTATATATGAGCGCAGAATACAGATCAATTTCGAATATGGATTCGGCCCCCCATTTTTTTGTCGGAGTTATGGTCCTTGACGATTTAGAATTTGCCGATTATTTTGGTTTCCGGATGATAACTTTTGTTTCTGTAATCTGATTGTTTTTTAATTTGGTATGTGCATTAACCACATGAAGATACAGGTCAAGTTAGAATTTGGGTTTGGTACGTCCGTTTTTGCCGGAGTTATGGTCCTTGTCGACTTGAAATTTGCCGATTATTCTGTTTCCGGATGATAACTTTACTTTTAGTTATCTGATTGTTTTAAAATTCAACTGAATCTCTTGTTATTTGGTACACGAGTACGTGGTTAAAATTTCAGAAGATAATTGCCATGTTTGAATTTGGTCACGGTCCGATGAATTTTACAGAGTTAATGAATACAAATGTCGAAATATTTTATACGAAACGGATTATCGTGTTCGAAGTTTTATATCGTTGTGATGAGCAAGGTAGTTCAGATATTGATCGACCTATTTCGATACCGGGAAAAATCCAAAAGCGAATATTATAATGTATTTTGGAGTTGGAGCGCACCTGGTATTATTTTTAAAATATTCATAGATTCGTGACAATATATAGCCATATAGAGCTAAACATATCTAACTACTTATAAGCCATACTCTATAGTATGATAACTATAATTCAGGGGCATGTGAATCAGCAATGCTTACCTGTAACTGTATGAGTGCGTAAGTTAATTCGGCCACAAGGCCCGGGAAATACATGTTGCACTGTAACGGCTCATAAAAGTACCTTATTTCCATCCACTGCATGCATGTGGTCCCGTGAGTAGGATGACTCGAATATAATCAGGTAATATTAATAATATAATGACATTTAATGACATGTGCGTGTATCTTTTGATTTTTTCGAAAGCATCCATGTACTCACCTGTCCTCCATTTCCACTGCATGACACAGTGCCAACAGTCCAGGTCCTTTGGCATCCGAAGCTTGATGAAATGTGCCCCGTTGTTCAATGGATAGAACCTTGTGCCGGCATTGGGGACTTCGAGAAGATATTTGTCCAAGCATTTCTGCGTCACAATTTTCCGTACGTTGTTCAGAGGACATACCCTGAACTCGAAATACCCTGCCCTGTATGACGTCACATCAACGACCACCGAGATTGTTTTTGGGTCCTTATACGTCCTCGTGATTAGACCAGATGCGAATTTGCCTCCTGCTTCGTTGGGTCTCGGTGTCGGAAGGTTCCATGCGTCGCCACATACACCGCAATTGCCACCGTTTAGTTTTCTTGTCTGCATTAACAGAAAATGTTTTGAATTAATATGATTTAACAACATTTGTTTGAATATATAGTTGAGTCACATTGCTGGGAAAATAATTTGCGGCACTGGTAGTGGTGTGCCACCACCACAATTGCGCGAGAAAAACAGTTTTGTCACCCAGGTCGAGAGCAGTGACTTTTTCTCTTAAATGGTCATTGTTCACTTTGCCAATTACGAACGATTGTAGGGAAGTGAAATATATGGACATTTAAAAAAAACAATTTAGCAAGTTTAGTATAACTCTGACATTGATTGAAATATCTGCATTGTAGTAGTTTTGATTCAAGATATATAACTCTACTTGCTGTCACGCGAAATAACTGCGATAATAAACAAGAATAACGAAACAATGTCATTGATTTGTTAACAATGTGCCACAAAGACAGAACGTTGATAGCATGCTTATATTAAATATGAAAGTGTCAATGACACTGTAGCTCAACTTGGAAAGGGAATAATCTAATGTATTACAGTCAATGGAGCGATTAGGAATGTGGAAAGTTGAATGTGTAATACTAGTTAAAAGACATGAAGAGAAAAGTAAAATCCAAGATGGCTGCTGGCGGCCATGTTTTCGGCCGAATGACCCCAAAATGAGTCGTTCCCATCTACATGTCATCGTTAACATCCATGACAAAATTTATGACGATCATACTAAAGGTACGACCTGTAGCTCGTGCTAAAGAATTTAGTCATACAAAGAGTAAAATCCAAGATGGCTGCTGGCGGCCATGTTTTTTGGCCGAATGACCCCAAAATGACTCGTTCCCATCTACATGTCATTATTAACATTCATGACAAATTTTATGATGATCAGACTAAAGGTACAACCTGTAGCTCGTGCTAAAGGATTTAGTCATACAAAGAGTAAAATCCAAGATGGCTGCTGGCGACCATGTTTTTTGGCCGAATGACCCCAAAATGATTCATTCCCATCTACATGTCATTGTTAACATCCATGACAAATTTTATGATGATCAGACTAATCGTACGACCTGCAGCCCGTGCTAAAGAATTTAGTCATACAAAGAGTAAAATCCAAGATGGGTGCTGGCGGCCAATGTTTTTTTGGCCGAATGACTCCAAAATTGCTCGTTCCCATCTACATGTCAATATTATCATCCATGACAAATTTTATGATGATCAGACTAACAGTACGACCTGTGGCCCGTGTTAATGGATTGAATTTTGAAATCCAAGATGGCCGCTGGCGGCCATTGTTTTTTGTCCGAATGACCCCAAAATGACTCGTTCCCATCTACATTCCAATTTCAACAGCCATGACAAATTTTATGATGATCGGACTAAAGGTACGACCTGTAGCCCGTGCTAAAGGATTTAGTCATACAAAGAGTGAAATCAAAGATGCCTGCTGGCGGCCATGTTTTTTGGCCGAATGACCCCAAAATGACTCGTTCCCATCTACATGTCATTATTAACATCCATGACAAATTTCATGATGATCAGACAAACAGTACGCCATGTAGCCCGTGCTAATGGATTGAATTTTGAAATGCAAGATGGCCACTGGCGGCCATGTTTTTTTACCGAATGACCCCAAAAGTAATCATTCTGGTCTAAATGTTTATGTCAACAGCTATGACATAATTTCATAATGATCCGACCAAAGGTACGACCTGTAGACTGCATTGTTGACGCCCTACGCACACACGCACACACGCACATACGCGCACACACACACACGCACATACGCACACACGGACGACGGACGACAAAGCCATGGCAATAGCTCAAACTTTACAAAGTAAAGTTGAGCTAAAAACTGTCCCAAAACTGTCCTTAGCAATAATAAGCCTTGCTTAACAGGCGTAGAAAAGGTATAAAATCAATCAACGACATCAGTAACACATTGCAGGCATAACATCTACCGCCCCCAAATAATCCATATAATACTGTAGTGTCGTTTGGAAGCAGTGAGTATATTTACTCGAATATTGCAATATGTATTCCAGAAACTAAACTATAATGCCCGCTTCAGCTAGCTTTGAATCTACTGCGAGATTGAAGACGTTACTCCCTTCATGAAAGATTGAGTTTTCGCAAACAATGCTATCGCTATCAATGGCATACCATGCACATCAGCCCCTTAAAGATACGGGCGGCGTTGGCGGTGGGTATGCTGTTAAAATATTCACGTACGTCAAAAACCGCCATAAACAGAAAGAATAGTAAAATATAGACATACTTTGTTCTTATACCATTCAGTATACCATGGCATAAGCAGTATGATATTGTCAATTGTTTTCCCTTTAGTCAGGTGGCTTAGAAAATTTAACGTTACCGGCCGGACAAAAGTACCAAATTTGGAATGGAGTTTCTTTTCGACTTATCTATTGATTTTATCCGTGGAACCCACTTGATCGGTTCCGATTTTCCAAGATGGCTGCGAAAATCCAAGATGGCCGCCAGAAAAAAAGGAAATGTCATATATTTGGCTGTAAAAATCAGAAATGAACAAATGCGGTGTCAATTCGGGTGTTTCCGGGGTCACTGAAACAGATGCTGGTCATGGCATGTTGCTCGGGTCACCCATTTCCAAGATGGCGGCCAATATAACAGAAAATACACATGTTGTCACTGTTAAGTACATACTGGTAGTATTTAGGAATTCTATCTACAATGTTTCAATACAATGTATCTCAACCAGACAGTTCACAATCGATGTATCCTATTTGGATGAACATGTGCACCGACAATGAGATGTGCAAGGCAGATTTGCCTTGCTGCATTTGCAGACTGTAGAGGCCCTTTTGCAGCCACATTTCACGAATTCTCTGCACGCTTTAGGCGCCTCTGGAATGGTAGACCAGACAGGTTCCCATGAGTTCCCAACTTTCACCCACGCATAGTCGGTTGGACAAGGATTAGTTTGTTGAGATAACATGCATGTTGTCCAGATGCCAGCCTGGTATACTGCCCTCCTAGTGTGCTGGAGTAGTGCATTCTGAGTAGGTGGTATCTTGTCAACAGCTTGCCTTTTCTGGCTGAACAGCTCCATCCGGACACTGGATACATTCATGGCGTTACTTGTTTTGTCATAAACTACGACAACTAGTCTCTCGATTCTTTGAAATGATTCAGAATGTAAGTCAAGATGCTCAAACGGATGTGCGGCAAGATGAACAAAGGCATCAGTAACTTCCTCATAAGCATTTCATGCCTGCCAGAACGATTTCTTCCCTTTCACTCTAAACGCTGATGTAGTATCACACCCTGACAAGGAGTGGAAAACGGGCAGGGAACATGATTTCTGTTCATCAAGATGGGCACAAATGGCGTTGATGCTATACTGAGTGTAGTTCTTTCCAGTTCCAAATGCTACCCAAAGATCAAGATCAGCATTTATCTGAGATAGGTCATGAAACACACCGATAAGAACAACGACGACGTCTGTGTCCACAGTTCGCACCTGGATGGATTTTGCTCCATTCTCCAAAGCATGCTTCACGTGAACCACAATCCTAGTGTCTGCTTCTTCCTGATTGCAGCTGGACATTTCGATCTGCGTTCCAACACATGCAACATGCTCTCCAGCTGTGATATATACCGAACACTCAGGAGGGATGCTGCAATCCGCAACTTTTGACGACATGAATTCAAAGAGTTCCTTCTTGTTGATTGGATCACGGAGGAAGTCATTCCAGTTGCCCGGCAGCTTGGTGTGACCTGATACTTTCCTATGCACACCTTTGCCTCGTTTCTCCCTGGTTCACTCCTTCAGGCTATCTGGGCGGTATTCGTCCCACACAACATCCACTCGCTTTGTGTCACGCAGCTGACGTTCCAGGTGGGGTATAAACACATTGTCAGCATATTACGACTGAACTTCGTGTGCAAATAATTCACTGATGTCACCATCTCTATTTTGTAAAGAGATGTATAACTGGCCGAATAGTGCCACATTGTTCTCAATCACCTTTACTTTCTTGCAACCCTTCGTTCTGACTTTGAGCTTTGTTGAGAACAGGGGTAGTGAATTCTTTGAGATCGTATCATGTATGGAGTGACTCCGATCCACGAGCACAGTATTCACATACTCTTGATACTTCTTTGTGCCTGTGTCTTCCAGTGTACGGATTGTATTCACTACCGCCTCATTCGCGCAGTTACAACTATCAAGAGTTACCAACTCTGGGAAGTTATCCAGGAAGGGATTTCCCATCTGGCGTGTTGTGTTAGATAGGTTATCAACCTGTCGCTGGAAGGTTTTCTGTGCTGCAAGTCCCTGTTCATGGTGTTCGAAGTTAGCGGGGTTTTCAGGATCATCGTCATGAATATATCCGTTCTCGTACTGTCTCAGAAGTCTGGCAAGCTCGGGTCCAGCGGTCATCCAGCGCCTGAAGGCAACTGGATTATCAATGAGTCCTACTGCACCACCGGATGCTTTCACCACTTTATTCTCCTGCTCATGCGCTTGGTCTATTGGAATCGCAGAGTATCTGTGTGACGACTTTGCGATTGTCCAGTGATTCCGAGTTTCAAACTCATCTTTGATCTCTTGTGGCAGCGCCTTCATGTCTCTGATGTGTACAGGCAGCCACCGAGAATAGTTCACATGGTCTAACGCAAAGAACAATGGTACAGTGCATCTAATACAGTGACATACAATGGGAAGTTTCTCTCCCGATGGGCTCTAACAAATATGAGAATCAGAATCTCATAGTGTGCGATCATGTGCCAGAACTTGAACGTGGGAGATTTCTTACACATTTGTTCCAGCCAGTTGCTGAAACTCTCATCAACATTAGATCTCTGTTTGAATGCTTCATTCAGTAGCCTGTGAAGAACAAGAACAGTGACCTTGTGGGCATGTCGAGTCCTGGTAATGTGTGATACTTTCAGGAATGAATCAGCTTTTCCAGATGAAGCAACTTCAGATTCAGTGAGAGCTGTCGTCCAACCTGACCCAACTAATAAATCGCCAACAGTGTTCCATATCGCCTTCTCAATGTGCAGTCCGCCCATCATAACTACATAGACTTTCTCGCCATAGAGATCTGGCCATTTCCATTGTACGTACTTGGCGAGCGTGAACAGAGGCTGGTCAAACGTAATCACTGGGATTTGTCCTGGGTTGAGATACTCTGTTGCCTGTCGATGTACATCCACGCCATGTTTAATCATTGCTGGTGTGTCTGATTTTTCATAGAAGAGAGGGAGCAGTGCACATATTGCTGTTAGCTCTGATGTTGGCTGTTGTTGAGTGGCGTGATAAGCAGACCATGTAAGTGAACTCGTCTTGCACAGTTCCACATAACTGATATGTTGAAGACTATGTTTTATCCAGTCATATTCTTCACGTTTTGCTTTTGCCAGGTCAAGCTTCACATGTTCACTATTACTCTCTGGTACCTGACCACCTGTAAACTTCAACGAAACTGCAGGAACATAAGCATAATGGTCTGGAAGCGAGTGAGTATTCCCCCTTGATGGCGGTAATGTGACAGGTTCCCTGATGACACCGGTTCCCTCGTGCTTGGGAATTGAAATGTACTAATGCCAGTGCCATGAAAAGATGTCGTGGCTGTTGTTGCACTTGGATTGTGATCGAGATTGTCAAGAGCGCCCACAGTAAAGAGTCCTTTTCGCAGAATAGTTGGTTGAACAGTGACAACATGTGTATTTTCTGTTATATTGGCCGCCATCTTGGAAATGGGTGACCCGAGCAACATGCCATGGCCAGCATCTGTTTCAGTGACCCCGGAAACACCTGAATTGACACCTCATTTGTTCATTTCCGATTTTTACAGCCAAATATATGACATTTCCTTTTTTTTGGCGGCCATCTTGGATTTTGGCCGCCATCTTGGAAAATCGGAACCGATCAAGTGGGTTCCACGGATAAAATCAATAGATAAGTCGAAAAGAAACTCCATGCCAAATTTGTTACTTTTGTCCGACCGGTAACGTTAATCCTGAAAATTGTTGCTAAGCCACCTGACTACGTTGTTATGTAAACAAAAGCAAAAAACATTACGTTTCCTGGCTTTTGTTTAGATCCGGATATGGTAAACATAAAGAGCGTCATTTGTTACTGTTTTCCTGATATGGAAATAATAAAGAGCGTTTATATCATTTTTGTGTGATTAACCAATAGAATTGCGCTGTATTATGTAAACAGAAGCACAACTTATGTAACACGAGCAGGCTGTTGTTTACGTCCACCATCGTACGTCTTGACGACAATATACCATTTACGCGCTGATTATGTTTGGCATATGAACAAAACTATATTTTAATATTTAATATTCCTTGTTGGTGGCAATTTGAACAAATGTGAATATTTCTGCAACAAACGCCGCCCGTGCCTTTAAAGGTGACCGGTCAGATTTGACACCAAAAGTGAGTAAGAATTTCATGAGCCAATTTCCCGTCGAGTGAAAAATACGAAAAATACTTGCTATCGTTGCGAAAATCCACACAAGTATCGATTAGTAATAGGTCTAATACGATCACAAAAGCTCACATTTGATAACGCTCTTTATTGTCTACCGTATTTTTGGGCGACGGAAGCATGGATGCTCTTTATCAGAGACGGTAATTCCGCTATTTTGAAAGTCGATATCTGGCGATTAAAACTTCATATTAATGTGCTCAGGGATCCGATCAAATTATTTTCTGGTATATAACACCTGCCGATGGTGGTTGTATTGTGTAAAACTCTGTCAGGGCATCTTGAAGTTCTTATCAATACTGTAAGCATTGTGCGAATTCATTTGTGAACATATTATACGTCGAACATCAAGTCACACCTAGCGACATCATGGTTTTATTTATATGCTAGATTTTTTGAGCCATTTGTGTACAATCGACTGACATTCTGTCACTCTTGTGATATAATTGCACGAATGTGCACAATTGGTCTTCACTTCCGTGTACATATCCGAAACACTAATTTGTGAGAATCGATGTGCGTAAACCTTACAGGTAATCTGGGTTGATCATGTATAATTAGCACCGTTAATAAATTTACCTGTGATATTTACCTCTGTTAGTTGAGACGAGACGATTAGTGTTTGATCTACCTGTTTGGAGACACCTGATGATGCTATTCTTGCAGTCATCCAGGTGAGACAAAAATTTAAGGTATGATATCACGTGCTGCTGTAACGAACCGCTTGTAAATAAGGTCGCTTGTCACGCGATCCAGGCTCCGTTTTTTTAACGTAATTGCATTCTATGCTGGGGGGGGGGTGCTCTTTTTGAAAAGCAAATGAATATACATCGGTGAAAGCAAATCTTACAGCTGCATGAGAACAACTTATTTCTGCGGGTCTTACTAAAAGCCGTCCGCATCCGCGGCGACCGTACCGTCCCAGGAGACTGAACGAGGTGGGGCATGAACTATCGTGCAGAATAGACATGTGTGTACCAAATTTCCAATCCCAAAGTCGATACGTCGAGCGGATACGGCACTGTTAACCCCTAACGTGTGGCCGGTTCAGTCAGTTACGCAAAATAACAGAAATGACCGACCGCATACATCTCCTAGCTGTCTAACCACGAAAAGGGACACCATGTCATGCATCGAATACCCCTCTCCATCCATGGGCGATCGGGCAAGTTGCCAGCTAAGGCGGAAGTGAATTTAGTTTACCCATACGCTACGGTCGAGTTCGCTATGCATGTATACGGAGTAACACCCGCCGATCGTACCGCCTCCAGGGGTCCACACGAGATGGTTCGTGCATATATATAATAGACATGCATGTACCAATGTTCCAATCCCAAATTCGATAGCTTGAGCGAAATGGCACTGTTAACCCATAACTTGCGGCCGGTTCCATCAGGTACGCAAAATGGAAAAACTACCGCAACTCTCCTACATGTAGCTGTCTGACCACGGAAAGGGATACCCCCAGTGGTCTATTAGCTAGGAGAAGTGCTGACCGTGCCTTGTTTTATATTTTGCGTACATGCAGAACCGGCCGCGAGTTAGGGGTTATAATATAGTCCAGGCATATTAGACGTGAAAGGGGGAAAGTAAGGAAAAAATCGGGGAAAGATGATTTGATATTATTTAGGCCATATCATCGCAGATGCGACACGAAAAGTCCCCTAAAATCCGAGTTGAGCTTTCTGAGTTGAACCATTTTTTTCCATATAAAAAAAAAAAACTTATATATTTTTCACAATCATGGGAATAATGAGATGCTATAACAAATGTTCAGCCGAAACATATACCAAATGTACTAAATGTTTTTCTATACACAATTTTCGAACCAGAGATACCAATTCAACGGGGGATTTGAATGAATTTCGCATATATGTATATAAAATAACATAATGACCCCAAAAAATGACGATTGTTTTCAGACAAACTGTCGTATTCGATGTCAAATTTCTCGGGCTACTCATTACGTAGGCGCGAGCAATTTGGTTTAAAAACTGAACAGACACCACTCCTTCAATATAATATGTGGAATTAGCGACTAAACCCATGATAAGTGGCCAATACTTGTAAAAACATAACCATACCCCCTAAACTGGCCCTCGTCACATTTTGCTCTTCCGCTAGTCCAAGCGCTTGTTTTAGAAAACACCACAACTGTGAAAAAGGTGATAAAAGCATAAAACTTGGCACATATGTTCCTTATACGCTACTACTCATTTTCACATGTGGCGACATTCGCGACAGGCTCTTCTTAGCAACGGTTGCTAGGCAACTACCCGGCATCGAATTAATGCATATTGCTGATATTATGTGAGTTCTAACAAACTAAACTACGTCGTGTAGCATTTTTATGGTGAAAATAATTGTCAGTTTTGACCTGACTGACAAATTACCATATTTCTTACTTACAGGGTGACGGTTGCTAGGGAAACATCCAAAATCTAAAAATGCACATATGACTGATATTATGGTAGCTTTAACAAACTAAACTACACCAAATAGCACTTTTATGTTGAAAACAATTATAACAGTTGTTGTTAGTTTTGAGATGGCTGAAAAAAATACCATATAATTCTTACTTATATGAGTGGTAATTGTTGCCAGGGTCATACCCGAAATACAAAAATGCACATATGACTGACATTTTTTATCTAAATTCGTTTTTTATGGTGAAAACAATTATACATGCTGTTAGTGTGAGCCTAAACAGAATGTGCTACAAATTTAGTTTTCATATGGGTACAATTATCCGTTATGCTCCATCAGTTCAGATATCGGGAGTTCAAAGTGAGAGTTGAAAAGTTGTTGCTTATATTTAATATGAGGCATGACCATAATAGTTATATAAGCCATAGACCCACACAGCTAGATGTATAATGTTAGTCACGGACCATCTCTACTATATATGAAACACATAGGGCCAGCCACCAATATGTTAGCCATGGACCTAGCCTACAATAATTAGGTTAGGACACAGGCACATATACATAGTCATATGAACCATGTCCATACATATAGACTATGGACGTAGGATATGTATAGTCCATGAACCAGACCGTTTCATATAAGCCCTTATATATTGGCCTTGGATCCAGGCACCTATAGACTAGGCATACACCATTTAACCACGATGTTAGACTGGTTATACCTGGTCACCGATGCCGCAATGGAGCGATGCCGTGTTATAGAAATACAATAGTATACTCTATGGCGATGGACCCAGCCCATTATACATGTTGTACGATATCTAAGCTGCATGGTCAAGGACCATGACACTGTTACATGGTGCAAATACCCAAGCGCCCACAGGTAACCATGTACTCAGATACCATAGACCAAGTCCGATGCACAATATATTAGTACACCATGGATTCAGGACCATATATATGGTATGAACATATGGGACAGTGTTGTGACAGACCAAAATATATACAGATATTGGACCGGTGCCACATATATGAATGTTAAGGATGGAGACCCCTATAAATAGCTCACACACATGGCACTGTAGGTTGGCCATGGACACATGCCCATATGTGTAGACAATGGACCAAGGCCGACATATGTATGCTATATAGCATTGTACCCAGGCATAAGCAGGTATATATATGTGGGATATGGACCCACCCCCTTATACGTGATATATCTGATAGGCAATGGACTGATCCACATATGTAGGAGACACGTGGAACCCAGGCCCTACGGGTAAGGCATGGACCAAAATGCATGTGCATGGATCCACGTCTCTATATATGCATACCATATACGTACGCCGGTTTTCAGCCATTCGGCCAACGCCCTATATGATGGAGGTCCCTACAGATAGGCCGTGTGCACCACTATAGCTTGGCTGTGGACCCAGGCTCATTTAGGTAGGAAATTGAGACGGGCTACTATGGACAGCACAATTACACAGGTGCCTATAGTTATGAGCCCAGGTCAATACAGCAAATCCATAGAACCAGCCCTAAATAGTATATCATCGGTCCAGGCCCCTGTCTATGGCATGGACACAGTAGTTAAGACACGTAATTGGATGCAGTTCCATTTATATAGGTCATGAACGATGGTAACTATGGGTTGGTAATGGGCCCATGGCTGCCCGTGTAAATAGGAAAAATGGGCACCGGTTCCTAAAGGTAGTTCATGGTATCTTAGTCTGAAATATATAGGCCATGCTCATGTACGAGCTCCTATAGACTTGTAAATGACCCATGCCCATGTATTGACACATATGTAGTTATGGCATGGATAGGAATGGCACACAGTTAGTTCGTACCGTATAGCAACTAGTATGCGGATGCTACCACACCGCGATAGAGTGTTCTGCATGGATGCCATTGTCAAATGTAGTGCGAATGTCGGATTCCATGGGGGAGGGTCAGGTGGTATCGACATAAATTTCGGTCAATATGTTTACATGTCTCATTAAAATGTATTCCAACAATCGATTGATGGAAGATACAATAATAAACTCCACACAGGTATGTCATTCTGATAAAAATAACTAAATAGTCTCTCAATTTTAAGTATATTTGTCAATGGTAGGTGGTTACCTAGCAACATTGAAACCTCAATACCAATCTGCCACATGAGAATCACATGAGAATGCATCAGTACACAATACAACAACCTTTATTGTCAATATAAGCATAATATGGCATATTATGAAACAATTATATCATGTAAATTGCCCGAAACTCATACCATATTATGAAACAGTCATATCAGTTAAATTACCAGAAACTCATACATATGGTATGTTTTCAAACGTAGCAACGATTACACCACCGTTAGGTAACGAATGCGGCAACTTACTGCCATGTTCACACTAACAACAATTATAATAATTGTTTTCAATATAAAAATGTTACATGACGTAGTTTAGTTTGTTAAAACTACCATACTATCAGTCATGTGCGCATTTTTCGATTTCGGGTATGTCCACAGCGACCGTTACCAGAAATATATAGTATTTTTTAAGTCGAACCCACACTAACAACATCTATTACAATTGTTTTACCATAAAATGATAATGACGTAGTTTATATTAGTTTGTTAAAACTAACATAATATCTGTCAGCTCAGCATTTTTCGATTTCGGGTATGTCCCTATCAACCGTTACCACCCCTGTAAGTAAGAAATATGGTAATTTTCCAGCCAGATCCACTCTAACAACAACTAATATTATTTTCACCATAAAAGTGCTGTATGACGTAGTTTAGATTGTTAAAACTGCCATAATATCAGTCATATTTTATTTCTTCGATGTCGGATAGTTGCCTAGCAACCGTTGCAAAGGAAGGACCTGCCGCGATGTCTAAACATCTGAAAATGATTAGTAGTGTAGAGGGGACATATGTGCCAAGTTTCATAGTGTTATCAACATTTGCACAATTGTTACGCCAAGCGCCAGGACTATTATGAGGTATTTTTGCCTTTCAGACACTCGAAGCCATGGTGTACGTTTTAAGGAGTAGTAGTGTTAAGTTTCCGGCTATAAAATCTTAAGGATGGTGATGGTTCGATATATCTTATCACTTTCTTTTTCTGAATTAACCACTGTTCTAGTATAATTGTTCATATTTTAGCTAGTTGTCGTCGTCTGAATATCTTTACTCGCCCTCTTTTATTAGGAAAATTTTGAATCATTATGCGATTTATATGCTCTCTTCGGCAATAAATATCATCACACTTATGGAATATCGACTGTTAGTAAGCTCTAGCATCAATTACACACATCTAGTGACACCTGCTCCACGATGGACGGGTATGTGTGAAGATTGAGTCCGTAAATTAGCCTACATATGACTGCATTCGCATATGGTATGATGGAATTTTCGTCAGAATTTGCACCATTACGAAAAATCATGATATCTCAAAAAGCTCAACTCGGATTCTAGGGGACTTTTGCCATATTGTCCATAAACATCTTCTTAGTAATCCCTGAAAAATATCAGCAATCCCCGATTTTTTCCCCTAGTGAACCCTAATGTGCCTGGACTAATAGTGCCGTTTCCGATCGAGCTACTTGTATCGACTTGGGTGTTGGTACATTTAGGTCTATTATGCACGATAGTCCATGCCCCATCTCGCTTGGACCCCTGCGGTGGTATATGGTCGGTGAGGTCGGTGCGGTTGGTTGTGGTAGGACCAATTTATGTGCATGTGTGAATATTTTGTCACCTCACCACAACCTTAAAACTATCGTGTGTCCCAGAAAATGGCGTATGTCATATTTGTTGCGTGCATGGAACTCAACTTGAATAAGCGTAATAACAATGACCAGTACATTTGCTAATATGAATACTATTGTTGTTGGGAATTCCACATACAACCGCTAAACAAACGTTTAAATGATATGCGCTTAAACAATAAAATTGACAAGTATTGCTTTTAAATTAAAGGAAATAGTTTTTTGAAGAAAAAAATAATCTACCACTGGTATACTTGGAGCTAAAAAATAACTGCCTGTTATTTATCCATTGCAGGCCAGTATCCTGATATGTAAACTCAGGGCATGCATGAAACTGGGTTTTCCTATAGAAGTTGGAAAGTCTCGCGATATAAAATGGTATCTCCTATAGGTTATCATGCACTATAATGATGGAAATCCAGGAGCGTTGGTGGTTTGTACCCAAGCCCAATAGTAGTTGTTCGATAAGTGTAGTGCTTTTATGGGAAATTTTAATATTGGTAGGCAGCCAGACTTTTCAGAAAGGCATTTTTGTAAGTCTAGTATAGATAGCCGGACACACGCGCATTCCGCTGGGTGTAGACTTGCCCATTGTGGTAGGTGTTTGCCAGGTTACAGAATGCCAACGAATTTAAATGAAAAAACGAAACAAAACAAAAGAGGTGATGGACACAACGAACTTATATGGAAACCCTTGACTCTTTTGCTACATGACGTCATTAAGCGAGGTCGTTTGAAATCCCAAAATCCCCTACTTGTGCCGAGCATGGGTCATCTCATTATAGGATTAGTTTCGAAATGTACGACACACAAGTCTCCAGGACATTCCGAAACATCTGTAAGACATCGGCGCACAGACCAGTCAGCTGTGTGTTTTGTTTTCGCGTTTAGGTTTAGTTAAGGATCTGTATATTTACTTTGTGGATAATTCACAAATTGGTGTGAGTTATAGAGGATTTTGTATTGGTCAATGATTGTATGTCGAGGTGCCAATTTAAACAGTGATTATGTTGATCCAATCTATAGTATTGAGCTAATTTATTGACGACTAATCTCTTCAATGTCACTTTACTAAAATATCCGCGTCTTCTGATGCAAATGCGACTCAAGCGCAAATGTCGATTCAAGCGCTGTGGTATATATAGCTCATTTTATTTCATGCAGTTTTATTCCAAAGAAGAACTGGATTGTCGAGGTTTATCACAACGTAAATTTTATTTTTGTAAGAAATAAGTGTACATTTCATTTGGGAATTTCTCAAAAGTATGCAGAAACCACCGGTCCATAGCAAGAAGGTGACAAAATTGTCCAGATACACGCACCAGGTTACCTTTTTTAAAGATGCATAATCCGATCAAACGCTCATCAATTACTATATTTATATGGATTCGGGGGTAAAAAATATTTGATTGGAGTCGAGGAACCCACCTATCAAAGCTCAGAGTTATTATATATCGGATTTTGAAATTTATTATTTTTCACCATTGAGACTTATTAGTCGTCCAGTAAAAAGTCGACGAACCGACGGTCTCGGAAGATGGATAACTCTAAAATCAAGAGGCTTTGTCTTGATAATAAGGCAAAATTTCGTCGAACAATATGTTGATAAATAACACGTTTCGGGCAATTTTATACTATATATAGTTGACAGTGGTTAGCTTTAATTTTGAGCAATTAATCGATTCTGATAGCTGAAGCGGTATTTGAAAAAACATTGTCGTTGTTGGAATCTGATTATATGGGGACCTTCGATGGCTTCGAACTGAACCCATGAAGAAAAACTTATTGCCTTATTTTGAGTGGAATCTTGAATAAATTTGAATTCAGCTGAAATTGGTTGTCTGAATGCGGACCGGGCTAATATTGTAAAAGCTACCGACATCTCAGAGTGGCCTATTTATATCGTGGACGACAAGCTATAGTCAGGATTTCTGAACCATCTCTGTGACAGAAAGCATTTTGAATGTTATTGTGGGACCTTCGCGTGAATGCAATAATGCTCATGCCCGGTAAGCTAAACATTTTATTTGGAATTGTTGACCAATTTGGTGCCAAATTGAATGGGCATCTGAACACATGCCGTGTTGCACACATACCAATATCCTTGATCCTATATTATCAGCCCAGGAAATAGCCCCGATTACACATAGATGACGATGACGACGACAATGATACTGATGATGATGATAATGATGATGACGAAGATGATGGTGCTGCTGATGATAACGCGGATGACAACGGGGCGACTATAGCCACGGCGACGATGTTTAGGGATATCATGATGATAATGCTGGTGATGACGTCGATGAGAGCGATGATGACGATGATGATGGCGAAAAGATGATGATGACGGTGACGATGATGATGATGATAACAACAACGAAAACGACAACAATTGACAATTAGGGACCATGTCTGTATATACGTTTTCAAACTTTGTATGTCATAGTAACTATAATTAAGTGAATTAAAGCAATTCAATCCACAAAATGCCAGCTGCAACACACTTTAGAAAGTGGAGTCAAACACAACCGTGGAATCGGGGGTCACGGGAAATGGTAAAGGCTCAAGAATGAAATGAAATCGCTCGGATGCCAGCTATTATCCACTGTTCACACCCAGTTGCAGATGGAATAACACGTCTGAAGCTGGTTTAGCACTCCAACTATATATAGGACGACCACACCAGACACGTTTGTTTATTTGTTGCTATGGAAATCGGGTTACGGTTCGTATCGTCCGTTGCATCCAAATTCAGTTTGATTTCCTCTAAACGTTTTTGCATGTACTATTTGTGGGTTTTCTACAAAATAATAAGATCGAACATATCTGAGCACATTCACCGAAACGAAGTGTTGAAAGTCAGGTATAAACTTTTATAGAAGAAGCAGTGTTACCAGGTTAAACAGTTTGATCAGGTTCTCATGTATTCAAACGAACACATATACATCTAATATTGTATGCTAATGGCCGTTTGTGGTTCCTTGACTATTAGCGACTGAACAGCTTTCCTAATATATGTTGTATGCGTAATACCAACGAATTAGTTTTGTTCTTGATGGGTCATGGTGGTGCCTGTGTTAAGAAAGATACTGGCCTGCAATAATTTGGATGTTTTATTTGAGGTAAGTAAAACAAATGTCTATGGCAATTGTGACCAATTAGGTGCCAAATTGAATTTAATGAACACATGTCGTTGTGTACACATTCAAGTGTCCTTAATCCGACATAGTCTGCCCAGGAAATAGCACCGACGTCACAAAAAAATCTTCAACAAAATTGTGGAGCCAAACACAACCGCGTAATCGGGGTCACAGGAAATGGCAAAGGCTCAGGAACGAAATCAAATCGCGCGGATGCCAGATAGTGTCCACTGATCACACCCAGTTGCAGATTGAATAGATCGTCTGAAGCGGGATTAGCACTACAACTAGGACGGACACACCAGAAAAGTTTGTTTATTTGTTGCTATGGAATCGGTTTACAGTTCGTGCTGTTCGTTGCATACACATTTCGTCTGTTTGCATCTAATCGCCTAATCGTGATTTATTATGTAGTTTGCCGCACCCATAGATTCAATCCTATGACGAAGAATAGACCTTGATGGCAAATATGGAAACATCTTGACGGGAGCTGTAGTAAGTGCACTTAAAGGAACCAAAGGCACAAGTTTGAAGTTGTTAAATTTACAAAATAGATAAAAGTCTGTAGAAAACATATCACCATTAAGAAGAATATGGATAAATACATGTAGATAAATTTGTTATTTTATTCATTATTGATAGTTCTCCAATATCAAAATTTTGTGTATTGAAACAATTGTTATGTAAACAAAACTGTACAGTGATTTGTCAACAACATCACTAATCATGTAGCAAGTTCAAATATTTTAGTCTGAATATAATTTTCAGAAAATTGTTCAATGCTTTGACCCTTTCCAACGTTTACCGTCAAATTTTGATGACAATTTGGTCACTTATTGGACTAATTGGACTTGTGTCGGTATTCCACTGTAATACATGTAGTAATGTTTACATACGTAACACTGCTTCTAGTATGCTATAATCTATGAACCCTCTTGTGTCCCTTTAAAATAAATTTGTTCTACATCGCAGTGGTTATTTGCAAACTACATGTAACAAGTCCCAAATAAGCTCGAATGAACATAAATTCAAAGACACAACTGCCACCATCACGCCACGGTCTGAACATGCACCAATGACAATGAGTTTTTTTTTTGTGTAAAATTTGAAACTTTAGTTGATGTAACCGAGTCAACATATACCCGAAATTATGGTACACATCGCAGCATATTCCGCATGCGTATAGATTTGGGTGAATATTTTGGCAAAATATGTCATATGAATTGAACCATCAAGAAATAGATTTTTATAAATTTTATTTTGATATATCCATCGATCCAGTCCAAAATGTGAGTAGCTAAGCAACATATGTACATTTATAATATTACCAATAGCGATCTTCTAAAATTATCGTGAACATCTTAACTTAATAGTATGCGAGCACTCTCAAAATGTGGGCTTATTCACACACGACCGAAAACGACCCCCCATACGCCTTGTGCTTGATGTCGGATCCCCTCCATACAACTGATATTCATACACCATATTCTGTATTGTACATATTGAATTATATAGAATAAATACTGTTTACATAAAAAAAAGTACCGATGTGTTTCTCAAATGAATCATTTTCGAACTCTTTGGAAAGTCTAAATGATTCAATAGAACAAATGCAGCCATTATTGGAACGTTTTTAAACTGGATATGGCTTTAATCCAACATTATTGCTTTATGCCTCATCCATTTATTCCATGATATAATATACACCAACATAATATGGATTGCTATATGTTAGATATTTGGAATAAAAAATATGTATACATTAAATATTTTTAATTGATAATGTTCTTGAATGTTTCATGTGTCAGATTTGTCAAAGTCCGCAAACACAGAGAAAAATAATGGTGCTTTTTTTCTTCTTAAAATGGTAATGTACACTAAATCCGACCATCTATGGGACCATCTCCTTTTATACTCACAGAATATATGCAACAAATGAATGAATTTGAGCCATGGATTAGTGCAAATTACACTCATGTGATCTATGAACGGTTCAAACATCATGGTAATTATAAAGAAAATGAATGTATTACTGGTGTCATAAATTCATTATAATTACGATGTTGTTTGCATTGTTCATAGAACATACGAGTGTATTTTGAACTAATCCGTGACTCAAATTCATTCATTTGTTGCGTATATTCTGTTGAATATAAAAGGTTACGGTCCCATCAATGGCCTGATTTAGTGTACAGTACCCATTTAACATAATCGATTTTCTCCACGAACATTACAGCTAAATCAGCAGGACCCAACAACATCATAGCTAAATCAGAAGAACACACCAACATCATAGCCAAATCAGCAGGACAACATCATAGCTAAATCAGCAGGAACAACCAACATCATAGCTAAATCAGCAGGACCCAACAACATCATACCTAAATCTGTAGGATCCACGAACATCATCGCTAAATCAGCAGGACCCACCAACATCAATTTCCCCAATAAGGACATTGTCGTGAGTCTTAGACAAGTGCTGGACATATAAGTTGTAGGATTTAGGCTGATATATGGAAGCAGGGTGTTTCGACACCAACTTAACGCTCTCTATACTAAATGTATTCACTCAGTTATAATAGTATACATTGGAATGGTCTATTGTTCATTTACTGCGGTGTTCAGGAAAATTAGCAGAAGGTTTAATTTTTCTGAAGGGGTCATTATCGACAAATGTTGGTGTGTTGGGCACCCTGCTTACGAAATGGTGTGTTGGGTACCCAACTTGACCTTTGTGGGTTTATGGTATATAAATTGTCACATATCTTCGCGTTATGTTTTAAAGTTTTAAAGATGACTACCCACGTGATCGGATGCAAGCTTTTGGTGTCAAATGTGTGCTGAAAACACAACAACGGTCAAGCTGGGTACCCCAAAAACACCTTTTCGTATTAAGCCACCAACATGTGGCGACATCCCCCCTTTCAGCTAAAGCCATGTCCAATTAAACATCTTTTCAAAAATGGTTGCATTTATTGTTTTGAATCATTTAGACTTTCCAAACACCTCGAAAATGAGACATTCAAAAAATAAAACAAAGGCAATTGTTCTCAACAGCATTATTTGCCTCACAAACGCCATAATTAAGTCAGCAGGACACACCGACAATACAACAGATTAGCAGAACAGTGTAACCAGTGGTAAAGATAGAGATGACATTGATCAGTATGCCAAACATGGTCCCAATAACATCTTATTATTGACTATCTGCCAGTATCTGGAGCACACTGTCATTAACACAATCACTGTCTTGGTGGTTAAATTCATATAGAATATTTTGCCAAAATTGATACGCATGCATGCGGAACAGGTTGCGATGAGTACCAAATCGGGGTATATGTTGAAATTTCCGGGCCTTTTCTTTTTGTTACATCGATACAAGTTATATATTTCATCCAAAAAAACCTCATTGTCATTGGTGTATGTTCAGATCTTGGCGTAATCATGGAAGTTTTATATTTGAATTTATGTCCGTTCGAGCTTCTTTTGGGTCGTTAATAATCATAATGAGTACATGGTGACAGGGGTGGGATGGGGTCGGTAATACTCATTATTAGCACGGCCACCTAAAATCTCTGCGGATACGTAATTGGTAGGAAATATTCAGTTTGTCGAACTTAATATCTGAGGAAACTACTCGTCAATTAAGTTGAAAGTACTTCAACTGAGGCGAAGGAACGACGCGGATGTAGAAGCCACCGGGAAAATTAGACCCACCCATTTGAGTTGGTGCATGATATGTTTCTGCTTTAAGCATATCGCCAGATGACTTTTCAAAATTTCAAAAAGATCTGTTGATATATTCCTTCCCATAAGACTTCTGATGCAATGTTTATATTTCACCATAGAGCTCATATGCACTGAGAGTAATATGAAGAACATTGAGATTCATATGTTTGCACTGAGAGATCGCAAATCGGCTGAGCAATGTGACTAATATACCGAATTATAATTGTATAGACAAATTGTCGTGTGATTTGGAATATTTCATAGCTGAGCCACCATAGTTAGTGTTGTGTTGTATACTGGTTGTGGACCGATGGGCCATCACATCAGCTTAGTTGAAGTTACTGAAAAAGACACGGGGATTCAAAACGAAGGAGGTGACAACACCTAGGGATGCATCGAATGGGTCAGCACCGGGAAATGAGGAATTGAATTGAATGAGTGCGCAAAACAAACCATTTTGACAATTAAATGGACATGGCTCGTTTGACCCCTAAATTATGCATAATTTGGTAAGATGTATCTCAAACTCAAACATACACACGCGGAAAAAAAAACTGTTTTGTTTCTTACATTTTTCTGTAAATTTTAGATCGTTTCGTTTGAGCCGATTCAATTTTTTTAAACAGCGGTCGCGTAAAAAATGCACGTGAAGACAAAGGAAGAAAATATAGTGCAGTCGTTGCTCTGAAAGTGTTTTAGTGCTACATAATTTTAATGAGTAAAGTGAAGAGAAGTTTCAAGTTTCAAGTTATAGATATACGTTTTCTGAACAGTCGCGCTTTATTCCGTTACCGAGTCCAGAATTTCAATGAATACAATGGCTCGGGGACCGATTATCGTGTTCGAATTAAGTTGTCTTTTCAAGTTCGTCTTTCTGTGACATATATACTGTTCAGAAAACTGTTTCGGGTATTTGTCGACCTCTATATGTTGCTGTGATGAATCAACAAGCGAATATCATTAGGTATGTGGCTTTAAACAATGTCATCCTCAAGTCCCACCCAACGCCGCTATCTGAAACAGTGTCGGTTGCATATTTGGCAGCGACTGCGGGAACCATATCCTCAAATAGAAGTCACGCGGGCCAAAGCAAATGTCATGTAGACAGTCAGGGAGTCTTCCCCCAACAAAGGAGCAGTGTTGGACAAGAATGGAAATCCGGTGTTGTGGGCGCGACTAGAATATTTCAGCAAAATAAGCTTAATTCGGTTACTGCTGTTCTAGTTGTTTATATTTACTGGTCAGATTAATTTGCGGGGTGAACATTCTCGTTTGTAACGAGACGTGTATACACAGATGACAGATTACAAACTAAAAATGTTCAGCACAACGAGCGATTAGAAAGTCGTATCGGTTCAGGATTTTCCTTTTGCATTTCAAGAGCATCTTACAAGTTCGAACTTCCGGTGTCAACTTGGCATCATGTCATTTGTTTCAGCACACAGGGGTTTCTATTCTTTAGATACGGTTATTCTGGTATGAAGTTTGTTTTATATCTCTTGCGTATAAATGGTGAACTATGCATGTTTATTATATTATCATAAACTTTCTTCTAAAAGTCCCATACTAAATGATGGGCAAAAGAAGTTGATAAATCACGAAATCTACCTGGTTGTTCTATAAATATGCCTGCGTTAATAACAAGATCACGCGACGCCATGAGTTATTAATAAGAAGTATGTTCATGACAATGTAGTGACGTTTGGTAATATTTTTCAATATACATATATTGTTATTAACTTTTGATTTGTTGAAAAAGACTGTTGTGCATTTTATGGATTTATATGTTGTTCAGGCATAATGGGCTTGATGCATTGGTGGATCATATAATAAAACACTTATTGCATGGTTTCGAGGTTGACATGAGGATTTATCAACCCTTGGAAGTTAATATTCACCTCGGCCTGCGGCCTCGGTGAATATTAGCTTCCTCGGGTTGATAAATCCTCATGTCAACCTCGAAACCATGCAATAAATGTATAATATCAAGTAGTAGATTAATTCCATCTCAGGTATATTTTACTGGGCTCATTTAGGCAACAACTATTTAAATGGTAAAATTAAAAGGGTATATATATGATCCTAATCCGATGATAAGTCCGCATTAAGGCGTTTCTTACAGGTAGATGCATGTTTTGATTTCACACAAAGGATCCTTTCAGCGTCAGAGACAACAGCACTATATATACTTGGGAGATTATATATTCGATAATTTATGAGCATTGTGGAATTCGTGGTTCACATCGATGTGTCTTTGTTTCTACGCGCAATAAAGGTCATATAAATGCTTTCGGGAAAATAGTCCCACAGAATAACGAATACTTAGAAAGCCGAACATTCAGACTCTAACGAGGAAACACTCTCATGTCAATTTCATTGCACTGAGTAAAAAATTGGGCCAGTATGACTAACTTAGAGTTAATCACAAGCATTTGGGTTCACTTTGACTAACCCACACTTTCAGCGAGTCACTATGACTAACTGTGGTGTTAGTTATAGTGACTAATTTACACCAAAATTAACTCTATAATTGCAATTGTGAAACAAGCACTCTGTCAAGTTACATGTTCACCTTCTCAATGACTCAGAAAAGTTAGTCATTATGGCTCAATCCTGGTCATTTTGAATTACACAATTGTCTAATGGCCTAATTAGTGGTTTGACTAACCATTGCTTAGTCGTCATATAGGACTAACTTCACCCTAGTCATTGTGACTAACTTTCTTCCTTTGACATTATGACTAAGCTAAGTCATCATCCTATGAACAAGCAGTTGACTAACCTAAGTTCATCATATTGACTAACTTATTTTCTTCAGTATGACTCGTTGTATGCTATAATGTAAATGCATGGAATGATAATGCTGTTGGTTGGACACCTGACCTGAAATAGGTGGATACACGTGCATATCTGAAATCAGTATGTCTCCCTTACATACCAGATTAGACTTAACATCACTTGCATCCCATGGCTTCACAAACCCGCTTTAGTCGGTTGAAGTTTTGCGTTATTTCATCCTCTTGGCTATCTCACGATGTTGCCAGTTTATTGACAGATGAGAGACCACATGTATGGTTATTATTGTTTTGGACGTAAGACATTGCGTTTAATCGACCATGGTTTATTGGAACCTCCAGACTATGTCCACGCAATTTGGAAGGAGGAAAATTACGGGTCGATAGAAATATCGATCTACAGACTTAATATTTTCTGAAGAAATAAATTGCCACCGTCATGTAACTTTCCAACCGTTTTTTTTATTTTTTTGCAGAGAAGTGAAACAAGCACTCTGTCTGTTATAAAATAATATAAAAAGTATTTCACGTTTTTATCCACCTATATTTTTCAGACAGAGAGCATAGTTATTAATGCACGTAGTTGATAACTATACGACATATCGATCTGCATACTTAATATATTCTGAAGAAATAACTTGCCACAGTCATAGAAAATTTCCAGCCGTTTTTTATTTTTTTTGCGCAGAATGCCGAATAAAACTATTTCACGTTTTTATCGAGAACACGTTTTATTACAGACAGGGGTGGGCAGGGAAAGTTGAAATTTTAGTTTTTTTAATCTTTGGGACCCACCACCCTGGGAACGCAAGTTTTTACCTTTCAGATCTCGGACACCAACCCCTCTAAGTTCCAACACAAGTTTTTTTTCCAATGGCATTTGGGGACCCACTCCCAAAGTTTGACAAAAAACAGTAAAACAAATAGCAGGATAAGGCAGATAGATGGTGTGAAATGATGAAATGCCGATCAGGTGCGCTGAATGAAAAGCACAAGCAATCTCAGAAAAAACACAAAACACTCATTAACTAAAACTTGTAAAATAAGGTTCAACATCCATACCCATAAGTTACCAGCAGTATATATGCGACAATAATGTGTATACACAGCATCGTATTCTCTCACGTTGGGACTAGCCCCGGCTGGGTGTGACTAATTACCGCCCGGGGACCGCCCGGGGACCGCCCGGGACCGCCCGGGGACCGCCCGGGACCGCCCGGGACCGCCCGGGCGGCCCAACGAGCCCGTGGACACAATATCTCGACGGTATAACGTAGCGACATGCCACCTGAGGGCAACATAGAAACATTTACTCGCTCGCTCGTCTCCGGCCGGTCATATTAACCCCACAAATGCCGATATTGGCTAAAAGAGCCTGGGCGATTACTGGTGTCTTCGTGTGTGTTCAGACAGATTATTTTGGTGATTCTCGGTAGTGCAATAAGTGCAATACACCTGAGTGTTAATTCCATGTATTGACTCGTTGACGCGTCCACGGCCGATGTTATTAACCCCTCAAATTCCGGTAAAATAGTGTATAAACAAAAGAACCTTGGAACCGCCCGGGACCGCCCGGGCGGCCCCATGGGCCCGTGGACACTATATCTCGACGTTATAACATAGCGACATACCCCACGAGGTCAACCTACAAAATGTTACTCCCTCGCTCGACCCCGGCCGGCGTTATTAACCCCTCAAAATCCGACAAAATGGTATATAGACAAAAAGAACATTGGGACCGCCCGGGACCGCCCGGGTGGCCCCACGTGCCCGTGGACACAATATCTCGACATAATAACGTAGCGACATACCCCATGAGGTCAACCTAGAAAATGTTACTCGCTCGCTCGACCCCGGCCGGTGTTATTAACCCCTCAAAATCCAACAAAATGGTTTATAAACAAAAATAACATTGGGACCGCCCGGGACCGCCCGGGTGGCCCCACGTGCCCGTGGACACAATATCTCGACGTTATAACGTAGCGACATACCCCACGAGGTCAACCTACAAAATGTTAATCGCTCGCTCGACTCCGGCCGGTGTTATTAACCCCTCAAAATCCGATAAAATGGTATATAAACAAAAAGAACATTGGGACCGCCCGAAACCGCCCGGGAGGCACCATGGGCCCGTGGACACTATATCTCGACGTTATAACATAGCGACATACCCCACGAGGTCAACCTACAAAATGTTACTCCCTCGCTCGACCCCGGCCGGCGTTATTAACCCCTCAAAATCCGATAAAATGGTAAATAGACAAAAAGAACATTAGGACCGCCCGGGACCGCCCGAGTGGCCCCACGTGCCCGTGGACACAATATCTCGACGTTATAACGTAGCGACATACCCCATGAGGTCAACCTAGAAAATGTTACTCGCTCGCTCGACCCCGGCCGGTGTTATTAACCCCTCAAAATCCGGAGTCGAGCGAGCGAGTAACATTTTCTAGGTTGACCTCATGGGGTATGTCGCTACGTTATTATGTCGAGATATTGTGTCCACGGGCACGTGGGGCCACCCGGGCGGTCCCGGGCGGGTCCCAATGTTCTTTTTGTCTATATACCATTTTGTCGGATTTTGAGGGGGTTAATAACGCCGGCCGGGGTCGAGCGAGGGGAGTAACATTTTCTAGGTTGACCTCATGGGGTATGTCGCTACGTTATAACGTCGAGATATAGTGTCCACGAGCCCATGGGGCCTCCCGGGCGACCCGGGCGGGTCCCAATGTTCTTTTTGTTTATATACCATTTTATCGGATTTTGAGGGGTTAATAACACCGGCCGGGGTGGAGCGAGCGAGTAACATTTTCTAGGTTGACCTCATGGGGTATGTCGCTACGTTATAACGTCGAGATATTGTGTCCACGGGCACGTGGGGCCACCCGGGCGGTCCCGGGCGGTCCCAATGTTCTTTTTGTCTATATACCATTTTGTCGGATTTTGAGGGGTTAATAACACCGGCCGGGGTGGAGCGAGCGAGTAACATTTTCTAGGTTGACCTCATGGGGTATGTCGCTACGTTATAACGTCGAGATATTGTGTCCACGGGCACGTGGGGCCACCCGGGCGGTCCCGGGCGCTCCTAATGTTCTTTTTGTCTATTTACCATTTTATCGGATTTTGAGGGGTTAATAACGCCGGCCGGGGTCGAGCGAGGGAGTAACATTTTGTATGTTGACCTCGTGGGGTATGTCGCTATGTTATAACGTCGAGATATAGTGTCCACGGGTCCATGGGGCCGCCCGGGCGGTCCGGGCGGTTCCAAGGTTCTTTTGTTTATACACTATTTTACCGGAATTTGAGGGGTTAATAACATCGGCCGTGGACGCGTCAACGAGTCAATACGTGGAATTAACACTCAGGTGTATTGCACTTATTGCACTACCGAGAATCACCAAAATAATCTGTCTGAACACACACGAAGACACCAGTAATCGCCCAGGCTCTTTTAGCCAATATCGGCATTTGTGGGGTTAATATGACCGGCCGGAGACGAGCGAGCGTGTAAATTTTTCTATGTTGCCCTCAGGTGGCATGTCGCTACGTTATACCGTCGAGATATTGTGTCCACGGGCTCGTTGGGCCGCCCGGGCGGTCCCGGGCGGTCCCCGGGCGGTCCCGGGCGGTCCCCGGGCGGTAATTAGTCACACCGCCCCGGCTAGATGACTAAATGGTCGCCCAGACTGGGTCCTACTAAAACCCGACCGCACCCGACCGCACCCGACCGCACCCGACCGGACCCGACCGCACCCGACCGGACCGCCCCCAGGGGTCCGAGCGAGATGGGGTTTGCACTATCGTGTAGAATGGACCCGAATGTACCAAAGTTCCAATCCCCAAGTCGATAGCTCGAGCGGTCACGGCACTGTTAACCCCTGACTGGCGGCCGTTTCCGCCAGGTACGAGAAATCCAAAAAGGCGCCGACCGCACCTCCCCTGACTGCCTGACCACGGAAATGGACTTTATATCATGAAGTGAATACCCATATGCATCCATGGGCGATCGGACAAGTCGCTAGCTGCAGCGGAAGTGAATAAATTAACCCATACGCTGCTGCCGAATTCGCTATAAATGTACGCAAAAACGCCGAAATTAACACCCGCCGAACGGACCGCCCCCAGGAGTCCGAGCGAGATGGGGTTTGCACTATCGTGTAGAATGGACCCGAATGTACCAAAGTTCCAATCCCCAAGTCGATAGCTCGAGCGGTCACGGCACTGTTAACCCCTGACTGGCGGCCGTTTCCGCCAGGTACGAGAAATCCAAAAAGGCGCCGACCGCACCTCCCCTGACTGCCTCACCACGGAAATGGACATTATATCATGAAGTGAATACCCATATGCATCCATGGGCGATCGGACAAGTCGCTAGCTGCAGCGGAAGTGAATAAATTAACCCATACGCTGCTGCCGAATTCGCTATAAATGTACGCAAAAACGCCGAAATTAACACCCACCGACCGGACCGCCCCTGTGGGTCCGAGCGTGATGGGGTATGCACTATCGTGTAGAATGGACCCGAATGTACCATAGTTCCAATCCCCAAGTCGATAGCTCGAGCGGTCACGGCACTGTTAACCCCTGACTGGCGGCCGTTTCCGCCAGGTACGGGAAATCCAAAAAGGCGCCGACCGCACCTCCCCTGACTGCCTGACCACGGAAATGGACATTATATCATGAAGTGAATACCCCTATGCATCCATGGGCGATCGGACAAGTCGCTAGCTGCAGCGGAAGTGAATAAATTAACCCATACGCTGCTGCCGAATTCGCTATAAATGTACGCAAAAATGCCGAAATTAACACCCGCCGACCGGACCGCCCCTATGGATCCAAGCGTGATGGGGTTTGCACTAACGTGTAGAATGGACCCGAATGTACCATAGTTCCAATCCCCAAGTCGATAAATCGAGCGGTCACGGCACTGTTAACCCCTGACTGGCGGCCGTTTCCGCCAGGTACGGGAAATCCAAAAAGGCGCCGATCGCACCTCCCCTGACTGCCTGACCACGGAAATGGACATATATCATGAAGTGAATACCCCTATGCATCCATGGGCGATCGGACAAGTCGCTAGCTGCAGCGTAAGTGAATAAATTAACCCATACGCTGCTGCCGAATTCGCTATAAATGTACGCAAAAACGCCGAAATTAACACCCGCCGACCGGACCGCCCCTGTGGGTCCGAGCGTGATGGGGTATGCACTATCGTGTAGAATGGACCCGAATGTACCATAGTTCCAATCCCCAAGTCGATAGATCGAGCGGTCACGGCACTGTTAACCCCTGACTGGCGGCCGTTTCCGCCAGGTACGGGAAATCCAAAAAGGCGCCGACCGCACCTCCCCTGACTGCCTGACCACGGAAATGGACATTATATCATGAAGTGAATACCCCTATGCATCCATGGGCGATCGGACAAGTCGCTAGCTGCAGCGGGAGTGAATAAATTAACCCATACGCTGCTGCCGAATTCGCTATAAATGTACGCAAAAACGACGAAATTAACACCCGCCGACCGGACCGCCCCCAGGGGTCCGAGCGAGATGGGGTTTGCACTATCGTGTAGAATGGACCCGAATGTACCAAAGTTCCAATCCCCAAGTCGATAGCTCGAGCGGTCACGGCACTGTTAACCCCTGACTGGCGGCCGTTTCCGCCAGGTACGGGAATCCAAAAAAGGCGCCGACCGCACCTCCCCTGACTGCCTGACCACGGAAATGGACATTATATCATGAAGTGAATACCCCTATGCATCCATGGGCGATCGGACAAGTCGCTAGCTGCAGCGTAAGTGAATAAATTAACCCATACGCTGCTGCCGAATTCGCTATAAATGTACGCAAAAACGCCGAAATTAACACCCGCCGACCGGACCGCCCCTGTGGGTCCGAGCGTGATGGGGTATGCACTATCGTGTAGAATGGACCCGAATGTACCATAGTTCCAATCCCCAAGTCGATAGATCGAGCGGTCACGGCACTGTTAACCCCTGACTGGCGGCCGTTTCCGCCAGGTACGGGAAATCCAAAAAGGCGCCGACCGCACCTCCCCTGACTGCCTGACCACGGAAATGGACATTATATCATGAAGTGAATACCCCTATGCATCCATGGGCGATCGGACAAGTCGCTAGCTGCAGCGGGAGTGAATAAATTAACCCATACGCTGCTGCCGAATTCGCTATAAATGTACGCAAAAACGCCGAAATTAACACCCGCCGACCGGACCGCCCCTGTGGGTCCGAGCGTGATGGGGTATGCACTATCGTGTAGAATGGACCCGAATGTACCATAGTTCCAATCCCCAAGTCGATAGATCGAGCGGTCACGGCACTGTTAACCCCTGACTGGCGGCCGTTTCCGCCAGGTACGGGAAATCCAAAAAGGCGCCGACCGCACCTCCCCTGACTGCCTGACCACGGAAATGGACATTATATCATGAAGTGAATACCCCTATGCATCCATGGGCGATCGGACAAGTCGCTAGCTGCAGCGGGAGTGAATAAATTAACCCATACGCTGCTGCCGAATTCGCTATAAATGTACGCAAAAACGACGAAATTAACACCCGCCGAGCGGACCGCCCCCAGGGGTCCGAGCGAGATGGGGTTTGCACTATCGTGTAGAATGGACCCGAATGTACCAAAGTTCCAATCCCCAAGTCGATAGCTCGAGCGGTCACGGCACTGTTAACCCCTGACTGGCGGCCGTTTCCGCCAGGTACGGGAAATCCGAAAAGGCGCCGACCGCACCTCCCCTGACTGCCTGACCACGGAAATGGACATTATATCATGAAGTGAATACCCCTATGCATCCATGGGCGATCGGACAAGTCGCTAGCTGCAGCGGAAGTGAATAAATAAACCCATACGCTGCTGCCGAATTCGCTATAAATGTACGCAAAAACGACGAAATTAACACCCGCCGACCGGACCGCCCCCAGGGGTCCGAGCGAGATGGGGTTTGCACTATCGTGTAGAATGGACCAGAATGTACCAAAGTTCCAATCCCCAAGTCGATAGCTCGAGCGGTCACGGCACTGTTAACCCCTGACTGGCGGCCGTTTCCGCCAGGTACGGGAAATCCGAAAAGGCGCCGACCGCACCTCCCCTGACTGCCTGACCACGGAAATGGACATTATATCATGAAGTGAATACCCATATGCATCCATGGGCGATCGGACAAGTCGCTAGCTGCAGCGGAAGTGAATAAATTAACCCATACGCTGCTGCCGAATTCGCTATAAATGTACGCAAAAATGCCGAAATTAACACCCGCCGACCGGACCGCTCCTATGAGTCCGAGCGTGATGGGGTTTGCACTAACGTGTAGAATGGACCCGAATGGACCATAGTTCCAACCCCCAAGTCGATAGCTCGGGTGGATATGGCACTGTTAACCGCTAATTTGCGACCGGTTCCACGGGTACGCGAAATCCAAAAAGGCACAAACCGCATCTTCCCTGGTTGCACGACCACGGAAATGGACATCATATCATGCAGCGAAGAGTGTATTCTGGTCCTGCTAGATCAACACCGATATTCGAAAACGTATACGAGGTGAGTGATAACATATCAATTGAAACACATATGTATGAGACCCGGATAATTTTCTTTATGGTACATGCAAAAATTAATTATAAAACAACTGAATATGTGAATGTGGGGGGGGGGGGGGGTAACCCCATGTTTATTTATTATAAATCAACATGGTTCAGGTCATGATAGTCGCATGTGTAGTGACTTAAAGTGGTAAGCTATTCAAAGCTCTGCATGTGACATTGTGTATGGATTATAGCGAGGTGTCACATTCGTCACCACGGACTTAAATTCAATTAATTTATTTATTTTGGTGAATCCCTTGTGATTATCAGTCCAGTGATTAACTAATTTACTTCGAGTTCTCGTCCGATTTACTTTTGGCTGTTTTCGTTACAATAAATAATCATGAATAATGTACATGTATCAATTGTACGTGTTTTTATAGGAATTGGTTTCGACAGTAGTTATACGATCGTGCGAATTAATTGGGATTTAAAACATGATCAGATTAAGAGATTTTAAAATCGGATTATGAACCTTGGCCTCATCCGTGGGACGATTGAGATGCATGATGGCTTCGTGTACATGGCAAGAAACCCAGTCGAATGTAATTTGCAACCAATGGAATGAACCAATGATATAGTTGCATTGATATATAAAATGGTTACTTTCTAAATTGTGTCAAATCGACATCTTGATTTTATCATAATGCGACCACCACGAGTTCTACCAGTTATGGTCATATATCCATGTTCTGTTTGCGACGGTGAAGCCGAAGGTAAGGGAACAATTTGATTTATATTTTAAGGTTGATATATACTAACGGAAAGTTGCTAATGCAGTTTAGATAACTACTGTTTGTTTCTCCGTTATTCGCGAATTTATAGTTATGATGTTTGGTATTATCTGATAGTATAGTAAAGCATGACACCAAAAATCTTTTTGTACGAATGATTTTGAGCGAGTCGAATATTGATTGGACAAGCTAGCTAACGGAATTGTATGTTCGAGCAATCATAACCTATTTTCTCAGTCTGGAAAATCCAACATTCGAATAGTCTATGAAATTATTTGTAAAATCCAATTGTTTGAAATGTTGCCAACATGTCAGCCATTTAATTTTAAATTGTCCAATAATCCATAACGATACGTATATCTGCCAATAAAGCGAATGCGATTAACAATTTGTCTGCACCATATATCAATGTTTTTTCAATTTGCTCACACTATACCAGTAGTGCAGCGGCCAAATCGAAAAAGAGCTCTAGTTTTCGAGATACCCCTACCCACGGTAGAACAAGTTAAAACCAACTGTTTTTGAAGGAGAAATATATACTGTTGACGAAAATGATAGTGAAAAATAACGGAATTGGTGGTGGCTATTGTCAAATCGACGATGAGCGATACCCACCAGTGACTTTTTCCAGAAATTAACGATTTTGGTTAAAGCGAGCCCTGTGGCTATGTCATAACCTATTTGCCAACATTGTTGGGGTTAAAATTACTATATCATACCATACCTCTACCTGATATGAAACAAATGTTGGTTAATTTAGATTTTCCTGCCATTTGGAGCCGAAATATTTATTTTTTGCTGAAAAATCGCACTTTTTCAAAAAAATATTATTTTGCAAACTTTATCATTCAAATGGATATTGCTATAATGCCGAAATATTTAATCCCTATGGTGAAGTAGTTATCTGCCAAGCATATCCACTAAGAAGTTAACAGAAATTTAGAACGATTTGCGAAATAATGGATTTTAGCTACCCCTCCCCCAAACACGTTTTTGGTCGAAAAATTACATATTTTTGTTCAGAACTTTACCAAATTTCCCAATTGATCATAATGGGACCCAACATAATTCGTTTGCTGAAAATTGAGCCCGGGGATATTACTTAAGTGATTAAAGACGTGTTCGGGCTTCCAGACACCAAATTACAACAACAACCCATTTTATTTGCTATTACATACAGTAAGTGTCGCATATCACAAGTACTCCATTCTCGCTTAAGATTGAAATGCAGAACTATGACCTATTGAGTAATCACATTAAAATGTCCCCTCGCTGTCATTGTGGCCAAATAGAAACAGCATAGCATTACTTATTGGAATGTCGTGAATACAGTGGTCCTAGGACTGAACTTCTATGCGCCATACCGAATGTCATTTTATCAGAAATACTCAGAAACTCAGTCATCGCGAAAATATTAAAATAGTTGACGGGGTTCAAACATGTATCTCGAAAACAAAGCGATTTTCATAACGCTGTCATTTGTTAAAACTTCGCGAAAAGCATTGAAACCCTGCTGAGCGCGAAATTAACCCCACCAGATCGTCTGTAATCTCACGGCGACGGACGTATCAATGACGCAAACAACATTATCTGTGTATCATTGTGTCCAATCAGCTCCAACGAAACTATGTGTATATCATTGTATCCAATCAGCTCCAACTGGATTACATCCTAACTTTTCCCATACAGTCTCTCTCTCCCAGATAAATTGTTTACCTGCTGATAGAACTACCCTATGTCCACAGACTCAGTTAAAACTAGAAGCATGTCCATCGAGTTCGTGGTGTTTTCATGACCTAAAATAGCGTAATTGTCACATAAACAGTTAAAATTGAATTTGTGTCATTTGCCAGCCGCTTTTTTTGTAAAGTGTCACATGCTGTCGGAAACTAATACAGCCTTATATATCGTATAAACTGGGTGCCAACCGCTTTTTGTAAAGTGTCACATTCTGTCGGAAACCAATACAGCCTTATATATCGCACAATATCGGCCACAATATATGTTGATATTGAAATTATAATCCATTCAGTACATGATGTGTTCAAGACTTCAAATAGGGTAGGGGTACATCAAACTGAACATTTGCCATCCGCTTGTTGTGGAGTGCCACATGGTGCAGACTTTCGGGAACCAACACATATGTATATCCTGATAAAAACTAACCTTTGGTCAAGCCCTCAGTTAATATTGAGGTCATATCATTTCACCATGTGGTGTCTTCCAAGACTTCAAATAAAGTAGGGGTCCTCATAATTTTGCCTTTCTTATTTTCCAGCCACTTTTCGTTAAGAGCTCATGCTTTCTGAACCCAATCCCATCTATTTATATTGTGTACGTCCTTGTACAACTAACGCCCCATGGTCCAAACACTCAGTCAATGATGATATCGTTCCAGTTCGTGGTGGGTTCTAGTCTTCAAATTGGGAAGGGGGTAATACAAACATTGAAAAATCTCATTATTTATTTTCCAGTCGCTTTTTGTAAAGTGTCCCTGATTGTCGGGTACCAACCCATCTATAACAATTGTGTATTTCTTGATAGAATAGCCGTTTGTCCAGATCGTCGTTTGACATTGAGGGCACATCCATTCAGTTCGTGGTAGCTTCAATTGTTTACATGGGGTAGGGGTCCCTTAAAATTCGCCATCATCGTTTGTCATCTGCTTTGTGTAAGGTGCCACGGTGTTTTCGCGAACGGTGGGCTGGCGAGAGCATTGCATATTTTCTGACAGAACAGCCATTCGGCCACAATCTCGGGTGATATTGATAGCATATGCCTTGAGCTAGTGGTGTGTTCAAGACTTCAAATAGGGATTGGAGTCCCCTGAGACAGTCAAATTTAGCCCTTTCGTTTGCCAGCCGCTTGTTGTAAAGTGCCATAGGCTTTCGGGAACCATCTCATCCATAACATATTCGTATTTCCAGATAATACTCCCATTTGTCCACAACTTCAGTTAACATTGAGAGCATATCATTTGTTTAAGACTTCAAGTGGGATAGTGGGGTCCTCAAAACATAGACAATTCGCATTTCGTGTTTGCCAGCCGCTTTTTGTAAAGTGTTCCAGGATTTCGGGGGAACCAAATCACACATATCAATTAATAATTCCACGATAGCAATACCATTCGATCACAGACTCAGCTAAGTATGAGAGAATATAACTTCAGTTCATGTTGTGATCAAGATATTAAATGGGTTAATGGGGTCCCCCAAACAGTGAGTATTCGCCTTTATCTTTCACCAACAGCTTTTTGTAAAGTGACCCAGACATTCAAGACCCTGATATACCATACTCTTGATATAGCGTCCATTTCTCTACACACGCAGTTAATATTGGGAGTATATCCGTTCGGTTCATTGTGTGTTCAAGACTTCAAATGGGGTAGTGTGGCCTCAAAACAAAAAAAATCATATTTCGTATTTGCCAGCTGCCTTTTGTAAAGTGCTCCAGGATTTCGGGAACCACACCACTCACACAAATTGTACATAATACACGACAGCACTACATTTCTTTCACACACTCAGTTAATATTGAGAGTATATAGATTCGGTTCAGTGTGCGCTGAAGAGTTTAGAAGGGTTATGGGTACCCAAAACAGTGAAAATTCACCTTTCTCTTTGCTAGCCACTTTTTGTAAAGTGTCACAGACATTCGGAAACCAACCCACCCACTGAAGATGTATATTTCCTGAATTACCTACCATTTGTCCACACCTCAGTTAATATTGAGAACATATCCATCCATTGGTGTGTTTAAGACTTTAAATGGGGTAGGGTGCTCAAAGAAAATATTCAGCTTTGGTAATTGCCAGCCGGCTTTTGTAAAGTACCCTAGGATAGTGGGAACTAAACTATCCATATAAATTGTATGTTCCCTGATAGCACTACCTTTCGTTCACACTGTGAGTTAATAATAAAAGCATATATATTCGTCGCATGGTGTGTTCAAGAGTTTAAATGGGCTTATAAAGTGGTCACACACACAAAAAATATTCGCCTTTGGCGTTTGCCATCCGATTTTTATAAAGTACTAAAGGCTTTAGGGAACCAACCAACCCATCCATCAACATGATGTATGTCCCGATATTACTATCCTTTGCCCACATCCTCAGTCAATATTTACAGCAATCATTTCAGTTCGTGGTTTGTTCAACTTTAACACTTCAATTGTGTAAGGGGGTCCTCAAAACATAGCAAATTCGTCTTTCTTATATTTATCAGCCACTTTGTGTAAAGCGACACAGGCACAACCCATCCATACAAATTATGTATTCTCTGATAGTACTACATTCCAGTCACACTCTCAGTTAATATAGAGAGCATATAGCTTCATTTCGTATTGTGTTCAAGTCTTTAAATCGGGTAGAGTGTTCTCGAAAAAATAGAAAATTCGCCCTTCATATTTACCACGCAGCCTCGTTTTGTAAAGTGCCACACTATTTCGGGAACAAACCCATCAATAAACACTGTGTATTTCCTTATGTAACTGTCCTTTGTAGTTATATTATTCTTAATATTGAGATCATATTCTTTCAGTCCGTGGTGTGTTCAAGGCTTCTAATAGGGCAGGGGATGGGGGCTCAAAACATAGAACATATTTGAACTAACGCTTCCACCTTGGTCAAACTAGTTTATGAGATATAAAATACAATATCCATTGTTTCTATAATTTGGTCGATTTAAAGGGACTCTAACAATCACTATGGAAGCAACAATGGTTTTGTTCTGTATGATTATAGCCATGTTGGGTGCAGGACAAGTGATACCCAAACCAACTGATACTCAACGAAAAAAGTCAAGTGATACCTAATCTCGAGTCAACTGATACCTTCTTTTCGAGTCAACTGATACCTTCCTGAGACAAATGGTACCTTTGAATTTTAAGTGCAATAATAATTTCTCTTGTCAAATGTTTATGTGTTGAGTGTCATATTGTCCTAATTAGAACATTTGACTCGGAATTGGGTATCACTTGTCTTGGTTATCACTGGACTCGGAATTGGGTATCACTTGTCTCGGTTTCTGCGACAGCCGGGAACAACTGTGTGTAACATGTTTTTGCTTGCAAAATTGGTCAAATGATACTCAAAATTACCGAGTTATTGGTGCAGGTATTTTTGAGGTCAAATGTATCTAAATCAACGTTTTTGATAAAAGGTACCATTTGACTCAAAAAGGTATCAGATGACTCGGCCATCTTGGGTATCAGTTGACATATTAGGGTATCACTTTGTATGGTATCACTTGACTCGGGTATCACTTGACTGTAAACCCTATGTTAGTCTATATTATTTGTCGTTTAGAACAAATACTTTAGTTCCTCAAAGTCGATATGTGTTGATATAATATTACATGTTATAAATAAAATGTTTGTTGTTGTTGTAACTGGGGGTTTGGAAACCTGAGGACATCTACAACCACGCTCACGGGGTCTACGGATCAGGTTTTCATCACACGAATCATGATTAAATGCCCATTAGAATCATTTAGAAAGGTCTGTGTTGTCGTTATCATAAATAGGTATTTTTTTTTACCAAATCGCGTCCGGGGGGAGCGGTACCTAATTCCAATATTTGGAAAACCGTTCACAATTTCTGTCAAATTCTTTCTACTTGTGATGTCCAGATAACTGCTGAGCCATATGAATTATATTGGCCACGTGTTGTTTATAACAAAGGTTTTAGTACTTAACATCGATGTTAATGCATGCAAAATTACCTGTTATCAATCAAATAATTGTTGTTGTTGTAACTGGGGGTCTGAAAGCCTGAACACATCTGTAATCAATTAAACGGTATCTCTGGACAAAACTTTCAGTACAACATTCATATTGGGTCCCATTCAGATCAATTAGAAAATGTTTGTAATGTCGTTATCAAACATATGTATTTTTTCGACCAAAAACGTGTTTGGGGGAGGGGTAGCTAAACTCCAATATCTCGCAAACCGTTCAAAATTTATGTTAACTTCATTCTTCATATGCTTGTCAGATTATTAGTACACCATATGGACTAAATATTTCAGCATTATTGCAATATCCGTTTGAAAGATAATGTTTGAAAAACATTATTTTTGTGAAAAAGAGCGATTTTTCAACAAAAAATAAATGTTTCGGCTCCAAATGGCAGGAAAATCTGAATTAACCAACACTTTTTGCATATCAGGTATAGATATGGTATGCTATAGTAATTTTAACACCAATAATGTGGGCAAATAACTTAGGATATAGCCGCATGGCTCACTTTACCAAAATCGTTAATTTCTGGAAAAAGTCACTGGTGGGTATCGCTCATCGTCAATTTGACAATAGCCACCACCAATTCCGTTATTTTTCACTATCATTTTCGTCAACAGTATATATTTCTCCTTAAAAAAAAGTTGGTTTTAACTTGTTCTACCGTGGGTAGGGGTACCCGACCACTTTTGGCGTTTGGCCGCTGCACTACAGTCGATGCGCTGAATTATTCCTGTAAAACAGTTTGTGGTTGCAACACGTGTTGCGGTACGGGTAGCTATATGGATTCCAGTAACCGTATCGAACGGAGAAACGAATATTTATTTCTGAACAACACATTTACTCTCCAGTAGCCAACTAAATTTTGTATTGACGACTGGCATGCCGATATCAATAACTCGAAACTATACGAAATATATTGGCCGATTGCAATAAATTCCATTTAAAGTCGAGATTTATCAAGCGGGGCTCGAATCTAATTTAGTGGACGAGGTTAATAAATTGAGTATTGAATCTGATTGATTTGCGACGAATTTTATATCCATCTTTATCACTAAATCACATTGTAGCTTGGGGAAACGACACAAAGACGGCTGGGGTTAAACAATTCATAATGATTTCTTTATCACAACCAAAGAGGAAATAAAGACATGTGCATTAAAGAAAAAATAACTCAACTCAACTCATTCAATTATGCAATATCATTATTATATTCCAATTAACACATTACATATATGATGGTTGTTACGACGCATTATGTTCAGTTCAACGTGTGTGTGTGTGGGGGGGGGGGGGGGGGGGTGCTTAGAAAACAATATTTGTTCCACACCAACATTCGGCGGGAACAAAGGTGATGTATTGGCGACATGTGTGCGCAAGTCCATCGTGTTGCGACACCATTGCAACCATGAAGAAAATGATGCACTCCTACAATAAATACAACTATGCACGCATAAACAAGTATTATTGGAGAGAAATAACCTAGGTGAAGGCTCCCACATCATTACACGACGTGCACTGTTATAATCCCCAGTCAGCTTAATATGTGTCACTCTTTTCTGAAGCCAACTAATCTCTTGATGATCAGAGACTAATTTACACATAGAGCTGATTGTTATCAAAACATCATCTGATTCAATACGCAATTAATATATTTGGATACTTTACATATGGCACGATTTAATACTAGTTATCTTTTGATATATATGCAGGTTACGGTTGATCAATAATATGTTTTATTATCCATCCTTTATATAACTAACACTATTTCTGATTGAACAAAAGCTGTCACATTATAATCCTGGAATTACCGGGACAATGTGACGTCACGGAGTAACACTATTTCCAAAGTTATCGGTGAATTTTTATGCGCGCGCAATACTCTGGTGAATGTATCAGACGTTTCACTTCCGCATTGAGTTCTTTTTTCACTTCCCTGTTTACTATTCCAAGTCATGCCTCCTGATGATCAAATACATATATTTACACACTAAGTGTTGTCATCACTAAATCCAGCATTCTGATTGGTCGGCGCCCACGTGGCTAGTTGCAGTTATTTCTCGGTGAATGCGTAACGCATCATAACACCAAGCTAATAACACCATCGATACGTCATTAGGTTTGGAAAGACGAACGCGTAATGCTTTGGGCGCATTTTGACTCGCGCAGGATTGACTTAATACATCATCGGGTTTCAACATGAAGAGAAATTGTTCCTATTAACTTTTGCCAAGGGTGCTATTGGGTATTTTGGGCTGATCTTGTCACGATACACTTTTCGATTTAAATATATTTACAAAAGCGGCTTTTCCGCTAAATGTATATAAATATAAGGATTAACTGTCATGTGGACTATTTTTATGGATATGTAACGGTGAGGTAAGTGGACATAACCGCTTTTGCGTACATTTATAGCGAATTCGGCAGCAGCGTATGGGTTAATTTATTCACTTCCGCTGCAGCTAGCGTCTTGTCCGATCGCCCATGGATGCATATGGGTATTCACTTCATGATATAATGTCCATTTCCGTGGTCAGGCAGTCAGGGGAGGTGCGGTCGGCGCCTTTTCGGATTTCCCGTACCTGGCGGAAACGGCCGCCAGTCAGGGGTTAACAGTGCCGTGACCGCTCGATCTATCGACTTGGGGATTGGAACTATGGTACATTCGGGTCCATTCAACACGATAGTGCAAACCCCATCTCGCTCGGACCCATAGGGGCGGTCCAGTCGGCGGGTGTTAATTTCGGCGTTTTTGCGTACATTTATAGCGAATTCGGCAGCAGCGTATGGGTTAATTTATTCACTTCCGCTGCAGCTAGCGACTTGTCCGATCGCCCATGGATGCATATGGGTATTCACTTCATGATATAATGTCCATTTCCGTGGTCAGGCAGTCAGGGGAGGTGCGGTCGGCGCCTTTTCGGATTTCCCGTACCTGGCGGAAACGGCCGCCAGTCAGGGGTTAACAGTGCCGTGACCGCTCGAGCTATCGACTTGTGGATTGGAACTTTGGTACATTCGGGTCCATTCTACACGATAGTGCAAACCCCATCACGATCGGACCCATAGGGGCGGTCCGGTCGGCGGGTGTTAATTTCGGCATTTTTGCGTACATTTATAGCGAATTCGGCAGCAGCGTATGGGTTAATTTATTCACTTCCGCTGCAGCTAGCGTCTTGTCCGATCGCCCATGGATGCATATGGGTATTCACTTCATGATATAATGTCCATTTCCGTGGTCAGGCAGTCAGGGGAGGTGCGGTCGGCGCCTTTTCGGATTTCCCGTACCTGGCGGAAACGGCCGCCAGTCAGGGGTTAACAGTGCCGTGACCGCTCGATCTATCGACTTGGGGATTGGAACTATGGTACATTCGGGTCCATTCAACACGATAGTGCAAACCCCATCTCGCTCGGACCCATAGGGGCGGTCCAGTCGGCGGGTGTTAATTTCGGCGTTTTTGCGTACATTTATAGCAAATTCGGCAGCAGCGTATGGGTTAATTTATTCACTTCCGCTGCAGCTAGCGACTTTTCCGATCGCCCATGGATGCATATGGGTATTCACTTCATGATATAATGTCCATTTCCGTGGTCAGGCAGTCAGGGGAGGTGCGGTCGGCGCCTTTTCGGATTTCCCGTACCTGGCGGAAACGGCCGCCAGTCATGGGTTAACAGTGCCGTGACCGCTCGAGCTATCGACTTGGGGATTGGAACTTTGGTACATTCGGGTCCATTCTACACGATAGTGCAAACCCCATCACGATCGGACCCATAGGGGCGGTCCGGTCGGCGGGTGTTAATTTCGGCATTTTTGCGTACATTTATAGCGAATTCGGCAGCAGCGTATGGGTTAATTTATTCACTTCCGCTGCAGCTAGCGTCTTGTCCGATCGCCCATGGATGCATATGGGTATTCACTTCATGATATAATGTCCATTTCCGTGGTCAGGCAGTCAGGGGAGGTGCGGTCGGCGCCTTTTCGGATTTCCGTACCTGGCGGAAACGGCCGCCAGTCAGGGGTTAACAGTGCCGTGACCGCTCGAGCTATCGACTTGAGGATTGGAACTATGGTACATTCGGGTCCATTCTACACGTTAGTGCAAACCCCATCACGATCGGACCCATAGGGGCGGTCCGGTCGGCGGGTGTTAATTTCGGCATTTTTGCGTACATTTATAGCGAATTCGGCAGCAGCGTATGGGTTAATTTATTCACTTCCGCTGCAGCTAGCGTCTTGTCCGATCGCCCATGGATGCATATGGGTATTCACTTCATGATATAATGTCCATTTCCGTGGTCAGGCAGTCAGGGGAGGTGCGGTCGGCGCCTTTTCGGATTTCCCGTACCTGGCGGAAACGGCCGCCAGTCAGGGGTTAACAGTGCCGTGACCGCTCGAGCTATCGACTTGGGGATTGGAACTTTGGTACATTCGGGTCCATTCTACACGATAGTGCAAACCCCATCTCGCTCGGACCCATAGGGGCGGTCCGGTCGGCGGGTGTTAAATTCGGCGTTTTTGCGTACATTTATAGCGAATTCGGCAGCAGCGTATGGGTTAATTTATTCACTTCCGCTGCAGCTAGCGACTTTTCCGATCGCCCATGGATGCATATGGGTATTCACTTCATGATATAATGTCCATTTCCGTGGTCAGGCAGTCAGGGGAGGTGCGGTCGGCGCCTTTTCGGATTTCCCGTACCTGGCGGAAACGGCCGCCAGTCAGGGGTTAACAGTGCCGTGACCGCTCGATCTATCGACTTGGGGATTGGAACTATGGTACATTCGGGTCCATTCAACACGATAGTGCAAACCCCATCTCGCTCGGACCCATAGGGGCGGTCCGGTCGGCGGGTGTTAATTTCGGCGTTTTTGCGTACATTTATAGCGAATTCGGCAGCAGCGTATGGGTTAATTTATTCACTTCCGCTGCAGCTAGCGACTTTTCCGATCGCCCATGGATGCATATGGGTATTCACTTCATGATATAATGTCCATTTCCGTGGTCAGGCAGTCAGGGGAGGTGCGGTCGGCGCCTTTTCGGATTTCCGTACCTGGCGGAAACGGCCGCCAGTCAGGGGTTAACAGTGCCGTGACCGCTCGAGCTATCGACTTGAGGATTGGAACTATGGTACATTCGGGTCCATTCTACACGTTAGTGCAAACCCCATCACGATCGGACCCATAGGGGCGGTCCGGTCGGCGGGTGTTAATTTCGGCATTTTTGCGTACATTTATAGCGAATTCGGCAGCAGCGTATGGGTTAATTTATTCACTTCCGCTGCAGCTAGCGTCTTGTCCGATCGCCCATGGATGCATATGGGTATTCACTTCATGATATAATGTCCATTTCCGTGGTCAGGCAGTCAGGGGAGGTGCGGTCGGCGCCTTTTCGGATTTCCCGTACCTGGCGGAAACGGCCGCCAGTCAGGGGTTAACAGTGCCGTGACCGCTCGAGCTATCGACTTGGGGATTGGAACTTTGGTACATTCGGGTCCATTCTACACGATAGTGCAAACCCCATCTCGCTCGGACCCATAGGGGCGGTCCGGTCGGCGGGTGTTAATTTCGGCGTTTTTGCGTACATTTATAGCGAATTCGGCAGCAGCGTATGGGTTAATTTATTCACTTCCGCTGCAGCTAGCGACTTTTCCGATCGCCCATGGATGCATATGGGTATTCACTTCATGATATAATGTCCATTTCCGTGGTCAGGCAGTCAGGGGAGGTGCGGTTGGCGCCTTTTCGGATTTCCCGTACCTGGCGGAAACGGCCGCCAGTCAGGGGTTAACAGTGCCGTGACCGCTCGATCTATCGACTTGGGGATTGGAACTTTGGTACATTCGGGTCCATTCTACACGATAGTGCAAACCCCATCTCGCTCGGACCCATAGGGGCGGTCCGGTCGGCGGGTGTTAATTTCGGCGTTTTTGCGTACATTTATAGCGAATTCGGCAGCAGCGTATGGGTTAATTTATTCACTTCCGCTGCAGCTAGCGACTTTTCCGATCGCCCATGGATGCATATGGGTATTCACTTCATGATATAATGTCCATTTCCGTGGTCAGGCAGTCAGGGGAGGTGCGGTCGGCGCCTTTTCGGATTTCCGTACCTGGCGGAAACGGCCGCCAGTCAGGGGTTAACAGTGCCGTGACCGCTCGAGCTATCGACTTGAGGATTGGAACTATGGTACATTCGGGTCCATTCTACACGTTAGTGCAAACCCCATCACGATCGGACCCATAGGGGCGGTCCGGTCGGCGGGTGTTAATTTCGGCATTTTTGCGTACATTTATAGCGAATTCGGCAGCAGCGTATGGGTTAATTTATTCACTTCCGCTGCAGCTAGCGTCTTGTCCGATCGCCCATGGATGCATATGGGTATTCACTTCATGATATAATGTCCATTTCCGTGGTCAGGCAGTCAGGGGAGGTGCGGTCGGCGCCTTTTCGGATTTCCCGTACCTGGCGGAAACGGCCGCCAGTCAGGGGTTAACAGTGCCGTGACCGCTCGAGCTATCGACTTGGGGATTGGAACTTTGGTACATTCGGGTCCATTCTACACGATAGTGCAAACCCCATCTCGCTCGGACCCATAGGGGCGGTCCGGTCGGCGGGTGTTAATTTCGGCGTTTTTGCGTACATTTATAGCGAATTCGGCAGCAGCGTATGGGTTAATTTATTCACTTCCGCTGCAGCTAGCGACTTTTCCGATCGCCCATGGATGCATATGGGTATTCACTTCATGATATAATGTCCATTTCCGTGGTCAGGCAGTCAGGGGAGGTGCGGTTGGCGCCTTTTCGGATTTCCCGTACCTGGCGGAAACGGCCGCCAGTCAGGGGTTAACAGTGCCGTGACCGCTCGATCTATCGACTTGGGGATTGGAACTTTGGTACATTCGGGTCCATTCTACACGATAGTGCAAACCCCATCTCGCTCGGACCCATAGGGGCGGTCCGGTCGGCGGGTGTTAAATTCGGCGTTTTTGCGTACATTTATAGCGAATTCGGCAGCAGCGTATGGGTTAATTTATTCACTTCCGCTGCAGCTAGCGACTTTTCCGATCGCCCATGGATGCATATGGGTATTCACTTCATGATATAATGTCCATTTCCGTGGTCAGGCAGTCAGGGGAGGTGCGGTCGGCGCCTTTTCGGATTTCCCGTACCTGGCGGAAACGGCCGCCAGTCAGGGGTTAACAGTGCCGTGACCGCTCGATCTATCGACTTGGGGATTGGAACTATGGTACATTCGGGTCCATTCAACACGATAGTGCAAACCCCATCTCGCTCGGACCCATAGGGGCGGTCCGGTCGGCGGGTGTTAATTTCGGCGTTTTTGCGTACATTTATAGCGAATTCGGCAGCAGCGTATGGGTTAATTTATTCACTTCCGCTGCAGCTAGCGACTTTTCCGATCGCCCATGGATGCATATGGGTATTCACTTCATGATATAATGTCCATTTCCGTGGTCAGGCAGTCAGGGGAGGTGCGGTCGGCGCCTTTTCGGATTTCCGTACCTGGCGGAAACGGCCGCCAGTCAGGGGTTAACAGTGCCGTGACCGCTCGAGCTATCGACTTGAGGATTGGAACTATGGTACATTCGGGTCCATTCTACACGTTAGTGCAAACCCCATCACGATCGGACCCATAGGGGCGGTCCGGTCGGCGGGTGTTAATTTCGGCATTTTTGCGTACATTTATAGCGAATTCGGCAGCAGCGTATGGGTTAATTTATTCACTTCCGCTGCAGCTAGCGTCTTGTCCGATCGCCCATGGATGCATATGGGTATTCACTTCATGATATAATGTCCATTTCCGTGGTCAGGCAGTCAGGGGAGGTGCGGTCGGCGCCTTTTCGGATTTCCCGTACCTGGCGGAAACGGCCGCCAGTCAGGGGTTAACAGTGCCGTGACCGCTCGAGCTATCGACTTGGGGATTGGAACTTTGGTACATTCGGGTCCATTCTACACGATAGTGCAAACCCCATCTCGCTCGGACCCATAGGGGCGGTCCGGTCGGCGGGTGTTAATTTCGGCGTTTTTGCGTACATTTATAGCGAATTCGGCAGCAGCGTATGGGTTAATTTATTCACTTCCGCTGCAGCTAGCGACTTTTCCGATCGCCCATGGATGCATATGGGTATTCACTTCATGATATAATGTCCATTTCCGTGGTCAGGCAGTCAGGGGAGGTGCGGTTGGCGCCTTTTCGGATTTCCCGTACCTGGCGGAAACGGCCGCCAGTCAGGGGTTAACAGTGCCGTGACCGCTCGATCTATCGACTTGGGGATTGGAACTTTGGTACATTCGGGTCCATTCTACACGATAGTGCAAACCCCATCTCGCTCGGACCCATAGGGGCGGTCCGGTCGGCGGGTGTTAATTTCGGCGTTTTTGCGTACATTTATAGCGAATTCGGCAGCAGCGTATGGGTTAATTTATTCACTTCCGCTGCAGCTAGCGACTTGTCCGATCGCCCATGGATGCATATGGGTATTCACTTCATGATATAATGTCCATTTCCGTGGTCAGGCAGTCAGGGGAGGTGCGGTCGGCGCCTTTTCGGATTTCCCGTACCTGGCGGAAACGGCCGCCAGTCAGGGGTTAACAGTGCCGTGACCGCTCGAGCTATCGACTTGGGGATTGGAACTTTGGTACATTCGGGTCCATTCTACACGATAGTGCAAACCCCATCTCGCTCGGACCCCTGGGGGCGGTCCGGTCGGGTGCGGTCGGGTCCGGTCGGGTGCGGTCGGGTGCGGTCGGGTGCGGTCGGGTGCGGTCGGGTTTTAGTAGGACCGCCCAGACTGCCAGTCTGTGTATTAATGATATAATTTTCCACCTGCAGTACATTAACCAATAACAAGTAATTGAAGAACACACTGACAAAATACATTTATTCTTTGCAATTGGAAGAAACACACGGGATTGTAACGCGCTCGTTGCTCTGCCACATAGTAATCCCGAAATAAAATGTTATCACCTCAAAGATGAATACTTGTTTTGTAATAATTAGCATGTTATGTTCAATTACTCATCTTTTCGTTATATCGGTAGGTCCCAGTAATCCAAGGTCCCATCTACCCAATGATGAACACCATACAATACTACATGAAATATCTTTATCTTTTAATATCCATACCGCTTAAAGCACCAGAATAATTAAATAAGCTGACGTTGGCATCGCAGCGATAATTGAATGTCAAAAACAACAATGAGAATTCATGGAAAATCTTTCCATCGTAAGAAGCGGGACCCATCCCATGATATCGAGAACAATTATTGGGTAAATATTGAAACTAGTACCACACTTCTCTTGCAAATATCATCACGCCTATGAGAAATACGGAGACAGGGACGTGACGATATGGGGTAGGTAGTGTGCCTCGCAGTGTCTGTCAGAACAGTTGGAAATTTCGGATAGAAAAATAGGTTCCAATTGTTTTAGAGTCGAATAATTTACTTCCAATGGTACACCCTGGGTCAATTCACCACTGATTACCAATTTCCAGCCACCAGGGTCCAACCGTTTTGGGAATATGATTAATTATTTAATTAAAAATGTTTAGTAGTGGCCCTTTGAATAGTCTTGGGGCCAACGGTATAAATATTTTTCAACGACCAGATTCCAACCATTTTGGGCATATAATCAATTATTTATTTAAATTAATGATTATTGCCCTTTTAAGGCATCTGACTTCAATAATCCCATAACACATGGCATACAACAAGCCCCAAACCATTGTTGGTACGAAACGTCTTTCAACTCAACGTCGAATTTGACAACATAGAATGAAATGGGGGAGGGGGTGAAATATTCCATATCAAGCAGCTGGCCCGGAGACACAAACCTGTAAGTGATACAAATTGATGTCAATATATGGTTGTGTAATGAATCTGTATACCTTCGAATGACTCATTTAGTTACATAAAGCCACATTCTTTCAACTTTCTGATAACTAAATCGTCAGCTATTTGTACTTTGTTTTAACAACACGGCGTGGTCAGGTCGTGATGAAACATTGGCCTGAATGGAGTCACGTGACTTTTGCTATAAACTTAGTAAATTAACACGCGATTTCGAAATGATTTTACTGCACAGATGATTTCAGATTAACCCAATGCATGGTGTATTATCAATATATATTGCATGGTGTATTATCACTATATATTGGGTATATTTTACTAAACATTTACTAAACTGCCCAACACTCGATCACTATATGGTGTCATGGGCTAAAATATTACCCAACGGAATTTAGAGTGTGGATAATCAGATTTGATTGTGCTATATGGTATTGTGATAACCCTGCTTGGGGGGAAGAATACAAATATTTTACCTTGCAATTCGGAATTGGATAATCGAGTTTGGTTGTGCTTTGTTATGGCGATAACCCACCTTGGGGGAAATAATACAACATTTCACCTTGCATGTAACTCGGGTTTTGACCATCGTGTTTGGTTTTTGGGAAAGATTACCCACTTAATACGGGGTTCGTTCATTAATTCTAACGGGGTTACGCGCCTCGCTGGACTTCACTCAACACAGACATTCCAGTATCAGTGGTCAGACTTAAATGCTAGTAGGAATATTAATAGATCACCATCCCGATGGAAGACTACGTATACGAACATTCCGATGACTTCGACCATAGACATTGTCACAGTTATTGACCTCGTTTGACTTGGAAGGGGAATCTATTCCCAACATATTGAACATTGTTACCCAAATATCAACGATTGAACATTGTTTCCCAAGTACCAACGGTTTGATTTGACTATCGTTTGGTATAGCGATAGACCACAAGTTAGTGAAAGAATACACTTATTCGATGGATTTCATCGATTGATTTTCTCCAGAGTTACGGACCTTAACAAGTTTCCTCCATACTAATATAGAGCATTACCCACTCTCTAAATTAAGGGCTTTGCTAACCCATTTTCAACCCAAATTTGAAGGAGTCAAAACAAAGGATTCTGTTCAATTTTATTAGTAATCACAGCAACCAAACCCATATATGCACCATTTTAACAGTATAAGTCATAATGGATTATCTTAGAAATACAAAATTTGAAGTTTATAGAGGTTTAAAAAAATATATTTTTCGAACCCAAATCCAACAAACACACAATCAATTTAAGAAAAAAATATGGAAATGTGTACTGAATACTGAGAAGAATGATGAACAATAAAGTTCATATTTACCAAGTGTTCTTTGACAGTTGTGAGTTGATAATATAATTTCTTAAGCTTCAATTTAGCACACCACCATGTAACCACTAAATAGGTCACCAATCATGGAATATATATACTATAATAGGCGCTACAAATAAATGTTATATCGTGCAACCAATTGCCATATATGTGTATACCATGCATGTAAATACAGGTATACAAGAATTATTATAAATCAGATACTACCACCCTACCCCTGATAATAAGGAATACCGGAAAATATTAATTATTATAAATCATAGGCTACCACCTATATCCTTTATAATAAGGAATACGGGTATCTATGAATTATTATAAATCATAGGCTACCATCCCTACCCATCATAATAAGTAATACCGGTTTATATGAATTATAAAAATCTGAGGCTACCACCCCTACCCCTTATAATAAGGAATACCGGTATATATATATATATATATATATATATATATATATATATATATATATTATTATTATAAAACATAGGCCACCACTCTGCCCCTTATAATAAGTAATACCGGAATATATGAATTATTATAAATAAGAGTTACCACCCCTATACTCCTCATAATAAGTAATGCCGGTATATGTGAATTATTATAAAACAGTGGTACCAACCCTACCCCGTATAATAAGTAATACTGGTATATAGTAATTATTATACATCAGAGACTACCAACCCTATTCCTTACAATAAGGAATATCGGTCTGTATGAATTATTATAAATCAGCTGCTACAACCCCACCCCTTATACCGGTATATATGAATTATTATAAATCATTGATACTACTAGTATATCCATTATAAGATGTGAGTCAGTGACATGCAATGTTCGTTGAGAAATCAAACTACCAAAATAATTACAATTTGCAAAATGTTACCTAAGCAATTCTTATAGATATATCTTTCTTCATAACAAAGAGAGCGTGCGACAAATGACGTCATGTGGGCATTTCCGCAGATAAGGGGAACCCCCTCATTATTATCCCATTATCATATCATTTGCATTCGTTACTTCGGCAACTTTCGGCTCTTATCGTCACACGTATTAGATTCGAGTCGTCAAACATCCGTCGTTTGAAACCAACACGGATTTCAGACGCATCACCGACGAAGATTCGTCTGAATTGCACGGAGATTCGTATGTGATGCGTCTGACACGGATCTAATTGTTTCAAACGTCGTATTTTTGACGCATTTGATACAATTGTGGGTCTGGTATTAGATTCGAGTCGACAAAAATCCGTCGTTTGGAACGGGCCTTACAGTCCAGTGTTGCCACACAGGCTGATAACAATCCCAGCAACACTGGACACAAGGTGACTGATAATCCACCCACCAAGTGTCACATTCTGGACAGCATTACTGAGACAGTAAATCTTCCATTTGTAAACAAGTGTTTCTGAGTAAATTTTTCAGAGAACGCTTTGTAAATATGAATATATTTTTATTGTTCATCATTCTTCACAGTGTTCAGTACACATTCCCATATTTTTTTCTTAGATATGGACTTTGTGTTTGTTGGATTTGGGTTCGAAAAAATAGATTTTAAAGACCTCTATAAATTTCACATTTAGTCTTTCCAACATATTCCATCATGGATTATACTCTTAAAATTCTTCATCAATGGGTTTGGTTGCTGTGATTTGTAATAAAAGTGAACATAATCCTTTATCTTGACTCCATCAAAATTTTGGGAAATTGGGTTAGCAAAGTCCTTAACTGAATATCGGGCATATAATAGAATAGAATAGAATATTTATTGCAATACACCAGATATATAGGCAGTTACAAATTACAAAATGAATTAAAACTTAAAACATGTCAATACAAACGAAAATAAATTGTGTTCAATATAACTGTTTGATGCAATGCATCGTCATTCAACTACCACCAATACCTTCTCATGGCATATGACACGCTTGCTAGTGCACTTGTATGAATGGCGGTTAACATCATATTAACATACTCACCAGTAGTCCCCCACAATTGAGTCCGTGATCATCATAGTTAACGTGCGCTGAGAGTCCATACCTCCACAAGCTGGATCTCTGAGGAGGGTCAATCAACCGTCCGCGCTGGAAGGACGGAACAACCAGAACTAACAACACACACAGGAATAACATTGGTCGACACGAGGAAAGCTGATTCAGCATCCCCATAGTTTATCGTGAGTAAGTTTTGTCCTTTCTAAGGCTGTGGATTACAACTTAATAATCTGCGACTAGATGGACAATACGCGGACTACCCTGTTGTTTGTTGGAATTTGTATGACGAAATTAATTCAATCTTATTCGATTTGTAGGAGAAGAAAAGTAGTTTTGAAGTCCCTATGAAGTAAATCTTGGTGCAACATTCACAATTCCTATTAAAAGTATATCTCCGATAAGCCGAGTTTTCAACTGATACGCGAATTCAGATTGCCACTCTAACGCGAAACAGTGTCTGTTAGTTGAGTTGGGAACTGCGTTGACAGGCGACGCAGAGGTATCGGAAGTAACTGTATCAATCAGATGACACGTTGGCGTTAGAGAGCAGACGTTTATATCTGCGCGGTGTTTACTCCGAAATCAAATCAAACACGCCGATCACCCAATTGTTTCATCTCGCATGAATTGGACAGCGTTCAATGAGGGCGTCTATCAGAGAAACCGCGACCTCCAATCTTCGCCCATTGTCACGTTCTGTATATAGGGTGTTACTACGCTGGGGAAGACGGTATACTGTGCCTGCCGAATATAGGCGTTCGTGATGGCCAGGGTATACTAATTATGGTATAGATTCTACATACGACGGTCTTGGATCAAACAAAGTTGTCACGTGAATAGCACGTTGCTTTCATTTATTGGCACATTGCACAAAATGCGCAATAGCAAACTGATTGTGTTCATCGAGAACTCAATTCTTGAAGAAAAAATTCACTCCAGAGTACATTCGTACCAATGGCTCAGTGTTTAGAAAATGCATACGACTCCCTGCCCATTAAAGGTACACAATCCGATTCGATTATCCCCATATCAGCAGATTCCAACAACAACAACAACAACAACAACAACAACAACGCAATTGGGTATCGAGAGTATGTCGCGAAATATGTTATTCGAGTTGGTGAAAAATAACAGATTTCCAAACTCGAAATCTGATAACTCTGGGCTTTGATGGGTGAGTTCCTCTACTCAAATCTAATATTGTTTACCCTCGAAGCCGAAGAAATAGTAATTTAGTGACGTTAAATCGGATTTTTGCATCTTTAGATAACCAAAAAGAGCGTGGCTTATTAAAGAGCCCAGTGCTTTCGAATTGGGTTCATGCGATAAAACAAAAAAAGTCTCTAAAACAGCTATTATCAGCAAGTACGGAAAAATAGATTGGCATTTTTCTGTTTTCATTATTCGTAATTCTCCAATATTGAGATTTCGCATGTCAAAACCAATGTTATGCAAACATTACTGTTACAGTGGAATTACCGATAAAAGTCCAATTAATCCAATAAGATACCAAAGTTTAATAAAAACGTGACGGTAATTTTGACATTGGAAAAGGTCAAAGCATTGAACAATATTTTGAGACTAATATATTTGAACTTACTATATAATTTGTGTATTTATGTGTGTGTAGACTGTCAATGAGATGTTCTGTTTTTGTTAAAATAAAACAGTGTTCAGGCTATAATGCATGAATGCATACCTTATCCATTGGCCGTATATGGTTATATATTCCGCGTTGGCTGTAAGTATGGTTGTGACATGGTATTCGATGCCACACAAACAGGGTTCTTTTGGCCATGTTTCTGGCCATTTCTGAATATATTCGGCCATTTTTTCAGAAAATTTGGCCAAATTTAAAAACCAAAATATAGGATCGTTCATAAAACTAAAATAACAAAAAATATCTGAAAAAAAAATAAATAAAAAAACGCAAAGCAAGAGAATAAAAAAACAACTCAAAATAATTAATAAAAACACCAACATAAACATGGTTAATGCTTATTGCTTGTCGTTAATTTTCAGGCCTAACATTAAAACAAAACACAATTTATGAAGAAAGGACGCCGTGATACCAATAAGTAAATATATGGGTGACTTTTTAGTTAAATAGCTATCAAACCATACAGGGTCAAACATATTATCCCGGAAGCTACCAGACTGACCATTGCATATTTCCTCGACGGTGTGGGGCATGCAGCACCCTGAGTCCTTATTACAACTATGAAATATTTAAGTAAAACATTTTATTGTGCATTCTTTCCCAGATAATCCGGCGGTTTCAACTAAATACCTTAGTTATTCGAAGCTTTCGAGAACCACCCCCAACCATGGATTATGGTCGAAAATGTTATAATTCATGCCTGTACAGGCTAAAATTGTGACAGTTAGGAACTTGTTCAAACTTTGGCTTGAGAAACATATACTGTTTTGTAAATTCTGGGTGAAAATGGGGGGGGGGGGGGGGGGGGGGGTGTCACTCTTTTTAATTTCAACGCTGTACCTTTATTAATTTTTTGGCGCTGTAATGAATATTTGCCATTTGAATGTTATCACAAGAGCTCGCTCTCAGATTATCTCATCAATCTCAACAAACCGGTATCGTCATAAAAGAGCTTGGGAATTCTGCATATTTTATTTTTGTTTTGGATGACCCTGTTTCCAAGAAATAACGAGAAACAAATCAAGTATAAAATCGACGGACTCAAACCACTTTTCGAAATGAATTAAAACTCGTGAAAAATAGCAACAGATATCAGACAGGAATTATTCATTTCGGCATCCATGAAAGAAGACATATTTATGACTGGTCTGAAATTTGTTGATAGCAGTTCAGGGGGGGGGGGGCGGAAAAAAACTGCGGGACACAACGTACCGGAGGTGGGGGGGGATTACATAGGCGTTTTAAAAATTTACACTTAAATTTTTTCCTTATTCATTTAGGGGGGGGGGGGGGGGGTGGTGTTGTCGGAAAAAATATGCATGTAATTTTTTTCCAAATATGTATTTTCAGACTTACAACTTCAATTTTCTCTCATTTTATAGAATATGGATTAACCTTAATATCCAAATCATACATACATGAGTAGTACAATCCACATAAAACAATTTTGGATAACCACTGTCTTGGTTTACATGTGATATTGACCCCATTACTTGAACCCTCTTAACAATGCCGACTATGTCAGTGTCTACCAGTCGAATGCAGAATTCTACCCTGCCATCGCTTATCTGGCAAACTATCCCATGTATTAAACAATTTCTCCTCCAATAAAACAGTTATATGCTGGTATCTCACTCATCTCATTTGCATCTTTTTCAAAGTCGAGGTAATGACTAGTTGTCATTTTTTAAAGTGCATACAAAGCGTTGCGATCACCAATATACATGTTTGTACATGTCATGACATCACGAGGTACAAATATGCGTTCTACTGTTAGACAATGACCATTTTAGTCATAATAATCTAAACTAAGTTACCAAGCACCTTCTCGTGAATTGTAACAATTTCAGACTTCACATTGTTTAATCCTCAACTTCCGTCTTAGCGATATACACTCCGGTGTTTTTTTCGCCGGTCAAACCGAGTTGTTGTCCGGCTGGGGTAGATTTGATTTTTCTGGGGGGGGGGGGGGCAAATGGTCAGTGAAAAAAAACTGCAGTTTTTGCTGTTTTTTTGGGGGGGGGGGATACCCAAACCGAAGAAAACAGTTTTTTCCACCCTGTGTCTGCAGTTTTTTCCGGCCCCCCCCCCCCCCCGAGCAGTTAGTTTGATAATGGCTTATAACTGCTCACTGGTCTCGCCTGATGAAATGGATTGATCGCGCGCAGGCAATTAACACTATCAATGCTTGATTGGTGTGACCATGTAAATACATGGATTTTACATACAGAAATTACATACAAGTGTGTATCCACCCTTATTCTTGATCCCGCATCTTGGGCATATATATTATTTTTATTATTATAAAATACATTTCAAACGCATTCCACAATCAATTAGTTCCAATGCGCGAACAAAATTGAAATATTCTACACGAAAAACAAAATATCATTTTGTCTTTGCAGCCTGACGTAACGATATGGTAGTATGTACAAAATAGAAAAATCATACACAAAAAACATATATAATACAACAATTAAAGTTTATGATTGTCACCACACGTCATAAAGCTAGTTATATCTCAAAACAAAATTTGAAAAGATGAGTCTTCTCCTCTGACCGAATTTTCCTCACCTTTCGTGTACTGAACAGTATATCTCTTAAAGATGCATAATCCTATTTAGCGCTCCTAAATTACTAAATTACTAAATTACTCTTCCGCTTCGGGGGTAAAAAAAATACATTTGGGTCGAGGAACCCACCCACCAAAGACCATGCAAAGTTATCAGATTATGAGTTTTGAAAATTGTTATTTTTCACCACCTCGAATATTTGGCGGCCTGGCAAATATTCGACGAATGCCTACCGACATAGTCTCGATACCATGCGTTGAACAAAATGTTGATATATAACACTTTTGTTTCAATTTTATACTATAGCTGACAGTGGAGTTCAGCATTATTTTCGGCAATTAATCGATTCTGATAACTGAAGCGGCATTTAAAGAAATGCTGTTTTTGTTGGAATCTAGTGATATGGGGACCATCGAATCGGATTGTGCACCTTTAAAATTAACAATTTGTATACATAATTCCATATCCATACACACACTTAGAGTGGGACCATGTGAAGGCATCTTGAGATTGCGGCTCACAACAGTTGAGTAAACTTTTTAAATGCAGGTTTTCAATAAATTTGGTTATCAAAATTGCCAGCAAACAACGCCCTTGTTTCGTATAGATTAAATAAAGTGACTTGCGGTGGCGACATTATTCTCGTTTGTTTATCGGTGATTTGTTCTGGACGAAATTCAATGAAGGATTGTTTGTACACACGACGCCGGCCAGATGGAATTCAATGAATGATTGTTTGTATACATGACGCCGGCCAGATGATATTCAATGAAGGATTGTTTGTATACATGACGCCGGCCAGATGAAATTCAATGAAGGATTGTTTGTATACATGACGCCGGCCAGATGAAATCCAATGAAGGATTGTTTGTATACATGACGCCGGCCAGATGAAATTCAATGAAGGATTGTTTGTATACATGACGCCGGCCAGATGAAATTCAATGAAGGATTGTTTGTATACATGACGCCGGCCAGACGAAATTCAATGAAGGATTGTTTGTATACATGACGCCGGCCAGACGAAATTCAATGAAGGATTGTTTGTATACATGACGCCGGCCAGATGAAATTCAATGAAGGATTGTTTGTATACATGACGCCGGCCAGATGAAATTCAATGAAGGATTGTTTGTATACATGACGCCGGCCAGATGAAATTCAATGAAGGATTGTTTGTATACATGACGCCGGCCAGATGAAATTGGCCATCACGAGGACGCGGTTGATTGGCGAAGATAACTGGCCCACATTGAGCGACACATACCTTAATGTCATCGCGGCATGTTGTTGCCGCTACGCCAGGTGGGATCATACCTTAAGCAAAATCTCACTGTGCACACCTATCCATGCGTTGTCGAGTTCAATCATCATATACTCATCGTCGTCAATTTTGCGAAGCGAATTTTTGGCCCGAAATAAATTATATTGGACGACAACGAATAGATACATGTACCGTTACTGATAACCGCGAGTGTTCGAAACGTCTCTAATGCGGATGCTGTTTACAACTTATTGCCGATGTTAGTGATTCAACTAGTCGCACAATTAGTTTCGGGTACGAAAAACACTCTAAATATTGGTTAAAGGGTCGTAGATAGGTATATACTACATGTATTAGAAACAAGACTATTATATAAAGGGCTATTGTGTAAGGATAATTTGGGTTGAGTTTTCGAAACGTCTCTAATGCGGATGCTGTTTACAACTATATTGCCGATGTTAGTGATTCAACTAGTCGCTCAATTGGTACGGTACGAAAAGCCCTCTAAATATTGGTTAATTAGGGTCGTAAATAGGTATAAACTGGTCAAATTTAGAAACAAGACTATTAGGGAGGGCTATTGTGTAGGGATAATTTGGGTTGAATAGTATATACACATATTGACTGCTGTGGGTGGAATAGCGAAACTATTTTCACGAGGTGGTGTCTTTTGAACAGCAAGCATGACTATTGACCGACGTCGCAGGCCGATGCCATTGGTTGTGCTTGCTGACCAGAAGACAAAATTGAGGGAAAATAGCGCCCGCTATTCCACCCCACGACAGTCAATGTGTGTTTTATTAGTTACTAGCAGGTTTACCCGGCGTTGCCCAGGTTAAAGTGATGTGAAACCCTCTGTGGATATTTGGTGGGAATAGAGAATACTCCTGCTCTCAAAGTGTTACACGTATTCTCATAAATTGTATATCCAAATGGCATCACAAAACATGATTCTTACACATGGAATATAAGTAGTGGCTCACCTTGTCAGGTCGGAGCGATTATCATTTTGTTTATCGAGTTTAATCCGTCCCACCAATACTGCGTATACTTCAGACGTTATAGCATGAAACATGAACATCATAAACACATTAGTTCGAAAAAATAAAAGACGACAATTGTGTTTTACATAGAGATGTATCAATCAATCAATCAATCAATCAATCTAGTTTATCATATCTTTATGAAGATACAGATGTTTTAAAGATATGTCCAGGTGCTCCTCTGTTTTGGTTCTATATACTGGCTGATCATTTTCAGTTTAAAAGAAATGATGTTATGCAAATATAGCAGCTACATGTGCCCGACACAGCGATATTTTGAGTTGTTTATGTTAGGCGATGAGTCTGTTCTAAAATATGAAAGAAATCCTCTGTGTTGGGCAGATATACCCTTGTCAGATGTCACTATTGGAGGATCCTGAAAAGTCATGTGCTACAGATTGCGTTTTCCCTTATCTCATAAGTAACCATATTTGACTGCACAATGTGACCACAATTTTTGAACAGGCCTGCTCTACATTTCCATATCTCTTGGCAATGGAGCTTTCCATAGAGGCCACACCACAACGGTAGCACCGCCCACTGGTAAAAGAGACTTTATCCACATCAATATTGTCTGTTACCCAAGATCGTCTTCCGAAGTGAACACAGCGGCACTTGCACTTATGTTAACTAGCTGAAACAGACTCATGTGCATTGTACATGATTCGTGCAAATTTGATCTTTTAAACAGTTTGATTAAAATGTTTTTTTTATTTTTTAGATTGAACTCTGATCTGCTGTTGAAAAAAAAATAAAAAAAAAGTTTTTTTTTAATTTGGATCTTTTTAAAAGTTTTTTGAATTTTCCTTTTAGATTTTTAGATTGATACTTTAAAAAAAAAATTATTTAATTTTTAATTTTTTTTTTAATTTAATTTTTAAATCTAAATCTTCTTAGATTTATATATTGAAACTTCTTGCTAAAAAAAATAAAAAATTTGATTTTAATTTTAAAAAATCAGGCCGTTATAACATCTGTCGAGATACCCCGATGCACCACACTAAATTTGGTTGAAATCTATCAAATCGGTCGAAGAAAAATTGCAAACAGAACAAACAGACAGATCCCTGAACTCTGAATATATCTAAACCAGAGAACACACATTCGTTTTGCCATTAAATGTGAAAATTATGACAAGTGTCATGCTAAATGAAAAACATTGTTATATTCGCGGATAAATTTATTACATCATGCCGCAAATATAAATCTCAGTCTATTATGATTTAACAACAAAAAAAGTTGTTTGAATATAGCCAATTTAACACTAAATGTATGCATGGATATCAAAATTAGGGTGAAGAAAGATGGCAGCAGAATTTTCACTGCAGCCATTGGCCGGCTCAGTCGCTGATTGGTCGAAAATATCCGCTAATAATTATTTGATTGACAGCTGTGGAAAGGTCCATTGTAACTTGTTTTGTGGAAACTATATTTAATGGGACAGACTCAATCGTGTTATAATATATACGTGAGCCATTCTAATATGCAATCCTCTGACGATTCAAGGTCCCTCAGTTTGAATGAATATATGCATCTCTTAAATAGATTGATATTATAAATATAGTTTTAATGCTTTCTTGATCTGTGTTGCTAGATCATTATAGGAATGCCCTGATTTCCATCCCCATATAAATATGACAGTTGAGAAGATATAATTGTTCAAGTGACTTAATTCGGTCACCATTAATTGTCGAGATTGTGAAATTGGAATGCCAAAAACTCCTTAGAACGACATGGAGGTGGCCTGGGAGATGACTATATATAACTTTGTTGGATATCGGCGAATTGAACAATCCTATAAATGCTAGTGAATCTCCTCTCACCATCCATGACCCAAACGAACCCAAATGTTATTTAATTCATCATATCATTAGAGAAGAACTTGCATGAATTTGGTGGAATCAGTGCTAAATATATTTATATCAACTTTGGTGCAACTCCCCTCATGCATGACTTGAACCGCGCCACTTTTTTCATATTTAAACCACGTCTATTAGACTCGTGCATTATATAATGGAGATGATTATATATAAGTTTGGTGGCAATCGGCAACTAAACAAATTCATAGTTATTACCCCCCCCCCCCATCTCTCACACAAACCGCACCAATTTCGCGTCTTTAAATCACACGTTTATATTCCTCGTATCACGGGGAAGAATAGTATATCAATGTGGTCGAAATCTGCGCTAAAAATAGCCCCTCCCCTGACACCAACAACGTCACTTTAGAAAATTTTAACCCGCACCATTATCTTACTCGTAAAAAGTTACCCCTGTTAGACCGCATTGGTGCCATCTCGATTGTACCCTTAAAGTTATATATAGAACACAGACAGATATTCGCAAATATTTGATTCATTGTATCATTTGAGAAGAACGTGTATGATTTTGATGGTAATTGGCACTAAGCATATTTGTATAAGTTTTTGGTGACCCTCCCGTCCCTATTTCGGACTCAAGCAGCGCCTCTTTTGACATCATTAAACCACACACTTAGACTCATTATAGAGATGAATATATATAAAATTTATGAAAATTGGCGAGAATACAAATTCGTATCAAATTTAGGGCCACCATTGCATATCTCTCACCCAAAAGGCACCAATTTGGCGCATTTAAAACACACGATTAGATTATTCGTATCACGGAGAAAAATATGTATCAATCAGGTGGAAATCGGCGCTAAACATATTGTTTATCAATGTTTGTGTCCCTCTCACCCTCTAGGCACCCCTGACTCGAATGGCCACACTTTTGACATCTTTAAACCACACAATTAGACTCCTGATATCATGGAGATTATTATTTGTAAGTTTGGTGCTAATCCGCGACTAAACCATTTTTTATCAAATTTAGTGCCCACCCCACCCCATCTTTCACCAAAGCAGCACCAATATGACGTCTTTAAAATCACACGATTAGATTCCTCATATCATGGATAAGAATGTGTATCAATTTGGTTGAAATTGGCGCTAAAAATATTGTGTATTTGGCGTCTTTAAATCACACAATAAGATTCCTTATATCATGGAGAAGATCTCAGAAGAATGTGCATCAATTTGGTGGAATTCGGCGCTAAAATTATTTTGATAAATTTTGGTGCCCCTCTCCCCTTCAGGGCATCCCTGACGCGAACGGCGCGACTCTCAGAAAAATGTGCATCAATTTGGTGGAATTCGGCGCTAAAATTATTTGGATAAATTTTGGTGCTCCTCTCCCCTTCCGGGCATCCCTGACGCGAACAGCGCGACTTCTGACATATTTAAACCACACCATTAGATACCTCATATTATGGGGATGATTATATATAAGTTTGGTGGCAATCGGCGACAATTTTTGTTCTGCCCCTCCCCCTTTTCTGCCCCTGACAACAAGGGCGTCACTTTAGAAAATTCTAAGTTATCTTTCTCGTAAAAAGGTACCCCTATTAGACCCCTTTTGTGCCATCTAGGTGGTCCCCTGTGAATTTCTATAGAACACAGACAGACATTCGCAAATATAGATATAGATGACACAATTTTCACCTCGCGCCAAACGTGACGTCAGCAGGTGGATATATAACCCGGGCGACAGTATGAAAAATTCTGGCCTCGAGCCAGAATCGTGACAATTCTGGCGTCTCGCAAAAAGGAAAAAATACCATAGCCCGGGCGATAGTTCGCTGGCCGGGCAATGTCCATAACTACAGTACTCTCTGACGCGTGATGGTGCTTTATCAAATCAAAAGACAGCATAAACCTCTATAAACTCAAGGTATATACTAATGCAATATGTTATATACTACATTCAATGAAATTATAGACTCAATGATCAATAATTTGATGACGATTCCGACCATATATAGGGGGTATGATAACAATTTAATTAATTTAAACATGTTAATAAAAAAATAAAATAACAACCGCTCAATGGTTCCATGCATACACTTGTTTAAGCACATGTAGATGACCGTAAAATTTGATAGTAAGTTTATTAGTGTGGTATATTTTGTAGAATAGGTGAAATTGTGAATGCACATTCTATTCCGTAATTAGTCCTATTCGCGTGTTATTAATATCACGCCAATAGGACTAATTACGGAAAATAATGATTCTTTTCGAGTCAGAGGTGACAGAGAATCTGACTCTTGACCACTCCCTATTTACGAATATCCGCTATAATCTACAGGTAAACAGACTAACCAACAGAAACAAACGGTTGTGTTGTGTCACAATTAACAACTGACGACCTTGTCTATTTGGTAAATACCGTTTCTGACACTTGGCCAGAATGAAAATAGGGTCGCCAGGATGTATGCATCTGGCTTTATCGGATCACATCAACGCCTCTTGGCGGACACATTTACTAATTCTGAATATGAACTCGACATCAGTAACGCTCAATTGGACATTGTTGCATGGTTTCGAGCAAAAATACACCCATGATCTCTCAAACGTGCAAAAAGACACACAGGATGTCTCAAACGTGAAAAAAGGCACACAGGATCTCAAAGTCTCACCAAACAACAGGAATTTATAGATTAGTCGTCTGCTATATATTTATTAATATTGTTATAATATTTGTTTGTGATCGGAGTGACATATAAACGGAATTTAAATAGGCATATACGGTCCGCTTTGAGTCTGACTGGCAGCGCAGTTCCGTATTAATAAATAGCAGACGACTAATCTAAATTGCAGTTTTTTGGTGAGACTTTGATATCCTGAATGTCTTTTTGCACATTTGCGACATCCTGCGTGTCATGTTTGCACGTTTGAGAGATTATGGATGTCCTTTTGCTCGAAATCATGCGACAATGACAAATTCAGCATCAGTAACATATATACTCACAACAGAGGAACTGTTTGTTTTACATCGAACAACAAACAAACTTAAAGGCATTTGGAGTGTATGGGTTCATGTGAAATAACCTAAAAGTATGTAAATTAACTATTATCAACAATTACATGAAACAATAGATTGAATTTGTTCTTTTTTTCATTAGTAATAACGCTTCAATAACGAGATTTCACACATCAATACCTTTGTCATGTAACATGGACAAATCACTGCAATAGTTTTGGTTACATAACAATGGTTTCTACACGCGAATTTTGTTATTGGAAACTAATAATGAAGATAAGAACAATGTTTATCTATTTCTCCATGTTCTTCTTTGTTGTGATGTTTTACAGTCTTTTATATTTTTTTCACATGTACCAACTGCTATTGTTTTTTCTTCCACACCCATTGGCACGAGGCACATGCATTCAACGGAATCCCAGCCATTAAATACATATTATTGTGTACCTCTAGGTGAATACATACACAGAACGACACGGTGTGTGAATGGGTTTGTCGATACGGCACATGTAAATTGCACGGATATAACATAATAACGAGTTTGCGATTTCAAACCGGTACGGATACGGGTACGCGTACGGGTAGCTACCCGTACCGGTACACGTTTTGTAATCGCAAACTGTTTTACGGGTAGAATTCATCACATCGACTGGTAATGTATGGTGAGCCAACTGCAACAAAAAAGATATTATAATATAGATAGATTGTTATTCGCATTCGCTTTATTGGCCGATGTTATACTTACCGTTATAGATTGTTGGAAATTTGTATGCTTTCATCAAGGATGCGGCGGCTCTTTCACTCATCTTGATAACATTTTCAACAATTGTGTTCTACAAGTCATAGACCGATCGAGTGTTGACTATAAATCGGTTGGAATTTTCAGACTTAGAAAATAGATTATGATAGCTCAAATTACAATTACGTTAAATTTGCCAACCAATAATCGGTATAAAATGTATTGTTCTAGACCCAGGGTCTAATAATGTCGTGCATGTACTCTCAGTCAGATATAAGACCGAATGTGTCCCTTATTTTAGTTAGGGAATATTTAGTCATATTAAGTAATCTTTGGCTTTGAATCTCTCAACAGATCGAAGGGTCGGGGCAAGGGAATATTTATCCCAAGTATTGGGATTTTTGTCGGGATCTAAACCCGGAGGTAGGTTTGAAAAATTAAACTTGGAAGCATAAAAGGTGTTAAAATGTAGTCTGTTTATTTAATGTATTGAATAAAGAGCGTTTGCTTCACTTCTGTGCGAAACACAGAAAACAGCTGAAACACGTTCTGATTATGCTTAGATTTTGTAGAGTATGATTGTATAGGTATTTCGTGTCTTTAGCGACCTATATTATCCCCGCTACAATATACAACAAGTATTGTGGTTCAAATGCGTCATGTCCGTTCAGATGGTAAATATATATTAAAATGAGAAATCAGTCCCCACCTATATACGAGAAAGTAACTAAACGGTTGTATTCAAATGTACAATGCATCGATAAATCCACGATATATTGTACAAAGGGTTGACACAGGGACGTGACGACAGGTGTGTCTCGTCCCGACTTTGGTCAAATGTTCAACTGTTGGAAATGTGATATACCTGACACAACATTTATTGGAAATTTCACACCAGCAATAGGTTAAAATTGTTCTCGTAGTTTGATTTTTCAAAAATTTATTACTGGAGAATTTGTAGTTTTTAGACCAACATTTGCATATTTTCCTAGTATTAGTAAACAAATTGGACTGAAATGGCTATCAGAAACTGTTGGAAATTTTCCAACCTTTGGAGGGAGGGGGTGTCAGGTCTCAAAATTTACAACAATTGGAAAGCTTGATGCCAGTCTGGATGCTAGGATTTAGCAAATTTCATGTTCAGATTTCAAAAATTTCTCACACCGGACCGAACCATGGGCGATCCGGTGTGCCCCGGTCCCTCCCCAGTGGCCAGTCAGAAACTGATAATTAATTTAAGAAAAAACAAATCTGGGTGAATTTGCATGGCGTTAGAACACTAGATATTAGGATATTAGGATTTTTCAGGCTCAGATCTACACATTTTCTTGTACTGCATGGTGGACCCAGTGGATTATGCCCCCCCCCCGACTAGTGACAAAAAGACTACTATTTATTTAGAATATGCTACCATCCAGGCAGTTGTGAGGGACCAGTTGGGAAAAATCAAATCCCAACCGTGTGGGGTGCAAATGGAATTACGCGCAAACTTGTGAATTTGATATGGTTCAAGGGGTGTAGTTAGAAATTCGAAGGTGGACACCCCTCCTTACGCGGAGACCATATATAGTTACGTCCCTGCAATGGTCGAGACTGTGTCTGCAGCACTATCTACTCACTCTATTAACGACAACATACATGTCATTAATGCATGAAAAAAGTTGTCAGTGAAATGATCGGCCTTCCGTATTTATCTAAGTGCTAGAAGCCGCCTCGAGAATTTGAACATAAAACCTGGCTTAAAATGACAACTTTATCAATGATGTTTGCGCATGACATCTTGCACATAAATAGGTTAACGCATAGCTGACTGGAATTTCATGTAATTCATGAACCTTTGAGTGAGAAAATCGTAGTGAAAGGTTACCGGTCAACATGACACATCTATACCGTTCCAAATCGCTATCGCTTTATGAGCTGCATTGAAAGTACCCAAGAGACCGTGACGATGTTCACCGATTTACCCGTACCAGTTCCCGTCGGACGGGTATGGCAAACTCGCTATTATCCCCATATATTACAATAAAGAATAAAGCAGTCACAAAAATTTCAGCCCAATAAAACAAATCTCGCTATGCAGGTTAGTCAAATCAACCAGGGAAGTTCCCAACTGGAAATAGGACACATTATTAGAGATACCTCATTACCCATTCCAATTTTTTGGCGACTGTGACCTCTCAACTATATAGGTTTATTGATAGGAGACGATCGGTGTTCATATTCGGCAGTTTGACGCCATCTGTAGCCAAATGCGCTGAATATTTTTTCTAAAATAACTCGTGAGTTATTCGTCAGACCGCTCATTTCGGTGCAGAATGTTTATAAAATAGCATGGTTTATGATCTCATTGTTGACACAGGATATAGGTAATCCGGCCGGCTTATCGATTACATACCAGTGTTTGTACGAACGAGGATGTGTTAGGCTCTGTCGTTTGTTTACGTCGAGGAATCCACATGTTTGCTCCATGGTCAGGTGGATTTTTTTTACGCCGTTGTAAAAATCACGTGGGAATTAAAATTTCTCCATTCTATATTTATGATATCATAACATCGCAATAATAGAACGTTTGGTTACAAGTAATATAACACGTGTACATGTGTACAAGCATATACACCTTATATCCCTTTCCCGCAATGATATGCTGCTGGTAATAATTAGGAATAGGGTACAACGTCACTAGAATTTGTGTTCTCTGTATCAGTTGTCGTTTTTCCATAGCCGTAGTCACGATTACGTTTCAAGAAGTGCATGGGCACTCGAGCGTTGCGTTTAACAATCGAGCCTACATAGAACGGCAAATATAAGCCATGTGGGCTCACAGCCGAATCCACTCCCACATGTACATTGAACATGGTATAATGTAGCACCAATATATTATGTTGTAATATATATCCTGAGTGGGAATAAATATTATTAAATCTAACTGATCACAGCAAACATAATCATTTCACATTACTGACAGTGGGGAAATCACGTGGTTTTGAGGTTGGTGAGTACAACACATACAAAATGGCCGAGGCTGGTGCAAATGAACAAATAACATAATATATGAGGAACTGACACAAAACATAGCATCTTGGCGGTTACGAGCAATGTCGAGCATATGCTAGTTTATTTGTGAAAAATGTTGATAACTTATTTGTTCGACAATACTCCGTGGTTTTATACAACATTCTGACCAAAGTTGCCAGTCGGGGGGTGCGTGGAATACACCAGTCCATACATCTTGGAGAATCCTTCGACTGACAACCCTGATCAGAATGTTAAAGAAAATAAATGTGAATTTGGATACAACTGGTGTATCAGCTTGTTTGAAAAATAGTACAGCATCTGCTCGTAGCTGACAAAATACTATGTAATATTTCATGTCTTAGTGTATTACCCTTTTCCTCGTTTCTGGTCGCGTTTTAGATCGTCTCGGTTATTTTGAATGCGTGGCACTCATCAACTCGAGACCACGTGATTCCCCGCCGTGTTACTGCGAGTGACACGAAGTTTGAACGGTACTATTTTCTCAAGAACGGACTCGTATATGTAGTCGTCAATTCTGGGAAAAGTTTTTTGGAGCGTAAGAAAAATTTACGACTACTACAAGTATGAGTTGTAGTAAATGTCCCGTTTTAATGGAAAACTACCCGATGGACAACACAATGAGAGCATATCCATACTCATCGTCCAAAGTCAATCTGTCGTTAGTCCCATGCACAAACGGAGTTTGCGGAGGTTATACAAAATTGTGTTGTATATACAGTCCGTTCGTTCGCGTTTTTATCAATCGACACTCTAGGTCGGATTTGAATCATCTTAATTGGTGTGCTCATGAACCGTCATGTGTGAAGGGATGTACGCATGCAATGGGTTTCGTCAATTCACTTGATATTTTTTTGATACACAGTTATGGCACTAAGAGTGAAAATGTATTTGTGCCAACTTTTGATAACTGTTTCTCAGTCATCGTACATATAGACCATGTTTTGAATAATCGTTAGCATGATCACGAGGAAGCAGGAGGGAACATTATCCACATGTAACAGATTTTGTCCATTCAATTCTTCCGAAGTCATGACCCTTAGAGTGTAAAATATGCACACGCCTTCATCTCCGTCATCTCAGATAGGATGTGAACGATCTTCGGTATATATATATGAACTAGAATGGGACGCAGGATAACCACACGCAGCATGTTTTGTCCAGTCATCTCAGTCCAAATTGAGACCTCTTTCGAATTTTGAAATCTGAAAATTAATACACCTCAACGAAAATCCACCTTTGCCGGGAAAATATGTGCAGTGCACTAGTTTAATTTGTGCTGCAATTTTTAAATTATTTGAAGGTGCATGGTCTCAGGTGTTATAACTTTCTACCAACCAATGTACACGTTCTAAACCATCACAATCCCGCGGCCTGTGGATGAACCGTATTCTTTTCTGTCTATTTTCTTTTAGATATCAAACATAAAATCTGTAATAAATATGGATTAAACCGCCGCGGTGCTTTCCAAGGGCACTGACATGATTTCAAAGTGAAAAACAACACGATGTGCGGCATTTCCTCCTCCAGTAAAACAACGCGTCCATTTCTTGTAAGTTCAACGGTGTAACATCAGATTGAACGAAGAGCACTAAATTGACGAGTTGCATCTTTGTGTATATGACCATGCACGTTATATGGCCAAGTAGATATTAACGATTTCCATTTAAATTACGCAGTAACGGTTGGTAGACGATGTTTATTGGCCTCGCACGTTGTCCGAATATTCAGAACTTTGAAGAATACTAATTAAGTTGGCTCATTTCAGCAACACAAAATCAGCTTCATATTTTAAGATTATGATCCTTCCCATTCACACACACGATGTTGCACTGATTAATCGCATCGCACCATTGCTTTCACTCCTTGATTATAGTTTCAGTAGCTTCATATCGTCATATAGGATGTCTATATTCATATACGTTAGTCAAGATGTTAGGATCTTGATAATCGCCTTTTATTTACCGTCATATTGGTGGTTAAGTCGTCAAAATATGTCCATGCAATGCAAAAAACAATAACGCTATATATGTCGTACGCATTCTGTTAATTTCATTACAATCTTGGTAAATTCTCGATTTAATAAGTGTGCATGCATAATTATGTATCAATACTTGCAAGAACATCCACACACACAATACATATATATGTTACATTAATAACAATGCAAACAAGTCGTCGACTCCTTCAGTATCGCAACATGGTTGCGACAAGAAAATATTGAATTACCCATTTGGATGGAAAAAAGTATAGACAAACACTTTTCCGATAAAAGTATCAACTTAAAAGTTCGAATATTAGTATTAACTAAATATGCAAAATAGCCAACACCACAACTGGTGCTTTTTGCGAACCCGTTGGAAAGGATTAATGATTCTGGTATACATATATGTGAAATAGCTGAGTTCCTGCACTGTGCATGTGCTTGGAGATATAACGTCAGACGGACGACAAAAACAATGTCAGCACTCTTGTCAGCCGGCGACAATATACACGATGATTTGTCGCCCGCTCGAGACCTGGAATGTGACATTCCAGATCGAGAGCGGCGACAATGCCCGTGTCTCACGAAAACTAATCGTTTATTCACTTAAATGACCACAACCAGTGGTATATAGTGTTACATTGCTCCACTGACCTGCCTGCCCACTGCGTTCAAATACAAACATATACATGTATATAATCAACAAAATTCCCCCAACCAGCCACCGCAGCACCGCGACCCCGATAAGCACCCCCAACCAGACCGGACGATGGCACCCGGGCTGCAACCGGAGGGACCCACCCAGCTCGCGCCACTGCAGTGAGTGGTCGGGGAATAAATATAGGTCAAACTGACCGTACAATCATATTTTAACTGGACAGGACAGGTCAGCGTATAGAAACTCACGCGCAGCTCAAAGCAGGGCGGGGAGACCAGCTCATGTGCACGGGCAAAAACTGTAAAAACACGGGTTCTACTTCAGGTCATATGTTGTCTGCCAGGAGGATAGCAGGTTTAGTTTATTCGTTCTCTGGGATTCAGTTTGTTTGTGACATTTCACCTGCGAATTTCATTCTTCATTTATTCGGATTTACCAGCTTGTTTCTACTCTGGCAATATGGATTTTTTGTTGTAACATTATATTATCGAGTGGTAGGCTTTGGTGCACATGGACTTGTCTTCTGTCCCACTTGTGGGCATCATGTGAGTATTACTATATGATAACATATGCATATATACATGAACATGCCTTTAAATGATTATAATTAAATTAAAAGTACACAGTCCAACTCAATGATCCCCATATCGTCAGATTCCAACAACAAAACATTGCACTATCTTGGACCACCTAGTTATCAGATTTGACCAACTTCCAAGAATTAATGATAATCATTGTCAACTACTTATATATATAAATATATATACGATACATACATGTATATATACATATACATATAGGATATTTATTTTTCTCATCGGGGCCAAAAGGGATAGTGATATAGGACCATTGATTTGAACCGCGTATCTTTAATTCTCATCAGTTCTATGTTGTAATCACATTTGGTTCCAGTGATTTCCAAAGAGTTTAGTGACTCAGAATTTAGCAATAAGTGAATTTTAAAGCTATGTACCATATATACGTAAGTGTTTATGATGATAGCCGTCTGTCCACGTGGACACGTTTTGAAAGCTGGCAATATAAAAGAATACATTTCATGAAAAGGTCGCTTATCAGCGATATGGACAAGTAAATAGCCAGCGCATTGTGATGAAGTGTTTCACTATGGAAAATAAAATTATGAGAATCCATAGTTCTTAATTAAAGAGTCACTATATATTTTGTCATCCGACCATCCGGTGTTTGGGGTTAGTGAAGTTGTATGATTCAATTTTCCGTAGGGCAAGAACCACAACAACAACAACAACGATAACAGCATATATATATAAGTTGCCCTTGGATAATGATTATATTGATAAAATGGTATTTATTTCGGATACTATCTTGACCACGCCACGTGTAACCCGGGGTTTTCTGTTATTTAGAAGTTGCCTCAGCTTGATCAAGCTAGGTCTAGTATAATAATATGGGGCGATATGTTTAGCCCTTATGCTATTAAGCGTTGGACATTTCAGAAGAACGTGGAATTCGTTTCCTATATCCGAGCTATTGCTAGGGTGACAACTGTTCTGTTATCCGGCAAAGGAGTACACACCTGCTTAAAATAACAGGCCTAAGTGCGCGTGTATATTCTTTAATCCAGTTTGAAGAGTTCATTTTATGTTGGAATCTTCGCTTTTTAAAAATATAAAACGTTCAAATTGTGGGTCAATTAACAAATCCATCATTTGGCTGTTATGTTCCGGTCATTTTGCTGGTAGCATGGTGTCAATCGGTTCACATGAGTAGAGCAATTTCGAAGTAGAGTATAGCCTTGGGACGAATTGTTCGGTTTTGTTTTAAATGAGTATACACGTGTCATTTTTAAGAACATTAGCATGCATTTGAAACTAAGAAGCATTGGCCGTGCAAAGGAAATTGACAACATGCAGACTGTTACGCCACGTAAGGATTATTAAGCTTGTGGAGTCGGGGGAACGTATTGCCGAGAAGAACTTGTCAATACAGCAAAGGGCGACTATTTGAACGTTAGAGCTTTGTATAAAACATGTATTTGTAACGTATGTACATCGTGTCCAATTGTCTGCAGTGGATATGAACTGCATAATAATGTTTAATTATTTGTTCAACAGTATTCAGTATTAACATAAAAAGGTCCAACATGAACCATGTACGCCATACAACAGCTTCATATCAGTCATAACATCATTTATGCCCCAACACGTTTAATTGCATATTAAAAACAATAATTATGCAAATGAGCAAACACCACAGTTCGTGATGGTTACGAAAAGGGTTTATATAAAGGAGTGTTTTATGATACTCTTAGTGAGATGGCAGGGAGTCTCTGCTCGTTTAGTACTTGTATGTTTACTGGTCATCGCTGAGCTGTAAACAACCTTCGAAATGTTACCCTCGCGGGAAACCAGTCATTTGCTGCCAGACAGGTGACGCACCTCAGCCAACCATAAGGAAGGAGACTAGGGTTAAGGATAACAATGTATTTTTATCAGCAGAGTAATTAAAGAAAATTGTTTAATTACTCTGCCGGTAAAACCAATGACCCCGATCGATCTTCCAGTCATTCCTTATAATCATATGACAGTAAATTTTAATAGAACACTAACATAACAACTTTTCAAAACTACCAAAACAGTTGGAAGTAACATATTGTTCAAATTTCAACAAAGTCTCTCAATAAGAACATGCAGCGAGCGCATGTACATGGTCGGCTTAAAGTGACGTAGGCGTTTCATCGCTTGTTATGCAGTGGAGGCTGCCGTTATTGCTTGATAAACCTGGGAAACTTTCGTGTTAACGTTTGGTGATTTGTACAGATTCTTACGGGCGCTAATTGTGTGAATGTAGAGGGTGTGTGCTAATATAGATATTAACTCCCATCTGCATCTGTTCATACTAACAGTAAATCGACAGTTCAATTGGCTAAATTTCAAGAATGCAAAACCAGAAATTCTCATCAATTACGACGAAACAAGTTAACTATAGGTACATAATTATATAATGGTATTTAATAATTAATATCTTAATTGAAGGCACGTCCATGCACATCCAGCACCTTTTCGTTTTTATGGAATAAATATGTCATTTAACCTTAAGTGTGAGCGAATATAACTAATTATAGTAATGTCGTCTTAATGTGTCGACTTCGGTGTATTCTAAACAGTTGCATGTACCACATGTAGTTTTATTATAGCGCTCATGTCAGTTAAATATTTGGGATGCTCGAACATGAACAATAAAATAGAAGACCAAACCAGTGCGGATGTCCCCGTTGCTATATTCGGATATCATGGATTTATACAGTGCGGTGGATGTTTTGTTAGTATATATACGATCAGTTTCATGTGTGTCTTCACACAAAGTATAGTGGTTAGTGCACGGGGAAGCGGAAACCGTAGCACTGTTGGGATGACAATCACGACATAGGATCGAGGAAAAAAATGTTTGTGATGATGTATCCATCGGCGATAGAACATGGGGTTCTCTAAACATGTCACAATGATTTGATAGAAAGCTTATAAATTTGCTTCAATATTAGGTTGATGGTTCATACTATTTTTTTTATTGACAAGGCAGTGGGCGTTGCTGTTAATATATTTTAGAACCGATACGTGTACACATATTCAGCGACATTATACATAAGATCTTCCGAAGACATTCATGGCTTTTCGACATCGGGATTGTTGATGTTCACATGACCAAGAGTGTATATATGCTGTCCTCGAATAATTATATATTTTCAAATTATTTCCAGACCACTGCCAGTTCACTGCATAGGCCCCTTGGGAAAATCACCTGATATACCAATAGTATACATTTGTACATCTGACATTACTTTCCAGGGTCCTGTGCTTCACTGCAGTATAGTAGTTAGCTTTCTGTTGATGTACGTGTGCCACACAAAGAAACAACGTGTTGAGAAAAAGTGTGCCCTTGATATGGGCATTACAATTATTAAAGGTGGTCTATCTCTTTGTAAACATGTGTTATATAGTTACCGGGGTATAAACTATTAGAAATGAATCGAAGACCCCTGTCCCGAAATGCGTCTATCGTTTAATATTGATTATGATTAGAATATTTTCTGGTCTAAAACATGTGGTTGTTTAGCTAACGAACATTAGTGGTTACTAATAACAGATACCAGATGAATGCCGATAAACATTAATTAGACTCATTATCGCGTATAACTATGTACTAAACAATACAAACAATCATTCTGTGACATCATACGTTCGGAGCATAGCCATGGGAACACCGCAACGACCTCTATCGCTATATGGTATCGCCAGAATGGTCTGTTATAAACATATAACAATAAACAGTCCCATTCAATCACCTCATTCTATAATAAAATATTCGAAATAAAATCAATATGAATTGATAGAGGCGTTTCGATGCGTTTCCGGACATGGGTCTTCAATTCATATTTATTATTTTATACACTCGAAACTATTTCAAAATTGTTATATGAAGAGATAATCCATCTTTAAAGTATCAAAATTGCCCAAAAACAAGATCCAGGAATACGTTTCACAGTTGACTACACTGCTATTCTACATGTAAATAAAATACAAAACCGTGACAGAATCATTTGCCAGCTGGACACCGTGTTCGGCTTACCATTTATATCATACTGTAATTGCTTGGTTAGTTTAATCAATATGTTATATTTTAATTATACAGAACATAAACTTGAATAATATAAATATGTAGACACATGTAACATTGTTATCCTCCTCCCTATGTTCCACCCTTCTGATTGGCCCATGTGCTGTCACGTGCCGGGCGACAAATCACACTGTCGCCCGCTTACCCGGGGGAGACATTGTTTTTGTCGCCCGCCTGATGTTATATTGCAAGAATATCTCCAGACACACACTGCAGTAACTCATCTACTTCGCATCACTACAACGTACTAAACAATCATAGATCTTATATACCCCACGGATTCGCAAAACACACCAGTTGTTGTGTTTGCTAATTTGCATATATTTAGTGAACACTAATATTCTTAAGTGTTAAGTTGATACTTTTATCGGACAAGCGTTATTATTTACTTTTTACATCGCCACATCTCGGTGATTCAATTTGTTCATGTCGACATTATGATGCAAGATTGAAAGAGAGGATCCCTTTAGGTTGGTTGGTTATAAATGTTCGCTGGTAGACAACGTAATGCATACGTTTGTCGCGAATGAATGGTACTGTACGCTTATCTTCCGCGATGTCTGCAAAGTGATCATAGAAGTATTTTATGTGAGGATCGCCATGAGCACTGACACATATGAATGTACATTAATGAAATTGACAACTTCCCAATAGCTTTCGGGGAAGACTGTTAGGAAATGAACATCGCGAGTAAATTGCGCGCACAAGACGACATTGAATATGCCTTGCAGAAGACGAGAACATACCTATATGGCTTAATGGTTTACATTGCATGGACCGATATTGACCACCAAAATGATCGTAAATAAACGCGGATTATCAAACGCTTAAAAGCTTGACTATCGTTTATGGAACAGAAATCCTATGGGACGATAAGTAGTTACTGAAAATATACATAATCGGGAAAGAAAGCACTCATGACTCAGTGCAACATCGTGCGTGTGGATGGCAAGGATATTTTCTGTGGTATAATCGGATAACAAAACAGTTGTTGCCCTTCTTCTCGGGAGACATTGAGATTTGTCACCCGCTCGAGAACGGAATGTCTCCCTCGGAGCTTCGCTCCTCGGGAGACATTCCGTTCTCGAGCGGGTGACAAATCTCAATGTCTCCCTCGACAACGGGCGACAACTGTATAATGTTCACAATATATATATATACGGATCGGGTAACACTTCATTTAACTGCATGTCTGCATTAGCATATTCTATCTGAACATTATTTTAACTCATGGTGAGTTAACTCATTGTTTATTAAGACACAATGATATATCGCAATTTGATATAACTATATACATATATGACCTGTATATATTCAACATCCAAGCATATATACGAATGGGCGGAGTCACTGACTCAGTATGAGTCTTCTTTGATTCAATATGCGTGAACAAGTTGTCATTTCTTATTATATATATAGGTATTTTAAACGACAATTAAACATAAGGGCTTTGGGTCGTTTTGTTATCACATCGATTGGTAAGCTATTTCCAGATATGTCCTATTCAGACCAATATTATCGATTGGAATTGAGAAACACACACAAACTTAGGAAGAAGGAACTTGCAATTCGCACAACTAAAAAATATGAGGTTTCGCGTATTGACAAACCCAACAGGGCGTTATAATAAAACAAACTTTATATTCAAATTCCACCAATATACCTATATATATATATATGTGCTTAACTGCTAATTGTATAACTAATGGTCTTTTCTCGACAATGAAAACATATATATATATAATTGGAGACAAATAACGATTTCTGTTTTCTTTTATTAATCATCACTTTACCCATCAATGACATGTGCGCATAGGTAACTAGACAATTTTTTCAACTGTATTAGTTATGATTCAGTTGAAGATCAGTCATTTTTTCTTTACTTGCGAGCTATTCACTCTTCAGATAATCGCTGTAGCAAATAATTTAACAGGCCTAGGGAGGTCAAACATCACTGTCGAAAAGCTTCTTGTTGGTGACATCTCGATAAATGACAACTTAAATGGTTATTCTATTTTGTTCAAATATATACAAAGATTCAACCAATCGCTTTGGCCACAGGGACCAGGTCACTGTATTATTGACGATCTCAAAGTAACAGAAATGACAGCAGATAGGTCCTCCCAAGCACACAGTGATGGACCCAATATAACATTCAATATATTTTACAATAATAACACATGACCCCGTATACTACTTTCTGTGAATTATGCATTACATTTATATATTCGTAAATTGGTGTAAATATTATGTTCTTTAATGATATTGTCGGGGGTGAGGCCAAGACAAGTTTTGTAACTTGTGCCTAAATCTCATGCAATTAATTGGATGCAAAAAACATCATAGCTAACTCCACATGACCTCATATAGCATAAATGCATTATGAAAGCTTATTGCTAATGACCGGACTTTGTAGCATTTCCAGATGTTATCTACCATGAAAAGAGCGATTGTGTGAAAAAAGAATACACCATTCATATATAACTATTGGTACACATGGGGCACGAGTTCACTTGTTTTAAATGTTTTAAATCGGAGATTTGTTTCTGTGATCATCGAAAGGACAATGGATTACCTGTAGTCCCTGTATAAATGTCCTAAATCCACGTGTTTCGATGGCTGCGAACACTACCTCGGCTCCGTTGATGCACGCGCGTTAATCCCACGTGCATATTTACCGCGCGCGACAGCCGCACATCCAAATAAAGATGATCCCCAACTCTGCAGAGTATGCAACTCTAACTTGAAACATTCGGGGTAATTGGGTGCTATTATTGTCCAATAATCCCACAAATTCACAAAGAAAATACACCTGTACGTTTAAAAAAATCCCGCCACGTGTAGCGCTGTCTTCACCCACGTATATACCTGGTATCAACCCCGGAAGGTATCACCATGCAAGGGTGTGACTAATTAGTGCCAGGGCTAAGCCCGGACAAGCCCGGACACGCCCGGGCTTCCGGGCAGCCCAATGGGCCCGCGGAAAGTGTAATGTGATGGCTTATGGTAGTAGGATACAAAATAAGCATAAGATTATTAAAATTGACTTGCTGTGTCATCCACCGGCGGGGTTATTAACCCTTTAAATGCCGAAATTGACGAGTCCAGGCACACAGGGACCAGATCAGATTATATATTGATGGATAATGGTAGCGAGGCACTCACTAAAGGTATACTTTGAAGATTGACTCGCCATCTCGTTCACGACCGGCTCCATTAACCCCTTAAATGACGATATGCACCAGAAGAACATAGGAGACCCCGGGCAGCCCCATGGGCCCATGTACAACATAATATGATGCCTTATGGTAGTGGGATACATACTAAGTATAGGTTGCGAACGTTTATTTGCTGTGTCATCCACCGCCGATTTGATTAACCCTTTAAATTCCGATATTGGTTAAATAGTGGAATAGATTAGTAACAAAATTGTTCACTTTATGACTAAAGTATGAAATTTTGCACATATGTACATATTCACATACTAATTGATATTAGGTATGGAACCACGCTGAGATTTCACTTTAACCCATCTTTTAAGGGATTTCCCGAATTTAAAGAGCGTTTCATAATTATATAATTTACTAAATGTCGCAATTACTCTTCACATGGAATATGCAATTAAAAATTAGGCATATAGAGTAAGAATGACTCTGCGAGATATATTTATACATTTTAGGCCAAAATTGGAAACACCCACGTCCAAGTGGAAAATTTGACATTTTTTTCAGATGTTTGGAGCTGGTTGCGAATTGGACTTTATTTTGTGATGTTCATGTTAACTGATCATTGTAGCAATGAAATATGTCATTCATGGGGTTCCATTCCCTTGAAATCCTTAAAAAATCTAATTTTACAGAATTCAGTATACAATTTCACCAAAAATCATAAATTTTATCCTAGTCACATTTCAACAAGAAATGAGAAGAACTGCACAAAGCAAGTGATGCATACCATTAATTGTGACAATATTAACAAAATGGAATCAAATTTTCACTTCGGCTAAAAATGGCTGTCAAGATGGCGCCAAAATATTGAAAATGGTAAATATGGTCCCAGTGTGCCATACAATCGCTTGTAAAAACTTGTGGTTGATGTATAAAATTGGATATTATGTCGTAAATGCATTGAATTCTAACATGATGCATCTTTGTTAAGTGTTACGATTACATTACCAAAATATTGGAATTTTCTCAGGCTTGGACTATTTGGAACTATCTTTGGTATTTATTGATTTAATCCGTCTTAAATGCATGACATTGAGGCGTTTTTAGAAAAACATACTCAAGATGGCTTGCAAAATGTCCACAAAATTTTATAGAAAAGTTGATATTTTTACATATATCCCGAACATTATTCTCTACCTTTCTGTAAGGGTAGCAAATTGTGATTCACTTTGTTATTAAACATGCTAATTAATCAACTGGCAACAAAATATTCCATTCTCGTTGTCCCTTTACCTCATGGGGCATGACAATTCATTTTAAATGATGCAGAATGTAATTTTGCCGAAAACTTCTTATGGGATTCTGACCATGTTTTTGAACGGAAATGAGCAGAACTCTGTAAATTAACTGAGAGGGGCATAATTATATCCCTACTCTGGTCCAATAACAGTCACATGTAACCATTATATGAAAGTGGGTGCAAGACCAGGTAACAGCAGGCCTTTTAGAATGTCAAACAAGGAGATTAGTGAAAAGCTGCTTAATAACATCAAATTATGGGTATTGGCATCAAGGTTGATTGACTAATGTCACGAATGCCATTTCCTCCATTGCAAGTATGTCAACAAACATTAAACCGAGCCTAACTATGCTCATTAAAATCAGCGTCATGACTCGGAACTCGGCTTCAACCTTCATGATTTGTGGCATTCAGGTCTTTGATAATTCAACTGGTATGCAGTTGAGGCAAGAAGTATTCAAAAGTACCCCACTGACGTTCTATCAAATATGGCGAAATTTATTAGCTAGATCGCCAATAGCCTAATTCATTAATAACACTTATTGGATATATTTGTGTGTGCTCTACTATATGTATAACACCCCATTACTATGGGTATAACATCTTTCTGCTAGAGATCAAAACACTTTCCACTATAGGTATACATGTATAAATTCCGACGCATTTCCCAATGGAAAGTGATCTACCTACATTATAGTTTGGAATAATACGATACGAAAAAATAATTCCATGCTCTCCTGATCCACATCGTCATTTAAGGGGTTAATGAACCCGACCGTGAACGAGATGGCGAGTGAGTATTCGCAGCTACGGTTCGTTTAGCCAATATCGACATTAAAGGGTTAATAAAACCGGTGATGGGTTGCACGACAAGCCTATGCATTCTATACTACCACACTGAATCATGTTATAATGTCTACGGGTCCATGCCCCCCCCGCCATTGCCCGAAATATATCGCGATCTTCTAACCTATACCACCATTTAAGGGGTTAATGAACCCGCCCATGGACGAGTTGGCGATTCAATCTTCACCGTTTAAATTTTAAAAAGTGCATCACTACCGCTAGTCATCAACATAGAGTGTGATCTGCTCTCTGAATCCGCCCAGGATCTCACCGAGTCCCGGGTTCTTTTAGTGGAGTAGATTAAGTTCAGTTTCCAAGGCAATTGTTCAAATTGTGAATAAAGCATGAAAGTTTGCCTATATGTACACATTCACTAACTTATTGATATTAGATATGGAGCCTCTCTGAAATTTTACTTTAATTTTCCGAATTTAAACAGCGTTTCGTGATTATATAATTGATTAAATGTCGCAATTAATCTTACCATGAAAATTGCGATTTAAAATTAGACAGATACATTAAGTATGACTCTGCTAGATATAATGCCACATGTTTATGGCAAAATTGGAACTCCCCGTCCAAGATGGCCGTCAAAATGGCAGCTGGAAGAGGACAATTTGGCGTTTTTTCACCAATATCTTCTAGATCAGTTTAAGCTGTAAAATTATGTAACTGGTTCGGAAATATTTAGTATTTTTCATGTTAACTGATTAATGAAGCAATGAAATATGCCATTCGTGGGATCCCAGTCCATTCCGATCGCTCAATAATTCGATTTTTATAGAATTTGGTATGAAATTTCACCAATAATCACCATAGTCATATTTTAAGAAGAAATGGACAGAGCTGTGCACAGTAAGTGACACATACCATTGATTATGAATATTTCAACTCAATGGAACAAAAATTGTCACATGTTATTGGGCCAGAATAGGCATATAATTATACCCCTCTCAGTTTATTTTCAGATTTCTGCTCATTTCCGTTCAAAACATGGCCAGAATTCGATAAGAAGTTTTCAGCTAAATTACATTTTGCATCATTTAAAATGGAATTGCCATGCCCCATGAGGTACAGGGACAACCAGAATAGAACAGTTAGTTGTCAGTTGATTGAGTAGCATGTTTAATAGCCAAGCGAATCACAATCTGCTACCTTTGCAGAAGACCTGAGAAATAATGAATATATGTGAAAATATCAACTTTTCTATCAAATTTTGTGGACATTTTGCAAGCCATCTTGAGTATTTTTTTTCTAAAAACACCTCAATGTGATGCATCTAAGAAACATTAAATCAATAAATACCAAAGATAGTTCCAAATAGTCCAAGCCTGATAAGTTAGAATTTTTAGAGAAAATTCCAATATTTTGGTAATGTAATCGTAACACTTAACAAAGATGCATCATAACTGTTAGTGTTCAATGTACTTACGACATAATATCCAATTGTATACATCAACAACAACGTTTTTTACAAGCGATTGTATGGCACACTGGGACCATATTTACCATTTTCCATATTTTGGGCGCCATTTTGGGCGCCATTTTTAGCCAAAGTGAAAATTTTGATTCCATTGGGTTAATATTGTCACAAGTAATGGTATGCATCACTTACATTGTGCAGTTCTGCTCATTTCTTGTTGAAATGTAACTAGGATACAATTTATGATTTTTTGTGAAATTTTATACTGAATTCTGTAAAAATCGATTTTTAAGGATTTCAAGAGGATGGAACCCCATGAATGACATATTTCATTGCTATAATGATCAGTTAACATGAATATCACAAAATAGAGTCAAGTTCCCAAGCAGTTCCAAAAAGCTGAAACTGATATAGAATATATTAGTGAAAAAATGTCAAATTTTCCACTTACGGCTGCCATTTTGAGGGCCACCATGGACGGGGGGTTTCCAATTTTGGCCTAAAATGTATCAATATATCTCGCAGTGTCATACTTACTCTATATGCCTAATTTTTAATTGTATATTCCATGGGAAGAGTAATTGCGACATTTAGTTATTTAGTTAATTATGAAACGCTCTTTAAATTCGGGAAATCCCTTAAAAGATGGGTTAAAGTGAAAGTTCAGCGTGGTTCCATACCTAATATCAATTAGTATGTGAATATGTACATATGTGCAAAATTTCATACTTTAGTCATAAAGTGAACAATTTTGTTACTAATCTATTCCACTATTTAGTCAATATCGGAATTTAAAATGTTAATTAAACCGGCGGTGGATGACACACCAAATAAACGTTCGCAACCTATACTTAGTATGTATCCCACTACCATATGGCATCATATTATGTTGTCTGTGGGCACATGGGGCTGCCCGGGGTCTCCTGTGTTCTTCTGGTGCATATCGTCAATGAAGCCGGTCGTGAACGAGATGGCGAGTCAATCTTCACAGTATACCTTTAAGTAAGTGCCTCACTGCCATTAGTCATCAATATATAATCTGATCGGGTCCCTGTGTGCCCGGACTCTCCCGGGTTCTTTTAGTAAATATCGGCATTTAATGGGTTAATAAATCCGCCGGTGGATGACACAGCAAGTCAATTTTCATAATATATGCTTATTTTGTAGCCATCACATAACACGGTCCGTGGGCCAATGGGGCTGCCCGGGCACACCCGGGCTTGCCCGTGCGTGTCCGGGCTTGCCCGGGCACTAATTAGTCACACCGCCATGGAAGACCGGATTGAATGGGAAATAAATGTTCACGTATATAATGTGCGAATATGTGTTTCTCTTTGTAAAACGGATAACGAATAAAATATTTGTACGTCCATACGAAGTAGTAATATTTACAGTATGTTCTCCCAGATCAAACCATTTACCATTTATTTTAGAGAATTATTTCAATAATGGTTTTGCTTTTGCTCTAAAATTTTCGAGAAAAACTATTCACTACAGTATAACCCGATAATTTGTTGGTATACAAAGAGGATCTCCAACGAGTTATATTGAGATATAAGATTTTATGAAATGAGTTTGACGAGTCGTCAATCAAACTTATCGAAGGAGTTCCATAAAATATTATATCCAAACATAACGAGTTGAATATCTTGTATATTCAATGAAAAAACTACAGCGATACGACATTTTAGCAAATCAAAATCCTGAAAAGAAGCTGCAAAATGCATACATTTACAGCGTTGGCTGAGACGCTTTATAACCGTCTACGTCAGTATTGCACGCTCTTGGGGCTGGCGACGGAAAATGTAGTCCACATATTGGTCTCTTTGTTTGTGTCTATTTTCGTTAGTGCAACGAAGTTGGAAAAGCATTTAACATTTTGAACAAAACAAACAATTTTCATTGTCTGGTGTTGGTGTCAAGTGCGGATTTTCGAAATAGTATTAATCCACCTGAATCAACGTAAAGACGCGCGGTATTGTTGTTGGCGCGATACCGAGTGATATTAACTATAGTGAGAGATAAGGAAGAATGTAATGGCTGTTAAAAATGATATAATTGTGGTTTCATGTGATATAGGATTATAGCTGACCAACATATCTCTTAACACTGTGGCCTAATTCCAGTTGATTGCTTCCTGCTTTAGTGGACCACACTGCATATTAGCACAGGCCCCTGGGGAAATTTACTAAAATACCAATATAGACGATACCAGTGTAAAGGTTCCAATGATAGATTTTGGCTATAACCACACCAACTATCAAAACCTACTGAATTCTAGAAATCGATAATGGCAGCCAAAATATCCTCAGATGTGTCTTATTGGCAATAAAATTCCCTTTCATTTGAACGAATCGAAGTCTAGATATCCTATCAGAATCTAGCGAAATCTACCAAATAAATCGGGTCGTCAATCTCCATGTCCGCTAAGAGGCCTTTGACCAAGTTACAAAATCAATATTTTCGAGCAATAATTTGTCGTCGCGAACGTGTACTTAAACGCCATGACATAACGTATAAATATAGAATATGTAGCTAGCGTCGTCGCTTAAACGGTATATGTCCGTGAGGGGGATTTGAGCATCTATTGGGCGAGGCTCTGTCGAGTCCAATAGATGCCAAATCTCCACAGCGGACATAAACCGTTTAAGCGACGACATTAGCTACACATTTTATTTATCCATCGCACAAAACTTGCCTTTTGTGAGTTAAATCTGTTACTTTCCTCAGTTTTAGATTCGTCACTTCGATGACGCCCTTACATTTATTAGGTCAAGCAAACTAATTAGCATTCATGACGTGGAAAAACCGGAGTGCACCTTAGAGTGAAATAGTTCGTTTGTTTTTTAATAGTTATTCTAAGCTGGCCTTGTTATTATATGTTATTAATTGGTTGTTTCCATATTGGCCGAGTTATGAGGCCGAGGTTTGTCGTATTGGCCTGAGGCCGCAGGCCGAAGGCTAATACGACAGACCGAGGCCTCATAACTCGGTCAATGTGGAAACAACCAATTAATAAGTATTTTATTAATTAGCAACAATGGCAATAATTGTTTCACAGGATGAATATATTAACATAGATAATACCATTGTGTGTTTTATTATACTTCCATGTTTTACATGGAAGTATATTGTTTTTGTGATTTTTATTTTTCTCTATTATTATTCTTCTTAGCAATTTTATAATGAGCATAGCTCAGTCAATACAAGAGTTAGAAAGCTAAAACTTTGTATGTATATATATGTATACAAACTCTAGTGCTTAGGCCTATTGAGAATCATGTCCTCACTTGATTTGCAGAGTTATATCCCTTTATGTGAACAATTGGTGTTTTCAGAACTCCGAAAATATAAGGAGTACAGCACTGAAATTTGGTCGATACATACATCTTGATATCCACTGAATCATGAGCACATCAAAAACTTTGTCCGTCTTTCCTCTCCAGAGTTATCTCCCATATATATGTCAACCTCGAAATGTTCTGATCGCCTGTTTTCACATAGCAAGAAAGATAGCTGGATTTAGTTTCTATGGTAGTGCTGGCCGTTGTCAATATACTTCACAAAAATAATTTGGACAGGGTCGGACTTACATTTTTTGGTTAGGGTGGGGGCGAAATTTTCGCAATTTTATTTTTACGATGATTTCAACCATTTTTACTACCATGTATCTTTAGGACGTACTAATGATCCTCCTGAAAGAATTTTGTAAATCGGTTGAGAAATGTCCAAGTTACAGACCATCGAATATTATATAATGTGGCTAATGAAGGAGCATGGGAGAGGGTGATACCATAACGGGGAGGCGACGAGACCATGCCGGGTGGTGATACCATGTCGGGGTGGTGAGACCAGGCCGAGGGTGGTGAGACCAGGCTGACCGGTGGCGGATGTAAACGTCAGATTTAGCAAAAAAAAAAACAAACAAACAAACAAACAACAAGTCCAGCGGAATAATATTTTTATTGCGTGCTCCAGATGGGAAGAGTGATTCGGACCGGAATATACCATTTATCAGTTTTTTGTCCCAACCGTTACCGATATACAGCATGGACAAGAAAATGACATATTTTTGGCGCCAATTCCAATGGGCTAATTGATGAGCAAGGTTAATGCAGGAGCGGGTATACTGGTATCTCACAGGTAGGCCCCCGAAGTTTGATAGCTCTACTATAACAGAAACATGCCCAACAGCGAGCGAGGTTCGGTGGGTTCAGACTTTTTGCAAATTCCAACAAAAATCAAAGGGGGGAAATTGTCTAAAAAATGAATCATCGAGCTAAATTTTTCTGAGTAGTGCATATGATAGATAGTATCCAAGCGCAACTTATTGATGTCTGCTTAATTGGCGCTACGGTCGAAGGTTTACTCGTAGCGAGGCTTTATAATGTAAATAAGTTTTGTTAAGTGCTGTATCACTAACCTATTTTTCTCGCCAAATCCGACCGGGTTAATGAAGGAGCGAGCTAATGCAGGAGCAGGTACGTCGATATACTTCTGATAATATCCGAAAGTTTGACCGCTCTACTATCACAGCAACCTGACCAACGGAGAGCTCGTGTTCAGGTGAGTTCAAATTGGCAAAATCCAACAAAAACCAAAAGTTGAAAAATACTTCAAAATATCAAATACGGAGTTACAATTTTGCTGATGAGCGGGTGTGATAGGGGGTATCAAGGCCCAACTCTGGTGCAATTTCTTAAGTTTCAGAGCAAAGGGTTTACTAGTGGCGACGCGATATAGCGTAATACGCACTACATGCAGATGAACACAGCCTGCCATAGATATATGGCAAAACTCGAAATTATCCAATATTCCCGTCAAATTCAAACAGGCTAATGAAGGAGCGAGTGAAATGCGCTAGCAGGTACATCGGTATACAATAGATACATCCTGGAAGTTTGACTGTCGTTGTTTAAAAGCAATCCGTTTAACAGAGAGCTTGCATCGGTGTTGGTCGAGGCTTTCGGCAAATTCCGTGACATGTTCTAACTTTTAAAATAAATGCGCAATGAGTTAACCAGGATTAAGTGCCCGATATTTCATGCATTCACACGTTAATAGGAAAATACCACCGGATGACTGTATACACTAGGACATTTATTAATATTAATATAATGCAGGGACAGGTACGTCGGTATACTGTCAGATTGCCCGCAAATTTTGACCGCTCTGCTATAAAAGCAACCTGCACATCGGAGAGCTCGGTTAGGGATGGTTCACACGTTTTGAAAAATTCCACCAAAACTCAATGGGAGGGGGGGGTGTAACTCGAATCCAGATAATGCAAAATTGACGAGTGGATGTGATGGGTAGTATCTATGTGCAACTTTAGTGCGATTTTCTAAGTTTTTGAGCGAACGACTATAGAATGTTGCATGGCCGTAGCATTATATTAATGATATATATCTTAAGACTTTCATGGCTTACAGTGGTATGTAGTATTTCGCTTATGTAGTGTGAGAGTGTTTGTTATAAATTAGCCGCCAGGGTTGTGGCGTATTGCATAATATTAGTATCATTATAACAATCGTAACAAGAGACTAAGGGCAGTAATCGCCACGACAGTTTTAACAATTAAATCCGCATATATCATTAATAATTACCAACAGGTCGAAATTCTGAACTTACAATCCATGTCTATGATCTTTTTCTCATTCATTTCTTTTAATTATTTAATATATAATTTCCATATAATATAAAGATTGTGTTCATTAAAAATTAAATATTCCATGGAAGTATAAAATTTCTGGCATTTCAGAAATTTAAATCCTAGTTAAATTAAAAATTATTCCAGCAATTTTTATTCTTGTGAACTTAGTGAAGAACTTGCAGCGATTTCACAGTACTGTCAGTTTCCACTGGGATTGCTATTGATACGCATACATGTAGTTCATCCACGTACATGTATATTTACTCCCAAAAACTGTGACTGTCCGTAATCACCCGAAATCAACTGCAGTCTATCTTCCATCGACCCAATATTATTTGCCGATCGAGCTAATTACGTATGACGTAATTTATGTTACCTTGACGTATTGGCCGCGTTTTCTACTTATTGGCCGACTTTTTGTTACTTATTGGCCGCGTTTTCTACTTATTGGCCGACTTTTTGTTACTTATGACGCGGGCAGCGTTCTACTTATTGCGGCCGATAACCTCTAGCTAATTAATAAAATGGTTTATAGATGTTTTAGAGCGAAAATACATATCCGTTTACGAATTTTGTATCAATTGCGGTGAATTATGGAAGATAAAAACGTCCCAAAATCACAATGACGTCATTTAGGTCGGTTGACGTCCCTAGTTACCTGCGCAATTTGCTTATGCAATTACGTCATGAAAGTAGTACTAACCTAATAAAGCTACGTTGACCTAATAAAGCTACATTGACCTAATAAACGTAACGTTTATTAGGCAGGCTTTATGTAGGCAATTGAGGTAGTGAGCGGTGGATAAATGCTCATATATGTTCCGCTAGTCATTCCGAAGCCATCCATATAGCTTTTTAATTTCATCCGATGCGTTTGTGCCCAATTTGTTCAACTTTATTCATCAAACGAATTCCAGACTAGACATGTATATGTGACCTATAGCAAATTTTGACCGGCTTGCTGATTGGTTGACAATAATCGAGAGTAAAGTTCACAAATGATGGCTTGAGAAAATCAATATGCATAGATATCTGATAGAGTATTGAGGAAACATGTACACTTGAATTATTAATTTTCTCTAAACCAAGAAGTTTATCCGATTTTAAAACAGAAGTGAACTTGAAAGTATCGTTAATTAATCAGAGGGTGGGGGGTCGGAAAAAAATTTCAGGCACGTATGGCATTTTTTCCCTTTCGATCATTTTTTGTACCCACCCACCCCCACCGCCAATTTTTTTTTCCGTTTTCGGCAGTTTTTTCCGACCATTTTTTGACACCCCCCCCCTTTTAACACTAAAACAGAGATTTGCGGGGGGAAATTCACTGTAAACAGCTGTATATGAATTTCTGCTCGAAAATATTGATTTTATAACTAGGTCAAAGGCCTCTTAGCGGACATGGAGATTGACGACCCGATTTATTCGATAGATTTCGCTAGATTCTGATAGGATATCTCGACTTCGATTCGTTCAATTTCGCCGAGTTATATGTCAAATGAAAGGGAATTTTATTACCAAAAAAGAAAAAACCTGAGAATATTTTGGCTGCAGTTATCGATTTCTAGAATTTAGTAGTGTTTTGACAGTGGTTTTAGCCAAAATCGATCATTGGAACAGTTACACTGGTATAGTCTATATTGCTTATTTAATAATTTCCCCAGGGGCCTGTGCATATTAGTAATCGAAGTGAAAAATTAAACGGCTGAACTTATATAAATATAGGCCTGTATCGAGTAAAGCGTTTATATACTAATACCACCCAATGCTCGTGTGATGGACCTCAATTAATATCACAAAACACACCAGAATTGATGGATACGTAGCCATCTACAAGTTGACAACTTCTTTTCTATTTTCGAGAGAACATGCACATGCTGTCTTTTCCAGTTACCTTGAACATTTGAAATGGTATTTCTCAGTATAGCATTATGTTTGATCACCAGTCCAGTTAAAAGACCTACGATAATCTGCAAGATTAACGCCTTTGCTACTTCAATTATAATTGATTTCTAAATTCTACAGTGTATGGGCATTCGCCGCAACCAACGACTAGTTGTGCCGCACGACACAAAACATTACTGTGATCAGTGACCTATTATTTATTTCCAAGGTGTTGCATGCTTCTTTATCTTGTAGACAGGTTGTCTTTTTCCAGATTTCAAACTATCATTATTGCCTTAAAATCTCTATACACAGAATGTTTTCGACTGTCTGCTGAATATTTATATTCAAGCACGCACCGCACCCGGATACAGTACCGATATCGATTGTATTCCCGCTATAGTTGCCAGACTTGTGGTCGTCACAAATAGTATATAGAGACTAGACCCGCAACTGTCAAATCACCAAATTCGCTACATTTAATAATTTGATTACGAAATAATTATTGTTCTAATGTCTGTTCTTCATTTTAAGGAAGATTCCAGAGTGAAATGACTTATATTTACAGGTAATGCATATCTCATGATATCTGCTAAGTGAAAGGAATAGTTGCCACACTGCGTGAATGTATTGGCACCCACGTTTTCTGGCACTCCATAAGGAGAATTTCCAAGATATAGCTGTCTACAATGATTCTAAAAACGCATTCGAATTAACCGTGAACTGACAATCGGGATCAGGATATTTGTGGGTTATGAATCTCGCTCTCAAGTTTTCCCGTAGTCATGGATCCAAACCCGCGAGCACGATCTCAGCTATATGGTGCAAGGTCCTGGATCAGTTCACGGTGTTCAAATCATCAAGAACTTATTGTCGGCGAATCAATGCGCAAAATTGGTCGCTTCGGAAATTGTGCGTTTCATCATAGAAGTACAGTAATGCCCTAAGTAATCGATTCTTAACCACAGCATAATTATGGGTAACTTTTCAGGATTTTGTCGGAAATATGGCTTGTTGTCATTCAGCGGAAAGCTCTCAGTGAGAGCTTTCCTATGAATGGCAATAAGCCATATTTCCGACTAAATCCTGAAAAGTGACCCATAATTCTACTGTGGTTAAGGGCTCGATTACTTAGGGAATTACTGTAAATAATAAAAGTACATTTTAATAAAAGATTTTCGATTCAAAGTTGATATATTATGTAAGTCCTGAGTGAATGAACAATGTTATCAACGTCTCTCATTGTTTATGCGACTTTCATGTCTGTTTATTTGCGCACAATCAATGTCTCTTGTTGAATAGACTGGTTCCTGGTCCAAAACTGCAAACAATCTGAAAACGTAGTAACCTGACCCCTCCAACATTAGTGATCGGCCGTTCGCGAACATTCAGGAATAACGTGGCTTAGAATACACCTTCGATGTTTATATCGGGTGAAGATCGCATCTCGATAGTCCAACGTTCGCATACAACATTGGCTGTGGACACACGTACCACAGTAGCGATGGCATAGTAGGTGTGACAATTTATTATGGTGGAGTTTGGTGACAATTGGTCCGTCATAATTCTGTGCCATAGCTATCCATGTCGCCCGCTGATTTACCGCTGATTTTCCGCACAATGAGTCGACTGGACCAATTAACCATTGCTTTTCGCAAAGGTTGATCTCTACTCATTAAGTTTTGCTAAATTGTATTCACGACGATCGCCACGGTCAAACACAATTCTGGACGATCTATCGTGCAATTATATATATCGTCGTGAATACAATTTAGCAAAACTTAATGAGTAGAGATCAACCTTTGCGAAAAGCAATGGTTAATTGGTCCAGTCGACTCATTGTGCGGAAAATCAGCGGGCGACATGGATAGCTATGGCACACAATTATGACGGACCAATTGTCACCAAACTCCACCATAATAAAGTGTCACACCTACTATGCCATCGCTACTTTGGTACGTGTGTCCCAGGCCATTATTACATGTACGCTTTAGAACACGAAAGGGGAATACATATGAACATCACGGAGGTACACGTATAGATTCCAAACCCTTTTGTTCGAATCAAAATATGATTGTGTCTATAAAAAAAGGAGACATAATTGGGTGCAAACAATAATTTATTGGGGAATATTTATACGAGATAATAAATTAATAAATGCATAACCTATCACAGTCATCTGAAATTCATTCACACATCATTCGACCAGAACAGCATCCAATGAGCGACAGAGGGACGGACATCAGATGCACATCGCTAGCCAAAAGGATAACAAAGCAAACACATCATAAAATACGTGGCGACGCAGTGCATTCATACACAGATCGTCCGCTTTTTGGATTATTCTGCAATAATTTATTGACCGTGTCCTAAACTTGAGTAACATTTGACTCGTACATCAGAATTGCATTCATTTGACAGGTCCATCAACTTGAAACACATGGGCACGTTATATGTGTGGTATTGTGTCCGTTGAACAGAGCGATCGAGCTCAAACTGAAGGAATATGTACTAAATAAATGCTGGTCACAATTGTTCACCATCTAGATATATATATTGAAGGACAGGTTCAACAATTACAGAATGATTATGTATGAGAAATGAGCGTTATTGTCAATATTGTATTCAATTTCAGCTTGGATGATAACTATTTTTGGATCAGAATGCAGATTCACAAGAGAATACAAGTGAATATATTTTATGGCGTCACCACTTTGACGGAATGCCTGTTCCTTGTTGTGTTGCAGTACTTGTTGGGACGGAAGAAGGAAATTACACATCACAGACGATTCACACTGCTGGCCTATTATGGGAATTAAGATCAATTATCTGTGGACATCTTTCTTGAACCTGTGCCGGATGACGAGAACTGAAACGGAAAAAAAGTTACGTTGAACGAGATAGTTTATTATATGGTCAATGGAACTACATGTGGTACATGCAAGTAATTGCGGACTGAAACTTCAGTTTGACTTGATACTCACATGAGACACGCTAAAGATATATAGTATTTATGCCAATGTCGTATTTTCATTCTAGAATATTTGTTAATATTAGTTATCATTTTCCTGATTGGACAGAAAGACCACAAACAGTTTATAGCCTTATTTCGTTTCCGCTTCCAATCGAATCAACATCTCTAAAACCTCTGACAAGATTCAGCAGCAATTATTCGTCAATCGCTCATAAAAAATAGTGTCCACATAAAATATACGGAGACAATGATTCACCACCGTTCTCCCACTAGCGTAATGTGTTGCTATGCGAGATACCACACAATAAAAATAAAGTCAGGTCGACTTTGCAACTTCTGTACCATGTCAGCATTGTGTTGACTGGACGCTGGCTCTATAACGCTCTGCAGCGTGAAGCGACGTAGCCTAACCATTGTGTATTTAATGTTTGTCACAAAAGCGATCGTCGCCAATATAACTGATACTGATATTTGTATTGTTTTCTATTGCTGTGAAACAAAACTATGAAAGTCACAATAAAAGATGACACTTTTTTTTGTATGTGTCACATCAAGCTCCACACAGAGTTCAGTCACTTGCTACGCAGGACTTACAGCTGCCAGCATCTATACGCAAAACGAATAGAAATAACTCATTGTTTTATTTGAGACTTTTACGGTTACAATTCATTCTGCATTATTCTGAGAAACTGAACTGTCCATATTCATTTGAAAATTGTCTAGATCAAGCCAGACTGAATTGTAACTGACAAAGCACTTCAATAAAAAATGTTAGATTTAATTAAGAAAATACACATGCTGTCAGCGGCCAGACAAAGCGTAGCGAGGGGACTGAACTCTGTTTTGCAGCTTGGTGTCATTTGGATCAGTTTGATACATGTAGGAAGTGACGTCATATTTCTACTGATACTCACCGATCTGGAGAATGTATGTGATGAACCGGTGCTGATAGTTCGCTGCTCGGAGACAGCTCGGCGCTGACGATTGCGGAGCCTGTCGAGACTGCACTCAGCGTTAACTGCTCTCTCTTCGGCGTCAACCATTTCTGATTGCATGCTCTTGATTCGGGCGAGATTAGCATTAACTTCCTCTTCCTGTTAAAATAAGAATTACGATCAGTTTACGCCCTGTCACTAAATCGCGGCCATATTGGATCCTCCAGGTCCGGTTCCGTGGTTTTAGTGTTACAGGTCAAAGTTTTGAAGTAGCAATTCAAATGCTCCATATATGGAAATGCTACTCCAAAACTTTGACCAGTAGCACTAAAACTACGGAACCGGGACGGGAAGAATCTCTGAAACCCAAGAACGGAGCTGGACGAATCCTATACGGCCGCGACCCAATGATCTTTAATATATCAAACTTACAAACATGTGGGGACGGGTACTATATATGCACGGGACAGTGAAGTGATTTTCTGATAAATTTTAAAGAAACATTATTCAAATTTATTTAATGCAAAGATAGTGCCAAAAGCGCGTGATATATATAGCACTTGTTAACCAACATGGAACAATACAAAGACGATTATCTAAGGTATGAACATATAAATTTGTCTTCGTCACATGCCGATTCAATTCATTAACGCAATATTTTCGAGCTACAAACGAACACTGAAGTCTGTTGGTGCACATAACATATCTCATCTATGGTATTTTAATCACGGATAGTGCGTTTACTACTCACCGATTCCTCCGTCTGTCGCTTGTATAGCCTGACTTTGGTGTTGAGTCGTTCCACCATATCCTTGTGCCTGTCCAAGTTTTTACGATCTTCATCTGCTTTGAAAGTTACATCCTTGAGGCGTCTCTCCAATTTTTTGCTATTACCCATGGTTGCCTGATGCAGCTGGCGCTCATTTTCCAGATCAACCTCGAGCTCTTTCATCTGCAATGGGACAAAGAATCTTAACATTTGTAAATGTATGTTAGGCCATGGTTAATTAATTTTATGTTTAGCGTCAATCGCCGCATTTCCGAAGAAAATAATAATTAATTTGATTACTTATTGGCACAATTATATTGGTTATCCCTTGTGTGCATTCAGATAGGAATATTTACGCTTTGTCCCTAGTTAGAATGATGCTTCATTGACATAAAATTAATGTAAACAATATTTGAGTTAAAGGGGTACTGTACACAGAGATAGGCGATTTTTTTTTATTTACTCCCATTGAATTAACTTTCAAGTTAGATTTTGTTCGTGTTATATACGTTTCCTATAAACCTAATTTAGAGAAGAAAATATTGATCTTGGAAACAAAAATATTACGATTTCAAACTACGCGCCATGTTTTTGACCTTCACCGGACAAGACGTAGGTCGCAGGAAGAACCGGAAGTTCAAAGTTCAATCTCTTCGATCGAACAATCTCACTCCCTATAAAAATACTTGACCCTTTATGACGTGTTTCTTTCTCCTTTTTGCCGAATCGGTTATAATAGGCCTTCCTTTTGCAGGTATTAACATGTATTGTTTGCAACTCAATAATGTTCGCGAACGGCCGTCGATAAAAAAAAACACGCAACAGATGCGATTTCAAGAACCGTAACTCTTAATGGCATAATTCTCCATTTTATGACTCCAGCCATAAATTAATTTATATTAAATAATTCAATTTTACGTTTATGATAGCCTGTTAACCGGAACGTTTGCAGTATACATCGTCGACTCATATTAGTTATTTTATAATATAATATTGATATTAGATCGCTATTGTCACCGGGAATTTATTGAAATTGAGGTACAGTACCCCTTTAATATGCATGTTATATTATAATTACATTGTACTGTATGGCTAACAGTCGCACCAATCTAGCCTATACACAAATTAATATTGTACTTCCGCATTTTCATAATTGTAACCCGATGATACTAGAAGTATGTCAGTGTCGAAATATAAGCATGGTCTATCGGAACGCCAATATCATGGGATTGAAAAGTATGTGTGTAATTCTCCTAGTTGGGTGTGGACGAGGTTCAAGTGTGTGTTAAATGTCTGAACTATCGGTAGGGAAATTCATGTGTGTGACACAAACAACAATTCATACATGAATAAATGTGAAAACTAAATTAAAGGTTCTCAATCCGGTTCTATTGACCCGATATCATCAGATTCCAACACCAATAACAACAACATTTTTCGAAATGCAGCTTCAGTTATCAGATTCGATTAATTGCCCAAAAATAATGCTAACCACATTCACTTATAGTATAAAATTGCCCAAAACTGTCATCTATCAAAAAAAATTGGCCGGATTGTCAAACATCTAACACATAAAGCCACTTGATTTTAGAGTTATCCATATTCACCCGCAATTTTGTCGTCCGAGACCGTCGGCTCACGAATATTTGCAAGGCCGCCAACATTTATATATCTCGGGAAATAACAAATTTCAAAAATTGACATCAGATCACTCTGTGGTTTGATGGGTGGGTTCCTTGATTCGAATCAAATACTTTTTACCCCCGAAGCCAAAGAAAAATAGTAATTTGGGAGCGTTAATTCGGTTTATGCATCTTTTAAATCCACCGAATTTCAAAGAAATGTATAGCTGTTATTTGTACACTCTATATATGCACAGACTATCTATAAAATTCACACCTTGATTTCCATCTTGTGTACAGTTTTCTTTCCTCCCTTGATGTAAGAGTTCTCGGCGTCCTCGAACTGTACCTGGAGTATTCGGTACTGAGTTTCTGACTTTCGTCGCTGCTTCTCAATCGTGAGACAAGTATCTTTCTCGCGTTTGAGTTCCTCAGATACGAGATGTGTTTCACTTGTTGATTTCTTTAAGCCGTCTTCTGCAGCCCGAACTTGGGTGTCTAACTCTTCAAGATCAGCCTGAAAAAAAATGCGTTTCTACGTGTATAATACGAATAAAGGTTCGACAATCATTCTTCCATCTTATGGCAGCTTAATGTTTCAGAAACTTTATTAACCGGATATACATTTAGTCCACGAAATATTGCACATGCATATTCATACGCTGTCATCTGTGAACTATCTTTAATTGTGTGTCAATGAATATGTCGTGCCATACATTTATGCTGACCGTGCTTGATACATCTGAAGTTATCTTATACAAACAGTAAAATATATACGATTTTATTAGAGCATGCCATGAATCTCTGCTCTGGCAACGCCCGTATATGCAGGGACGTGGCTAGAGGGTTTGGGTGATTCTACGGTAACTGAGCAATTTGAGTATCCCGGTACATCAGAAATACAAACTTCGTTCTGTGGTGTATGATAGGGCACACTATGTGTAGTTAGACATACATATTCGAGAAATGTGGTTGGTAAAAATTATTTGCTGATTATTTTCTCATTTTGTCTGTTTTAGACCGTTAGTGTAAACCAGAAACGTCATTACACTAACGCAATTTATCATCACTTCAAGCAGGCACCACATGTATAGTTACGAAGATATGGCCATTTATTATGGTTATTCGCGTTCCTTGGCAACTTCGCAATTTTCGGATTGCCGGGGAGGTTCTAGTTCTGAAAATAAAAGCTTCGTCTGAATTTTCGAGGCACACAAACATGTGTATTTTTTCGCCCATTCTTCGGAACACTTCTTGAATATTCTCGGACGTAACCACTTTCATAGGAAATAATTATTCATATTATATTAAACACCCACGAAGAATAAATCGATGGAATGGGAGATTCATTGTGTTATATATTTCGGATAACTCAGCTGATAATCCTTAGCGTTAGTGTAATGACGATTTTGTTAGTGTAATGACGCACCGTTAGTGTAATGACGTTATATCCTCCTGTTGGACAGTAGATGGCTGATGAAATGACCATGCGACACAAGTGGTGCATGTACATATTATACGATACCTATTATAACCATTTATATGTGTTTTTGGGGTAAGTGTGGACATTATGATGAACATAGAGGTATGTTGCTGTCAGATGTGTAACAAGCCCGTAGCTAATCCGATACTTCTACTGATGGTTAGTGGTCGCTATTGACCATCAGCAGAAGGCTTTGGTTTGGATTATCCCGTAGCCAGCTTTTGTGGTGGACGGTTACGAATCTGATGCCGAATGCGCGTAGTGTAGAGTAAGAGGTTGTGCGTGTGGCCCCATCCTGCGGATTGGGTCCGGTGCCCACCCCATGCAGCGCCCCTGGGGAAATATGTGTATAGTCAATGCACCGAGAGCGATTCTGGGCCTCAATTTCGAATCTCTAATTGAGAAAAACAATCAGTTTAAGGTGCCAATATAGAAGCTAAATTCCTGGGCGGCCTCCATCGGGGAACTTTGTGAAAAATCACTGCTTTGATATGATTCTAGAGCCCATCAGTGTCAATTTCGATTTTCTATAGTTCATTGAAAATGCAATCAATTAAAGATGTCAATGAAGCCAAATTGCGTCAATGCGTGGTGCGCGAAATAAGGGGCCCGGTGTGGGCCTTCCCTGGAATTTTTGTTGTAAACGTCAATGTTCTGACAGCGATTCCGGACCCCATATATGAAGCGTCAACTTCGAGTTTCTAACTTAGGAAAGATATAGAAGTTTAAAGGAGACCAGGGTTTCACGTTCTAAACTTATGAGTGTTCGCGAGAGTTACGGATTGCCTTCTCCCTTAAAGTGCTGAAAAATCCTTTGAGCTTCCACCCCTCCCCTCGCCAACAAAAATCTGGTGATGAAAGGGAACAACTGGATACATAATTGCGGAGACAACCTTCCCACCATTTATTCCCGTCCCTGCCCGTCAAACACAAGTTAATTGTTACATGTATGTATCTTCGAAGGTGGGGATAATTTTCCCGGGTATAGGTTGTCATAACATTTGCTGGCCTTCTCCACACGTAAACAGTGATGGGCGAAATCAGATACAGCTCAGGATATTTTGGTCCAAGAAACCTTATGAAGATATAATCGAACTATTATGTGTGTTATATGAAAATGACAACACTCTTTACTTTTTTCGAATGTTAAATGACAACTTGGAACTAGATATATTAGCAACTAACCCGAATTGTTTCTGACCGCAGAAGGACCATGTCGCTGTTACATGGTGTAAATACCAGGTACCCATAGTTAGGCCGTGGACTCAGCTGCCTATATGTATATCATGCACATTGTCTGTAGTATATCATGGATGTCCACATGTACTTTAGGTTATATGGACACATCGGACAGTTATGCCACGTATCCACCTACATATATAGATATTTGGCCAATGCCCTTTTAAGATCGTGGGTGGTGGTCCCTTTGAATATTCCATGCACCAATGCCACCATGCTGCAGGCTGGCCATGGACCGGGGGTCATATATGTAGGTCATGGGACACAGGTCGATAAAGGTATTATATGACATTGTACCCAAGAATGAGCAGGTGTCTATACGTATGACATTTATGGACCCAGCCCGTATACATGATATATCTACGTCATGGACAGAGAAAAGTATGTTGACGATGCCTTTGTGGAAAGAAAAATAATTGTTTTCATCGACAAAATGCTACATGGTGCAGTCTAGTTTGTTAAAATTGCCATAATAGCAGTCATATGTCATATTTTCGATTTCGGGTATGTCCCTAGCAACCGTTATCACCCTGGTAGGTAAGAAATATGGTAATTTTCCTGTCAGATCCACACTGACAACAACTATTATAATTGTTTTCATCATTAAAATGATACATGGCGTATTTTAGTTTGTTAAAACTGCCATAGTGTTAGTCATATGTGCTTTTATTCGATGTTGGGCAGTTGCCTAGCAACAGTTGCTAAGGAAGGACCTGCCGCCACTGCCTCCATATCTGAAAATGATAAGTAGTGCACGGGGAACATATATGCCAAGTTTCATGATTGTATCACATTTTGCACAATTGTTACACCATGAGCCTGGACTATAATGAAAACCTCGTTATTACACCAACGCAGCGTCATTACATTAACACAAACAACGTTAGTGTAATGACGCGTTAGTGTAATGACGATTTCGCGTTCATCATGTGATAACATTTTTGAATATCAACAACCAAACCATTCAACTAGTTTATGAACACGCTTACCTCAGACGCTTTTATCAAAACTGTTTAATGTTCAGTCAATGCATATAGTATTTTAGTGTTCCGCGTTAGTGTAATGACGGTGAATAAATATACGGTACAAAATCCGGCGATTCAAATGTTAATTTCCCTGAGAATTTTACGAATACTCAGGAAACATATTTTGTTATTGTTAACATGGAAGTTTCCATTCACGTTGCGACAGATGTGATATACAGCTGACACCAAAGGGAAACGTGGCAACCCATTTTAGGCTCGCGTTAGTGTAATGATTCTGGATCATGGGACAACGTTTTTGGGACAAATAAATAGCCTTTTGTTGGATACTTCTTTGGTATCTCTGTATAATTTTGGTGGCATTAGATTCCTTGCAAAATTCCACACCAGAAGGTGGATTTCGGTTTTGAATACACATTCACCAGTGCATAAGAAAAATCGGATAAATTGGGCGTGTCTGCTCTGGGACATGCATTTTCATGGTATCTTTCCGGTTATCGTCATGCCTAAGACCCATACCGGAGTATGGTAGTCACTTAATTTTGGTATCTAATTAATGCCTGGATTCTCAGTTTTAAAATGATGGCCATTGTACTTGCACGTGATGAGCAGTGCTTGTCTTGTGGTAAATTGTGCCCATTGGACAGTGTTTTGCTCAGTTACCGTAGAATCACCCGTTTCCGTTCGGGGGTGTCCACATTGGGAAATTCCAACTGTACCCTCCCCGTTGAATCAGAATCAGTCCGAACACAAATTTTGCATAATTCCATTTGCACCCCCTTGCACATCAGTGCTCTTACGCCTAATATCCTATATCTTCATAAACAATGGATCTATATAGTCCCAGTATGAGAAGATTAAGATATTTTAACCTGAAATACTGCATAAATCCTAACATCTAGTGGTCTAACTCCATACAAATGCACACGACACACCGGGCTGACCATGGTTGTTCGGCCCGGTGTGAGAAAATTTTAAAATTTGAACAAGAAAACCGCAAATCCTAGCATCTAGACTGGCCTCAACTGAAGCTTTCATATAGTGTTGGAAATTTCCAGCCTCATACTCCCCCCTCATATTTGAAAATTGTCCAACTGATGACCATTTCAGTCCACAAGTTTGACCAAATGTAGTAAAATATTGTTAAACTTATTAGCATTTTTGTATTGGCCACGGGGGAGAGACAATGACACACCGGGCGGACCATGGTTCGGCCTGTTGTGCGAAAATTTTGTAATCTGAACAAGAAAATCGCTAAATACTAGCATCTAGACTAGCCTCAAGCATTCCTAGAGTTGGAAATTTCAAACCTGACACCCCACTTAGGTTGGAAAATTTACAACTGATGACAATTCCAATGACAATATTGTTTTCTTAAATTAACTAGCAATTTTTGACTGGCCACGGGGGAGGGACCAGGACACAAGCTTTCCACGTGTTGGAAATTTCCAACCTGTCACCCCCCTGAGGTTGGAAAATTTCCAACTGATGACCATTTCAGTCCAAAATATTTACCAAAAATAGGAAAATATGCAAAGATTGGTCCAAAAACAATTAATTCCTCCCAAGAAATTGTTTGAAAATCAAACTACAAGAACATTTTCAACCTATTGGTGTTTTTCTCTGACTTTTGTGAGCCGATATCACAATAAACACCTAATTAAAACCCAGGATAAATTCCATATTTGTAAGCGACGCAAAGCAAAATCGATCACAAATTCACTTAAATCATGAAATTTCGAGTTGGGACCTTCGCCTACAGTGAAGTACATTATTAACAACAGATAATAACTAAGAAATTTATTCCTCATGCACGTTATTTTAATTTTTTTCTCGACTTTATAAGGTTCCCTGTCAAAACTTAAAAAAGTTCCAAGGTTTTGTACTGGCGGAATATGATCTCTACGGGCGTTAGCCAGTGTAGAGATGCATGGCCTGATCGATCTAACTGTTTAAGCAGTGTTGTGCCTATAAATATAGATTTCAGTTTGGAATACCATCAATCAACTATTTTCGTACCTGGACCCAGTCTGAGTGAACGTCGACTCAATATTTGAAATATAGAGTCTGGAGCTAATCTCGCGAAAACCATTTCCGTACAGCGAAGGGCTTCCCCAAAATGACGTCACGGCTTTTTAAAAATACATCGATGATTGACAGGTGTCCCCACCTGTTATTTGTTGTTCTTCGTGATAACAATGGCCGGCGCATCAACCCCTAGAAGGCCTGTGTCGCGACATAAAGTTGCAGAAGTTAATATTTGTCGTGTATGCGGCTATTCTTTTTCGGGAGATGAACTCGCCGCATCAACGGGAAAGCTGCACCCGAGAACAAAAAATAAGGTCGTAATCAAAAATGATTCTTTAGAACTATTTAAAAACATAAAATTAAGTGATTTCCTCGGTGTGTCAGATGACTTTTTTACGATAAATAATTTGATTTGCAAACCATGTTATAATAAAGTAAATCAAATACAAGGACATGTGTCAAAAATTGATGAACTAAAATCAATTTTAATAGCAAAATCGACATGTTCTGTGGGTGACCGATTTAAGAGACTAGCCAAGTCGCCAAGCCATAGCACCACTGGATCTGAAGCCAAAAAAGTAAAGACTGTCTGTGTTTCACTACCTCATGTCACTCCAAAAAAGCCAATAAGACCTGTTCCGAATTCACAATCGACACCTCGTCATCATTCCCACGCCTCAACTTCTACCGAAAGTCCACGATTCAAACAACTTCAACAATACTTCGAGAATTTAAACAACCCGGAACAACCAACACGGTCTAGCCACTCTACTAGTGCTAGTAGTAGTACTACTAGGAAGAAGCTGCAATTTCAAGCTCCAAAAAGAACAAACGCCACCAGTTCCAAATGTGAAGTGAGTTCTATTTATATTTATGGGAGGCCAAGTTGGTACCATATGCAGGCCTATCTACATGTATCAGGTCTAGCACATCCTTCAAATTAATCCGAATCGTACCGAATATATAATTTTGAAGTAATTAAAGGTACTCAATCTGATAAAACTCCTCTCAATTACCATTTCAATGGCTTCGGGGGTCAAAAATAACAAATTTTAAAAATCAATATCTAATAACTCTGATCTTTGTTTGGTGGGTTCCTCTACTCAAATCAAATATTTTTTACCCCCAAAGCCAAAGAAATAGTAATATATTATATAGGACCCTCTGATCGGATTGTTGTTGTTGGAATCTGATGAGATGGGGACGCTCTGATCGGATTGAGTACCTTTAAGTCAATTTGCACTCCCCCCCCCCCCCCCCCCTGATCAACTCCCCCCCCCCACCTGAATTTTTTTTTTATCTTTGAATTTATTGGCATATTATATTTCAGTATCACTATATTGCTGAGAACAACTATCATTGGTGGCAAGGAAGCATGTCTTTTCTTCGGCAGAGACATTACATGTATTGTTCAGATTTTTTTTTTATTGAAAATCACCCAGTTTATCCCCCCCCCCCCCCCCCCCGCCTGAATTAATTTGTTTACCTCAACATCTAATGGCGAGTTAGTCTCATTTTATCGTTCACTATCACTATGTGACTAATAAAACTATCATAGGTGACAAGGAAGCATGATTTTTCTGTAAAAGAGACAATAATTATAGTTCGGAGAATTTTCATTGGAATTTACCTAGTTTATCTGAAATATTAAATGAAAGCTTCATTTGGTGAACATGTATGAGGCTATTTGTTGAATGCATTTAGAAATTTAGAAGAACAGTCTCACATAAAACTGAATGGTAATTCATAGAGTGTTTCACAGTTGAAGATAAATTAGGTAAATTTCAATTATTGTCTCTTTTACAGAAAAATCATGCTTCCTTGTCACCAGTCTGAGTAAACTCATACCTAAATATTCATTACAACATTTCAAATATTGAGTCGACGTTCACCCAGACTGCCTTGTCACCTATGATAGTTTTTCTTAGTCACATAGTGATAGTGAACGATAAAATTTGTAACTAGTGTCCCTTTAATGATGGTCATTTCCATATCTTACATTTATAACCTTTAGAGGAAATTCATTTGTGTACCGGTATATTTGACTAAATACTCTTAAGTTAAAAGAGGCACTTTCCGTTCCAGTATTGATAACTTGATATGGTTAGATTTGGGTGAAATATACCGAGCTTTGGCAACATACAGTAATGCCCAAAGTAATTGACCACTTCACCACAGCAGAATTATGGGTTATTTTACAGGATTTAGTCGGAAATATGGCTTGTTACATTCATCAGAAAGCTCTAACCGAGAGCTTTCCGATGAATGGCAACAAGCCATATTTCCGACTAAATCCTGAAAAGTTACCCATAATTCTGCTGTGGTTAAGTGGCCAATTACTTTGGGCATTACTGTATGTCATTACAAAGGTTTCCCCTTACTGGTTATACTGTACCCACTTGTTGTGGGTCATAAAATACACGAAATCATCGTCGAAATGGCTCTAAATTATAGCTTCCAATTTATACAATACATTGCAAATGTATCCGTAAACGCTTTTTATAATGATGTGGCGAAACAATGCGATTGGATGGAGAACATATATTCTTAAACGCTCTTTATACGAACGTGATGCAACATTTGAAATATATATGCCCCCCCCCCCCCATTAACATTCGAGGCGATAAAATATCAATGAACAATGCTGATAATTGATGAAATATGCGCCTATATGGGTTGTTATAAATGTAGGAGGAACAAATTTAGTGGGGGTTTAAACGGAAAGTGTCACTTTAAGAAGACCGGTATACAAGTAGAATACATCCAAGCTAGAGCTTATATTTATCATGTTTTCTAGTCAGTAATGTTTCTTTACTATGTTTTATTTTTAACAAATAAACACAATTTGTTGCAATATCTTGTTAATTTGTTATATTATACCATAACAGATAGTTTGGATACATCTTGAATCAATACTATTTTAACAAGTGTTTTGATTCCATATTATGAACTCCAAGCAATTGAACCATTATCTTGTATCCTGACTGATTGGGGGGAAAGCAGTTGGAAATATTATCAAGTTCAATATTTAACGATACATACTTGTTTTTTAAATGCTTTATTCATTATAAAATAAATATAGCAAACTGGCAAGTGTCCCATGAGTGTATACTTTGTGTATACATCTTTGTTTAGTCCGACTCACTTGAACTGGTTGTTGCCGGGGAAATTTCATTATGAACATTGAACATGTTCAGACGCTTTTCCACATCTGAAATTTCACAATCTCCACATTGACACGAACGTTGACACACATCACAGCACTGATGATTGACAGTTGATTTAAAGTCAGTCACGAATTGCTTAAGCAGCATCTGTCGGCGGCATTGATCTGTGTTGTTCACATATGCAGTCATGTCCTCGTTAGCATTTCTCTTCAAATTGCCATTCACAAGAATCACTGCCAGAGACTGGCTTCCATCTCGGCCGACCCTTCCGCTCTCTTGCAGATAGTCCTCGAGGGTCCAGGAAGGTCCATAGTGAATCACTGTGTTGAATTCTTTCATGTCCACCCCCATTCCAAGGGCACTGGAGGCGACAACGATCCTCAGTTTGCTGTCGGTTTCAGACAGCTGCTGCAGGATACGCTCCTTGTCCGGCATTTCTGTTGGCGCATGAAACACATCTATGGAGTCGTCCTGGTCTGTTTCGGTTACGAGGTAGTCGCAAATGGCAGAGCAGGTGACCAATGATGTAGCGTAAATCACAATCCGAGGAATGTCGAGAGGATTGCTGGCATCATTTATAACATCAGCCAACCAAAACAAGTTCTGTTCGACCGACCGTCCGGGTAGTTTTTGCACAGTTAACTTTATGTTTGGGCGGTCTGGGTTCCTCGTCAGGAACACACAATCTGTATTCAGGAACAAGTATTTTTTTATCCACTGAGTTGTAGCATGAGATGCAGTGGCTGTTAATGCAACAAATGGCACATCAGGGAAGACAGATCTGAGCTCATTGACATGTCCGAACCACTCTCGAAAAGCCTTCTTCTTGTTCTGGCCTGTCTGTTTTCCCCTGCAAATAAATAATCAATTTATCTATTATATATTTTGGAAGATCTGTGTGTCTGTCTGTGTGTGTGTGTGTCTGTTTACGATGGACTCGAAAACGACCGAACCGATTTCGATGAAACTTGGTATGTGAGGGTACTTTCGGCCGTGGAGTGGCATGGGCCTGTTAATTTGCCCTAGCGACGTGACCTTGACATCGGGTCATTTCAAGGTCAAACGCCCGAACCCCGAATATCACGGGATTTCGATGAAATTTGGTATGTGGGGGTATTTTCGGCCGGTAAGTGGCATAGGCCTATCAATTTGACGTGACCTTGACATCGGGTCAATTCAAGGTCAAATCGCGAATTTTTATGTGATTTCGACGAAATTTGATACGTGGGGTTACTTTTGTCCACTGGATGTTTTGGACGGGTCGAGTCGTGACCCCGACCTGACCTTGACCTTCAAAATGATCAATTCGAGGTCAAATCGGGTAAAACAAAGGCAAAACATGTTAAAGGGGCTTTCCGTGTTATAGCTAATTTTTCAAAATTATTATTGTTTTATATTTTTTAATCCAATGTGTTAATTACATACAGTATATTAATTAAATGATATGCCCAAATTGCATAAGTTAGGTTTTTTGTGGGACAGAACCATATTATAATTATTTGCTATATTTTTGTTTGTTAATTAATTTTGAGATATATTGTGATAGAGGCATATCTCAGATGGGTTCCTCAACTTAAATGTAAGTTATGTAATATTTTAAGGCAATGTATAGTTTGGCAATGTATACATTTTAGGGCACCATATAGTTTGGCAATGTATAAATTAAATATTGACGTAGTGTGCGACGATCAAATATTTATTTTCACTTGTATGATGCGAACTAATTTTCGCTCGCTGAAGCGAGCAAAATATAGTCCCACATAGTACTCGTGAAAATAAACAATGGATCATCGCTCAATATGTGGATATTCTATATTTATATGCGCACTGCATCGACCACATAGGTATCACAAAACTGTATCATTTTATGTGGTCTAAGTAAACAGTGACTCAACTCAGTCTCACACGTAATAATTTTTCTGGCTGTCTGTTATGTGGCGTATTTTTTTACATTGTTAATTTCTGTATGCGATGCAATTTTCTTCGGATATTCCGCCCACTATTAAATTCCTGTTTAATATTTAACCTAAGTAGCAGTTTCATTGAATCCTTGAGGAATCCCTCGAATGGAAAAATAAAAGCAGTTTGTCTTCAGAGTTCACATAGACGCCATTTTATGACACGGTAACTAAATGTTATAAAAAATAATTCACTTACCATTTTGGAATTGTGTGGACCTCATCAATCACAACACACAGCATTCTCTCCCTATATTCTGAGAGCAAGACATCTCGCCATTTGTCGGTTCCAACCAAGGATTCTGGCATTCCGAAGAAAATGTCGACATCCCCATTGATGATCTTTGCATCGTCATCATCAGACTGTCCAATGTACCTTGAAGTAAAGATGAACATTGTTACAAAACAGACTGGGCATAAACATGACAATAATTTGATGCAAAATGGAAATACTGGTGTAAATCATACTAAATGCCATCGATACAGTACTTAAACGATATGTCCAATTTTCATGTCTTTAGTTATACATGTACATATACAATGTGAAGTCATCAACACATGTTAGCATTGTTAGGTGATAATATATTTTGATCTTGGATCAAACTATCTTGTTCATCGGCTCATGAAGGTTTGGACTATGATGCATATTAATTATACTTTTATACATATTTCTACCGGTACCGGTATGTTCTATAATATTAAACTATCAATAAAGATGTACATGCACACGCTTGGTAAACATTGCCGCCACATGATCCAAGGGAGCTTGGAACATCATGTATATATCATATCATGTTGATTCATGTACCCTGAGACAAATTAGGGGCTCGCGTGCAAAGCTAACAGGGAATGATACGCCCCTCGAAAATTCTATAAATAGATGCTACGTATCCACCAGCCCTAAACGACATATATATGGGGTGATGGATACGCATCATCTATTCATAGAATTTTCGAGGGGAGTATCGTTCGCTTCGCTTGCGAGCCCCTAATTCGACCCCTAATTTGTCTCAGGGTACATATACATGACGTTCCAAGCTCCCGTGCATGATCATACAATTACAATCGCAGCGTGTGAGGGTTCAATTATATCTCGCCCAAAGTTTGATTCCCGTTACGTGCGAATCGTTTACGGCAAAAACATTGTGTTATGATTACACAAACGAGAGTAATCTTCATGTGACAAATCCACAAATTCCCTAGTCAACCAACTGTTGTAACCCGAATATTGTAATACTATTTCGGTTTGAACTTTTGTTTACTACAAATTAATTCCCCATCTACGATTTACAGTTTACACTAAATTACAGTATCATGAACGGACTACACACAATTCAACCGCAGGTGGGGAAATCGTGGATGTGTGAATCGTGGTCATCTGAAGACTCACTAAATCTGTCAGTTAATCACTACTACAATTGTAACAATAGCCTAGGCTATAAAATCGTATATTTTCAATTTTCTTATGTTGTCATATTTTTGACTCAATTTGACACGACTTTATTCTTTGTTTATTAGGCCTATATTAATTTAAATAAATCAATAATACCTTGTGTTGACACCCATTTTGGAAAGTCGGCTCACTTGATCTGCCATCAACGAAAGGATTGGTGTAACAACTAATACACAGCTTCGCTCCGGTAAGGATTTGGCGCACCCTAGATCTGGGAATGTCGTTTTTAATTTTGATGTGACCAGCGTTGAAATCTGATGCGGTAGGCTTTTCCCGTAACCACAGGGCAGTATAGCGAGCACATCTTTTCTGTCGAGTAGAATGCTTCGTAAAATCGTCTTTTGTTCTGCCTTTAGCTCGGAAATGTTGTCCATATACGACAAAACATCGCTCAAACATTTGTCAAACGCTTCGTTGTCAGCCATCATTCTGTTGTATGGCAAGCCTCGCTTTCGATTGGAGAAATACCGAAGAAATTCCGCTCTGTTACTATATTTAGAGGTGATATTATGGGAGAGTCTCCTCCCACTAAAACTTGTTTATTAACCCGTAACGGTTTCATTGGACGGAAAATAATTTACGCAATCAATCAGATTACGGAATCCCGAGGACTTGGAAATGAAATATCGATGTTATCCGTCAGACCTTATATTCAATGTTGTAATGAATATTTAGGTATGAGTTTACTCAGACTGACCTGGACCCAACCAGGTCGTGTAGTTTGGTCACGCCCATTTGTCCACGAGATGATATGTCTTACCTGCATGGAGATAACGTCAGTCTCTAACTGTCGCTTCTGAGTCGTGAGGAGGTTGATCTGTGAAGAAATTTCGACAATGCGCAATTCCGCTTCGGCGAGATCATTTTCTGCTGTCTTTCTGGCTCGATCAGACTGTAATTATATGACCAAAAAACGCATTATAGAGTTCCCCCACTTGGTTGGCGAATTAAATGCAGCTCGAAGTCAACCAAAAAGATCCCACGTGTTTGCACAATTTCTTTTGACGCAAATGCAAAATATAGCTCTTGTTTGATGTGGCAACGGACATAATCCATATATAGAGGTGTGGCGGCCATAGTCCCGCCATACCAAAGAGAAAAAAATGCTGATACAAAACTTTAACATGGGAGGAAAATCGCCGGAAAGCAGATTTACACGCTTCCTTGAATGCAGAACAATTCGTTCGAAGAGAGATAACTGTATTGTCGAAGATTATTTCCACATTGTCAACTAAAAGCGATCCTGTTATTATATATTATGGTGTTTGGTGGGTTCTTCCAATTTACCTATGGTGTTGGTGGTCCTGTCGATTTAGCTATGATGCTGTTATTAAATATTAGCGTTATTTTGTAATTTTTGTATTTGTAATTTTCGAGGTATTTGGCAAGTCTAAATATTTAGGTACGCTGAAATTATTTGCAGGGAATATTTAGGCATATAAATAGCTGAAAAGTATTTAAACAATCACCAACCTAAAATGATTGATCTTTTCGATTGTTTTGCAACAACAGATACAGCCATATTTAAAATGTATTATGATAGTGGCATATGTTTTACATACATGTCACGTTCATAGTTACCTGTTCAACGGTAGCTCCTAAACTTTCGATCTCTCCCGCCATGGTTGCGATGCGCTTCTCTGCGACGTTAAGAGTCTCTCTGGCGTCATCCCTTTGTCGGATCTCTTCTTGTATAACCACTTCCATTTCCTGTGAACATATCCAAAATTATGACCACCGGATGCGAAAGACATAAACTTCATTCAATCATCCCAGACAAACGCACTATTTTTAACTCACAATTTTAGTCGCACAATATTGGTGTCCACTAAACCGCCAGCTACTCCTAATATGAGAATATAATACATCTACGTCTATTCTTGACCACAAACAATGACCAGTGATGATTTTAAGTGCTACACACGGTACATGCTTGGTTTAACCCAAAGTATGTCTCTTTTCTTATAAATTCAACCGCCCATTGTGGCTGGGTCTGAGGTTTACCAACTGTAAACTTTTGGCGGCAGGACGAAGTTCAAACTTCATGAGATGTCATGTAGAACACACGTGTGTCCACAAGGGACGTGGTGACAGAGGGTAAATGGTAAAACGTTGGCTAACATTTTCAACTGTTTCATGCATTACATCAGTTGGAAAATTCACACATTGCTCTAATAATATGATTTTGCAAACAGTCCCAAAAGTCCCAAATTTCACTACCTTCGTTCACAGTTTTGGACTAAAATGGCCATTTTAGAGGGTGTTAGGTTGCAAAGTTCTATCCCGTTTGAAAGTTTGAGGTATAAGTTGGAAAAGATCCCACTCACAGGGAGGCGGGGGTAGGGGTGCAAATGAAGTTTCCAATAGCTGGAAATGTGGTCCACTAGGGGAGTTAACTTATCATTTCTCTGCTTGCGACAGTTTTATTTTCATTTCAAAAACTCACCCTAATTTGCTGAAAGTATTTCTTTGATGTATTCTCCATTTCAGCCTTGGACTTGTTGGCGCCATCTAGCGCCACTTCCAGCTCGTTGATGTCTGCTTCAAGTCGTTTACGGGTCTTCATCATATCAACTCTAGTCTTAGCCTCGGCATCTAAACTAGACTGCATGGATTCCACAGCCCGCTGGTGGTTACGACTGGAAGTAGATAAGTCGGGGAGCAAGCCTTGAAATAGTGTGTCTGTCATTTGCAGAATGAGGTCCTCAGAGGGTGAATTTAGTGATGCTACCCCGCATAGCGGGCTAGCATCACCAAATTCACCCTCTGGGAACCTCATTCTGTTGATGTGTAAGCAGAATGAGGTCCCCAGAGGGTGAATTTGGTGATGCTATCCCACTATGCGGGGTAGCATCACTAAATTCACCCTCTGGGGACCTCATTCTGCAAATGACAGACACACTATTTCAAGGCTTGTCGGGGAGTCAGTGTTATCTTGACTATTCTCCACTGAATCAGTTAAGTAGAATCCACAAGCATGGCTCGAATCAAGACAATTTATACCAGATAGGAGAAATGACGGAGGCCCCGATAAACAAGCGACTCTTATTGAAGCTTTCTCGGTGAACAATATGTACATGTATGTATCTAAATTAATACAGGAAATGAACTAACGGGTGGAGACTTACCGAGTGGAATCGAATTCATCCTCCTTCTCATTCAATCTCTTTTCGTAATCAGCCCTGGTGTTAGCAATTTCAATCTGTTGCTTCTGGACCTTGGCTTCTTCAGCTTCTAACGCCGACTCAGCCTCTTCGAGCGCTGATTCCAGTTCTTGTTTCTCTGTCTCGGTTTTACGAATGGTCTTTTCGAGGTTGTGGATGTTGCGAGTTTCTTGTCCCATTTGTTCGACGATGTCGTGGATTTCATCTGAATAAAAGTAAGAACATTCATGTTCAGTACACCTATGATAATGATTGGCATATAATTATATAACGATTCACGGGACGTCTATAGAAAATTTCCGAAACCTCGAATTTCGAAAAATGTTTCACACTGAAGCAGCATATATGTATGTTGGTTGTTATATATAGAGAATTCATATTCCCACGAACATTATAGAAGTTAGTGCCTTATACAATGTCGTCTCAATTATAGATAAGCATCACATACTTTTTATATACCATTCTGCTCCTTCTCTATAGTTCAGTTATATACAAATCTCAATAACCTAAGGACACATGATTATACATCTTATGGTATTACGCAGTTAACTCGATGTTCCATTCCGCGTGAGCTCACACACAAGATTAGAATGTCAAGATGTTTTGGTATTTTGAATTCATGCACGATGGAACGTGGTCAACACCAAAAGTTGACATGTTAAACTTTGTAAGAAACAGACCATTTTGGAAATTCGTTGACTTAAAAAAATAAATAATAAATTCTACCAGCCAATACTATATGGCAGTATATACATGGCAAATATAATCGAGTAGCCTGCAGATAGATGCTTTAGAGTCACGGCTGCTACTTTGATCTTGAAGAGACATTGTTTGAATCTCTGATGGTGAGATGGTATGTTTGCATGGTTAAAACTTAGGTGTATATAATTAGTAGCCGAAATGATATATAATATATACTAACCATGGAGATTTGTGTTATCTCGGTTAAGTGATGTGATCGTATCTTCAAACTCTTCAGCTTTGGCGTGAGCTCGGAACAATTCGGCAGAAACGTCACGTGACTGTTGCTGTGACGTTTGGCATTCTGCTGACACTTGTTTATATTTAGCCTCCCACTCTTGAATGGTTTTGTCGATAGCCCTCTGTTTCTTCTCCATAGATGTCAATGCGTTGTTGGACTGTGGATGAAGACCGAATGTTAATTATCATGGCATAACAAAATATATGTGTATGGTATGGGGAAGGGATCCATGGGGTCTCATGAATGGATTTATTATATATCTGTATAGCCATACAAGCCTGTCAATGAATGGATTTAGACAGACAATAGATGATTGGTTATTATTGCATATTTTAGCAGACCATTAGAAGGGAATGTTTGGGTGGAAATTTCAGATACGAATCATCCTTATAGATCCATACACCATAGCTGTATATTCAATGACCAAGAAGAACGTGTGTATGTATAGTTGGCAGACACACCGAACAGCATCGCCAGGAACTGAATGCAAACTGGGCGGATTTCGTAGCAGAAATCTTTATACTCACCTTTTCAACTTCCACCAAAGCATCTTCGAGCTCGCCGGCGATTCTATGCTTAGCCTTCTCTGTGCTGTTCAATTTGGTTGAGAGTGTCTCACAACTATGTTCGGATTCTTGCAACCTCGATTGAAGTCTTCTCCTGAAATTGAATAACACGACTCATCACTGGCTGTCAAAAAGATAAGTGAATGAGATAGACGAGATAGAAAGAACATAAGGAGAACCATGGTGGCAATGACATATATCACTTTGATGACGGGAGTCCCAGGGTTCGCGCTGTCGCCTGTCGGTAGCCAAATTAGCCAATGGCCAATCTTTTTCGACTTTGGCTACTACAAATTTCATTTGGCTAAACTTTTGGCTAAATTTTTTTTACCCCAAATGGAGACGGAAAGCAATGGAGTCGGAAAGCTAACTAACAAAGCGCTGAATAGATCGACATTCAAGTCGAAATTAGGCGACAAAAGTATTTCGTACCATGGAAATATCGTACAATTTCTACAATGGGTAACAAACGCAAGCTACACATAATCAAACTTCATGAGACAGCAAAAGGTCAGCTCTAACATTTAACCAGCCTAATCGTCAAAACGCTTAACCTGTATACTGGTTATGTAATTTTTTGTTGATTAGGCAGTCTGTAAGATAAATTACCTAAATGCTTTGTTCCTTACAGACGAGCAGTTCTTAACTCAGTGGTTACGTAATTGTGTCATAAACTGCGTCCCGTTTAATAACCTGGCTTCACACCATACAATGTTTGAATACAATAGATATTCAACAGTTATCACCTTACTAAAATAAGCAATAGTTAGCGACCGTCATGGTGTCATCGACATAGAGTTATTGCAATTGGTTTAGCCGATTTGTGTGATTATAATTATATAGAATTTTCACCGGGCTTTTTGCGTATGGTCCGATGTGAAATCCCGCAGTATTCTATATTAATGTTTTATGAATTGATCTGCCTGTGTGATACCTATGTTCGTATAATATTGTTTTTGAAGTTGTTTTTATGTTATTTTAATTATGTTTTTATTCTGAGTAATAAAGTTTAAAACTAATATTTTAGTCATTAATTGTGAACCGCCCAGAAAATGAGGATTAATTTGGCCAAATTTGTTTTTAATTTGTCAAAGTTTTTTTCATTTGGCGAATAAAATTTTCATTTGGCTAAACTTTTGGCCAAACGATTTTTCGGTCCAGCGCGAACACTGGACGGTACCCTGTGCCAATGCATTTTCTTAATATGAGAGTCGACCATAGGTCTCGCATATATACGAGAATGCATTGGCCTAACAATTTGTACCATTTTTTAAAATCAATTTTTCTTACATTCGTTAACAAATTTTATCCATTTCATCATTTTTCTTACATTCTTTAACAATTTTTTATAATTTTTTTAATAAAATTTTCTTTCATTTTATTACAATTTTTATATTTTTTTCTTATATTGTTTAACAATTTTGTCATTTTTGTTATCACACTTTTCTTACATTCTTAATCAATTTTTATAAAAAAAATTTACATTCTTTAAGAGTTTTTATCATTTTTTATCATTATTTATTTTTTACATTCTTTAACAACTTTTTATCATTGTTTTCATTTATTTTTAACATTTTTTAACAATCATAAAAAATAATATCAAATTTTGTAGGCCAATGTATTCTCGTATATATGCGAGGCGACCTATAGTCCACTCGCATATATAAGAGAATGCATTGGCACAGGGTTTTCACAAAAAGTCAGAAAGGTCCCGTCATGAAAGGGATATACATGTATATTACATGCGGTAAATGATGGTAAACATAGACAACGCGAACGTTTGTCTTTTAAATAAACGTATTGATGATCCAGTTGATGATCGCCATCATTTTGTTATGACACATAACCGCTACAATGACAATGGTATTTTAACAACCCTTATATTGAGTCAGTTTGTTTATGGTTTTCTTGCATCTTGGAACAATATTGCGCCAATCGGAAAACATTCGGGCGTATATGGTTTGGATTGCTGGCGTTTATTGTGGCTTCAGCGGCTGAATCATAACATGACATTGCCGGATTTTATTGCAGAACAGCCTGCGTTTATTAATGTTTCTGTTCCACTGCACATAGGAATCTACAACCACGATAAACAACTGACCACGAACCTCGTTTGTCTATATATGACTAGTCCGTAATCAGAACAGCTTCACCAAAGCTGGGCGGATCAAGATGAACTAATTTTTTAGGTACCTTACCGAATGAGCCACACGAGAGGTGTGTGGTGTCAACGGTGACTATAACATAAAACTTACCTGGCCTCATCCAATTCGTCGGCACGGTGTGCGCCCTCGTTTTCATATTTGATTCTCCATGTGTCGATTTCTGCTTTTGTTCTGGAGAGTGACCTCTGGAGGTCGTTTTTAACATCAGACTGTTCCTCGATCTGACTATGTAACTGGTCTATCTCTGTCTGCAGATGGCGTATCTCGCTCTGTGCCTTCTGACGAGCCTGTGAGCCGAAAACGTGATGTTGATTTTTGTTTGTTTTTGTTTTTTAATATTTTTGATTTATCCAGATCTTGGAGTCATAAATTTATATTCATTATAATTACCATGTTGTTTACATCGTTCATAGAGCAAACGAGTGTATTTTGCACTAATCCATGGCTCAAACTCATTCAATTGTTTATGGGATGGTCCCATAAATGGCCGGATTTAGTGTACACAACCCCTTTAATGGCTAATTCAGTGACAACCAATTGTTTTACAGTACTCTGTGAATTGACAACTTATAATGGTTAAATTATATAGAATTGTTTTGTCATAAACCAAAGCACTTTTAATTTCCCACTGTGCATTGTCTGTTTAATGAAGCTGAACAACGTATGTGGTTTATAAGATACTTCATGCATATACATATCGTGAGGGTGATGTTTTTCTGATACTATATATAGAAAGTTATGATAAGCAATATCTGGTTAGAGATGAAACTCGGTTATCATCATGGAATGACTAATAAATATTATTAAATATTCATCGCTTAACAGAAATCTGACAGATGAAGCTTTGTTTTTAAACGTGAAATTATCGTAGTACGTACGTCATATATCACACGGAACATGTTTATTGGCGTGTCGAACCAACTCTGACAAGATAAGCACAACATAAGCCCGAGATAGCTCAAGTGTTACGGCTATAAGAATGTAAATGATACTGTTATCAGAATATACTTCTCTTATAAGCTCTCTACAGTTACTGTGAGGAGGTAGATTTGTGTTTATTTTCTCGAAAATTAAAATATAGAGATAATAGCTCAATTTCGTGGATGCTCGTGAACTGTGAAATGAGGTTGCGTTCCTTGGAATTTATCACGAGTAAACCATATAGTAAATCACTGTTCCTGTATATGCTAGGCCGTGCCTGCAGGGGCATCGGAAAAGTGGGGTAGGGGGATGCCCATCCCGTCCTTCACCGAGGGGACAACGAAGGCAGTACAACGAGAACGTCACTCTCATCAGTTATTGTGATAACGTTACCCAGGTTCCGAAATTGATATAAAGTTACCCAGGTTAAGCAAATATTACAAAATAGACGCACTTTTAAGTGCCGAGAGAAATACATTGTTGGCAAGTGATAGCTCTCACTGCGCATCAATTAAGAAATATTCCTACTGTGGGCCGTCATTTTGATAAATATTTTGTTTTATACATGCAATGTTATTATCCTTATTGACGGTTTCGTGAACCTGTATAACTTTCTAAAAAAAAAATGTCAGCTCCACCAGGGGGGGGGGGGTGGGGGGGGGGGGGGGGGGCTGGTGGAGCTGACATTTTTTTTTGAGAAAGGGGGGGGGGGTAAAGAGGGCAGAAATTGCCTTTTCAGGATCTTCAGAATATGATATATCTAATTTAATATTTATTTATTTTCTATAGTTTCAACCAGTTAAAGGGACTTTATATAATGTTCCATGTGGGTTATACCATTTGTTTAAAGGTCCACTTAATTTTAGAATGCCCAGATAACATTATACACAACATATTCCAAAGTATATACCATTTGAAAGATTTAGCTCCAAAACATTGTATATATTATCAACTGATTCAGTCGAATGAACTGGAAACATGTTGTTTTTGTCGAGGTACCGAGGTGTGTTTTGTGCTTAAATTTGATCCGGACTGTACTGTAAAGCATGTTATTCTCAAAGGAAGGGGAATAACTCTATCTCTTAGTTTGAATTATATTGCATTCTGGGTTGACAACGGGGGAAGTATTGGAATGAATATGAGAATCTCGATTACTTGGTGGACACTACTAGGCCACAGCTGTTCCGTATTCTGGTGGAATACATATATTTTATAGTTGCTCTTCCAAATGGTATATAATATGGAATATGTCAAATAGGATATTGTAACTGGAACTTTGAAGTCCTGAATACATCCGTAGTTTTTGTAGTGGGTGGGGGTGGTTGCTGGACTGCTCGAACATACCTTGGTCTCCTCTTCCATCGTGTGTTTTGCCTCCTCGAAATGGTCATTGAGCTGTTTTCGCTCCTTTTTGAGCTGCCCGATGATATGTTCAGCATCCTCGAGCTGTGTGGTCAGTGAAGCGTTATCGTCAAGAAGTCTCGATTTCTGACCCTTGAGTTCATTTATTAGTCGGTCACACTCGTCCAAGCGTGAGTTCAACTCGACTATCTGGGATTCCATCTGCTTCGTAATTTTAATTGAAGCTCCCTGTAAATAGAATTTAAACCTTACTGAACCCTTTATATATATATATATATATATATATATATACTGAATACTCATTGGCGAGTAGTTTTTTCAACATTTGTTAAACTTATTATCTGAACATTTCCCACCAAATAATATGATTCCTTCTGCAATTGTATTAGCTTTTCGTCTGTCTGTCGTCTGCTTTTATTATCCGAAAACCCCGCCAAATTAATGATAGACCATTCCAGTATTTATACTTTAATAACTGATGGGATAAACCATTCAGAAAAGAAAGGGTTACTGTTTGCAAGTTTCCTTCAAAGATTTGAAGATATGAGTGTTAAATGTCAGCGGACAGAGCATTTAAGGTCAATGAATAAGAAAGCCGATTCGATTCAGGCAAAAATGAAACTTATATTTCTTCTGCCGATTTACAGATAAGACGGATACGTTTTTCAGAACTTCAACAAGCTCAATATTTGACCATAACATTTTCATTGAGCTCAAGACTATTTTGCAAATACTTCGGAATAGTGAGATGTCATTGACCTTTTTACTCTGAATAAAGTTGAGGGAGTGTTATATGTCATTTTGGTATCCTAAAAGTACAAGCTTTATCTTAAGCTTACCAATCTTACAATGTTGAACGTTTTAGATTAAAGGGACTCAATGCCTCGAAGTGGTTTCGTGCGAAATAACACAAACTGTCGGCTATTACCATTAAGAACATGAAAACAAACGTCGACTTTGTTCTTATTTTAATTATAATAACTCGCCAATCATCAAGCCTTGAAATAGCGTGTCTGTCATTTGCAGAATGACGTCCCCAGAGGGTGAATTTAGTAATGCTACCCCGCATAGCGGGCTAGCGTCACCAAATTCACCCTCTGGGGACCTCATTCTGCTTACAACTCAGCAGAATGAGGTTCCCAGAGGGTGAGTTTGGTGATGCTAACCCGCTATGCGGGGTAGCATCACTAAATTCACCCTCTGGGGACCTCATTCTGCAAATGACAGGCACGCTATTTCAAGGCTTGCCAATCATGAGATTTCGCATGTCTAAACCAGGCTTATGGAAACATCAATGGTATCGTGGAATTACCGATACAAGTCCAATTATTGAAAAAAGCCAAAGGATTGAAAACTATTCTGAAAATCATATTCAGATTAAAAATTTGAAATTACACGATTAGCAATGTTTGTTGACAAATATCACTGTAAAAAAAGTTTGTTTGTTTGTTTGTTTTTTTTTACATAACAGTGGTTTCAGCACGTGAAATCTCGTTACTGGAGAACTATATCGACAGTGAAGCCTAGAACACATTGTATGCATTTCTCCATGTTCTTCTGGGTGGTAATCTTTTTACATACTTTTATATTTTTTGCACAATTACATACTGCGAATGCCTTTGGTCCCTTTGATATATTGTGAGCCCAACAAAGACATGCAATATAGCAGCTATTGTATGGAGATAAATCGCCCACCCACTATACACTTTCTCTCTCTCTTTCTCTCTCTCTTTCTCTCTCTCTCTCTCTCTCTCTCTCTCTCTCTCTCTCTCTCTCTCTCTCTCGCTAGCTCTCTGGTGAGGAATTTGAAATGAATGCAATAAAATGGACGGTAACTTATACTTCAACACTTGAAATTGCATGTGCTACCCGAACTACACTCAACGTGACATGCGAACACTTACTCCGTTCTTCTTGAAATATTCCACCTGAGGAACGAGTTCATCGATCTCGTTTTTGTATTGACTCTTCTCCTTCTCACATCTGAAAAAGATATGTATATGATTCATTAGAGGACGTCTGTTTTACTATAAAACGCCCTCAAAAAACAGGAAGGAGAAAAGAAAAAAACCCCGAAGATAACCAATAATTTTAACCAGGAGTCTATATGTGAAACAAAATGTTCAATGTCAGCTAAGATGTTTTCAATTTCAAGATGATTTAGGGCCTACCTGAGCGATTCACACACAATAAAGAATGTCAAGTTTTTTTTATCGAGATCAAGGTATTAAAGAGCATCGGATTATGCGATAAGATTGTTGATTGTACAACAGCACATACCATCCAGGCATTGTGTTTAATAGTAATTGCTCTGTTTTCCTCTCGTTCGGGGGATGAAAATAAAGATTATATGCCACTTTAACGACCGTAAGTTGTGAGAGAATTACCGCTCCCATGATCTCGTGTGCAGTAATTTCTTCAGAGTGCAATTATCAATTATACTGTGCTGATTTGGATCAAGAATATACTATATTTACTACTATACAGTATATACATGTAAACATGCTTCAATGGGTTAACGAAAAAGTATTCTCCCGCTGTGACAAGGCACGTGCAACGAATCATTTCAGCGCGCGCGAGAATTCACAGACGATAAATATCTGACAAAAACAACTATAAACGTCATTAGAAGGAAGCACGTGGGGATAGATGCGAATCAACGTCTCATTCTAAACAAGGTTCTCTTGTCTGCTACAGAACCATAAACACAATCAGAGTTGTCGATACTACGGCCACAAACGCACCCTGGAGGTTGAAACTGTGTTTTTTTATGTTGGTTCAGTTGGTGTACACTTGCCAAATAGCACAGTCCAAGAATGAGAATTGCACTGTTAACCGCTACCCGTGTATTGTTGGTGAATCACAAGTCGGTTGTGGTTAGCCTCCCGTTAAGCGTATAGACAACGCACTTGGCTAACAAGTAACATGCGGCGGATGTAAGGTGTAAGACGGGGTTGGATGCCCGAACTGAGTCAAACTGTTTTCAGGTATCACATTCCTTTCAAAAACTTAATATAGCGCAGATATTGTTAATTTCAATATTGATGGTAATGATATTATTTCAGAAACTTAAAGGTGTACTGTACACTAAATCCGACCATTTTTGGAACCATCTACTTTTATACTCAACAGAATATATGGAATATATGCAACAAATGAATGAATTTGAGCGATTGATTAGTGCAAAAGTACGCTTTTGTGCTCTATGAACGATGCTATCAACATGGTAATTATAATGAAAATGAATGTATGACTCCAGTTATAAATTCATTTTCATTATAATTACCATGTTTTTTAATCGTTCACAAATCACATAAATCACAAGAGTGCATCTATTTTGCATTAATCCATGGTTCAAATTCATTCATTTGTTGCATATATGCTGTTGAGTATAAAAGGATATGGTCCCACAAATGGTCAGATTTAGTGTACAGTACCCTTTTAATATTCCAGGATTGAAGCTAAATTCTCAAACTTATATGGATTCATCGAAAAGATAAAGCACTTATCTTGTGCAAGTACTGGTTTATTTTGGGCTAAAATATGTTATTGGAGCAATTTTGGACACTTCCTCCAAAACGACACTTCCTAGTTTTCAAAGGAAAGTCTATTTTCTCCATCAAAGTGAATTTATTTGAACTAATAAACCAATGAATGTAATAAATCACAATACTATCTTTCTGTTTTTTTTTAATGTCACAAGGATTCAACTACTCCTTGATTTAGTTTAGTTTTTAGAAATACGTTTTTCTATTCTGTTAGACATGTCACCTAATTGTGTAGTATGAACTATCTCTCTTTGCATCTCAACAGTACATAACACAACCACTAGCTTACAGTGAATGCAGAACAGTGTCCTCAAATCTTTTAAATAACTATCATTCTGTCAAGAACTGTGATTTCTTTGAGGTGGGAAAAATGGCCACCTCAGCGCCACATTAACCCTTTCTAATCTAAATGGATTATCCCACTCAGTTATAAACACATACATTGGAATGATCTATTATCCATTTGGAGGGATGTTAACGTGAACAAAAGCGGAATGCGGATAAATAAATGTGCAGAAGGAGCCCTATTTATTGAGGAAAATGTTTAGATAATAAGTGTAACAAAGACATATGGTCGTGTGTTGAACTTATTATCTGAACATTTCATATATGAGATAACTACTAATCAATGATGCTTTAGTATAGAAAGGGTTAATATTCAAAACTAGATTTTGTGTGGTCAAAAGTCTGTTTGCACAGGATAGAACATATCATAGAACATATCTGCTCAGTTAACCCTTTCTTTACTAAATGGATTCCCCAAGTCAGTTATGAAAAAGTATACCTTGGAAAAGCCTATCATTCATTTGGAGGGGTGTAGTTTTGTTGAACTTATTATCCGAATATTTCCATAGGTTGACTACTCGTCAATCAGTATTTAGTATGGGAAGGGTTAAATAATGACGTGGTATGCTTGAACTGAACTTTCCCGCACGCAAGAACGTAGGTAGAGGGTCTCCGATGGTGTGTCCACCATGAACTTTCCAGCTGAACCTCTTGAAACAGACCAATCCATTTGCACACCCCATGGATTGGAACTTTCCAACTGGTCCCTCCAGTTTTCCAATTGTTGGAATTAGCAACCTAATACCACATAATGTTGGAACATTTCTAACCTATCGCCATTTCAGACCAAAATGTAGCAAGATGTGCTACCGTTGGTCTGAAAGCAACGAATTCCCCACTAATTACTGGTTGGAATATCAAATAATTAGAACAATTTCAACGTATGTGTGGTGTAAATTTCTAACTGATGTTGTGCCATGCATGACATTTCCAACTTATGGCCATTTCAGTCCAAATTGTTTACCAAATGTAGCAATATGTGCTACCGTTGGTCTGAAAACAACGAATTACCCACTAATTACTAGTTGGAATATCAAACAATTAGAACAATTTCAACCTATATGAGGTGTAAAATATACAGGTACTGTTGTACAAGGCATGACATTTCCAACTGTTAGAAACTTTGATAAACAGAGGTATTTTGTCACAATACATCCACACGCGCACTGACACTTACTTCGCCTTAGCCTTCTGTAAGTTCTCAATCTGATCGGAGAGGCCAGCAGCGGTGTCTTGTAACTTCTTTCTGAGAACGGACAACTGAGCCTCGCTCTGGAGTGTCTTGTCTTCCAACTCGCGTCTCAGTTTTAATAATTCCTGTTCGCGTTTCTTGTTCAGCTCGACCTGAAAGACAGAGGGCACTATAGCAGTGAACAAGAATCCAAATATATTCAAACGAAAAGTTTGTTGCACAATGTGTCGAGTAATCGGGAATCGCAACACACAATACAATATAGATACACCCCGCAATTAGATATGACAACCCATGAAACACGAATCGAGGAACAGTGAGGCCATTACATATATGATAGTCGTTGTGTTAGAATTTTGTTTTTAATTCCTACGCCTATATACTCCTGCGGATTAATGTATTTAAAGGCATATTGTAAGAAAACACTATCATCGACATATATATGGCTATGTCACCATTTCAGAAAAAAACACGCGCAATTGCGACTGGAAGCAATTATATTGCAAAGCTTTTGTTATCCCACACAACGAAGTTTGACAGAGGTAGATATGTAGAACTAGGTTCTTCAGTGTGTTCGTCCATAACAACTTTGGAGCTTCTATATCAATCATCATTGACCGATATTAATGATTTGGTATATACTCATGAACCAGCTTGTGGATGGGGTAGTCACATGGATCTGGTTTCGTCCATTCATGTCTTGCAGGGTTATGATTCTTTTAGTGAAACAATGCATCCATGTCAACCTGTGGTGTCTGTATTTCTGTTATCATAGCTCGAGTTTGAGTTATATTTAGTGCGCATGCTCGAGGTGACATTTGATAATATGACCCTTACAGCAAATTAATATACACCAGAGAATAGCCACATTTGCGGAGGATATGGTGCATACACACCTACATGTGAAAAAAATCGCAAACATGTGTAGTAGCATGCATAGTCTCACTGAAGCTAGCAAAGTTGAAACAATGAACACTCACACTGAGTCCGTGCCTCCTTGCATAAATATGATAATATATAATGGAATGCGATAGTGCATACTGGTGCACCATTCTTGTTCTTGTGTACTACGCTATGTGGAATTGTAATTTTGCACCACATGCAACAGCATAAATGGAGTTAATTCCCTTTATATGTACGAACCCCACAGAGAGCACGTGCCGTCTCTAAAAAAAATTGAGATAGGAATCAGACACAGAGCATCTCGCTCTGGCTCAATCAGAACACCGTTTGAACGCGCCATAGTTATTAAGCCGTCACTTTGTCAGTTTAATTTCAAAGCTTATAGTTTTATTTTGCGAAATTGCTGCTCCAAAAATGTGGATGAGGGTATAGGTACTTGTTTTTATTTTAATCACGACCTTGATTATGAAACGTTAACTTCGAATAGCACATATCAGTCGGTGCATTCCGATAAGGTGTTTAATTTCTGCATGTGCATGGGGGGGCTAACATGCTGCTCCTATAAACCTGATATAATATTCTTCGTTACTTCCAGACTGAACTATCGAATGCATGGGTTGGGTGCTGACGTAGGACCGGAGGACGACGACGGACTCTGTCAGGGTAGCTATCCTCTCATGTATTATGTCAACGCTGTTAAATTACCAAGTTTTACAACATTCTTGTAACATTCGGGAAAACGCTCGTGCAATATGATGATTTTTGACATCATCAAAATTATATGATCGCGGTAGTAATATAAATTACATTTTCGATTATATGAATGACTCCAGAATGACTCCATGCAGCCGCCATTGTTTTCAATTGTATCACTTTGGGTCGCATGTCACGCGCATTAGTTTAGTGATGATTTTAGATTAATTTAATATTGACACCTCTGGAAGAGATTAGTTAGACTTGTCTCCCCCAGCACGTGCTTTGTGCCCAATCCAGTTACATGCTATGAGTAACCTGTAGATCCGTATTGGCCAGCTGAACAAATTGATTTATCCCGACGGTTAAAGGCACGGGCGGCGTTCGTTGTAGAAATATTCATATTTTTTCAAATCTCCGGAAGGAAATCAACGGAAGGAATATTAAAATATATATAGTTTTGTTCATATACCAAACATAATCATCACGTAAATAGTATATTGTCGTCAAGATGTACGATGGTGACCGTAAACAAGAACCTTCTCGTGTTACAGAAGTTTTGCTTCTGTTTACATAACAAAGCGCAATCCTATTGGTTAATCACACACACAAGATATAAACGCTCTTTATTATTTCCATATCACGAAAACAGTAACAAATAACGCTCTTTATGTTTACCATGTCCGGATCTAAACAAAAGCCAGGTTCTGTAACGTTTTTTGCTTTTGTTTACACAACAAATGAAAACATTTGACAATAACATACTGTTTATGGCATATTTCTGATTGGTATAAGAACAACGTTAGTCTATATTTTACTATTCTTTCTGTTTATGGCGGTTTTTGACGGAGCTGAATATTTTAACAACATACCCACCGCCAACGCCGCCCGTATCTTTAACTCCGTTAACGCTGCAATCCGCATCTCCTATGAGTTAATATATCGGCACACAAAAAAGCTGATTTTAAATAGTAGAAATTTTGTAGCCCGCTGGTTTATAACATCACGTAGAACATAGATCGACGGGGTTATGACCACACTCAAAATGAATTCCAAACATGACTGAACTATACGCGTACTATATGGAATGACCCGACATAATGTCGAAATTAATCACCAAAAAGGTTGCCCTTGCAGGTATGTATTCAACACATTGTTCTGTGTATGAAATCTAGCTCATCTGGAATACCCCGAACTAACTTAGCCGCTCGGTATGGGTGCCCATAATCTAGTTCAAATAACCGGATCGCCCAAACATTGTCATTTCCGCCACATGAGTTCGTTTTGTTTTAGTATTCTCAATCAAGATTCCGCGTTAAATGAAAATCCAAAAACACCTCTGTAACAAACTTAATGATATCGCTTGCCGGTGTGTCGTTCATAAGAAATAAAGAAATTTATTATACCAAGGCGTAAACGAAATTCGGCGTGAGTTAATGAATACCACGTGATTATACCTGGCGGTAATCGACAATATCCCGGTTATTCCCCGACATGCTTATAGTCACAAAGTCATTGCACATTAGTTCGGGAGCACTTTCCAACAGACCCATTCAACCAACATCAGCTGGCACAGTTGTGGTTGGTGTGACCTGTTATACCCCAGAAATTAATGCAAACATTATTAATAAGAAACATGGGATAATTTAGCGCCATGAATGCATGCTCCAATCTAAAGACACAACGGCAGGATGTTACATGCAGTATATATTCATCTAGTGAAGGCAAGCGCAAATGAATGGTAAACCATGATAAACAACTGGTACAACCAGAATATGGTCTCCATGATATGAGGGTAAAATCGGCAAGGATCATCATTATTTTCTGGAACGCCAATGCCTATAAGCAGACACGGTATATAACACGTTATTCCGCTTATGCGGCATATCAATTAAAGCAAAATGACTGCATAATCTGTGATCATAATACTTAAGTTTTCTAATGGTCTGGTGCGCCTGAAGCATTTCATCTGGTTGTACACGTAGCACAGGGGTACAATTCGGGCGGTAAATATCGAACACCGCGGCGAAATTCATTAGATAATTTCTGGATATAACCAAGCTCCCCTGTGACATTTAAGGGGTTAATCCTTTCTCTATACTGAATGGATTCTACCACCCAGTTATACAGTTATACATTGGAATGGTCCATTATTCATTCTGGATGGGGTGTGCAGGTAATAATGCAGAAGATAGACATACAAAATGACAATACAGAAGGATTCCTATTGATTGGTTGAAAATGTTCAGATAATAAGTTCGGCAAACGCTATCGTCCACATGTGAGTGCTGAAATCAGTTTTGAAACACTGAAATAAGTGCATATTATGCCTTAAATGTTACTAAATGGTTCTCCAATCCAGTTAAAACGGTTATATATATGACCCTGGTTTACCCCAATTGCTATACTGAATGGTTTCTCCCATTCAGTTATAGCAGTGTACATTGGAATGATATATTATATATTTAGAGGGGTGTTCGTGTAATAAAGCAGAAGACAGACATAAACATGCACAGATAATGTAAAAGCATAAGGATTCATATTCACTGTTGAACTTATTATCTGAACATTTCCCAAGGGAACTACTCGTCAAAGCGTATTTAGTAAAGCATGGGTTAATTTAAGTTTTTGGATGCTTGGTGTTAGCAGAAATATTACATCAGAATAGCTACTAGAATTGCCAAAGATATGGAATGTTCTTTTAGTAAAAAATCGGCTCATTGACTACACGTTAATTACTGCCATAATCACGACAATGTGCCCATTCTACCCGCATTGCTAATTAAGCCAGCATGAAGTAACAGGAATGGTGCTGCGACTCCCGGCCGACCATAACCCCCCACGGATATTGTATACCCGCCTACCCACCGGGATTATGTGCTTATTTTTCTAGATTACAGAATGATTTGCGTATGTTTGCACTCTTTCGAAATTTAGCATCAAATGTCATAATATTTAGACATAGCCAATATATTGCCACAAATGTTCGCCTTGCGATGTCGCTTATATATATGCTCTCCTTAACACACACTTTGATAGACGCTTTAACATAAAACTGGGTACTCGCTGACGTTAGCTGATGAACATTATTCCCGACATTATCTTTTTTTCGGTCACCAAAGTCGCGTCCGTTTATATGTGTGACCATGTGACCACCTAAATGTTTAAAAGATTACTCGTGTAGCCCTTATTTTATATAGAGCATAAATTTGATAGCTGTGGGACCGATGCCCAAATGTTTAACGGCGGCAGATGTACGTATATGTATATGCATGAGTGTCTTCGCGGTCGGTTCCAGACAGGCATCAACCGCCCGGAGAGCCCTGTGTGTGGACGCCAACCAGACATCGGCCATCCGTTCAAATAGTGTATGCCCGCACGTTGCCATGCCCGTGTGTACGCGAACGTAGTATGTATGAAGTCAGCTCTTTCGGTATACCAACAGAGATGTTACCACTATATGCAGTGCCGTAGTTCTAGGGAGTGGTGTAGCGGTGTTACGCCCCTAATAAACTCCAGGTAGTGCTTCCGTCGGGCAGTTGTCAGGCAATACATTGCAACTTTGGTCATATGAAGTGTTTGTTGCAATTAATGCCAAGGAATATATTGTCCGACATAATTGTAACATAGTAGGCCTGGACTAAATGTAAACCGAATGCCCAACAGAGACATAAATAGTATACATAACATTATAACAGACCATTAGAATGCATTAATTTGGTTCTATATCTGTGTTGTCCAGTTCTTAACATTTGTGCTGGGCGGGCTTGTCAAATTATTTTATGATGTTCTTACTGCCCTGCACAACTGCACAATTTAACATAAGATACTTTAGTTCGGTGTAATTTCCAAGGATGCCCATTGCATGCGACATGTGAATCATTCGCTATACCATATGGTGAGGACACATTGTTTTACATCCGCATAATGAGGTGGTGGACATTCAAGCTCTGAGGGTGGGGAGAGGGGATTATAGGAACTTCTCCCATAATATCCCCAGCTCAGACATCCAGATCTTTTATATTTGTCTTCAGTGTGTTCTGAATTATATAACGTCGGGAAGTTGGCGGAAACGTCGGGCAAGGATACATTACCCCCTAATATTTTGTGAAAGTCACGGGCCTAACTATAGGGCACAATGCTGCGAAGACAAATTCGAAAAGACATTGTATCTGTCTATCGATAATCGTGAAAATTGTAATAAGAAACCGATAGAGAAAAGAGGTGAGGAGAATATGAGAGAACAAGTAGAGGACAACGACAATGGAAGAAAAAAGAGAGATAAAAAGGACGAGAAAAACACAAAGATGAAAAGAAACACTCGAAAAAGAGAATTGTTTCGATATAAATTATTTCTCACCTGAGCAGTCGTGGCACCTCCAGCGTCATCTAATTTTTCTGATATATCCTCTAACTCTCGAGCTAATTCTGCTCTCTGCTTGTCGACCTGGTAAATCAAGCATGTACCGAAATTAATCCGTGTAATTTGAATCACACAATCGAATAAATACTATATAGCACAACACGGCATATCATAAGTTTCCGATGGTCCAAGGAACAGATGTCGAAAGAATGTGATTCCCGCGAAAACGTAAAGACGAATTCCGAAGAACGCTAGAGTCTTAATGAACGAATGAGATTATTAGTACCGCGTATGCAAGCGAGATGGTAGATACGGGTAACTCGGCGAATGGATCGAATTTGTCGCGATGAAATCTCTATGTCTCTGGCAATTTTAGGAATTCTAGACTCGGTTCGTACCTAACGGGTTGTGCAATATACGTTTGTTATCACTGTTCTGTGAGATTCCACGGCTAATGGTGATATATTGAAATTGCTACCGGGCATGTTATCGCAGAGCCACTTATGACGGAAACGACGGGGACCCATGCTTATCAGAGTTGGCACTCCAAGACCAAGATAGACACGCGTTAACACTGCATGAGGACGGTGTTCAAAGTAAGGCTCGGATACCTTGGGCCAATGGTTAAATCGTTTAATATCGATATATTGCGGTTTTGTTGCTTCTAAGACATATATTTGTGTTTGGTGTTTTCATAAATTTCCAATGATTTTAAGATGTATTCAGAATTCCCGATTCTTTCTATATTCGATATTTAAAATGAATATTCAGATTTGAGGAATTACGGCCAACAATTAGTCTGTTATTGATATCATGTTTCTCTTATTTATTGAACAAAGTTGGGGGTCTCTACGGTATTTGGCTGAATAATTACATATGTGTAGAATGGCGAGTTAAGAAATTTTCTCCGTCACCTATTACAAATTAGGCTGATCAACTACATGTATCAGCTCCATGTTGACAACATCATCTTATTATTGACATCTATACAGTGTATGGTACACTGTACATGTAGATAATGTTATTTGTATCATATTTGTCGAGATACATGTAAATAAACCATTGTTGGCGCTAACTTGAGTTACACAAACAGTGTATTTGGTGTCATCCTAATGTGAAATCTGGGCCATGTATACATAATTGAAATGATGGATACGATCTAAAGATTAAGAACAAATCATCATACAGGTTAACAGGCATCTATGGGGGCATGTAGGTTTGCAACGGCCCCTGTTATCTTGTGACGTTAACATCCAAAATAATCTACCAATATCACTTCCCAATGCGTTCACAGTTATTCACCTTTGACCTAGAAGCCCGTTCGACATCCAGTTCCTCTTCCATTTCGCCCATATGGATGTGTAAATCCTTGATTTTCCGTTGCAGCTGGGAGTTCGCTGTTTGTTCATCTTCAATCTTTGAATTCAATGCAATGATGTCGACATCTCGTCTGTTAAGTAAAAGTTAAGTTTGTGGGTTAAAAAAGTGTAGTATTAATTTTACAACAGGCATATCATAGTTGATAATTATATATGAATACATATAGGTTTTATTTAATGTTTATAACCGATCACATAATACTTTCATAATCAATTTGTTTTAATGAACATATGTACAATTACAGTCAGAAGAAGTGGTACATTGAGGCGTGCCTTTATTGCGATATTGAACTCACTTAATTTCGAAAACAGTGCGATCATAGGGCAATATTTACAGAACATATATCGCGCTTAGTATTGCGATATTGAGCGCAGAATATTGCGATATCAGTGTATGAGTGCCCGCTTTTGTTCAATATATAGTGTTCGCTTTATCACTTCTGACAACGCTATGGGCGCCCTATCCCAAGGTGATCATATCAGCCTTACACACTTCGCAGCTACATGCTAACGTTTTTACCTGTTTACGACGTCTTGCAAATCACGGTTCGCTCTGTCCAGTTCATCGACAATATCCTGCGTGGCCCTCAGATCATGTTCCAGCTTTCTCTTAGTTTTCTCAACATCTCCTCTTACCTTTCTTTCCCGTTCCAGGCAATCTTCTAACTGTAAACAAAGGGATTACGTTATCAATAACGTACGAACTAATAGCTACTCATATATATAAATAAGTAAATATTTGGAAACAATTATACCCAAAATCATTTTATATCCACACATGAACAAGACTAAAAAGAACGTAATATATAATGTAGTCTGATCCCTATTTGCAAACTTGAACGCCAAAATTTCAACCAAAGCCACGAACCAAGACTTCTAAACCACAGGTCCCCAGAACAAAAATGGGCGCCATATTGGATTTGGGGGACTTTTATTTGGATATGGTACAAGGAACGTTTATCGCCTCAGTGTTCCCAACCCACAATAGTAAGCAGGTGTGTAGTTTTCATGACAATAATGCTCACTGATGTTAAAATCAGCGATTTTCGGCGATTTTTCTATTTCTGGTGGCCATTTTGGCCGCCATCTTGGATTTGGGTAAATATTCCTCAACTCAGGTATAAGAGGAATGATAGCTCGAGTATCTCCTACACATATATATGCATGGGTGTTGTTATAATAGCAATAACATTCATTTATTCGAAACATCACATCGCGTTATTAACGTAGATTCGGCTTTGACCTATTACACCGGCATTTGGGAAAACGTGATATCGGACAAAAATATCCCGCAATGAATGTATATTATGCTCCCCATGTGTTCGCCAATGACTCCTCTATACAATAAATGTATAACATGACGCAAATGCCAACATTTTCCCTCAGAGACAAACGAAAGTGGTAATATGTCCGAAAAATAGCATATTTTCACATTTCGGCGGCCATCTTGGCCGCCATATTGGATTCTGGAGTCGGATTTTGGGCTAATTTGTAAGGGTTGTATATTAGCATAACGAATCGAGCTGAAAACAAGACCGCATGTGCTATAATCTTTAATATAATGGCGATCAAAGATACCTGGTGCATTTAAATAAAATGGCCGCCATGATGGACGCCATCTTGTCTGGAGTCTCTTCGGCCACTTTTTTTTCTTGTTAACAAGTGAAAAAAATTAGAGGAGACCTTAAGGAAGAAAATTAGTTGGGTGAAGTTGAGTCCTGGGGGGGGGGGGGGTGCAGAGGTCGACCAATATCTCCTGGACTAATACACTACTTCTTCGTTATATATTGTGTTGCATATGAACTATATATAGTACTCATAGTGCACCCGGACAAAATGGCTGCCTTTGGAAAATTTCACTTTGCTTCCGGGTTTATGAAACTGAATTTTTAAATAAATACGAGAGATACGATGCCGTGATGTAGCGTGATTGGTTTGGGTGGGTCAGTAAACAATTCCGCTGCTAATGATGTATAAGATATATATTCTACTAACCGTTGATTGTGTTTTTGAAGCCCAAGTCGGTGTAAAAATCGCACTTTTTGACCCAGTTTAGCGGACATCATGTCGAACGAGTGAAATTTTACAGTCGGTTTGCGTCAGACCTGCGCTAATAACCAGAGTTATTCTTAACCAATTTTTACAGGGGATACATCAAATTGAAGAGTAATAACATATGTTTCCAACTATGTATGAGACATTTATGTTACAAAAATTATTTTGTGTATTTTAACCTGATTGTGGACATTGTAAAAATAATAAAAAATTAGGCCGGGCCAAGTTGGATACCTTTCTATAGTATTAAGTATTATTGGGGGTGGGGTCAATTTTTGTTCTGGGGACCTGTGTTCTAAACTTGCAGGGAAATATCCACGTTAAAATTGTTTGCTATGCATCTACAATGCGACTTCAATCCATATAATATAGACGCACACAATTTATTTTTAAAGCCTATATATCTCTGCGAGAAAATTATGAGTCTATAACTTACGCCCATCCAGTCCATTGATATAAATGTACGACATCTTTATTGATCAATTAGATTTGTATACGATTGGTTGATTTAGATCAATATGGGATGTCTATATTCAAACTACACGTACACGTCTTGTTGAGCTAACAGTATATATATATAACACGGTGTGGGTTATTGGTCTAAACTCTTGAATATTGTCTCAATATTCCGTCCTTGGAGTCTGGTAATGAAACATTTAGCGGGCCACCGCCGAATCTTTAAGAAAAAAACAACCACGTGTTCGCCAACCTAATTAATATGCACGCATATAATTGCCAGTCTACCCTTTCAAATTCCGTTGATAGACGTGACGTCATATAATATAGTCTGCGATCGCTGTATAAAAACTTAACGACAAGACTACCACCAACTGAGAACTTAAGTAGTGATGTGATTAGCAAGTTCTCTATACAGATGCCACGATGAACATGCATAGCCGTACGGACCAGGAGGGCTGGGATGACTGCAGCCCCCCAAACGGTTTAAAAGCTCAAAATTCGGGCAAATTGGATATATTTTGGTCAAATTCTGGCAATTTTCGGATAAATTGACAGGTATTTAAGGGAGAAATTGTGTAAAATTACTGTGTTTTTCACATTTCTGTCCGAATTATAGATATTTAAAATTAAATTGAATCTATTTTGTTATATTTATGTGTATATACAAGGTATATTCTACAAAAACTGTGTTACAATCATGAAATATCATGTAATACACATAGGGCATAAATTATCACCCCCTCCTAAAAATCCGAAAAATTGGACAGGATAGTTTTATTGTTGCGAGTAGTGAGCTTTATAAATAAAATAAGAGCGAAAACTGTTCATTTGAAATACCCCGAATGGTCGGTAACATACCGACATAAAAATGCTTAACCGAATGTTTCGTAATTGCAGACTACTCCCCTCCGTATACGCCTGTCAGCGTTATCATTGGAAAGATAAATTTGATCTTTGTTGGACCCCAAGCACACCGTGTGTTTTATGATGCGGTGATTACATTGTGAGATCCACCATATCACATACACGTTCCTGTTGCGTGATTCTTAGCGGAGTACGCTTCGTGAGAAAGAGATCCATTCATCACTTCATTAATGATATGCAACTTTTTGTGCAAGAAATAATATGAATAGTATGTTGGGACTATGGCGAACGCCCACGGTTACGGGTATTCGCTGCTAGCCTTTGCTCCAATAATTCAATAACCATCTGCAGAAAATGTGAGATGAGAAACGCGGTCCCTGATTTACTGGAGTTGTGCGTGGACACCATTGGGAGTCGGGTTGGTCAAGTACACAATTTAAACCGAAATATCGTTGGTTTATTATATGAGTAATCGTTTCACCCGCTGAATCAATGCATTGATTGCAATTTCCATGGTGGAAGAAAACTATCAAAGTCAGTGGGTTGCACTTGAAATTCGGAAGAGACTACCATAGAGACCATGGACCCCGGTAAGCAACTACATACATGTAAGAGCCTTATCCATGACACTCAAATTATATTAAACCCCGTTCGCACGGATAACAAAACCACGCGAAGTTGTCAGCTTCGTCATTGCTCTGATGTGATAATATGTACTTAACATATCGAGCTTCTGAGGGAATAGAAGTACATATTCTCTAATTTCTATTAGATATTCGTGTATACCGACACCGCCGCTCTATCATTAGATTCATTCCCTCCCAATTTATTTGCAAACAAATAAACACATTAAATTTGCAGTCTGCATCAGATATATAGTAACAATATATATTGCATATAAAGTATGCGCCCTGTGTGCGCATTATATTCATGCTCTAATCTTTGAGAGAGATGCATATATAGGACATCATGACTATTAAATTGGTGCAATATATATGCAAGACGCTCCTCACGTACCTCATCCATGGATCCCTCTAGTTTATGTTTGAGTTTGTTGAGGTGATTGACCTTGTCTTCCTCAGCCTGGAGGTCGTCCATGACTTTCCTGTTGGTGTCTTCCAAAGCGTTCTTCTCCTTTGCCAGCTTAATAACAGCGTCACCAGTCTGTGCCAGCTCGTCTTTCACCATGCTGTTCTCATTATCATTGGCCAACTTTTCCTGTTCAATCTACAAAAAAGTGTCTCATTTATCGGAATCCTTAAAGGTACTCAATCCGAATTAACGCTCGCAAATTACTATTTCCTTGGCTTCGGGGGTAAAAAATATTTGATTCGAGTCGAGGAACCCACCCATCAAAGCTAGGAGTGATCAGATATCAATGTTTGAAATCTATTATTTTAATTTTAATTGGCCCAGTAAACTGTCGACGAGAAGAACTTATCTGACCAGATAGCGGATGAAGATCGATAACTATAAAAAACAGTGGCTTTTTTGTGTCAGATATTTGACAACTGGCAAAATTTCGTTGAACAAAATGTTGATAAATAACAGGTTTTGGGCAATTTTATACTATAGTTGACTGTGGTTAACATTATTTTTGGGCAATTAATCGATTCTGATAACTGAAGCGGCATTTTAAAAAATGTTGTTGTTGTTGGAATCTGATGAAATGGGGACCGTCGAATCGGATTGAGTATCTTTAAGATATCCAAAACAAAAACTTTTTGGTTTTGACAAGAACCCTAGCGTTTGGGAACCAAGGACACATAACGATGCTGGTCAGTGAAAAGGTCTGGTCAACTCGACTCCTTTGGTGTCATAACAATGGCGCATTTGTTAACCATGATATTAACGCTGATGAAAAGTGTTATTATCCTCAAACTATAACTACTATACGAAAAGACGTATCGGTATGGAGTAATGGTGTTGATTTCGAGTAGTAATTTGATTAACCATTGTCAAAACATTTTCCGTTGTCGTGAATATGGTTACTATGGAGATAGTATATTGTATAGCATGATATCGGGCACTCAGGAGATGTCCATTGCCTGGAATATTGCAGTCTATACACATTATTATGATGAAACGGGTTATGAAACTGGCTAAGATATCGGCCATGCATAACAGGGTTGACGTCACGTTGTACAAACCTTTGTCAGTGCGTGTTCGAGGTCTCCACAATCCTGGTTTAGCAAACAGATTTCCTGCTCCATCTTCTTCTGTTTCTCGTGCATTCCAGTGGAAGCGCTCTCCTCGTCGGTCAAACGATCTTCCATATCCTTTATTCTGGAGTCAAACTCTATCTTCTGTCCCACAAGCAATTCGACTGTCTCCTCAAGGTCAGCAATGTGATCTTGTTCTGACTGCAGCTGTATCACAATGTCGTTCTTCTGTTGAAGCAATGTAACATTCTGTTCTTCTAGTTCTTTGCGCATTGATGCCGTTTTCTCAAGTTCTTCCTTTGCTCTAACAATTTCTTCCTCTTTCTTTTTCATATCTTCCTCTTCTCGGGCTACGTTCAACATTGGTTTGATCTAAAACAGGAGGAAACTATGACAATTCTGGAACTGGATACACATCTGGTAGATATTTACCCTTCTTTGCTAACTGTTCATTGACGAGTAGTTCTCATATATTAAATGATAAGATAATAAGTTGATCAAACAGTCATTGCGTTTTGTGCGCTTGTGTTTTCTGTCCTCTGCTTATATTTCCAAAAACATCCCTCCACACGAATAATAGACCATTTCCATGTATACTTTTATAACTGAATGTGATAATCCATTCAATAAAGAAAGGGTCAAACAATTACACATGTAACATATTGTCACGTATACCACGTATCGTTATAACCGTGTTGAGAACACGACGGATTTGAGATATAAATCTTCACGTATGAAGTAGGCAATACCAAATCAAATACGCAACCACAACTGGAAAAATGCTACAACGGTTCACTTGTCGATTATAGGTTGTGGGTCATCGCTACAATTACCTGGACATAGAGTCTCCACCAGGACCAGTTCTTCAGACCCAACCATTTCCTTGTGTTTCTCTGGACAATGCTCAAGCCAGTTCTGAAATATTACAAGGATTATCATGTGGGGGTTGGACAAAATGTTGAATATTCAAAATTGTATAGGAGTGAATATTGACATTACCCAGACCGGACTGCGTTGGGTGACACCCGGTCAAAATAGCAACAAAAGTTTGGATTTTCTATTCAGCGTTGGAGTTTATGATATTGCTACCAAGGTTTGCTTAAGTTAGCAGCAATATTGTCACTGTTGTTGGTGATCTTGAGTATTTGAAACATTGTATGTCGCATCTCGATAACAATGACCACATTATAAGGATACTGGAGTATTACATATATTGTGCATCTATTCTCTTTCGGATCGATTCATATAATTATCAAAATTCTTTTAAAAAGAACGAACCAGGTTATTTCGTGGGGAAATTTGAGGTCTTAATATTGAACAGTTTGGATAGTATTATTTTTCGCGAAACTGCTATCACATTCTATGTGTTTCTTTGCACATGACCAATGGCGTGGTTGTGTACTCTCATCGTCACATTTCGGCCTGTATGTGAGTAGTTACAATAGGATGCAAGATACTGAAAGCTACTTATACCTCTGATCCTGGAGCTTCTTGTAGGATTTCCTGAGAATGTAGGCTCTGATGAAGGATTGGAACTTAGCAACGATAGACGACAGTGATTCGTCTCTCAACTCCTCCAAGTCTCCCAACACCCCAGCCTTGAAAAACACTTTGGTGTTGCCAAGTTTGTAGTCTGTTGTATTCATGCTCATACCAGTTAGAATATTTTCAGTGGCCAGCTTGCCCTCGCAGAATCCATCAGGAATAGCATTGGGAGCCAGAATTGAATATCTATGGATGATAAAGACAGCGAGTCACATGAATTGCAGCATATGAGACGTAGCTGTTGGTATTTTGTGGTGATATTAAACCTAAAACAGTGCATTGGCATGGGTGGCGACTGGATTTCCAAAATATAGGATGATTTGTTCTTGAAATGTCGTGTTTGAAATATGCGAGAAATAGTCATGAAATTCCTAACGTTGCAATTGTGCATGGGTATTCGTATCTTGTCAATGTTTATTTAATGGTGCATGGTGTTACCTCGGTTGGAAACGGAAACTCCATTAAGCCATAAACTTTTTGTTGTCTGCATGCCAATTCATGTAAAAGCCAAGTATTAAGGCACTCAACACCCAAGTGTTAACAAAACGTGAGGACACAAAACAGTTTTATGAGCTATATATGAGAGTATGGGACATAACTTATTAAAGGCACGTGAGGCCTTAGTTGTCGAAAATATTCATATTTGTTCCCAATCACCGTAAACTGAAAAACATTAAAATGCATACAGTTTCGTTCATATATACCATGACCATCGCGTAAACAGAATGTTATCATAAAGATTTACTATATTTTACATAAGCAAGAGCCTGATTGTGTTACAGAAGACAGCACAATGCTGCTGGATAATCACACACAAATGACATAAACGCTCTTTATTCGTTCCATATCAGGAATTCACCAACAAAGAACGCTCTTTATGTTTACCATCATAATATAAACAAACACCAGAAAAGTTACTTTTTATTCTTTTGTTTACATAACAATGGTCAAAGATATGACAATAACATACTGTTTAATCGATATTTCTTATTTGTATACGGACAAAGTCTGTCTACATTTTGTTGTTCTTTCTGTTTGTGGCGGTTTTTGACGGGTGGAAATATTTTCACAGGATACCCACCACCAAGGCCAACCGTACCTTTAATGGTATTATAGCTATGTAAACATTTGATCGGGTGTATCACCTCTGTTTGAACTCCGAATAGATGATTCTGCTGGGGAAGCCCTTTCGACAAATTCTGATTCCCTCCAGTACGCCATTGCACTGCAGCTGGTGGAGGACTAACCCGGCATCGATCATACCTGAAAATAGAGATCAGTAAACATATTTCCGGCTGGACAGGCTATAATTTGATCACACATGTTGTACATCTCTCGCGGATTTTCTTTTGCATACACTTACACATCTTCAGTTTTGACAGTTGTAAATCGAACTTCAATACAATTAGGTTTTATAGGTTTTTATTTTGATCGACTTTCGGAAAGTGAAAAGTTCACATATAGTATAGAGAGCTTTCGTTACCGAGTGACGGAAAATATTAAAATGCGATCTTACTATTGTAATATATACAACAGCCGGTCGCTGGAGCTTATATGTATCCATGAGATTTATGCTGAAACAAGTCCTGAAAACAATGGACCCAAACACGCACTCGGGAATCGTTACTTGTACCCACCATAAAGTCCACGACTCTACGAGTTCTATGTTACGACGATCAACCTCACATAAGGCACAGTGTAGATTAAGTGGGATGATACCACTTGGCACGTAGACAGGTGTTTTGCCGAGTTCTAATGAGCGTACAGACAACGAACAGCATTCATAAGAATAGGTTACATTCTCATTTGGAAACGCGTTTTTCAAACTGTAATTCTGCAAGATGGTGCAATAGATTTGACGATTCGCCATATAGAGTTGCTGGTTTTATTGCGGAATGCGCGATATGTGATTTAATAGACGCTAAGAATTCCGTGCTGCCAGGAATTAAATTTAACGCAAGCTGCGATAACGATACATATCACCAATCCTAGTGCTGGCGGTGTTACTAAGAGAATTCACTGTTAACCCATCTCAATCCATATAACGTATATATGCCTTCATATACTATGTCATGTGGAATAAAACGCAGACAAGTAGCACATTGGGCTATGTGCACACACTTACATATATTCCTGGTAATTTTACATGGCAATTCATTTAAAAGGTCTATAGAGTGCTTGGAAGAATATTGCATTGAATTTTCACGTCATCTAAAGTTACGAAGAGTTGAGTACTTGGAAGAATATTGCATTGAATTTTCACGTCATCTAAAGTTTATGTTTTATATTGTCTTGAGTTACAAATTTCAAGACATTTTGACCAATCTCTGTGATCAAACTTTCAAATTTAAATATAATGAGAAGGTAATAAATAAGTCTGGGCTCGTATTCGCCAACTGGGTTTATTTTATAAACCGAGAAGTTTATTTTGGTAGCGGCTGAACGCAAAAGGTACCTGCGCTAGAGTTTACGACACACACTACTTATTGTCGACATGATTGACCAAATCTATCAGTTTTGTTATTTATCAATAGACAACACCTCACGACTAAATCGCGAACACCGCATAAAATCCACAAATAGTGTCAGATAATCAGATTGTGTCTTTCTGCGGAATGAGTGTTAAAGATATAATTGGGTTGGTGGATACCTCCTGTCTCTTTATTTTAAGAAATATGGGCGTTAGTACAGAAACACGCTGCAAACCAACCAAGCCATGCAAGATTGCATGTATAATGCTATATGCGAAGGCGATATAAATGTGGTCAATCTTTGATCACCGCTAGATCCCATGTATTGGATAACCATTTTACGCGGCAATGTCAATTCGATCGACGACCACAGAGAGTTTCGTGTTGAGCCTCGTCCGGTATAAATTACCTGGACTATATGATCCTATATGTAAACGTGGTAGGCGAATAGTGGCTGTGAATACTCTCACATCAGTCGTATACTTTTGTGATACTATATAGTACAGGTGGTTTAAACTGGGCGAGACCAAGTGTTCTTCTGTGACCTTCGTTCTTGATAGCGAATTAAGGGCTATACTTATCTAGTCGAGTCAATTTAATGACACCGGGATACTGAGTATCGCTACCACCGCTAACTAGGACCACAAACACCCTGACTGTTAAACCTCTAACAATAGACTCATTGCTTTATAAAAAATGGTCCCACCTATTGAATACAACTGCATAAGTTCTGCATTGTCTCATTAGTAATCGACAATAAACAAAGTGATAACGGAAGCCAAGTGAGCTGATCGACGCGTGAAGTGTTTTTTGTTATTGTTTGGGAGCGAAACACCAGATATATGGAGATATAACGATTAGCTATGATCGCTATCGCAGCCCCTGCGAGACATTTACCACCTCCGATATGTACCTGGTTTTATAACAAAGCGCTGAGATATAGACTATACTGGAATGCACGGTTGCGGTTGTTACTGACGCAGTGTTTGACTATAGATTGTCTATCTCTTCCGGGCCACAATTACAACAACAACATATTTAAAAAACCCAATTTCAAGACTACAATGCACATTTTCTGCGAATAAAACACAGTCACAATTGAAAATTATGTATATTATTTGTCTATAAAGACATAATAAAGTGGTTTATTCCTGTAAAATATCTGAATCGAAATGGCATTTTGACTTGACGGAGAGAGATTACAAGATATAGTTCTCCCTCTTGTATACGTGACGAATTAATCTGAAGTTTCTGATATAAACCAGCCCGTAAAATTGCCCCAAAATGTTGTATAATTATATTATACCAGAAAAATCGAAATAAAATCAAAGTGTCTTCGATTCATATATATTATTTTACTTTACAAAAAAGATATCGTTAGTTGCATTCGCGCCGTTAGTGAGAACATTTATAGGGCCAAACTGAACGATACAATTCTATTCACAATCTCTAATCGTCCAAAGTGTTTCTCTGAGGTTACACGTAACTGGTGTTTTCGGTTATCAGAGGAAGCACTCACAGTCATTAAATGTACCTGACTTAATTAATATATAAATGGCAGGAGTTTATGCCCCGAGGGGAATGATATATAGCTTCATTCTGGTACAAGGACACATTCTTTGGAGATACCACGAGATGAGCGATGCTACGAATTACATGTGTGTTAATAAAACATCGCCCATGCCTAATCATCAGTTGTGATGATCAGCAGCTTTATACCGACAGGAATTCCGAATTAAAGGTATACCTATTGTTCGTAGAAATGTGCTTAACATAATCATTTGCAAATAATGTGAGACATGCTAAAATAAGCACAATTGGATCCATGATTTTACATATAGGATGTTTATTTAGCTAAAACAATGGTAAGAACAATTTTCAAAACAGTAAGCTTGGGGATATAATGCACCAGTTTTAGTATGACGAAAGTGAAAATGTCAATTCTCAATAAGCAGTGAAGAATTTCACAGATATTGCTCGAATTCATGAACTGCAGCCGATATAAGTGACTATTTAGCTGAAAGTTCATGCCTCAGCTTATAATCTGATAGAATTTCATTAATATCTGTAGGTTTTTCTTTTAAACTGATTGCTGACTTCTAATGCTCGTTCTACTGGAAATGATGCCAATATCTTCCACAATTGAAGTTCTGAATAATATGTTATGTTGTTTTAACTTCGTATATAGAGGATCTCACATGAGTTTCTAGTTTATACGGAATTTATCAACCGAGTTCACTAAATTCGATTGAGCCGAGGTTTACCGAGGCTCAAATAGAATTTAGAGGACGAGGTTGATAAATTACGTATAAAATAGGACGAGTGTGAGATACCTTTTATCACATGATCAAATAAACCCGAAGCAACGCGCAATATTCGTCGAAAACAACAATCATATAAGCTACAGCGATCGCCAGTTATTTGAAGAACGCCGTGACGTCATCGCACGCGCTGATATTAAACGTGTCTATTACCGATAATTATGAAACTGCTTTTATGGCCAAATTATGTGATAAAATGGTTTATCACCACTCTCATTCATTATTACATTCAATCAACATACGCCCCCGTGTGATTTGTAATGGATAAATTCTAAGACGATAAACGAAATATCAGTATTTTCCACCCACAAATTCAGATGTACATTTCGGTTTTTGACACATGTACGCCCAGATACGCTTCACACTTAACCCGGGTAAGAAATAATACGCTGTATGGATAACAGTCTAGTTTTCACGTTGTCCCGAATAAAACTTGAAACGACCTGAAATTGTAGAAATACGATATGTATATTCCAGGTCAGATGATTCTGTTACAACAATTCTGACATTACGAAAGTCAGTAATGTATATAACATTTTGTTAAACGCGTTGAGGCCTACTCAAGTGGAAACGAATGAGAGAGTGTGTCAAAACCAATCTAATGTTTGAAAAAGAATTGACACGTATCGTGTGAATAGTCAATAGAGACCTTTCGCAAAAATCACTGTTACGATTACGGATAGGATATATTGTCCTAGTAAGGTTGACACCATCACAATTTACCTACCATGGCTAATTGGTGAGACGGCATGTGCCCTACTATATTTCGTTACACATATATTTGATGGAAAAAGTAATGTTCAAATCCTATGTTCTTATCCGTGTATAACGCACCACACGGATCATGTTAGAGCGTCCCCAAGCAGGACCGGTGGCACATTCATGACACATCTGCAGATAATTAAACTGCGTGGGGTATATTTCGTCTCACATAAGAACCCCCGTGCGTAAAGAACGAATTTTGGCTGTATACTGGCAGGATATTTCCATATCCGTAATCGTATTCGTGGTTTTGCGAAAGGTCTCTAATGGTGATTTAAACCGAGTAACGAATGACAGTTTACGCATGTGATAATGGTCTCAGACGTTGTCCCAGCCCATACATACCGGGTTGTTTGAGCTCGTTTGGGATGATGCATCTAACGAAGTGCGGATGCGTGCTGTACAGGTTCTTCATAAGCTTGTTGAGGGATTCCTGAAATGTAGGTCAGATCGTAAGTGTGTGGTCAATCCGCAATGTCCAATTGACTTAGAATGAAAGTCTCGCGGTGGACTAATTTGCTAACTAGGAAATTATATACCCATCGAAAGATCTCAAATAGACTCTAATGAGAGAGAGAGAGAGAGAGAGAGAGAGAGCGAGAGAGAGAGATAGATAGATAGATAGAGAGAGAGATAGAGGGGAGGGGAGAGATAGATATAGAGAGAGAGAGAGAGAGAGAGAGAGAGAGAGAGAGAGAGAGAGAGAGAGAGAGAGAGAGAGAGAGAGAGAGAGAGAGAGAGAGAGAGAGGAGAGAGGAGAGAGGAGGAGAGGAGAGAGGAGAGAGAGAGAGAGAGAGAGAGAGAGAGAGAGAGAGAGAGAGAGAGAGAGAGAGAGAGAGAGGAGAGAGAGAGAGACGAAAAAAAAGATAAAATAAAACAATAAAAATTATACAATACATGTAATAAATAGTCCACATCCAACACACCATTGTAGCTGAGCACAATATGACCGAATAACGCCAGTTTACTAGTTCTGTTTACTGATATGGTGACACATAAATATTGTTTAACTTTGTATAATGCGTTTAAATAAGTGAGATCACTGAGTCGCTACCATATTGGATCCATCTATCCCCCATTCTGCGGTTTAAGTGTTGGAGGTCAAAGTTCTGGAGTAGCATTCCATATATAGAGTTTTGAATATTCAGGAATTCCATATATATAGAACTAGCTGGTGGGCCCGTCCCGGCTGTTTCCCCTCTGCTTTCCGTCCAAAGGCACGATTTGACCTTGAATTGACCATTTTGAAGGTCAAGGTCAGGTCGGGGTCACGATTTGACCCCGTCCAAAACACCACCCGGTCAAAAGTTCCCCTAGGTATCAAATTTCGTCGAAATCCGTCCGGCAGTTTTCCCGGCCATAGCTAACAGAAAAACAGACAGACAAACAGAAGTCCCAAAATATATATTAGATTCATGAATATTCAAAATAAAGTGTGCCCAGAACATGTATTAATGGGCTTCCGGCTCTATATAAATTGATATCGTCGCCAGTATTTTAAATAAAAATTCTGAGACGAGAAATAGTTCAAGTTATAGCGATCAACAAATCTCAAAATACACATAACATTATTAGTTGTAATAATCTTTGGGGGCCTTCGTGAAACTTCGGACAAACGTCAGTTTCAGATGTGGAATGCATTTGATCTTATGCCAACTGATCGATTATGATGCGTGCATTATAATGCGCCATCATCCGGCGAATTGCTAGCATATATACGACAGTAACGATACCCCTACGATACGCGGTAGGTCACGAAGTTAATCAAGCCTGAATACACATCAAAAGACATGCAATCAAGTCGTTATCTGCCGCATGATCCGGGATTATACTCACACCTGACAACAAGTACACATGGGTGCGCTAATCATGCAATTCAAGTACATACCCGATGAGTCGCAGAGATAGTTTGGAATGCCGAACTCTTCTTCTTTCTCTTCGCTCCACCAGTCTGCTCCGATTCTGCATAAATGTTAACAATGTCGTTTAATTTAGCTAATTATTACATTAATTAAAAGGAAATAGCTCCTATGTAATAGTACACAATCGCCGCATTCAATAATAAAGTTTGGCATGAGTCGAGTCTGTGTACTTACGATGTTGATGACTTCGCTCAGATTGATGCACGCGCGCTCTCAAAAAAGAGCGTGCTTATTCGACAAAAAGTTCATATTGATGGGAAATTCAATGAAATTGGTACGGAACGTAAACACAAGGCCGAGAAGCAGAATGAAGTGCCAATTACGTTACGTTGATAATCAGGAAATCCTATGGCGATGCCAATCGTGTCCTTTTCGCAAATAGGCTAATTATTTAGCGTTTCTTATCTACAATATCAAATGAAGCCATGCCATTGTGGGCATGCTATTATTGAGACAAAGTAATACCTAAATACATATATGTATACATGCATGTATATATCTACTTGTATTATAAGCGATGATTGTGCACTGGAAACTGGTCACCCAGCGGACCATGGAAGACGGGTTTCTCCAAACTTCTTTCTTTTAATTGTATTTTTTTCGCCTCACTTTCTGTTTTGTCATTATTCTTGTGACATTTTATTGGGAGATAAGCAACTGTAAGTTTACTGCATGTAACTTGTGGTCCGATCCCATAAGTGAAATTTAGCTAAAGAATTAAACAAAAGTGTGGTCTGTTTGCACACCTGTTGTCGTGAACGCTTTCATCGTAATTGCTCACCATCGTGAATACGTGCCCTCAGAATGATGTTTGATGTATGAAAGCGTGGTTTACGAATGGTTCGCAAGTTTGAAGAGACCGGTTGCTTACCTTTCGGAGCCTGGTAGAGAAGGTTGACCAATGGCTCTTTCGACTGAGACAAGAGCTCAACAACAGTCTCGTTGACTGGATCCTTGTTTTTCTCCAACCAATTAGCAATGCTGTAGCTCACCTGAAACATCAAGATTAACGGGTATACACATAATTTTCTCGGTATTTGTAAGGCTCACGCATCAGCCACACGGATGTGATAGCAGCTATGTTGTGTACCCCTAGCTGTGTACACGATATGACCACGAAGAAAAGTGTCGTTAGATAAGTATTGCTATTATAAGGCTCTTCAAGGAAGATCAAGATAGTCACAAATGAGCAAGTTATATTTATTATAGAATATGGGTTAGCCGCTGTCGATATATGTAAGCGATACGACGCTGAAGAAAAGTGTGGTTAGTACCTAGAATTCAAGATACATATGACTATTATGATGTTTTTCAATGGAGATCAGGATATTCACAAATGAGCACGTTAGATTTATTATTTTCGATCAATAGTCTTGATATTTGTGTGTGACAGAGTGGGTAAATTCCGAAGCATGAGTACATTCAGACTGTAGTACGGACCTGATATATGGTTGCATTAAAGGACCACTTAATTTTCGAATCACCAGATCACATTATATACAACATTTTCCATATTATATATCATTTGAAAGAGGAAGCTCCAAAACATTGTATTATCAATTGATCCGGTCGTATAAACTGGGAACATGTTGTTTTTCGAGGTACCGAAGTGTGTTCTATGCTTCATTTTGATACGGACTGTACTATAAAGTCTATTATTCTCAATTGGAGGGGAATAACTCTATCGCTTAGTTTGAATTCTGATGCATTCTGGGTTGACGACGGGGGAAGTCTTGGTATGAATCTGAGAAGTTCTATCACTTGGTGGACACTCCTATGCCACAGTTGTTCCGTATTCTGGTGGAATATTATATATATGTTTGGTTCCTCTTCCAAATGGTATATACTATGGAATATGTTGTGTATAATGTTATCTGGGCATTCGATATTAAGTGGGCCTTTAAACGGAATGAGTCTGGTCCTGTATCAGATAAACACAGCTTGACCCAGATTGGCAACATTATCAAATTGAGAACATGCACCTAGAGAAATTTGGGGGAAAAACACCAGATGTCATATGCGCCCCCACACTCACATTTCCAGCATAGTGGGCCAGAGCGAAATGGTTCTCAGGTAACCCCGGCTTGGCTTTAGCTGGTTTACCAAAGTTTTTGGATTTCCCCATGTGGTTTCCGTACAACTTATCCTTGAATGTCTGGTCGCTTGCCTTCGGAAACATGCATTCCTCTTCAAGTATGGACAAGATTCCAAGCGGCTAAAAGAAACAGAAATTGAAACTGAGAAAAAATAACTGATATATCGTCAATGATTTATGTTGATACACTCACAAATTTGCCAGGCATTATTTACAGGCATTCTGAATAGAAAGCTGCAATGTGCCATAACCCGAATACGGAGAATAATGCTTATAAAATGCATCTGTACCACAGCTAACTACTTGAAAAGAAATAACGATGTAGTTCCACTAATGGCGATGCTATCGAAAATTGCCCGTAAATAGCATGCGATTATCTCGCGAGAATCAATTATATAGGTAGTTGAGGCAATGTGTTAGTAGCACCGTTATATGCGGAAGTACCGAAATTTTACTGCCCAGCTTTGGTAAATATGCATTTATATACACGTTTCTGGTCATATGCTGGCACCGTATAGGGTTTTTATTTGAGAAAATGCATTCAAAAAATGCCGTCCATAATTGCCAGTATATGGCAGTGTTAGTTTGTTGATGCAACACATAACACAATACATTACCATGGCCATAACCGAGCAACCGCGGAAATCATGACATGCGGTTGTCCCACTCCTAACTGAACAACTACAATAACATGATGTTTTTGCGTGGCTTTGTTCACACAATTGGCACATTTGAACTCATAATTATTCGCTATATGGACTGAACAAATCCAACTATTGAGGATGTTATGTGTCCTCTTTTAAACAGTATACATACGCACTAAACATGTGCTTATGAACATAATTACATGTACACCGCCACGTGGCCGCGCATGTTTGATTAAAGCATTGTTGAGATTTTTCAAGATAAATTTACTGCAATTGTATATATAACGACTTGCCCAATGCATGGGATAACCATGCACAAGTCATGATGTTCGCTCTTGCCATAATTGGAGTTCTATCTTTTTCTTTTTATCCAACACAACGATATTTTAAAACGGGGATTATGTTTTTAAACATTCAGTTGTGGTGAAAATCTCTACATACTATATGTATCAGATGCTCAGAAGTTCTGGATATTCCAGCTAACATTACGCGAAAAAATACATGTTTGATAATCTACATGAAACATTTTGACTCACTGCCGCCCAATTCAAATACTGTCTTGCAATGGCAAAGCATAAGTGGAATGCCATTTAAGCATCATATACCTTTTCGATGAGGTCAACACAGGCCTGCAGATCCATTCCGAAGTCGATGAACTCCCACTCGATTCCTTCCTTGGCGTACATTTCCTGTTCCAACACGAACATGTGGTGGTTGAAGAACTGCTGCAGCCTCTCGTTGGTGTAGTTGATGCACAGTTGCTCAAAACTGTTGAACTACAAGAAAATGAAAAGTTGTGGTTATTAAACACATAGTGGAATCGAGCACACAAGCTGGTCTATTTCGAAGGCTTCGCTGTGCGTCATGTTGGGGTAGGACCTGACCATAACTATGCACAGGAATTTACCTATCGAAAGTGCATAGCGATACGTACGCTACAACATGTTAAAAAGTGTATGTCGCATAATTTCCAAAACGATAGCAGAACCACGTTAAATATATGCAGTTTTATTGATTGAGTGCGAGCTTCCGGAAATGATATATTTGCTCCAGTCGGAATATGATTGGAAATCGTCGCCGTGACGTAGGAAGTTGAATACGTGCTCATCTTTCTTTCGTCAAGCATTTCTGACAGTGAACATACGTTCGATTCTTATTCTGAAGAATATTCTATCGTTTTGACTATTTCAGAAGTTGAAGATAAAGAAAATTGAACGTCATCTGTTCACACACGCCGCACCAAGTGTTTGGAACTCCATCTCTCTCGACATTCGTCGTTCACACTCTTTTGACATCTTCAAGCAACGACTTAACACGCACCTCTTCAATGTTTACCCGCACACAACTAGCCGTATATAGTGACATTGTATCATGCTCTGTATCCATTGATTGTATATCTTCTAATGTCTGTACATGTATATAACCTGCATATAGAGTCCCAAGCGCTTCGAGCTACACCAGGGATGAAGCGCTATACAAATGCTATATATTAATATTACAATTGTTCCATCGGAGGAAGATATTATGCCTACCGATGCATTTAACGACTTGATTGTGTCGGGCCTTATATGTTTGAGTTGGAGGCTGTTGAAGATGGTGCTGGTGAGCGACCTGGCAATTCTATGGAGGAAATATTTCGCATACTGCGGTTATTCTTCATTTGAACTTGTACACTGAATATGTCCGATATGTAGCATGAAGTGATACCAAACCGAGGAAGAGTTAAAATATAAAGACTAAATATTGTCATGATGGTCTTAATGAGAGTTTCGTATATTATCTCCAATAGTTGTAGATGGATGTCTTAACTTAATTGATCAACCAGTCAGGTGGAACAATGTAAGATAATGGTTCATTGGTGCGGTATACTGACCTCAAATATTTCGAAGCCGGCGATATCGAGAACGCCGATGAAATAGCTCCTCTTCTGTTTTGTGTCAAGTGTCTGGTTGACTCTCTTGACCATCCAGTTGAATAATCGGTCGTAGAGTGATTTGGACATGGCGGAAATGGAGTAGAGCACCTGACCGACATTGCGGCCCTGTGTCACGAACTCTGTTCCGACCTTAATCTTTGGCTTCGTGAACGCCTTCAGTAGGTCACCGGCGTTTATGCCGAGCAAAAAGGCGACTTTTTCGGCCTCTGAAAAAGCAAAACACGAAACTGCAGTTCAATTTGACCAACTACCCGATTAAATATACTCAAATGTGCTTGCACAAATAAAACAAAATCACAGAATAACGTTCATGTAAACAAACGTTCGATTTGTTTAAAGGTACCAAAGCATTCGAATTGGGTTTATGCCAAATAACATAAATGTATAAACGTCTGTCAAACAACTATTACTAACAAGTACATGTAAAATAGATCAATTGATTTTTATTTTCATTTTTAATATATATATCGCCCTTGGTCAAGTGGCCCTGCTGATTTGTTATTATGTTGGTGGATCCTGCTGAATGGCTATGATGTTGGTTGGGCAAACTGATGCTGTTAAAGTCGTAATTTTCGCCATGAAATCTCGACGAATCGAAGAAAAGCCATTATCTGAATAAAACATCCAAGAACCGATATATTAAAAAATATATCAACAATAGCTTCGCTTGTGATTGCAAAAATGCAGGAATAGCCAAAATAGATTATGCTCGGTTTGCAACAACCAACACACCCATTATTTACATATTTTATTACATATATATTTTGATTGTACATGTAGTATGCACATAACAGCTTTTCCTCGATTCGTTCAGCGCATCCAAGCACCACGACAATGACAAGTTTAGAAAACATAACTGTAAATGTTCTTAACAACATCAGTTTGGCATATCAGCACCATAACACATTAGCAGGATCCACACTATCATATCAAACAAGCAGGACCACTTGACCAGGAGTGTGTATGAATGTGATGCTCTGTCTCACCTGCTGTTCCATCAGGTTCCGCCTGTTCGTCCTTGCCCTTCTGTTTAAATTTCATCTCTCCGAAATGTAAAACGGCCCCCGTGCATTTGTATGCACTAAACTTCTCTTCTGCCGAGAAACCCAATATATCGAAGGCAGCCTGTAAGAGGTAGACAGTGGTCATTAATCGTTTCAATACTTAACGGAGTTTCCAATCAGTATATATTGTGGTTTTAGATCTTTGCATGTATGCATCATACAGGGTACTATAAGCAGGTGGCAGGGTTCGTGAGCACATGTACTATGAGGTATAATTTGTACGGATGTTGTACGAATTAGTTCAACACTCCTGAGGCTGTTTATGTTGAATTTATTACCTGAAATATAATATAGGCGAAGACATACATTACCTAGTATTAATAAATAAAAACATTATAAAGTGTATATATGGTCTTGTAAAGGAGATGCCTCAAGAATCTCCCATCCTTAAGTTACCTGCCTCAAACATTTTGAGATGCAAAGTGTGCTGAATTAGAAAATAAGTATCTGCCTCAAGGAAACTATTTGAAACCAAGGAAGGAAGGGTGCAGTTTGAATTCGATGCAATTGAGATTGCTAAAATTGTCATTATGGACAATGTTTTTGAAAATAGAAAGCACCATGTATTGCACATTTTATGCTCGAGTAATTTTTGGAAAACGTACGTCACAGTCTTTGGCTTCCTGTACATCGTCAATGCTGTCTACCGCCAGTACACCCTGGTTGATGTTTGAGTATAAACCTGGATCGGCCTGAACCAATAGCTTTTCTGGAAATGAAGAAGATAATGGAGATTTTCACATATATTAAATAGTGGGAGAATCTTACGGTTTGCTATAGGACACAAGAAGGCGACACAAAATGTTTAATTAGTTTTTAGAGCGCCCGCCTCCATACTATGCACATGAGAACATACATTATTTTCGCCATTTTGTGACAAGCTTGACTTGTGTCACTTAAAATAAAAATTCATGTTATAATAGTGGATGATTCCCAGCATCAATGCACACATCACAATTTCAGTACTTTACCATTTGACAACTAAAGATTTGTTTGAAAATAGGCAATTTAACACTGAATGTATGCGCGGTTATCACAATTGGGGTGAATCAAGAATTTTACATGCAGCAAGCGAACGTACTAGTCGCTGCTTGGTAGAAATATTTCTGATAATTATTTGATTGACAACTGTGGAAAGATCCATGCACATGAAAATCAAACGAAATAACAAACGAGTGCACAATTCATATCCCAAACAGTTCCAATCGACACGTAGAACTATATGTAAGGGTATGTAGCATGCATTGAAAACTTGCAACATAAGATTATTGATTGCGAAATCACTACTTTTAAATGCACGGGCGGTGTTCGTTGCAGAAATATTCATATTTGTTCAAATCGCCATCAACAGAAGGAATATTAAAATATATATAGTTTTGTTCATATGCCAAACATAATCAGAGCGTAAATAGTATATTGTCGTCAAGACGTACGATGGTGGACGTAAACAACAACAGCCTGTTCGTGTTACAGAAGTTGTGCTTCTGTTTACATAACACAGCGCAATTATATTGGTTAATAACACCAAAATGATATAAACGCTCTTTATTATTTCCATATCAGGATAAAAGTAACAAATAAGGCTCTTTATGTTTACCATATCCGGATCTAAACAAAAGCCAGGAAACGTAACTTTTTTGGGCTTTTGTTTATATAACAAAGGGAAAACAATTGACAATAACATACTGTTTATGTCATATTTCTGAATGGTATAAGAACAAGGTCTGTCTATATTTTACTATTCTTTCTGTTTATAGCGGTTTTTGACGGAGGTGAATATTTTAACAGCATACCCACCGACAACGCCGCCTGTATCTTTAAAATATACCATACGTAAACTATTTCCTGTTACCAAACTTAGCTCACAATAATTGAAAAGTTACTGATATTATGGACAAAATATTCCTGTGTAGAAAAACAAATTTTGTCAATAAAAGAAATGTTCTCCTGAGCACGTGTTTACCTCATATATGAAACTTGAAATTTGAGACTGCTAATGTTGAGCATAAAGTTTCGGGTTTCATGAGAAAAAATATTAAAATTGATAAATTTATCCAAAAGGGTACAAGTCAGTGATAGTTATTTCAATTTTATACATTGACTTTTATCCAGGATTTCACCCCAAAAATGAGCATTCGTAGTCCCGAAAAGGCTTTGTCCGCCGCCCGTTTTTACACTCTTTTGTGGATAATTGAACTATTGTGTGTATGCCGGATTGTGTCTTTCGACCAGCAGACCAGGCGTGCATGCTATAGACGAAAGTGGCGTAGACAATTTCCTATTTTGACAACTAGAACTTTGATCGCCAAGAAATGAAGAAGCTATAAATCTAAGAAACAAATGCAACAAAGGAAAAAGATAGAGCACTTGGAGAGGTCAAGGCACTTGGAGAGGTCAAGGCATTGGTTTCATTTCACTTGGAGAGGTCAAGGCATTGGTTTCATTTCGTGGAACATATATTTCTGGAGTAATTTTGCACACGTACTGCTTGCAAATCTAAACTTCCTGGTCTTCAAAACGTCCATCTGCTTGATTAATAAGCGAATTAATTTGCATTATGCGGACTTCGTACACGGATGTGTACTATATATGTGCAATGTGCATGACCACATTATCCATAAGCAGTTGACACCAATGGTTGCAACTATGCGTGGAAGTGGGGTTTGCTGCACGGCAATTGACATATATGAAATGGGAAGCGATTGGCAGAATGTGTTAACCCTTTCATGTCTGAAGTTGCGCTAGTGCAGCATTACGTATCATGTGCAGTCTTTTATATATGCGTGTCTCCCACAGGGTTTTCGCAATATTTCAAGAAGCTCCAGTCACGGAATGTGTTAACGTGAACAGGCTGGTGGCATAACCGCTATATAACGAGACACTTGCTTAATTTCACGACATAAATGAGTGAATGCACACGCTGACACTGATGGTCTGTGAATGGATTCTACAAAAAGATTCCTAATGAACGCTGAGTGCCAGTACGATTGCGTAATCGGTACGTTCTTACATATGTTCTTAATGCACCCATTCTTACAGTATATGCATATCATTTGAAGACTCCCGGGTTATAAAGTGGCGATATAAAAAGACGGGATTGTTTCGCATCCAAACACATTTGTATCTGTCTGCCAAGTGTGCCCCCTGCAATGCACACATCCTATATAAATGCATCTAAACCATCATCCTTTTTATAATTTCATCCGCTGCATTATACCAGTCTTAATGAATTCAGCCGTGCAGTATTAGCCATCGGTGATATAAAGATGGTTTATCTCATCCCTGAACTTTTAAAACAGATTGAAACATACAGAAGATAGCTTGAGTCAGAGAGACCACTCAATATATATAGAGATTGTAGAATGTGCCACTTTTGGAAATAAGTTCCCCCGATCTTGCGCTGTTCGGTTGTGATGCATGGGTGTTTTTGGTTGATATTTTTAAACACTTTTTGAAACATATTTAATACCAAAATGATTCTATTATGGCAATAAAATAATGCAGACGCACGTCCAAGACGTGTGTCATATAACTATTGTCATTTTCATTGTGTTTAGTTTGACAAATCCGAAAGATTAAAGATGCAAGCGATATATGCAGCGTGCTTTCAGAACAATATGGATGCGAAAATATATTAACCCTTTCGGTGCCAAGTCCGATTTTTGTATCAAGCCATATTTCCTTGATCATTTTTCAAATTTATTGATTATAATAATGTGATATATTGATGGAAAGAGCTCTTAGAGCTCTTTCCATCAATGTATCACATTATTATAATCAATAAATTTGAAAAATGATCAAGAAATATGGGTTGATACAAAAATCGGACTTGGCACTGAAAGCTAATTTCATTGACCATGGCAAGAAAAGTGGACGAGTAATCATGCACATTTTGCATGTAAATAGCGTTCAAGATTATACAACATATATCACAATTTAACCATGGAAATTGCCATGTTGAGTTTTGCCATGCATGTACATATTAACACAATGAAAAACTAACTATTTTCTTTAAACAACATGAGCGTTCTCCAACAGCCCCATATCTAATTCCGCTGACGTTGCATACAACCATATAGGATGATTATTGGGGGAGCCGGGAGCAACATCTCGCGGACGAGAAACTCATAAAGACTTGCTGTGGCCTATATATAGTTTTTAGATGTCTCGTTTTTTGTGATAATGATGCTATGTGTTAATGACCTCCGCTCAGTTGCCATAAATAAATAAGTACCAGCGATTTAAGAGAGGAAGCGAGTCTTTGAGTATGAATCCTGCCATTGTTTTAAGTAGTTATGAATAGTAAATTATCCGCGTGTTAACCACTCGCAACTATCGCTAAATTGAAGGCGTGTTTGTCTACAAATACCTTGCCATTTAATAATTTATATATATGCTTTCATAGTTCGAATGAGAGATCGCGATATTTCTTCAAATGCAATTCCACCACTGGTCAAGTGGTCGTGCTAATATGCTATGATGGTGGTGTTCAGACTGAATTGCTATGATGAGGGTATGGAACACTGATGCCGATACGAAAGAGTACCGTTATTTTTTCTAAAGTTGGCATTTTCGCGTTGTGTATGAATCATTCAAGAACATATATATTTTTGAAACTTGTAATAATGCCTGCGCATGGTGTTTCAAAAACGACGCGAATAACTCTCTTGAGTATAGTCGATTTTTAACAACTACTACAACCAGTATTAAAAATAATTTTCGCAATAAATATGTTTTTGAATGTTTGATACCCATAATGGCTTTTACTGTATATATCTTCAAATTATCGGAACAACACTAATCTGACAATTTATAGAAATATCACGGTTAACAGCATCAGTTTGCCCTAACAGCACCATAGCAATTCAGCATCATATCACATTAGCAGGACCTCATGACCAGGGGTGATTACAAACAGTAAAATACCTCAACAAAATGAAACTGGTTTTACTTATTTCATGCATGAATAAACCCTTGATGTTTTAATAAATTCCACACATATGAAACTAATCGAAATCAATATTATCAGCTGAAGACTAAAGGTCATGTGGTGGCCGTCGGCGTAGAACTGGGATTATGAGAGATCCTGACGGAAAGCCTGGTTATGAGTTCATACAGTGCACCTGAGCATGAATAATCGGGAAACTGATGCTATTGACGATATAATCGATATCGAATCGGATATTTTCGAATCAATATTATTCGGCGGCGTGGTTTCGTTTTATCAACCGTCTCAAATATGTAAGCAATATGTTGCCAACATTGATATGCTCAGATATGTGGCTTTCAGAAATCAAAAATCAAACATTCCTTGCTTGCCAACCCAGAAAATAGCAACAATTTTGGAATCCGCATTCAGTAGCGATTCGATTCGATTCGATTTAGATATTGGAACGGCGATTTGATATCGAGATTAGATTCCAGAAAAAAAAACCCGATTAGCAGGACAAAAATAGGAACTGAAGCTTGTAACGAGGCCAGCAATCAACAAGCCGAGGATAAACAGGATCTGCGTTTAGCACGAATAATCGGGTCTTACCTGGCAGACCCTCGATACCGTTGGACAGAAGCTGATAAAAGATGTGATAATTTCTCTCCACAGTTTGTTGGTATGTCACTCGGGATTTCTCAAGCAGATCTGTAAACAAAAAAGTCATTTGTCAGATGCAAGTTAGAGCATTGAGATTATATATTTATTGGGATTTGACGTCGCCCTCAGCAGCCATGGCTATATCAGGACGTTACCAGTTTTATTTGTGGAGGGATAGTCCGTTCACTAAGTGGCACCGCACACGCTACGATTAAATAGTAAGTATAGGGAAAATCGCAGGTGGAAAAAAGTGACTTGCCCGCATACGCTACTGTGCTGTGATGTATGCATCAGCTACGATTTTATCCACGTGATCGATCACATGATAGCAAAATGTTATAGCACATTCTCCGCATTATGCAATTATATACATATACATGGCATGTATCTCAATTTTCTAAACTAACATGTTGAACTTGAAAGTTCAAGTGAAATTGAATATTTTTATTTTGACATTTTTGTACCTATCAACCCCACAGCTGCCCAATTTCAACAATTGCGACAACCCTCTTCTTCTTGTCTGCATATGTGGTATAGGCTGATATGTGGTATAGGCCTGCACTCCCTGTCGTACAACATCTCCAACAATGCGGCCTCGTTTTTGTAAGTCCAAGAAGTTTGTGAACTTTGCGTCATTTTTGAATTTTTTTCTATTCGTTGTATTTACAACATGACCAGTGCGACAATGGTCATGCGACAGCTACGATCGCGCGCGTTGCCAAGGTCACTCCACGATTTTCCTGGTAAAAATGAAACAGTGCTTGATCGCTACTATTTGGCTACGATATTTTCGTGGGCATGCGCATTGGATGCTCCAGCTGCGATTTTCCCCTAAGGTAAATCTAGCAGCGAATTCATTGGAAGATTGACCCTTGTGCACGGCGAAACATACCATAGGCGAGTAATTGGCAACCCCCTCCCCACATAGCTATATGGGATACAAAGTCAGCGATGACTGCACAAGGAATTGAACCCATATCGCCAGCGCTTGAGAGCGAGTTGGTCTGGAGCAGAGCACATTATACCGACTGAATCACCGATGCCCCCCGAACATTGAGTTTATGCTGATAAAGAGAATTGTGGCGATATATATATATATATATATATATATATATATATATATATATATATATATATATATATATATATATATATAGCATACAGTATTCCTTTCTGTTCGGGCTATCAAGAAATTACATTATCTTTTTTGAAATATCAACAAATAATATTTTCCTATATACATTCCACACTGAAATGCACTAATTACAATCAATCATGACAGTATATATACACATTGCGATGTCTCCCCATAATCAAAAAGGTATATCACTTTTGAGCCAGACAAGACTTTTGTTTGAAGCTAAACCAGAAACCATAGGTAAAATTATGGGTGGCAGATGTTTTGTCCACTTACAGGTTTCGATGTCGGCGCCGGCGATCTTCCCTTGTGGTCCGAAGTGAATCCTGACGAACTTCCCCTTAAATTGTGTAAAATGAAGGATAAGCATACGTGGTTGTACGCAATTAAATCTGAAACCGATTGAAGACAAGAGAAGAATAACAATACAAGGTTAATTTTCCCAATATTTTGTCCCATATTGTTTCACGAGACTGGTTTACTTTTATCACCAAAGTATAAGATCTAACATAGCGCACACTGACGCAAGCACATTTGAAACTAGAGGTGTGACTGTCCCAATGGGACTAAGGATATCCCTCGTGTTTTTAAAATACTAAGATGTTTCACATGTCAGTAAACATTTAGTTAAAATAATAAAATAACAGTTCCCATTGCAGGTTCACAGCCCTAACCCTAATCTTAAAGCTATTGACCGAAAAATGTAGGAATAAAAGCTCGGACAAAAATATGCATGTTCTGAAGTCGAAAAAGGGGAATAACTCCAAACAAAAAAGTCGGACAGACATCATAATCGCAGGTGCACGGGTTCCCATGGTACTAAATATCAGTGCCAAGATTCAAAAACATTGACCTATAAATGTAGGAATAAAAGCTTGGACAAAATTATGCATGTTGCAAAAATATTTCTAAGTAAAAAAAGGAGGATAACTCCACCAAAAAATGTTGGACAGACGTCATAATAGCAGATGCACAGGTTCCCATGGTACTAAATATCTGTGCCAAGTTTTTTTAAAAGTGACCTAAAAATGTAGGAATAAAAGCTCAGACAAAATTATACATGTTGCAAAAATATTTCTAAGTCGAAAAAGGGGGGGGGTAACTCCACCAAAAAAAGTCCGACAGACGTCATAATCGCAGGTGCACAGGTTCCTATGGTGGTTGATATCTGTGCCAAGTTTCACGAAAATTGATCAAAACACGACTGAGAAAAACTCCGGACAAATTTGTGTCCAATTTTAAACTTCGTTGCGGGGGTATAACTATGCACACTCATACTCAGTCCATGCCTCCATAAATCTGATATATATATTTGAAGCTGTTAAATTACAACCATAGCTTCGAGTATAATTACTTGTTCTTGATAAATGTTCGCAGATTGCAATGAGTATATATATGTGTGACGTTGTTACTTACAAATCTTGAGGAGTTGTTGTTTCTTGTCGTCTTTGCGTTACCGTAAGCCTCGAGCACCGGGTTGGCTTGTACTATCTGGTCCTCTAGTGAACCCTTCTTAGAGTTGGGATCATGTTCGGCTTTGGTGTCCGAGCTAGCGGCGGCGACCAGAGCAAAATACATTATAACCTTCTTCGTGTTCTCAGTTTTGCCCGCGCCAGACTCCCCACTGTAATGGAATGCAAGTTGGAAGGACAACGTTAAAGCTTAAATTAGAGAATTGGTCCCAATTTGATATTGAATCTTGGATCAAGCCACTTATACATGAACGTGTGTTTGTATTTTCCATAAATAATGACTACTTTTACACAATACAAAAATCCACAATGAAGGTAAATTGTTACTAAATTCAGTAGGACATATATGCAGGCTGTCAGAATGTATTTATCGTTGCAGTGTTATTAGATTGAACATTCAAAGGTATATGTCTGAAAAATGGATTGTAACGTCAACTTACGTGATCAAGCAGGACTGGTTCTCACGATCTGGAAGAAAAAAAATATATATCGTTTGTGAGATGACGGGTGAATATTTCATTATTAAAACTACATATTGTATTGTCAATCTCACACTTTGAAGATGTGAGTTTCATAATATCAGCGGAATGAGAAGAGTAACATAAATCAGCAAATAGAACATTCAAATTGCACATAGTCGATCACAAAAATGAATCCAATAGCTATCAAAATAAAAACAATTGGGATGTCCACCTTCAGTATTGAAGTGAAGACGATATCATTCATAGCATTACTTGAACAGTAAACCACCATTTAACGACGACTCCATCACAGTCACTAGCGTTCCACTGAAATTGGACTGGGCCCTTCTATAATTCAATACACTTAGCATTTAGACTCAAAATGCTAACGTGGTTCTCACTTAGCTTCGAGACAAACCAATAAATATATAGCTGAATGTTATGTCCTCAAATTGTCAAACAACGGTGACTGGAACAATAACTAAGGGTAAGTTCATACATTCTTTTGCGGGCATTTCGGTAATAGAAAGTTACAATGAGCTAGAAACCGAATGCAGAAAGGCTTCTATAATGCATATTTACCACAGCTAACTACACGAGAAGTAAAAAATACGTACAGGTATGTTTGTTAAGGCAATGTGCTAGTAGCACCGTTACAAGTTGAACAACCGAAGGTTTAATTATAATGTCGTTTTTTTGTAAATATGCATTTTATATGTTCTTTCTCGCGTTAATGTAATGAGAAGTTATTGAATAATCTGTCGTTCCTTGCATAAAAAGCACGCATATATCCCCACAAAGGGACCAGCATATATCACCACAAGGGGACCCCTTTCTATATGTTGAACAGTTGGTTACATGCCACATGTCAAAAAAGCATCCATGATAATACCATGTGTACCAATCGTTTATTCCGATTGAAACTTCTCACCATAGTTTTGTAAATGATGATGGTTTAAACAGTGTGCTTGTCCTAAATAGTTGGGTATAATATTTATTGCCTGTATGTCAGATCAATCAGAGGGGCATTATTGAAAATATTGAGCTTCAACAATAATATTCCTGAATGTTTGCTATATTCCAGTTACCTTGCAACATGAACTGGAAAGCGTTGTCAGCGATGGAAAACAAGTGAGGAGGCATTTCGTTCTTTCTCCTTCCCCTATATTTATCGATGACGCTTCTTGTATAAATAGGCAGCCGCCGATAAGGGTTAACGGCGATGCAGAACAATCCAGAGTATGTCTGAAAAAAAATAACATCAGAAAATAATTCGACTCACTGTCCTGAACTCTATTCCATACTGCACGTTGAATTAGTCACATTTGTTCAGTATTGGAACCTCTGTGGATATATATTATTTCCCACTCGAAAAAGAGTTGCAGAAGCTTTGTTCACCAGGCAATTAAAAATGAATAATACTTAATTCGTAACACAGCCGTAGTGAATTTACCGATAATGCACCCAATGTACAGTCATTATAAACGTGTTTAAAGGCCCACTGAATGTTCGTAACCCCAGATCACATTACATACAACATATTCTATATCATATACCATTTGAAAGGAAGCTCCAACACATTGTATTATCAACTTATCCGGTCGAATAAACTGTGAACACTTTGTTTTATGCTTAATTTTAATGCACTTTTGGTAAATAAAGGGGGAAGTCAGGGGTTAATCTGAGAATCTCTATCACTTGGTGGACACTCCTAGGCCAAAGTTGCTCTGTATCCTGATGGAAAAATATATTTTTTGGTTTCATTCCATGCCAATAATAGTCAATAACACTGACTCTGAATAGAAATAAACTGGGAATCAAACATTAAGTGGACCTTTAATAAATCCACCGTTTTGGTCTGTGGAATCTCTTTATTGTATCAGAATCAGAATGGTTTATCGACAGAAGTACAGTGTTGTATACATGTTTGAATCAGTATAATCACATAACATAGTTTAACAACTTGATGCCTAATAAGTAATGATGTGTACCTATACTGTGTATTATATAAAAATACAAGTATATGTAATTTTAAATGTTTCTAAAAGAACACATTGCGGTTAGGTACTTGTGTAAAAGGATGGCGTAGCAATACGATCAAGAGCTGTCTTCCCGTCGATACCGTGCATGCAATGATTATTCATTGCGTTCTTGGCTCGGGCATGGGATCCCATACTGGCGCTCCATCTACACCCCCCCCCCAATTGGAGACTCCGTTATCTGTTCCGAAGGTGACCATTTTCATAAATTTAAGTGCGAAATATTATAAACTCAAGTTATGAGAATAAATTTATTATGAACATATCGATTTTATTGAACGGGAGTAAGTTCTAGGTGTATAGTATAAATACTTAAAGGTCCAGTGAAAATGGTGACAGAGAGTGGCATTTGTTATTGGTGTTTTTATTTTGTGTATTGGTATACTACAGTTAAACGTATAATGGACGATTTCGATATACATGGCACAATGTAAATGTTTATGTGATCTTCTGACTTTTAGTCAAAATGTGGACACACTGACTCTGTTAAAACAATATATGACAACCATACATCAAATGAATGGGCTCATAGACTCGGCACATTACTTTCGAGCACAAACACACACAAATGGTAGTTTTGTGGTGCAAAAATCAGATGGCAATGTGGCATAATACGTTAATTAAAACTGAAACTGTCAATATACCATGAACTTTGCTGAAGAATCAGTCCAATAAATTGAAGAGAAGGTGTGGTGAAGATTGTGGGGACTTACATATATCATGCCGCTGGTATATCTGGATCGTAAGTTGTGAAGCACAGAAGCTTCATTGAGGTACGTCATGTTAGCCATATCCTCTATCATCTCGTATTTAGGTGGGTTCATCTGCTGGATCTCGTCTTTTTTCAACGTCATCGTCTGCAATAATTTAACACTTTCTTTACTACCTGAATTATCATATTGAGTTAAAAAGTATATATTAGACTGATCGTATCCTGGGACCTCTGCTCTTCCTGATATATACCATTCCGCTTGGACGAATTCTTCAGAGTCACTCGGTCAAGTACCATATCTACGCCGATGACACTCAGATTTACGTAGAATTTCATAGGAAGAGCATGGATGCATACCATCAGGCGATAAGTCGGATAGAGAGTTGTTTTCTGGACGTGAAACAATGGATGCAGATGAACAAATTAAAATTGAATGATGATAAATCAGAGTTTATTGTAATAGGCACAAAACATTTTTTAAATCTACTATCACATCAAATCAACGGCAACGACAATGAACAGTTTTCTGTCCATTTGGCAGGTTCGGAAATTAAATCTTGTAACAACCTGAGGAATCTTGGTGCATATTTTGATTCGAACATGAATATGAACGTTATGGTGTCCAATATGCTACGGACATGCTACTTCCAACTCAGAGTACTACGCAGGGTCCGATGTCATCTTAGCAAGGAAGCTATCAAACGTGCCGTTGTGTCCTTGATTCTATCGCGCGTGGACAGCTTGAACATTCTCTTGACACATATCACAAAGGATAACATCCGACGAATTGACATTCTGATAAACAACTGTACCAGACTTATCGCCAACGTGTCCAAATATGACCATATATCTCAAGCTAGATTTTATCTGCATATTATGTCATTCGAATTTCGTGTAAAATATAAGTGTGCAATAACTGTGTACAAGGCCATAAAGGGACATCTACCATCTTACATCTGTGACATGTTCCAACTTAAGATCGGTGGGCGTGTCACTAGATCAAGCACATGTGGTCTTGACCTGAAAAACACCACGCGGAAGCCAGAAGGAAAGTACGGAGAGGATTGTGCACAACAGAAAGCAGTAAATGTGTGGAATGAACTACCCCTTACTCTCAGAAAAGCGAAAACTCTCGAAAAATTTAAGAACGCTCTCAAGACTCACCTGTTCATAATTTGCTTCGGTGTTAAACCTACTACTGCATTTTAACTGACATTTTAACTGTGACTTTTAATCTTTGACTTACTTGTGACTGTTTTCCGTTACTTTTTTATTCATCTACTTTTGTTGATAGTATTTTTTATCTATTTCTTTGGTTAATCTTGTTGTCTGTTTTTCTATTTTAATTAATTTTTAGCCATAATCTTTTTTCATAATTTGAACTATTTTTTAATTATGTTTTTTTTTTTTTTAAATTATAAGTCGCATGCTTATGGTCGTTGGTTTTTTACTTTTGTTTTGTTTTTTAGTAATTTCTTAGTCACATGCACATGGTCGTTATGAATTTTTTAATGCTCATTTACTACTTTTTAACTCTTACCTTGTATATTTTTATTTTTATTGATTGATGTAAGCGCATTGAAACTAATTTACTGTAGAATGCGTTTTAAATGTATATATAATAATAATAATAATAATAATAATCTATTATATATATTCTTCAATAAATATAAGCAGACAACAGACACGTGGCCTTGTTGCAGAATGATTCCTACTGATTTGTGGGATATGTGGTGGCCTTTGTTGAACATATTATCTGAGCATTTCCCAATGGAATAACTCTTCAATGTGCATCTGGTTAAAAAGAGTTAAGACTTAATAGTTAGTTATACCATGACTTGGACTACTGTTCTGTGTATTGTACACATATTGTATTGTATGACTTGTGTATATAAGGGTTCCAGATATCCAGTTTCGACAATATATTTGATAACACTTTAATTATTAAATGTCCTGGAAATGTAATGGGTAATATGGCAAATGAAAAAAATTGTCTGTTCGGGCATAGAATACATTTGCAATGTTGGATTCCATTATGAACTACGTTTCGTCTCCAAATTCGTTGAAACCTTCTTGCCACCAGCAGGATGTGTTTCGATACATTTTGATCGTGTTATAGGGCAGACATGTAAGCATCATCCAAAATGTTTATAAATATGTCTGGTCCCTATTCTCGATTGACATTCGCTATAGATTAATGTGGTTGCCTAACCTCCCTTTTCTCAGTCTTCACCGTGACCTTGTCACCATCTGTGCTCTCGATATCCGCCTTGACGAACCCCTCCTTGGGGTGTGGCGCCCAGCATGATTTCTTGGCATCGAACGTTTTTGTCTGTTCCTGCATCAACTTCTTCCTGTCCACGGCGAGAAACTGGAAGTCTGGGTCACTTGAGAAATCCATCTTATATTGGCCCCAATTCAACTCGATAAATAGCAAGAAAATCTCTCACCTAGAAAATACAGAAATATGCGTGAAATTAGACAGAGATCTTAGACAGAGACATCAATTAGACAGAGTAAGATATATACACTGTCTTGTAGCTGCCTGCTGACATGCGTTGCTATCAGGAAAAGTCGTGGTTTTCGAAGAATGTTTTTGAATGTTTGGTACACATCGTGGCTTTTCCCCAATTTGTTCAGATCAGCCAAGTACCTCAAAATTGACTACTTGAGACTAAACGGTACTTTTCTTAACAGCATCGAATTGTCCTGCCAGCATCATATCAATTCAGCAGGACCCAGCAGCATCATAGCAAATTATCATGACCACTTAAACTTGGGGGGGGGGGGGGTGTAATATATGTTTACGTCAAGTTATATTGACGAGACTGTACGTACGAATGTTTCTGGTGATATACAATATCCGGACTTAGTAGTGTTTTCAGACACAGACCCCATTTACCAATACAAACGATATTCATAATAGTGCAATTGCTCATTGCTTGATTATTTAGCACGTTTATATGAGAGATCCAGACTGAGAGTGCATGCGTACACATGCATAAGACATCAACATCTCGGTAATAATGATAATGACGAGACCAAGCCTTATGTTCAATTACGTGATGAGACGTTAACTCCAGTTGCTATAATAAAACGATACCCTAAACAATAAACACTGGCCCTCTTAACTAAACTGCAACACCGTGCACTAGGTCACCAGCAAAAACTACCATAATTATTATGCAATCATAGTGTCTATCGTGCTATTTTTTTAATCTGCGTAAACCAACATTCAACGTTTTCGGAGTACTTCCGTATGCACTTATATACTGGTTTTTCTTTGAATGTCATGCACGGTATAGGGCCGACACTCCTTCAAATTGATTCACATTTCTTATATGTTATTTGATCTGAATTTAATACGCATGCACTTCTTTGTTCTCGCAAAATTGATTTTCCTGATTCAGTTCTAACAAGAATGGTTTATTGGTCTCCGTCATATGAATATGAGAGGTTATTTATTGTATATTTTGGAGGTTGTGTCTGCGTGTAGGTGTGTATGCATGTATGTTTGTGTGTTATAAACTTGAAAACTGCTCGACCGATCCGACTAGAATTTGGTATGTAGGCCTACTTTTATCCCAGGAACAATATGGGCGGGTCCAAATTCACGTTCGACCGTGTCATTGACCTTGACATTGACCTCGGCCATATACACTCATATAGGCATGTGTCTGGACCTCGACGGATGCGATTAATATGTGTTATGTAGGCCTACTTTGATCCCGGGAACAATATGGGCGGGTCAAATTTCACGTGCGACTGTGTCCTTGGCCTCGCTCATATACGCTCATAAGGCATGTTTGTGGACTGATCGAACAATAGTTTTTCCTTATATTTTGCCCAGACGGAGGCGATCACAAAGAAGTCACTAAATAGCCCGAACGAAGTCGGGCACATCATCTAGTATGTATAATTACGTGCGCTCGCGCAACAGTATGGCGATCAGACAGATTCGTACGTAGCTTGGTGTCCACCTACTCAGTTTCACTCCATGACGTCACCAAAAACGACGTAAAACTTCGTGGCGTTCTGACATTTTTACTGTGCCGCGATTTTGCTAGGTTTATCTTATGTGTTGTTTTCGATTATTTGTTTGTCGCCGATATAGCCATTTGTCAGGATTCCCTGTTTCTATATTTAAAACAGGCATGCTCGTAGTGAGCCTCGATTTCGATTTTTTCTCCCAGGTCAAAATACGTCAGAGTTATGACAAAAATAGATCGACCTACATTTTCTCCATCAGAACTCTACACCAAAGAGTCTATAGACTCATTCGGGACCTACATAGACCTATATACGACATAGACTCCTTCATTTGGGTATTTTTACTTATAATTGGGAAGTTTTATCATTTTTTGGTCCGTGCGAAGACCTCTTTTTATCGTGCGGGAAAAGAGACATTCAAAACGCGATTTCGTAATTCGACGCAATAGGCTGAATAGCCTAACCTTCAGCCGAGTTCCGGGTCAAATACGACGAATGACGTAACACAAAACAAAACGCATTTATTGACACAAACACCGTTTGAAGAGTTTATTATTACATAAAATGATCGTTATTGATTAATTATTGATTAATTATTGATATTTATTGTTGAATATTGGATGCTATCAATATTTACACAAATGGTATTGATTATTTCTTATAATTGCTCCTTTGGTCAACTTTGACTATCGGAAAATCAAAATCAAAATATGCCGCTGAAAAAAATTTAATCGATATTAAAGTCTCATCCTTTCGGCAACATGGAATTGGTTTTAATTACTTAAATGATTAATATAGTAATTTGCCTTTTATCTGTGATGAAATGAGAAATGGTAATTGTCTTTTTTTGCTAACATTAAATTAAATAAATTAAGTAAAATACAGTGAAATTATTTTTTTAATTATTGTTTATTACATTTTTGCGCACGTTGGCATCTCTCTGAGTGCATTCTAGTTGTTTGAGTGTTTACATGCAGTTTGCATGGTTATAAATACAACAGTATGGCATGCGTAGGTGTAAAAACACGAATGTTAAAAATATAGCACGATGGCGACAAATACACACAATTACTGCTGTGGCGTGCTGCTATAAATGTCGCACGCAAACGGTTAGCGTTGTACCCTTGTGCTACTCGCGGTTAATAAAACAAGTGGTGAGTTAAAGATGACATAGATAACACGATATATTATGTGAGATAACATCTAGTGTGTCATACAGCATCTTACGGTGTAATCTTGCGTACTGTACGTGTATGCAAAAATACTATGTCACACGCAAATGGTCCAGGTGAACGAAATTAAAATTGGACATGATAATAACTGAGTTGCCGGCGGCGAACGGTTGGGCATCAATTCCGTAATCATCAATTGGACTGATTTCTGCAATATACATCTTTCAATTGTGACATACATTATTGGATTGGTCAATGTTCAAAAAAATGAGCAAACGACAATAACAAAAACCAAACACTAATTCTTTTGTAAAATAAAAATATCTGTCTCATATAGTTTTCCAATAACGAAATTTCGTATTTAAAGGTACTAAATCCGATTCGACGGTCCCCATATAATCAGATTCCAACAACAGCAACATTTTTTGAAATGCCGCTTCAGTTATCAGAATCGATTAATTGCCCAAAAATAATGCTAACCACAGTCAACTATAGTATAAAATTCCCCAAAACCTGTTATTTATCAACGTTTTGTTCAACGAAATTTTGCCAGTTGTCAAATATCTGACACAAAAAAAGCCACTGGATTTTAGAGTTATCGATCTCATCCGCTATCTGGTCAGATAAGTTCTGCTCGTCGACAGTTTACTGGGCCACTTAAAATTAAAATAATAAATTTCAAACATCGATATCTGATCACTCTTAGCTTTGATGGGTGGGTTCCTCGACTCGAATCAAATATGTTTTACCCCCGAAGCCAAGGAAATAGTAAAAATTTGCGAGCGCTAATTCGGATTGAGTACCTTTAACTACATTTTACCAGATATAAAGAAATATCTCTATGTATACATATATAAACAGTAGGGCGATCTTCTTGACTTAGAACCAGTTCGTATTCGACGAGGAAGGGAATTGCAAATCATCTCGGTTGAGAACAAACCACAAGTTTTGGGTTAGTTGGATACGATGAATAGCGTTCTTCTAAATCTGACAATATCAAAATAATATTCAAAATTTTTAAAAATTATTGGATTACCACACTAACAGTTTGGAGCTGGCAGTATATTGGTCGGGTGTATGGGCGTTGTCCGTTGTGCATTAAGAACACGTAATACGAGATATGTATGTTTATTGTGTTAGCTGGATTATCGCAATTTTAGATAGAACAAACCAAGCAAAACATAAGCGCGAGGGGCGATAACTTGATATATGACATGATGAATTACAATTGATAGCCAGCCTTGAGTCTTATTGAACTTAAAAGATAACCCCCACGAAATCATTGGTTATGATATCAATCACTTTAAAGTTGAACGACCCCCTTTTCGCGGTTATTCAAAATGTCAGTCTGTAGATTAGAAACATCATATTTGTATATATGTAAACGAAATGCGCGAAGAACAGGCACCACAATGAATACATAAAACACGTATACAAAAGCTCAATTACGCTCTTTATTGCGGACCGCTTTTGAGAAACAAAACCATGGACGCTCTTTATCAGAGACGATCATTGGAATTGTTGTTCGCCAGACAAAACAATAAATCAAAAGATGTTAAAAATAACTCTTTTTAAAGTCGATATCTGATCATGAGACCCTCCGATAAGTGGGATCTAATTATTTAATTTATTTTAATCATATTTTGTTTTAAATTCATTTACAACGGGATAGGGGTACAAGTTTTGACCACAGTACTTACAATGTCCCCGCTCCCAAATAAATCTATATATGAATTAAACAAGATGGCAGGAGAATATATACATGATGAGGTTGCATACATTTGGCAAGCAAAAAAGAAGAGAGTTGTAATATATGTAAATGTGTAAAGAATGTGTGATAGTCCGGTTTTGTGTTTGCCACCCCCCCTCTCTCTCTCTCTCTCTCCCTCTCCCTCTCTCTCTCTCTCTTTCTCTCACTCCATGGACATCAAAACTGAGAAAAAGTGGCATTTGTGTGATTTATAACAAATATTGAATTGTTATATTTGTTGCATTTGTTCGGTCTGTAGCTTGAATGTAGTCAAAGGTGGCATTTATTTATTCAACATTATCTTTTTTTTTAGCTAACTACTTTCTGGTGCAGAAAACGTAGTTTTATGACGTCCAATCCGACCGCTGATCTTCAGAGGATAATTGCGCGTGAAATGCTGGATCCACAAGAGATATATTTCAACTAATGCTTAGGTTTCTCTTGAACTCAAAAGTTTATACAGTGAAGGACTGATCTCTGGATCACTGTGTTTCTAGAACATATATACCCTCCACACGTGGCACCCAGACGAAAGATAGCTGAACTGATACGAAACGACGGGAGAAGAATTTGGTGGTAATTAGTGGGGAATTCTCAGAATAAGTAAGTCGTGTGTGTCTCATAGCGAATTTACTATTCTTACGGCATCATATTGGTAATTAGACGGGTGATTAGTGGTGATTCGCAGTATCAGTCGCCAGCCTGTAGAATCATCCAGGTCGATGTGTTGCCGCGATTATGCATTGCTTCTGGGAATAAAACTAATATATGAATGAAAGCAACTTCCTTGGTACGTAAACTGTGCCATTCAAACGTTTCCGAGCCAATATATTCACGGTAGTAAGTGACAATTCCAATATAAATCAAAGGTACCCCAATCTCAGTGTATAACAAGTTATATATAACGCGATCGGTGTTCCAAGTTTCGTCTATATATATATGCATCCAGGAAACTAATTTGAACGTTACATCCACTTCCCACACAGACACCATACTAATATTCCATTTAGAAATATTTATTTTTATTAACCAATTTTCGATTACCGCAGCTTACCAGTCAAATATGCATGCACAATGGCAATTAATCACGTATAGGAACCACGCATACGCAGTAAGAACATACAAAATTAACATTACGCATATAAGCGTCTGTTTTAGTGACGCTCTTTAATAGACACATACAACATCATTTCATAATTTTTTTATAATTTTTGTTCACCTTGCTATCTTTACAAACCTGAAAATAGTAACTATCAGTCTATATCTGACCATTACCCTTTCATGACGGGAGCTGCGCTAGCGGAGCATGCAATATCAAGCGTCAGTACATTCTCTTATTGGGAGCCACGCATATATAAGAGATTGCACTGGCTTACAAGGTCAATGTAAATATTGTTAGGCCAATGCATTCTCTTATATATGCGAAGCTCCCTATGGAGACTCGCATTTATAGGAAAATCCATTGCCACAATGTTTTCGCAAAATAATGAGGAAGCTCCAGTCATGGTGAGCTGAGCCCCGTCAATCTTAAACGTATTTTATAGTATACATGTAGTACACATGGCCTATATCGTCGATACACATGTTGTAACCCCGATCGATTGAGTTTGGGGGATATATTTGTTGTATAGGGAGCGGAGGTCCGCCTAAGTTTCCTTGAACTTTTCATCCAATCCATTTATATACCATGTATTTATCCATACATTATTTGATATTAAATATGCATTAAGATACATAATCCGAATTAACGCTCCTAAATTACTATTTCTTTTGCTTGGGGGGTAAAACATATTTGATTCGACCCAAGGAACCCACCCATCAAAGATCAGTGTAATCAGATATCGATTTTTGAACTCTATTATTTTTCACCACCTTGAGGGTATACGTTCATACGCTGGCAATATTGCACTGCAAACTGCAAAAATGCCAGCTGCAAAGGTTGTTTGTTTTTGTTTTGTTAGCTGACATTTTTGCCAGCTACCGACTAGCTCGTGCTGGGTCGTGGCTGGTCGTGAACAATCAACGGTGATATATGATAACGGCGTATACCTCTCTGCCGGTGGCCACAAAACAAGGCCACTAACAAGTATTGATTGTGTCTGTACCGTCCTTGATACGATCGAATGGGATCGGGGTGTGTTGTCTATGATTCTCATACACACTTAATTATACATGTGTACGGATCTCCGTTATATGAGGATATGATGATATGGCGTGACACAATTTAAAGATCATTTAAAGAGTACCAAAAGTGATGCTTCCCGAGTCATAGATGTGGGAGCTATAGGGGAGGTGGTGACAGGACTCACTATGAGTATCCACGCATTGCTTCAAATGTGCTTACTTCAGTGATACTTCAGTGAGCGTGTACAGATTCTCAATTGTTATAGAAATGGCCATGTATCGATCAGAATGGCACATTGGTTTGGTTTAAACATATTTATTGTAACTCAGTTTACAAGGGATTGGGGGACAAGTTATAACAACTTAAGGTGGCCCCTCTCTCGACAATATTTACACAAATGTTTAAACAAGATGAATAACAGATATAATGTACATGTAATAATAAGAATGTTGATGATGATGATGTCTGGTGATTGATGTTATACCGGTCCTGAGGTCCTCTCCTGTAGATATCATGCCATGCCGTGTCGTAAGTTGTTTACGATTTTTCTTCGTTAAGCAGGCTGCGTTAAGTGAAACGTTTACTTTCTGATATATATTTTTGTACAATGAAAAAGAGTATAGCTGGTTTCGATGCTGTGGAATGCTTGGGGCGCCTCTGAGGAAGTGGTTTACGTTTACTATTGTGAAAGCATACTCATCTAGTCTATCATATAATTTAGTTCTTTGCGGTCGGAACAATGGACATTCGAAAAAGAAGTGAAAGGCATCCTCGATCTCTGTGCCACAATTACACACCGGGCTTTCGGCTATAAAGTTATCATACATATCTAAGCGAAGTTCACTGCAACCGTTGCGAATTTTAGAATGGATTATATTTTCTTTCCGACTCCCAGTTTGAAAATAAGGAGGTGGTTTTAGGGTCAAATCTATAAAACTAAGATTGACCTTAAATTCTTTTAGGTTAAACGTATCAGTTACGATAATTGGAAGCTTATTCCATGATTGTGTCATAAAGGGTAGGAAGGATTTTTTTAAATGTTCTGTGTGACAGAAGTAACAATACAAGTTTCCAGGGTTCCGCTTTGAGTATCTCGAGACATAGCCAGCACGAGGAGGTAAGATAGTTGATAAGTAGTTGGGTGCAAGGTTGTTAGTAATTTTATATATGTAATGTAACTGTTGATGTTCGCGTCTATTACTGAGCGTGGGCCAGCCGATTTCAAGGAGTAGGTCTTTATCGGGTACCGATCGGTTTAGTCCTGTTACAATTCTGGCAGCTTCTTTATGAAGTCTTTCAAGTTTATCAGTCAAGTATTTTGGTGCGTTCGCCCAGACAATATCAGAATAGTCCATTATAGGCAAAATATAAGTATTGTAGATTTTTTCAAGCGTCTTTCTGTCGATACTGTATTTAAATTTTCTGAGTTGGGATAGTCTTCCTGATACTCGTCGACAGATATTTTCAATGTGATCATTCCAATTTAAATTTGCTTGGATATCGAGACCGATGTGTCTATGCGATTTAATGAAGGTTATTTCTTGGTTTTCGAAAAATAGTTTTGGGGCCTGGTCTTTGTTAGTTAGGGAAAATGACATAGCTTTGGTCTTTGCTGGGTTAAAGTTTACTAGCCAGTTGTTGGCCCATTGTGATACGATTTCGAGATCATTGTTGAGTTGTCTAGCTAGGGATGGTAGGTCATAGTGAGAAGCAGTGATGCAGGTGTCGTCGGCGTACATTCGAGCTTTAGAGCAGAGATTGTTGGGCAGATCGTTTATATAAATTAAGAAGAGAAAAGGCCCCAGTATGGACCCTTGGGGCACTCCGGATGGTATAATTTCAAATTTAGAGTAAGTATTGTTTACCAGGACTCTTTGTCGTCTATTTACTAAGTAATCTTGAAACCAGTTCAGAAGTTTTCCTGCAATCCCATATTGCTGCAATTTATATATTAGCCCCCTATGCCAGACCCTTTCGAATGCTTTCGAAATATCAAAAAATATGGAACACGTGTACAGACCTTTATCTAGGTTCTGGCAAAGGTGGTGATATATATCAATTAGTTGATAAACTGTACTGTGGCACATTGAGATATCACTCAATTCAGATCAAGCTGGGGTTCGAATACGTGCCAACACCATCTACCCAGACTGTGATATCGATGTAATTGTAGTGGTTTAAAAGTGACTGCTTGTGTCGTGGTGGTGGGGGCGGGGTCTAACAGTAGGGATAATGGGATGTTAGTTTTTGCCATTGATAAAGCATATATTGGCCTATATAATTATTCATGCCATTTGGTGGCCCAGCAAATATTCGACGAGCCGACCGACATACTCTCGATACCAAATTGCGTTGAACAATATGTTGATAAATAACACGATTTGGAAAATTTTATACTAGAGTTGACACTGGGTAGCATTATTTTTGGGTAATTAATTGATTGTGATAACTAAAGCGTCTTTTGAAGAAATGTTGTTGTTGTTGGAAGCCGATGATACGAGGACCATCGAATCGGGTTGAGTGTACCTTTAACCCTTTCTGTACCAAATACTCATTGGCGAGTAGTTCCCATTAGAAAATATCCAGAAAATAAGTTCAACAAGCGACCGTTGAACTTATTAGCTGGAACATTTCCAATTGATGGATATTAATACTTATGCACTTGTGTTATCTTTTCGTTGGTCTGTCGTCTGTTTTCATTACATGAACATCCATCCAAATAAACAATAGATTGTTCCAATGTATACTTGTATAACTGACTGGGAGAATACAGTCAGTATATAAAAGACTAAATCAATGGAAAACGTACATATATTAGTTATATGGTGTCAAATCGGATGAGGCATTATCAGCCTTGATAAATAACGTTTGCTTTGAAACGAACTTAATCGCACCATAAACACAGGCTAGAACAAATACGTGTCGTGAAACTTACTACTATATGCCAAGAGAACATAACTATCACGTCACTTCAGGTCATATATATGAGAACTAACGGGGAATTTTCGAAAGTGTACCTGTTCTAACAGACTGGATGTGACATGCACTGTTCAATCTCTACTACTGCGCAATTCTTTGTAGTTTTTTATCACCCCAATTGATGCGATAACGTTGAACTAAGAGGTTATGTCATGGGCAGTTGAGAAAACAACCATTCAGTTGTTCCAAGGGTAAAAAATGACAAATGCATCGCTACAAGATTTATTTCATTCTGATTAAAGATGGCATCTTAAATTCCATGCGCGCCGCCACTGCGTGGCTTTTTACTAGTACGTGTAAGATCATATCACCACAAGCGCCAATATACGACTGCGCATAACTTGCAGAAGAAATGTTTTTTACAGAAGTTATGTAAGTCGATTCAGTGTTATCATGTCTGAATTTTGGTGAGAGACACCAAATTGTCTGCTTGTCATATAAATAACATCCATCCGACGCAGAACGGAGATTTTATATTCCGATGTCTGGAAAATCTACACAGAAGTATGTGGATTTTATTACAATTTATGTGCACAGCAAGCGACCCGATGGACTATATAATCTAAAAATATATTTTCATTGAGACGATTACGTTACTGTTATCAATCTCTTAGGAGGTCACTGTCTAAAAAAAATACGGTATGTTTGGTATCCAAGAAAATATATTTAGGTCGCCTCACAGTGCTCATGCATGCTTCAAACATACGGGCGGCGTTGACGGTGGATATGCTGTTAAAATATTCTGAAAGAATAGTAAAATATAGCTAGACTTTGTTCTTATACCAATCAGAAATTTGGCATAAACAGTATGTTATTGTCAAATGTTTTCCTTTGTTATGTAAACAAAAGCAAAAAACGTAACAAAACCTGGCTTTTTTTTTGTTTAGATCCGGATATGGTAAACATAAAGAGCGTTATTTGTTACTGTTTTCCTGATATGGAAATAAAAAAGAGCGTTTATATTACTTGTGTGTGGTTAACCAATAGAATTATGTAACACGAGCAGGTTCTTGTTTGCGTTCACCATCGTACGTCTTGACGACAATATACTACTTACGCGCTGATTATATTTGGCATATGAGCAAAACTATATATATTTTAATATTCATTCTGTTTTGGCGATTTGAACAAATATGAATATTTCTGCAACGAACACCGCCCGTGCCTTTCAAGTGATACATAGTTATCGATGTGTTCGATCACGTTCGGGGCTCAATATAGGTTGTTTTTTACATGAACTATTTATGTGACAACGCAATATATATTGTACTTGTATCAAAAACACTTACGTGTTACATGTACAGCTACTTCTGGTACACGTTCGTCGTCAAGCACTTTCATTTATTAGCAGTTTTCAATTCACCGAAAACCCCGCTTTACTTGTATCCACTTAGGAACAACAAACACTGCTGTAGAAAATGGACCGCTTGCCTTTATCATTATGACACTTTCATATATAGATTTCAAATCTTGTATTTATCGGCCTATTTGACCCCCCGGAACGTGATGATAGCAAATAATTAAGAGGTTAAATTTGAGACATAAATATTGGTATGAGCTGCTTCGATGTGGAGGCGAACAGACTTCAATTTGTTATTCTGAATTGTTTCTTTTTATTTGGCCGTACGTAGACGAATTGCAGATCGTACATGGTTGGTTGGACAGCATGATTTCGCCAGTAACCGTTAATGATCAGCTGTTTATTACAAATGTTATAACAACTGAAGTCTCAAGTTCGACAATGAATTAATAAATTGACTTGAAATTTTAAATTAATATTTCAAAGTGTTAAAGGGGTACTGTACTCTAAATCCGGCCATTTATGGGACCATCTCCTTTTATACTCAACATAATATATGCAACAAATGAATGAATTTGACCCATGGATGAGTGCAAAATACACTCATTTACCGTATAAACGATACAAACAACATGGTAATTATAATGAAAATGAATAAATGGCTGGAGTCATAAATTCATGTTCATTATAATTACCATGTTGTTTGCGTCGTTCATTGAGCACGTAAGTGTATTTTGCACTAATCAATGGTTCAAATTCATTCATTTGTTGCATATATTCTGTTGAGTATAAAAGAAGATGGTCCGGATTTAGTGTACAGTACCCCTTTAACAGAACACATGTAAACTTAATAGATAGGTAACTAGAAGCTAGCGTAATGTGGCGAGTTCCATTTGACAATTCCTCTGAAAATAAATACTGACTGCGCTATATTTTGGTCCATTAATTTATTTCAAATTTAGAAAAGAGAGTACTTACTTCAGTTGGATTTTACGTTGATGCTGTGGAAGCTATGGCTCAACTGAATCACGATGCCCTTATATATGTACACTATATAGAATATTATGTAACCAATGAACCAACTTTGCCAACACACATCCCTCCACACAACACATACTAACCAACAGAACCACCCACCTCACATGGATATCAACGGGACAGACAGAGCCGCCTGGATGTTATTTGCTGTTATCTTGACCGCGCAGTTGATGTAAGGGCATGCGTCGCCAATAAACATCCCGCTGGTAACACACGACCACATTTCATGTACGCCAAGATGCGCCATTCGTTGGTATTGCTAATTATCAGACATGCATTCATCATTAACACCCCGTTAAGCCCCGGCCCCCTCTGAATATGTTATATTTAATCCATGGTCAGAGTTAGCGGTTGGTATCTGATCGAGATAGCGGGACAAATAAACGCGATATGAAATAATTATTCAATTAGCACTGATTAACCTATATTAATTCCTGCAATCAGAAGATTAGGAGAATTTGGATGTCTTTCACGTGCACCCATAACTGGTGGACTAGAGTCTATACGATGGTGTACGTCAGCGGAAATCCACGATTGTTTGGACATGAATATCATAGCCACAAGTGTAAATATAAACTCTCCCGAGAGGAGGCGATAAAAGATAATAGTTCATGTACATTTGAAAGACGGCTATGTTATAAATACACGTTTTCCAGCTGTACCGACTTTTCTAAATTCTGTGATCACAGGCATGTTCGACTGATTATATTTTGGTACCGAAAACGTTAATATTTATTTGTTTGTATGTTAAAGATGCCATGTCCAAATTGACAAAAAATAAAATCACAATATTTCCGTTTCCTACAATAGCAGAACACAACTAGATCGCCCATATAGAGCCCATAAATAGGAGCTTTTGATAACCTGATATCGCCTTTCGAAAGAGGAGGTTTAAAAAAAAGTTTTAATTTTTTTTTCAGGCAAGCAATAATTCAAATAATAGTCACTTATAAAGAGTATGCATGCTTCATTCGCTTAAAAGTTGTAGACTTTTTTAGACGTAGTATTATGGATCATTTAGTGGATGTTCGCATTGAATTTGTGATACAGATGATGGTGATTGTTTATATTTTTCACTTTAATGTGCCTGACAGGCGATATATTGCATGACTTATGACTTGTGTGTGACTTATGTGTTGTCAAATCGATCGATCCGGGCATCTTTAAATCGGATGGGGAACTTTTAACTGCTGCCAACGTCCCCCCACAGTCTTTGCAATCATACACTCGGATTCATGCTTACATAATGTTTACTATTTGTACATTGTATTGTATTTCCAAATTTTTTTAACGCAATTTTGACGGAGGTTGACAAATACACGAAATTTTGATATACCGACTTAATATGCTCTGTAAAATACTTGCCATGTTCACAGCTATTTTCCAGCTGTTTTCATTTTTTTCGCACAGAAATGAAATAAACGCTCTTTATTTTTACCATATCCGGAATAGACTTTTTTTCTCTTCCACGTCGGGCAAATGGCTGTTTTGTGTTTGAGACCCAAACATCGTGTTAAAAGTTGTTATATGACTTCAATGCGTCTTTCTTGGATATATAGGGGTCGTAGAAAGGTAGATCCGGTATTTCAGGTCCGTATCGACCAATTTCGATACCGGAAACAAATAAAAAGCGAATCTTATTAAGTCTTATTTTGGAGCGCAGACCGCCATGAGGCTTTAACTTAGTCTGCGTTCCACACATACTCCATTCCTATCGTATCTTGAAGACATGGACGCTCTTTATTTTGGCACATTGAAGAGAAAACTGGAGCAATATTGTTTTAACATGCATGCGTCATCTGTGGACAGGATATAATTATTATTTCGCACATTGACATATTTCGTAACGAGATACATCCAGTGCGTCGGATAATAAATAATTATTGCATAAATACACTTTTAAAGTAAATTCAAATAGCGTTTGGGATCCGGATCCGGATCCGCGAAAAAGAACATTTTCGGACTAAATTTGCAACCGAAATCTGACATACCTCATATGAATTTCCATGTGATGTTTACGTAATTTGGAAGGGTGGGTAATATTATGTCGACAAGTACATGAAATATCGATCCACGGACTTTTTGCTCCCTGCATAAAACTTGCCGGAGTCATAGACTGTTGCCGACAACAGTAAGACAAACGCTCATTAGTATGTACCATATATCAGGAATAATATACAAGGAACGTTCTTATTGTTCCACGATCAAGAACAAATCAGAGCCCAACTTTTCTAAATGATATGATATGCATACATGTATAATATCCACATAAAAGTACAAACTACACACACCCCGTGAAAACATCAACGTTTGTGGCCATTTCAGTTCTAATCAACGGGAAATTACTCTATACGCTTTCCAATGAAACCAGCATGACTTCACATGAGTACCACTATATAAGTACACATTTCACCAAAATGCATTGTAATTCAATAGGGGAAATGTCGCTATTTGTACCAATACGCACCCATGTGTAGCTAACCTTATTCATTCGTATAATGTTTGCTCTAAAACGACAATTACAAGTCAATAAACCTGTACTGATACAAACATGAATATATGTACCACGAAGGCACTCATGGATCGATTTAATTCTCTATTCAAAAACTGTGTAAACTACTTTCATTGGCTTGTTTGTTTAACTTTTGAAGTAAAGATCCATTCGATGCGACCAAAACATACAGACTATCTTGTATATTCTTATAATCGAACGGCCCTTGAAATTTATGATATTTCCGATGTTTTATTGTTCAATGATAATATAAACCAATTTCTGTATTTTCCTGAATTTTATCAGCGGGACAAACGCCATAATTATATTGCTGTTTCGAATATCTCTATCGAGTACACAATTTCGGGTTGAGCTGTATCGGAGTGTGTGTCTGATCGAATCAAACAGAAACAACACATACACAGAACAACATGGTTTCTTGTCTGGGATATAATTATGGAAGTGAAAATTGGAATTATGTGCTATAAATTCTGTGAAGGTAACGGTCCTTAATATTCATGATGTCAAGCACTCCACGCGCGAATAACGGACATTCTTACTCAAAGTAGTTATGCTACGTACACACGACAGCATACGTATATCACGATTTGCCATAGGCAACACAATTATTGTATATAAATTACCATAGCCGTACGGGCGCCCGAATTTGTGGGGGGTGGGTGGCTGAGACTTTGCCCGATTTTTTTTTACATGATATATTCATGATTGTAACAGTTTTTGCAGAATATACTTTGTTTTTAACAGAAATATAACAAAATATATTCAAATTAACATTGAATATGCATAATTCTGGCAGACGCATGATAAAAGTTGTAATTTGCCACAATTTCCCCTGAAATACCACTCAACTTACCGGAAAATATCTTCCAATTTGCCCAAAAATATTGCCCGAATGTTTAACATTCAAAATGTTTGGGGGGGGGGTGCAGCCCTCCCACCCCTTGCCCATACGGCTATGTAAATTACGCGCGTTAAAGGTGACCGGTCCGATATGGCACAACATAAATCAGGACTGCGCCAATTTGCCGCTTACCAGGCAAAAGAAAATGAAAAAATACTTGCAATCGCCAACATTTGTATCACAAAGGCATCGCGAAAACCCACAACATCATCCTTATATAATGCAACGAAAACTATCACAAAATCTCACAATCTCTTTATTATCTACCGCTTTGTGCGACCGAATCATGGTGAAATATATAGGGTTTGGTGCCGACTCATTTCATTTGTACCCCCATTGGGCTTTGATTTTCCCAACTGGTATACCTCACATCTTGACACCCCATAAGGATGGACAATTTCTAAATGATGGACATTTCCATCCAAACATTTGATCAAAGGAGGAAAATATACAAATGTTGGTCTAAACCCAACACATTTCCCACTTTTAAATTGTTGGAAAATTAAACTACGAGAATAATTTCAACATGTTGTTGTGAAATTTCCAACTAATGTGTCGGGTGTGAAATTTCCAACTGTTTAAAATGTTGACAAAATGTATTTTGGGGGGGGGGGTGAGACACCCAACACCAACCCCCTTGTCGCGGCGACGTCAATGTGGGCTGTACATGAGATTTCCAGTTGATAAAACATTTTCACAAGGGGTGAAAGGAAACGACCCCTTGTCGTCACATCCATGCGTACCATAAATGCATGGGTACATGTATATGATCCGGTTTAAGGCGGTGAAAAACTGAAAATTGATTTTGGGTACCCCATACGAAGACATTCTAATCACGTTCCTTAACGTTATAACTTTCAATTGACTTTCATCGTACTCGAAAATGATTTGTCACTGGGAGATGTTAGTAGTTACAAAGAACACGTACTATTTGTGACTTGTTTGTAATCGTATAGGTTCATATTATTAGCGGAATGATAAATCTCCTCTGAAATAAATCACTAAAATATTCTTTGAATGTGTAACATAATTACAAACATGCAAGATCAGTATTTCACAGATTTCAAAGGAACATGCGATGATCTTTCAGTTCAAAATCTTGCTGTCTTTTCAGACAGTCATGTGATCTCATATATCGTTTTCTGCGCATACGCCTAAGATGGAACAGCAGATTGTTACCGAGATTCTTCGAAAAAACGAGCGGTTGCTAAGGAAATACCTGGTGCTGTCAGCTTCCGTCGTTGAAACACTGTATCGCAACAAGGTCATCACCGGGAGCATGAAAGCGAGGCTGATTGTGAGTACCAGTTTAAGTCGATCGCTATTTAACTTTATTGTCCCCGAAATTGATTGAGGACAATTGTAATCAGTACGTGCGTGCGTCCATGTGTCCGTCCCATTCCTTGTCCGGATGTTAACTCCAGTTCAAATTATCCGATCTCAACTAAACTAGGTATGAGGAATAACCATCACATTATTTAGGAAAAATTTCGATTTTAGTCGCGGTCCGATGAATGTTGACGGAGTTGTGCTTCATTTTTTACTTAGAATTTCAGTTTTTGGTTTGTCCTCATGATATCTTGAGAGGAATATTCAACAGAATTTCTTGATATTTGGTTCTATTTTGAGCACACACAGTCCCAGTTCGATTTTGGTCGTGGTTGGACGATTTTTGACGGAGTTATGACCCTTTTTTTAATTTTAATCTCAGTTTTTGCGTTGTCCGGATGATAATTTCAGTAATATTAACAGAATTATGCCCCTTTTCGACTGTCATCTCGTTTCAATAAGTGTACACGCAACTGTGACGCAAGTGTATGCAATGTAGTTGAGATAACGACACAAGACCTCCCTAAATATCGAGTGATCGGAAGCCATTCGACTGTTTTTCAATTCACTAGTCGTTCTCTGGCACCATTGTTGTGCCCCAAATTTCGGTGACTTATAACAGTTTATGTTTCTAAACATTTGAAAATTAGAAGGATTCTCACATTTTGCTATACATGTATTCGATAGAATGGCATATTTCTGTAGTGACGTTAAGAGCATACATCGTACAAGCAGATGGAACACAGAGAAATACCCTTATTGGTCCTTTCTGATGATGTTCAACTTACAAGTTCAATTTGAACAGTTTTCGTTGGTCTTATAGGTCGAATGCCATCAGTATGTTCTAGGACGCAAAACAAAGAGAATTTACATGCCACTGCGATGTTTTTTAATACATTCTATTTCTACGCCCTTACAATGCACGTTTATTGACATGCATCATTTGAACTGCATGGGTATTGTTTTGCAAGCGTACTTGTGTGTGTAGATCTATACTTTAGATATTACTAGCTGTGGTACCCGGCGTTGCGTGGATTAATAATGTGTAAACTGTTCGTGGCCAATCAAGTCATTTAAAATAATTAATAGTCATCTGGGCTAAACAGAATCTATTGCTTGACTGCAGACTCTCTATATAAATTTACATCTATCTTTTAAGTTGATAATAAATGCTATCTGTTGCTAATTATTGGTGCCTCTTTACGTCATTTGAGAACAACATTACCTAATCCGTGACATTTTACTTTTGTGCAGCAATTTTCACACATATCTTCTGGGCCGAGAGTAAACGCTCTTAATTGGTCATATAATTTACTAGCCCCCACTTTAAGTCAGAGGAGAAGGGCCCCTATTCGATGACAATCCACGTGTCAATTTACCGGGACCTAGCTAATAAGATTCTCCGGGTGAAATTACCCATATGTACAAATGTTCATCTCTGATTGTCCAGCCGTTTTGGTCGCCTATATCCAAAATACAAATAATAATATTAGTGCCCCTTTAAGACATCTGAGGTCAACGGTGCCTATCTAATAACGCTCACCGGGTCAAATTACCCATATACTATACAAATTTTCAGCTCAGCTGGTCCAGCCTTTTGGTCGACAAACACACAAACGAACAAACAAATTTGAGTTTTATTAGTATAAATACAAAACATGTTGAATACAACTCTACATCCGCCGTTGACGTAAATACCATAACAGAGTCTCATGAATTATCTGCCTTTTCAATTTCAGAGATGTAATGATGCCGACCAGTTGCAAATTGTGACAGAAAGTTTGAAATTTCGCGGTTTACAGGGTATGCAACGATTCCTGCTCACACTCAAAGAGACAGGTCATCGATGGATGATTGACAAAATACTAGACACACCCATCGACTTCGAAAAGCTAGAGCGAAAGCAGACCGAAACGGAATCAAGTGGAGATGAGCAACCGCAGAAAAAAGAATTTCTTCTCCGAAAAAAGCAAACAAGATTCGCTATAGACTCTGCTCCAACTCAAGACGCGAGACCGAAACCGAAGAAGAAATCTAGTAAACAAGATAACGATGTTACTCTTGATGAACTAATGGATTTTGTTAAGGGCTTTCAAAAAAGCACATCGTTAGTTCGCGGTGATATAAAAGCCAGTGAACTACTACAGACTCCTATACCCGACCCCCTCGCAAAGGGAGGTAAGCCGTATGTTTCAAAATCCGGAGCAGGAAATCCGATTCACGAGATTCAGCATGTGACGTCATATTTTGACACCGAGCAGGCTGCTTATGACCAATCGATGTCAGTATTACGCCAGGAAGAAGTGGCTATCGGCGAGTTGTTGGAGCAGAACAGGCGCGAGCAGAGCAACGTGGTTCAGAACCAGGTTGCGATGGACCAGATTCGCGTCCTCTTACGTGAGATGCACGAAACAGCATCGACGCTATATGCTCCGATGCCTGACCACGACGTGTCACGTGCCAGACTAAGTCACATAAACAGCGTGCCCTGGGTAAAAAGGCATTGAAAAGCGCATCTAAATTATGCTGCTCAGACGTGTATGCAGCATTGCAACACAACATGCACGTAACATTTTGCTATATTTTATGATAGTTTAGAAATGCCGACACTCAATTGTCGCGGACGTATCAATTAATATTAATATACGCATGGGCTTATATAATATAGCGATTAGAAAGAAAATTAAGTGGGTGTAATTATAACAATAGAACCCACATAGTTGGAGAAAAACCCCCAGCAATATGAGATGGAGGAAACTTACTTTTTTGAGGTGTTTACATGTATGTTTACTTTTATTTGACAAGTTCAGACCACATTACATTTTCTAAGTACACATGATGTGTCTCGGGGGTCTTAGCAGAATATCATCGAATTCCGTCATAACACATATACATGTAAAAGTCTCTCTGTATGATGTACATGAAGATATGCTTGTCAACATGTACATGCAGCCTCCTCGTACATCTCCAGCAAACTTTTGTGAATATATGCGTATAGATTTATCCCTTAGGGACAGATCTTTCCAACTGTCAACTAAAAGTTTCAAATTGTTGGTCAATTTCAACCAAACACGCCAATGGTCGTTGTCTTCTAGGTCTAAAATTTGAATCAAAGTGGAAATATTTAACTTCGCATGTGAAGCACACACTTTTCTCGGAGGATCAATTATCACAAACTAGTGTGCATCTACTTCCATTCTAAAATGTTAAACCACTGCTCTGTTATATCTGGATTTTTTCAGCTGTTAACAACATATCTCAAGCACGGACCCATGTGGAAGGAATTTTTATAAGGTTCGAAAACTTTAAATAAAAGATGACTATTAAATTTGACTCCACGAAATCACCATATGTACGTTTCCTATTCCAGAACATAATTAGATGGGAACCATGAGCCCGTTAATATGGAGTTTTTGGTGGCCATATATATCGACTTTCAAAACAGGAAGTTTTAATACCTTTTTAATTTTTGTCAGCCTAGCAAAAAATATATAGTTATAGGCTCTCACACAGAGCAACCATGCTTCCGTCGCACAACGAAGCTTTTGAGTGAGCGTTTGTGATCGTTTTCCACCTATTACTTATGGAATAATATGTGTATTTTCGCGATGCCATTGCCCTTGTGATACGAATTATGGTAATTTCAAGAATATTCGTTTTATTTTTCCTGGTAAGCGGAGAATTGTCTTAAAGATACGGGCGGTGTTGGTGGTGTGTATGCTGTTAAAATATTCACCTCCCTCAAAAACCGCCATAAGCAGAAGGAATAGTAAGATATAGACATACCTTGTTCTTATACCAATCAGAAATATGACATAAACAGTATGTTATTGTCAATTTTGTCCCCTTTGTTATGTAAACAAAGGCAAAAACAAATTATGTTTCCTGGCTTTTGTTTAGATCCTCATATGGTAAACACAAAGAGCGTTATTTGTTACTGTTTTCCTGATATGGAAATAATAAAGAGCGTTTATATCATTGTTGTGTGATTAACCAATAGAATTGCGCTGTGTTATGTAAACAGAAGCACAACTTCTGTAACACGAGCAGTCTCTTGTTTACGTACACCATCGTACGTCTTGACGACAATATGGTATTTACGTGCTGATTATGTTTGACATGTGAAGAAAACTATATATATTTTAATATTCCTTCTGTTGATGTCGATTTGAACAAATATGAATATTTCTGCAACGAATGCCTTTAAGCTTCCAACATTTACTCTGGCTAATTTCAGACGGATGTATATTCGAATGGTTTTGTTGGAAGGGAAAAGAAGCGTTAAAGGTTTCTCATTGAATACACTTTAATAGAAAAGTCAGTGTTTTAATTTAACAAACATAAACATGAGAGTATTTGATAAGACATATAAAACCATTAAAGGCACGTGAGGCCTTAGTTGTCGAAAATATTCATATTTGTTCTAATCACCGTAAACAGAAAAACATTAAAACGCATAGAGTTTCGTTCATATATACCATGACCATCACGTAAACAGCTTGTTATCATAAAGACCTACTATATTTTACCTAAGCAAGAGCCTGATTGTGTCACAGAAGACAGCACAATGCTACTGGCTAATCACACACAAATGGCATAAACGCTCTTTATTAGTTCCATATCAGGTATTCACCAACAAAGAAAGCTCTTTATGTTTACCATCATAATATAAACAAACACCAGAAAAGTAACTTTTTATGCCTTTGTTTACATAACAATGGTCAAACATTTGACAATAACATACTGTTTATGCGATATTTCTTATTTGTATACGGACAAAGTCTGTCTACATTTTGATGTTCTTTCTGTTTGTGGCGGGTTTTGACGGGTGGAAATATTTTCACAGGATACCCACCGCCAAGGCCAACCGTACCTTTAAGCGTTTTGACGATTAGGCTGGTTAAATGTTAAAAACCTTTAACATATCATGTGCAATAGACAACGATTTTCATCTCCTGAGTTGCTCGTTATCCAAGGCATAGTCCGGTTATTTTATAGTGGGATAAAGTTTGCCAAATTTTCACTTAAAGTGCCATTCACGATGAATTCATCTTTGTTTAATTCGACTTTCATTGATCGAGCCAAGCATGTTTAAATATAGCTACACGTACGACAGCCTTGTTTTAAAAATAAAAAGGCAGAACTGTTCAGTCGTGTTACAGAGAAGGAATACATTTTGACCATTTGTACTGCATCAATTAACTTTTACTCTATCAATTGCATTTACGGTGGTTCACAGTACCACTTGATTCTATAACATTTTGCGAATTTTATTTCACTTGAAAATAACCGGAAGATGCATTTAATACCATGGACAGGCTAGACGTTTGGTATATATATGTCTCAGGTTGGACATGATATAATTGGTCCTGGCATAAAATTATCAGCCCTGCTTTGGACATCATTTTCCTTGTCAAGCTATTTTTGGGCCACCAATTCTTACTTCTGGACAAAAATATTTTTCATAACGCCAAATTTTCTGCACATAGCATAGCATAGCATATCTGCATGGAACTAAAATACTCTCAACAATGGTTGCGCTAACTATGTGTGTTATATCTATCCGCTTAAAGTGAATTTTTCATGGCGGCTGATCGGTTGGGCGAACAGGAGCAGCTACATCAACCATTGCCCTTGTCTGAATCCTGCGAAAATGCATGTTTCCTTCTGAAGGTTAAGCCCGCGGTGGCACCAAATACTTACTTTTGTAATGCTACATTTCCGCAACTCCCATTATTTGCACATATTAATAATTAGAGAATAGCAATATCTGCATAGAACCTTTTAGCACATACATATATGTATCTAAATTTGTTACAAGGATTTCAAAATCAAATGAAACTTGCACGGTCTCAGGAAATTACATTTGTTTTCAACTGATTAAACAATATCTACACATTGTTGATTGTCAATTATATTCACACTGTAATAGTCTGGTTAGTTAACTGGAACAACCATGGATGAATCCAAACAGTCGCCGGACACAATTCGATCCAACGTACGCTGTTTTATGTTCGGAATTAAAGTATGTGATCTTAAAACTTTGCGCAAAATAAGTTAGCGCGAAATAGAAATACGAGTGAAGAAAGCAAAACATAAATATTTCATTTGAAAAATAACGCGTATATATGCGGGCATTTCGGAGAAATATGGACACTTCCGGGATAGCTCCCACAAACATGCTTCCTCGAGCATTCATAAGTCATTGGAATGTCATTCATAAGTCATTGGAATGTCTTTTCGGATAAGCTGATTGTCCTCCTTATCTGGTCGATGATCGGTTGTCTCTGCGAACAAAGAAGGAGAAGTAACTCTATATAGTAAAATACAATTATAATTGTCTTCAACTGCACCAGGTGTATCGATACACATCAGTATGTCTGATGAAATAACGATCTCATGTCGCATGTGTACGCGCATATGTCGTGCATGTAACGGTCACTCATATTAAAAAAAAATAATGGCGAAGTTCAATATGATATTCACCTAATTGGAAATGGACTTTTATAACAAATATTGTTTTCCACACAAGGTCGCAAAGCTGCGAGGACGATCTAACTAGTCTAACTATAATAGTTAGTCAAACATATTGTATTGCCAATACATGCAAAAGTATATGACAGACAGGGATTTGGGTACAAGTGCTAGCCACTTAGGGTGCATTTACATTGCTATAGAAATGTACACAGATCTACACGCAGACTAGTGTAAACAGGTTGAGAAAGAAATGCACACAGAAAGAAAACGGTATTAGTTCGTGTGAGCAAAATTCGTGTCCGCTATACGTCACGGTCAACGCCGAAGCATTGCGACAGGCAAATCAGTTTTGATTAATTGTTACTCGGGCTTGGCGAATGTTTTCGTTGTCATTTCAACCCGTGTATTTCGAATATTGAACACGGACAGGGACGTGGCAACTTGTTCAACGGTTGGAAATTTCATACCTGACACAACATTAGTTGTAATTTCCAAACCAACAATAGATTGAAAATGATCTTGTAGTTTGATTTTCAAACATTTTATTGGGGGGGGGGGGGTGGTATTGTTTTCGGACCAATATTTGCATAATTTCCTACTTTTTATCAAATAATTTGTGTCCTGGTCCCTCCCCGTGGCCAGTCATCATCATAATATTTATTGTCTAACAGGTATATGTAAAAACTGCATGTAATTTAAGAAAACAATATTGTCCTACATTGGTCAACATTGTCATTGGAATTGTCATCAGTTGGAAATGTTACTACATTTGGTCAAATAAAGGGTGTTGTAGGGTAACTGCATGATTTTCATTCTTTCTTCGAACCATTATCAAGTGGTATAAGGATACACTTTAAATACATGCGGTACATACCAAATCGCTGTTATCTGCTTATAGTTGATACATTTTTATGTCTGGCCTAACTGACACGACTCGCAGTGAATTGCCAATTACCAGAGTACTGATCAGCGAGCGTTCAATATTAGTAATCATGTTGTGATCACAGTAATGCGCGACACGTGACTTCACACAGATCTGTATACATTTCTACAGCAGTGTAAACACAGCCTTAGATATGCCCCGCTCCTCGCTAACTATAATAAGAAGGGGTGCAGGACGTTTCGGCACCTGGACGTTTTTCGGCACCTGGGTTTTCGGCACTTGGTTGTTTCGGCCCAAGCACTTGGACGTTTCGGCACTTCATCGAAGACGTTTCAGCGCATGGTTTATTTATTATTTGGACATGATTAGTATGAAGTCGAACAGATTTGAGATGTAGTCGTGTCTTATGTCGTTAAAGTGTACGTACCCCACCTGAACTGACAGATGATCCGGCTATACATGCTACGGAAATATTCTTTATGCTATATATTATTCCTCACATACATTGTAGTTCGAAATAGGTCCGGAATTTGCATGGTCGTTGGATGTTAATTATGAATAGCTATGTGACTTAAGCATCAAGAGGACTCAGATGATAGTATTTGTAGCGCATATTGTATGAATAATAATTGTTGTCTCACTGTTTTCTAATTGCGGTTTATGACAAGTGCGACTAATTTCATTACATTTGATATCTGGAATTAAGCCACCGTCTCTGGGTTTTATTAAAATTAGTAAACGTTTTCAAATTCATCAATAGGCGCATGTCTTGAAGAAAATACATATAAATCTTGTAATTTAAAAAAAAATTAGATACATTCATATAATACTAAATAACTGCTTGTTATACTAATACGCGGACCATATATACCATGCACGAGGAAGCTCAGATATGTATTATCGCAGTGTGTGTGATTAGTGATAGTTATGTTTACCAACATTGTTATCATGTGTTCCATTATTACATTTTATTGAAATAAAGAATGGATTTCTATTCATCACAGGTAGTTTCTTTGGTCTGAATATTATCAGGTGCCGAAACGTCCGAAGTGCCGAACAATCGTGTGCCGAAACGTCCAGGTGCCGAACCACAAACCCTGGTGCCGAAACGTCCAGCATTCATACGAAATACATGCAAAACAGTTTGCATTTTGACGGGCCAAGCCCTGTAACAGCCCAGTATTTTGTATTGCCGTGACATTTTGCCTAAGCCTCGTATATAAAGCTCATGACCCGACTCAACAGAAAGGCATTTTACTTTTGGTACATGATTTATTATATTGATCAAATAGCTCTAGTGCTTTGAAATTCTTTAAAGGAACTAGTTTTTTTATGAGAAAGTTATTGAAGGTCTGATTGGTGTACACGTGCAATGCAGGAGAGAAACAGTGCCTAGGAATACAATCCAAGGACTTATAAAAGATTCGCAGAGACAATTTCTCTTAATCAGTCGTATTTACTATTAAAAATTGTCCATGTAACTGTAAGGATTTTTTTTTCTTTTCACAAGAACAACATTTTTATGCTTTTGTGGCATTCGGCCTTGTATGTAGGCCCCCGGCATTGCATTCACGAGGCCTTTTTAGCTTATATGAAATTGATTCCTGTGTATAGGCCCCGTCACTGCAGTGACGACGCCTTTTATTGTTTATATGAAATTCAGCCCTGTGTATATGCTCCATCACTGCAGTAACGATGCTTTTATTGTTTATATGGAATTCAGCCCTGTGTATAGGCCCCGTCACTGCAGTAACGAGGCCTGTTTATGTTTATATGAAATTAAACCCTGTGTATAGGCCCCGTCAATGTAGTAACGATGCCTTTTTATGTTTATATAAAATTCAGCCCTGTATATGGGCCCCGTCACTGCAGTTACGAGGCCTTTTATTGTTTACATGAAATTCAGCCCTGTATATAGGTCCCGTCATTGCAATCACGATGCCTTTTCGGGATCTGTGGCATTTACAAAATGCGAAACCCGATGCACACTGCAAGACACATTTCAATATATTTACATACTAAGTGTGATTATCACTAAATCCAGCATTCTGATTGGTCGGCGCCCACGTGGCTAGTTGAAATTATTTCTCGGTGAACGCGCAACACCTCATAACTGCAAGCTAATACCAACATCGATACGTCATTTGGGTTTGGAAAGACGAACGCGTAATGTTTTGGGCGCATTTGGATTCGCGCAGGATTGACTTAATAAATCACCGGGTTTCAATTGTTCCTGTTAACTTTTGCCAAGGGTGCTATGCGATATTTTGGGCTGGTTTTGTCACGATACACTTTTCGATTTAAATACATTTACAAAAGTGGCTTTTTCGCTAAATGTATATAAATATAAGGATTAACTGTCATGTGGACTGTTTTTATGGAGATGTAACCGTGAGGTAAGTGGTCATAACTTGTATGTAAATCCCTTCGGGTTTTACACAAGTTATGACCACTTACCTCACGGTTACATCTCCATAAAAACAGTCCACATGACAGTTAATCCTTATATAACCTGTGCGATGTCGGGTAATTTGCTGAAAGAATTTCTAGAAACCCCAAGTGGCACATAATAAACAATCAAATTCATGTGTTGCTGGGTTAAATAACTTACAGTGTCTCTCTATATGCAACTGCATTGGAGGAAGTGAGTTGTTAGACCCCCACCCTCCTGTGTGAAGGGCCGCTAGTTACTATTTCTATCGATATGGAAACTTTCATAATATTTTGTTTCAAACACGACCTATATCATAAGCTTTTGTTGCAGTTTATTCACGCATAGCGTTCAGAACCGATAAAACTATATTCAGCGAATCAAATGTAATGGCATCCACATACATGTACTTTGAAATCAGGTTTTAGATTGTGTATAGTAAATAACGGTGATAGTGCATGATACTACAATTATACATAATTGTAGATTTGCACTGTAGGTTTCCAGAGCAATTCTTTGGTTAACATCACTTGAAATTGTTGCCTGTATTTAAGAACAACGTGAATTCAGGCTTTAAATGGTACCGTTTCGTTCTATTGCACATATATATAGTGCATGCATATATCCATTATGTTGGAAAAGTCTTACCGAAGGTCACGAATAGAGACGTCCAACAGCCAAAATTACCGCGACCGATATGACAACCACAAGTCCGGAACCTGCAAACAATAATTTTGATTGTGTAAATGCCACACGGAACAGCATGAAATGGGTATAATTCGCCGACAAACAAACGTCAAATTGTTTATAGCTTAATTTTGGACTATAACACTATAGACGTGTTTCACCCGTAATGCGTCACATCGAAGATAATTTAGGTAGGTTCAACCACATGTACATGTATATATAACTTGTAACATGTGTTACTATATGGAATTTCTATGGAAACACATAGGAGGTCAGTGTTACATTTTACGGCTCCAATCCACACGGTTATAGACTTCGGCCCAACCTGTAGCAAAACAAGAGTCGATGGCAAAGACGAGCTCCCCACAATGTGACAACCGACACGCTTAATTGGTTTCAATTAAAATTGATCTAACTGCATCAGCTATAATTCCATTCTCCCACTGCCTGAATAGTGTTGTGGGCTCGTTCGGTTATTAAACGAGTGGATTATTCCTCTTTGCTAAAAGTTCAGTTTGCTACACAATGGACCTTGTTGGTGTTGGCGAAATGGTCACGTGACTTTCGTTGGCAATGGCAATACACGTTACAAGTTACATGTGCGTATGGTTGAACCGGGCTAATATCGTGTAAGCTATAGATTACATATACACATCACTTATTTAGTTAAAAGTCCTCTATCCTAATACTATTCAATTCCAAATTTAAAAACAGCAATTACTCCATTTATGAAGTTTCGGGGATAAAATATATAGGTCGATGAATATACATTCATGAGATTCAAAGAGAAGGACCGGGAACATACGTCATTATTAAGCATGAACACGTCGGCGAGTTGTATCGCATCGAAGTGAGTTTTCATCGTTTTCTTCGTCGATATAAATAACTCAATAATAAAAATATAGATATTGAACTATGTATCATTTTTGCATGCTCAATGTAACTATGAATCCCGTCCCAATATAGATATGACTGTTAAGAAGAAATAAGTGCAACGGAAGCGGCAACATTTTCAAAAATACTTCTCCTCTCAGCTTGAAAAAGCAATATCCAAGTAGGAACATTTTGTTATTTTGGGAGATTTAAATTTGTTCTTTATATAGTTGAAAAAATATGTGCAATGGACATTGAATAATATAATCTTTCAACATTTATATGGAAAAAAATTCACTAAGTGCATGCATTCAATTATCTATATTACTTCTCAATGTGCACCTTTATATATATTACAATTGTATACTAAGCCATTATACTGGAATCAAAACAGCATAATTTACTAAGATTCACTTGTCGCTAAGGTATAAATTGTATCTTGAACATGATAGAAAAAAGTGGATTATGCCAGCCCTCACATGCCATAGGACCGAATTTACTTTAAAGAATCAATTTGAAATAATTATATCTTTATAATTTGATGGTGGCGACAGGAAGACGACCTTATATGTCATGTCGCCTCCACGTGACATCTCATGTCTTTTCTTGAGTACTTTGTATCGAACTCTTAATTTACCGATTTGTCATGAAATAAAAAATATTCTGATTCAAGAAACTCAGATGGTACACAAGAAGCTCAGAACAACACAGACACGTGTATATATATAGGGTCAAATGTTATATTTCTTGTGGACAATTTATTCGGGGTTTTTGTGTTCTCGTGGGTTTCTTGTATCAGCATACCTAATTTCACCCAAAGGTGATAGCAGCGTATATAGTGACATTCAGCTATTAGTGTGCCAACCAAAATCGTAACGGTCTCGGCTTACCATTATGAGTAAACGTTAGCCCAAATACCTTTCAAATTACCATTGGGTTTGCAAACTCCACACGGCACCATATATGTTATCACTGCGCTATATATGAGAGTAATCATACCGAGTCGCATCAAACCAGCCCAAATATATTGACAGGTGTCAAATGGGACACACTAAAATGCAAGCCCAGGCCGGCTCCCAATCAAAGGTCTAAACGGGGTGTTATGTCGCGTTTTATATATTGTTTCTCATTGGATATGGGTGCAATTTTGAATGTATGTCCGTGTTTGGATATGGAATACATAAACTTTTTTAATTGAAAACAAAATTATTAATTCTTTGTAAAATAATTTATGGGTGATCTGATGCATACATTTTTTATTCTTGTTATACCTTGTATCCAGCAAGCCACGCTGTAGTGTAATGCGGTCAGCCCCGTCGTGAGTATCGGTACCCGCTTCCTCTCTACCGTCTTACAGTGCTCGTCGGATGAATCGCCACAATCATCAACGCCATCACACGTCCGGAAATAATCGACACATCGCCCGTTAGAACAGTGGAAAGTTGCGAAGTAACACTGTGGAAGAAATATTAGAGAGGTTTAGATTGAAAAACGGCAAACTTCAAACTTCAAACTTGGGTAGCTAATAGTTATATATGCCGGCATAAAATGTTGTCCACCTATAGCACAAGCACGGGAAATTGTTTGGACATATGACCGACACGAATTAAGTGAATTGTTAGTATATATATATAGTTAGCCATTCAAACCAAGGCTAAACCGTCGCTATCATTGATGACGAGACAATACACGCACGGTCGCATGGTTCGCAGTTTGCATTCACCGAAGTCATCCGGTCGTTCGAATTACGGTCAGTCCACACCGGCCGCGAGCGCGCGATTTTTACGGCCGTTATCTGTCGATCATAGCTGTTCTAAACGCGCGATTTTTAAATTCACATCGAAAACGACCGTATTGTTGGCCATGACGCGAATCACATCAGTGATTTTATGCTTCGTCGATTTCTCGCTGAGGTGGCAAACCAGCGCGATAGTTGGGTGCTGTCAAATAGGATGTTTATCCGTGCGTGTTTGTCCTTTATCTGAAGGCGACACATTCATATGTCGCCGCAATAATAAAGGTGATGGAGGACTTTAGCGACAAGCTGATGACTCAACGTACAGTTTTTGGTTCCAATTCCATTCCAAATAGGCTGAACAAGCTTGTGAAATCACTTTGCCCACAAATTTGAATGAAGTGAACTGCCACCCCCCCCCCCCCCACCGATAAAAATAGTCACAAACTGGAATTATAGACTGAAATTCAATTAAACGCAATTGTTATGCGAATTTAGGGAGTCAATGCAATATTTTTCCACTTGAAACATTTTATTTGACATTGATATTCTTTGCTCCATTATCGCTAACACATTGTATGTAATATTTAACACAAATAATTTCTTATCTGCATTCATATATAAAACAATTGGACCATCTTCACTACAAGTACCCAAAACAAGCGATACAAGTGGATGATCAGTTGACTGGCCAGTGATTTCACATCCCGAGAGTATGATATCAAACCACGTAGGCCTATATATATAAAAGGGAATTGAATTTGAATTATTTGAATATTATTCATTCATTTTATAATTTACAATGTGCATGTTGTTATTTGAATCGTTAATAGCAATCATTAAAATTCATATATCATGGTTGGAGCAATACAATTATATAACGTATTTTTACGATCTCATTTCGGTCACTTGTCAAACCCTGACGAAGCCATGACAAATTTCATAATGATCCGTAAATCGGCGCAGTTTTCTCACAAGTTTCACGCATGGGCCGGGTTGCTGACGCGGCGTTCAGCATGCCTCTTACCGTGAATTGTATGATATAACAATCAGAATGGTTAATATATAAGAAATAGATAATATCGTGAAGAACGTTTGTATAGTAATTTTCGATATGCATTGGTACAGGGAACGTAAACCGAGCATTCGGAAACGGAACGTAAATCTGGGCGACGAGATATCTCGTCGCCGGTGTTCAATGAGTTAATGCATATTTTCCCAAAAGTCCAACAATGTAAAGACAAATGGAAGAATCTCCGAGACAAATTCGATGATCCAATATGATGCACTCAATCTACCCTGACTATCGTGCGCGACGTGACGAAGCGATTCAGTCGCTTTCGGTGTGGATATAAAAAATCGCGCGCTTTGCACCGCAACGGACGACAGAAAATGGCCCGTAAAATCTGCGCGCCCGCGCCCGGTGTGAATTGACCTTTATAGGAATCAGGGAGCTAAATGTGGTCCAGAGTCGGGGAGCGAGTACACCGTGAAGGTGAAGGTGAAGGTAACTGAAGAATGACCTTCACCTGATACATGCGACACGTTATTAAAGGGTGACATCGCGTTTAGTTGATTTGTACATCATATCTAATAATTTAAACTGGTGAATTAATGGGGGAATGGATTTTTGTGAACGGAAAATTTATTTAACTAGCTGCTGTAGTTCTGGGTTTTTCCAGATCAAATTTTGATGTGGGATAGCCCTGTCGTACACTTGGTGATTTATTTTAAAAAGTAAACACATGACCTATGATTTTTCTTGCATTTTCGTGATCAACTGGTGTCAATCTAGCGGGGTAACATCACTGGTATGGCCTGCAGGCTTCAATTCAGTGAATTTGGCCGAAACGGTAACACTGTCGCCTATGGGAAACCATTAAGTTAAGTGATTCCTGTAAGAAAAATTAGAATTTTACGAAATTTCACGTCTCGCCATGATAAGTTGTTAATTTCATATTTTCTTATTTTCAAATGATAATGGCAACATTTTGGACAGATTTAAAGAAGAAACTCATGGATTCGCCTGTAGATAGTAAAGAAAGTGATAAATATGTGAGTTTTGCGTGTACTCCAGGTACCAGTAGGGGGTCGGGGGTCTAAAGCCCCCCCCACATTTTTGAGTAGTGTTAGGCACAGCACCCATTGGGACAAGGTGGTAGTGGTTGACCTGCTAGCTTCTGGCACACAGTAGCCATATCGGGAATCGTAGCCCACCCCAAGTCGGGGGGGGGGGGTGATGGCATCATCACTAGAGTTACTGCCGTGCAAGAATGTCATGGCAGGTTTGTTAAACAGACAGTATGCCCTGCCATCTGGTAAAATTTCTTGCCTGAGGCTTTGTCTGATGTTGTATCATGATGTTTAGATATTTCAATTGACTTTTGCTTGCTTCATATTGCTATTAAAGTATTTTTAATTTTAATTTTCTGTTAATTTTGGAAAAAGTTTTTTTTATAAATTTCCAAATTCTGCATGAAAAGGGTTAAAATTGGACAAGATATCCCTCTCAAAATGTATATTAACATTTCCTCTTCAATTTAGAAATATTATGGTGTATAAGGGCACATTTCAGTTGTACGAGATGCATCAGCTAATAAAATTGAAAAAATATCTATTTTTCTTGGCTTTATTTTGACGATTGACACTAATTTTCAGGATGCCTCATATTGAAAAAATAAACCACTACTGCCCGAAATAATCCATTTTTGGTTTCAGTAAGGTCTATGATTGGATAAAATACTATAAGAAACGCTGTGTATTACACATATACATATATATAGGAATCAGGGAGCTAAATGTGTTCCAGAGTCGGGGAGCGAGTACACCGTGGAATGCTAAAGGTGAAGGTAACTGAAGAATGACCTTCACCTAATACATGCGACACGTTATTAAAGGGTGAAATCGCGTTTAGTTGATTTGTACATCATATCTAAATAATTTAAACTGGTGAATTAATGGGGGAATGGATTTTTGTGAACGGGAAATTTATTTAACTAGCTTCTGTAGTTCTGGGTTTTTCCAGATCAAATTTGGATGTGGGATAGCCCTGTCGTACACTTGGTGATTTATTTTAAAAAGTAAACACATGACCTATGATTTTTCTTGCATTTTCGTGATCAACTGGTGTCAATCTAGCTGGATAAACACCACTGTTATGGCCTGCAGGCTTCAATTCAGTGAATTTGGCCGAAACGTTAACACTGTCGACTATGGGAAACCATTTAGTTCAGTGATTCATATAGGCAAACACCGAGCGTTCCGGCGGATATACAACGAGGTGTTTTCGCGTGACACAAACCTTAGACGGGTTTCGCGTCCCGGATGACGTAGCTGCTGTTTTGGTAGTCGATGTGGATTGAGTTGCCGGCACTTTGGTTGCCGTCGTCGCTGTTGTTGTTGTTGTCGTCGTCGTCGGTGTTGTTGTCGTTGTTGTCGCTGTTGTCGTTGTTGTCGTTGTTGTTGCTGTTGTCGTTGTCGTTGTCGCTGTTGTCGTTGTTGCGGTCGTCGACGTCGTCGTCGTTGTTGTTGTTGTCGTCGTTGTCGTCGTCGTTGTCGTCGCTGTTGTTGTTGTCGTAGCTGTTGTTGTTGTCGTGGTTGTTGTCGTCGTCTTTGCTACTGTCGTCGTTGTTGTTGTTGTTGTTGTTGTTGTCGTCGTCGTCGTTGTTGATGTCGTCGTTGTTGTTATTGTCGTTGTCGTCGTTGTTGTTGTTGACGTTGTTGTCGTTGTTGTCGACGTCGTCGTCGTTGGCGTCGTCGTCGTCGGTGTCGTTGTCGTTGTTGATGTCGTCGTTGTTGTTATTGTCGACGTTGTTGTCGACGTCGTGGTCGTTGGCGTCGTCGTCGTCGTCGTCGGTGTCGTCGTCGTTGTAGTTGTAGTTTCTTTATCGGCGCAAAACACTATATAGTATAGAAGATGATATTAAATGTATATTACGCCTTACTAAGCCCTGTAGAGGATCCGCTCCTCGAAATCTCATTCCGCACGAGCAAATGCCGATTCCGTTGTGAGTTTTTCCGCTTGTCGACCGAGCAAATTTCAAATTTACCAGCCGAAAAACTTAAAAACACAGATACAATGCAAGTTTAATAACATATTATGTTAATGTTATACCTCTAGCTTCAACCGGGACATGTTCTCCTATAATTTTGATGCCTGAAAAGCCAGCAAAATGCTGTAATCGGTGATTTATGTTTTCGCTCCGATTCCCGCCATGTATGTTCCGTTGTCGCCCGAGTAAGATCAATTGTCGCCCGAGCAATGCTCTTAAGATTTCGACTAGAAATGTCCAGTTTTCTAGCGATAAACGTCTCTGAAAAGGGACGGCCCTTAGCTTCGAATCTGTCTTCAAAATGATGACGAAAGTATTAAAGGGGCATGCATTCAGACTCTTTATGCAGTACATTTTCGGATAATGTTATCAAATGTTATCAATGTCAGAATGTCTTCATTTTCCTACGTCAGTTTCGCGCCGGAAGTCGCATATTTTACATCGATTAGCAGGGCAAATAATCAACAATGATACGAGAGGATAAGTATGGTTTTTGACCGAAAACAAGAATTATCATGAACCGGTACAAGCAAATACCGTTTGGAAAATCGATATCTGCGTGTTCACCTACCCACGAATGATATAATATCTTCAGTCAAAAGCAGTAGGTTTCCTTTTTATTATATGCGGTTGCGTGATTTCAATTTACAATTATTGCTGTCAGGCGATTGTTTTGCCGAATTAACTGTTGACGGAATATTCCCTATTGCGCTTAACGAAATTCGAGATTCCTTATTGATCTTATGAGCGCAATAAGATCTTCTCTTATTGTGCTTAAGCTCCATTAGAATTGTTCTTATTTCGCTTAAGCGCAATTGGGAACTCCTTATTGCGCTTAAGCGAAATAAGACATTTCTTATTGCACCTAAGCGCAATTACATATCTGGCTCCCCATTCTTATTGCGCTTAAGCGCAATTAATATCTCCGTCATGAGATAACCCCTCTGCGCAAATAGTAGAATCCGAATAGGCCTACGCATGGACAGTCACCAGGTCACAAACAAACTCCACCCATTGCACTTAATCGCAATAATAATAGTCCTTATTGCGCTTTTAAAGTGATATTGGATAGTCCTTTTTGTGCTTAAGATCAATAAGAAATTCCTTATTGCGCTTAATCGCAATAATATATTCCTTAAGCGCAATTAGATATTTCCTTATTGCGCTTAAGCGCAATTAGATCTTCCCTTATTGCGCTTTTAGCGCAATTAGAGATTCCCCATTGAGCTTAAAAGTGCATAGTCGGAATTAACGCTCGTACAATTACTATTTCCTAGGCTTCGGTGGTCCAAAAAATTTGATTCGATCGAGGAACCCACCCATCAAAGTTCAGAGTGATCAAATAGTATCGATATTTTAAATCTATAATTTTTTACCACCGATAATTTTTAGTGGCAAGAAAAAAAAATAAGTAATGCTAATTTTTCTCCTAAACTGAAATTTATTCATGTTTGTCATCTATTAACCTTATATAGACTCTTATCTACTTGACTGTATCATTTAAAACACATTTAGCTCCATGTAGTGGTCTATATATGGTATGATGTTCCAATACCGGTACAAATTCAGACATTCTGGCCTGCATAACTCGAAGTTACCAAGTTTGTGTTTGCTAATTCACTTGATAAAATGCGTTTGCCTATAAAACCGAATTCAACACTCCTGAAACAATATCGATCTTACTTGTTTGCGTTATTCCGCTTGTGTACTATTATATGTTATTCATTGGTTGTTTCCATATTGGCCGAGTTATGAGGCCTCGGTCTGTCGTATTGGCCTGAGGCCGCAGGCCGAATTAGGCTAACACGACAGACCGAGGCCTCATAATATAACTCGGTCAATGTGGAAACAACCAATTATATCAGTATTTTATTAATTAACTACAATGGCAATAATTGTTTCACAGGATGAATATATATTAACATATATATATACCATTGTGTGTTTTTTTAAATTAACAATTATTCCAGCGATGTTTATTCTTGTGAACTTTGTGAAGAACTTGCAGCGATTTCACAGTGCTGTCAGTTTCCACTGGGAATAATATTGATACGGATACATGTAGTTCATCCACGTGCATGTATATTTACTCCCAAAAACTGCAATCTATCTTCCGTCGACCCAATATTATTTGTGGACTCGTTCCTAGCGCCCAGCCTCCACTATACGCTAAGGCGCAACGTTCCGGCGGAAGCGTTACGTCGTGGAGTTGGACGGAACAGTCAGCGGGGTGTCTGAGCCAGATACGAGACTATATTCTTTGCCGATCGAGCTAATTACGCTTGACGTCAGTTACGTTACCTTGACTTATTGGCCGCGTTTTATACTTATTGGCCGACTTTTTGTTACTTATTGGCCGCGTTTTCTACTTCTTGGCCGACTTTTTGTTACTTACGACGCGGGCAGCGTTCTACTTATTGCGACCGATAACATATAGCTAATTAATAAACAACTGATAAGAGCACGGGGCTAATTGTTATACTTGACAGTCGTTTATCAGTCGTTGGACTCAATGATTACAAACAAATTAGGCAATCTGCCTTATATATATATGCACGGTGGTCATGACGCATCGAACCTGTTTCAGGGCTAACTTTTACCCTTATATTTACCCTTTACAAGTTACCCTTATACCATTCAACAAACTCATTCTATAATTTGTTATATGAAACGCTCGTAAATAGTAACAGGTGACATTTGACTTCCGGTTTGTCGTCTGTTTACTTTGTCTCAAAATATCATGGCTTCCAATATTTTTCCAACCAACTATAATGAATGAAGAGTTTGAAAAGTCATTAGATATGCGCCATTAAATACTCCATAAAGTCTTTATTTATCTGGGACTATTTTTTTACGCGGGCAAACAATTCATAGTTACGTGAAACGTCACAACTTTCCTTATATAAGCCGGTGTTAGTTTCGGTTCCTATTTATTAATTTATGTATGTCTTGTCGAGGTTTTTGGATAATGTAATACATATAATCTACAACTCGTCTCCAGTTTATATCGGAATTCACTCGTCCTAATTTACTGCACTCGATTTGTAATTTCCGCTATAAAATGAGGACGAGTTGTAGATCCTTTATTTACAATATGGTCTTTAGGCCTATATATGTGAAACTAACCACTGCGACACTGTATCAATTTGAAGGTGATATTCATAATGAGTCCCCCCCCCCCCACCTAGATTCAACATTCCCCCGTGACAACTGCATACCATAATGCGATAAAAATCCCGCCAACATACACACAAATAGGGGAACCACCGGATCGTATTACGTTCGGAACTATCCCGCGTAAAACATGGTATGGCGAAGTTAAACCCCATGTGAGAGGTGGCGATGCTGGGGGAGCGTAGAGTAACGGAAATTATGTAACCAATCTCAACGTATTATAGTGCGTTGCTATATATGCGCCAATTTCAACTAAATTCATATTCTTCATTTAATGTTTAATAAACTTAATATAATAGCGCGCTAATGCGCTTTCATAGTTTAGCTATCGAAACGCCAGAGTAGTCACTCCATGCAGTTGTCTAGCAGGCGACGATGAATAGCTGATGGGAGAAGAAGAAACAAAATTGGTCAATTCATTTTCCTCTGGATCGAGTCTATTTCCCCATGATTTCGAACCTCAAGGATGTTGAAACTGAAGAATCCGGTTTTTGAAATTAGTGACAAAACAGTAGATACATGCGGCGCTTACAATCCTGCGGTTTGTAATTATCAGTTTGTCTGTCTGTCGTCTGCTTATATTTCTTGAACATCCAAATATATTAATAATAGACACTTCAAATGTATATATTTTTTATAACTGAATGGGATCATCCATTTAGAAAAGAAAGGTTTAACCATTGGTGAACTTACCATGTATCCATGGATACCCAAATAGGTTTCCGCAGCTGCTGGCCGTCTCGGTCGGTCTCAGGTATGAGTAATACACAGGAGGGCTGCCTGTTGTGGCCTTGTTAACAATCTGAAAAACACGAAGACATATGGACGAAGAACTCCTCCTTTGGGTGGGGGGGGGGGATACATTGTCCGCGATTCAGATTTTTCAGTGCCATGTAAATATTTTTGAAATCTATTTTAAAGACGTCTGTGCATGGTCATTCAGTAATACGGTTATGTCAGCACGTATGGACAACCCGAGACACGTATACAGGCCTACATGCACATCTATATAAACCGATAAATGTATGTCCAGATAGGAGCATGGAGGAAATATGTGATAACAAACGTCTTTGTTAATTTTGGTGCACCTCTCCAACCCAATCCGATTGAATTACTTTGACAACATTACTTTTTGATTCATCGGATCACGGGAAAGCCTTTATATATAAGTTCGGAGGAAAATCGGAAATTGACGGCAAAATTGTTTTCTATTTTTATGACGACCCTCCTCGACAACTCCCTGACTCAGCTAGCGCAATATTGGCAACATTTAACCATGAACCGTAAAAAACAAACACGAGCATTGTTATTAGGCCTGCATGGTTACATACGTACACTGCCAATCACTTAGAACGAAAGCGCATTAGGGCCATCTGAAACACCACCGCCCCCAAATATACAATTACACAACTCGTTATAAAGACTTGCTGGTCGTTATAACGACTTCCTATTCGTTATAACGACTTCCAATAACTAGTTATAACGACTTCCAAGTCGTTATACCGAATAACAACTCGTTTTACCGACTTACAAAGTCGTCACAACGACTTCTAACAAATCGTTATAGCGACATGGCACGTACAGTAAGTCGTTATAACGACATGGCACGTACAGTAAGTCGTTATAACGACATGGCACGTACAGTAAGTCGTTATAACGACATGGCACGTACAGTAAGTCGTTATAACGACATGGCACGTACAGTAAGTCGTTATAACGACATAGCACGTACAGTAAGTCGTTATAACGACATGACACGTACAGTAAGTCGTTATAACGAGTTGTTGGAAGTCGTTATGACTTGCAAGTCGTTATGAAGAGTTGTGTATTTCTATATTTGGGGGCGGTGGTATTTCGGATTGCCCTTATGCGCTTTCATAGTTTAGCTATCGAAACGCCACAGTAGTCACTCCTTGCAGTTGTCTAGCAGGCGACGCTGAATAGACAAACTTCTGTCAGAGCGTTTTGTGGCACGGCAGTTGAGTAAATGTTAGTCGATGTAACAAAGAATTTCGAGAAAATATTATTCAGTTCCGTTGATAATTCACTACAAATGCTGACACCTTGGATTGGTTCATTCTATATGCCATTTACACGCGAAACAAAAGTGATTATGTGCTTTATATCAGCGTCACATATATAATTATTATGCCATTAACGCAAATGGAAAAATGAAGATCAACACGCCATCACCTTCGAACTAGATACAATGATGAAATAACTTCAGTGTTGGGCGACACAAGGAATAAGTAGACCAGTGGTCTAACATGCTATTGTTGGGTCTATATCTATAAATCTATAACGCATACATACAAAACCTAACAGTTGTGTCGAAACTGTTTCAGATCATTCCTAGTTCGTACATGTACGATAACTTCTAACTCGCAGCAAGCGCGATAACCATATTACCGCATCTAGTCGTATATATACAAACTTAATATGATCAGTGTATATGTGTATAATTTAAAGATTTGTAACATAACATGAGGGATTATTGATAGCGAAAATAAGAACAAACTTTTCACGTTCTTCTTGTTGATACTGATAATGCATGGTTTGAAAATCTTTGTATTATTTGTCAGATTTACCCCAGTGACTGCGAACGCCTTCCGTATCTTTAACGAAGTTTACCTTTGGATACAATACCATGTTTGTTGGAGTGTCCGTTGTGGTACTGAGACATTGAGTTGTGGCGTCATAATCCCACATAGTTCCTCCAACGGTGATCCCTGTTATCTGCGTGTGCCCGGCATCAGCAGGGTCGATTGGACAACTAGTACCCCCGCCGTCGTCACAGAGTACTTAAATACATAAACATTTCAAAATAATCTAATACATATTTTGGGACTTCTGTTTGTTTGTCTGTTTGTATGTCTGTTTGTTGGCCGGGAAAACTGCCGGACGGATTTCGACGAAATTTGATACCTAGCCGTACTTTTGTCCGGGGAGTGTTCTGGACGGGTCAAATCGTGACCTCGACCTGACCTTGACCTTCAAAATGGTGAATTCAAGGTCAAATCGGGTAAAACTGACAGATTTCGACGAAATTTGATACTTAGGGGTACTGTTGTCCGGGGAGTGTTTTGGATGGGTCAAATCATGACCTTGACCTTCAAAATGGTCAATTCAAGGTCAAATCTGGTAAAACGGACCGATTTCGACGAAATTTGATACCTGGTGATACTTTTGTCCGGGGAGTGTTTTGGACGGGTCAAATCGTGACCCCGACCTGACCTTGGCCTTCAAATTGGTCAATTCAAGGTCAAATAGGGTAAAACGGACGGATTTCGACGAAATTTGTTACCTAGGGATACTTTTGTCCGCGGAGTGTTTTGGACGGGTCAAATCGTGACCCGACCTGACCGTGACCTTCAAATGGTCAATTCAAGGTCAAATCGCGCCTTTCGGCGGATTACGATGTTAGATCCGGATGAAAGCAGAGGGGAAACAGCCCGGACGGAGTCGGACCCACCAGCTAGTTAAGTATATTTTATGACGTATTACATTTTATTGTATGTCGCGTGTTCCTAAAATACGGTGTTCCTGCTGTTCCATATTTACAAATCCGTACAGACCACTCGTTTCATAGACAAATACCGACACGTGTGTCAATGGGTTTGTCGATACGGCACTTGTGCCATCGCGGAAGCATATAGAACTCGAGGCACTCGTGTCGTATCAATAAACCCATTAACACACTCGTGTCGGTCTGTGTATCTATCTCAATAATTCTGAGGCCGATTGTTGGTAAATTTTACATGTTTATTTACAATTTTAGGTTTAATGAAGTGAACTGATATCGAACCGCTATGTGATTTATGCTTGAATGACACGTCAAATGGGGAGAGTAGAAATGCCAAAAGAAGTAAAACCGCATCCCATGCACTCCCGGATATTGATATAACACATACATTACCTAAGTACAGAGTTGTATCTGTAGTCGACCCCGTCCGAAAGAAAACGTTGTGGGCGCCAACAGGCAACATAAAGGTAGCAGAAGAACCTAAAATGAACAGTGAACAGTGAACAATGTAAGTAAGAATCTTACAAAGACTCAGTTAAAATTGTGTCCATTATGTCGACTATTTGCATGTACATATTATAATATTTGCCTGGAAAAGTAATATGCCATGCAATCATTCGAATGACTTTGGTTACTTAGAATTGTATAATAGGTAACGGAGAGTTGGATTATTTCGAAATTGATGTTCACGGCAAATATTTCAGAAACTTAAACTTCCAGAATTGAAGCTGCATTCTCAAACTCATGGATTCTTTGGAAAGCTAGATCATTTATCTAGAGCAAATACTGGTTTGTTTTGCACCATATTGATCCCACTTCATGGAACATGGGGCTACCAGGATATTGAGTTTGTAAACAAGACACCTGTGTCACCATGCTCGAGAAAACCATTGCATTTCGTGATGGCCAGGTATTTGTAAATCCAAATAAGAATGATGGCGGATAACAGAAGCCGAAAGTTGCGTAGACTGAGATATTGTTTGGAAATTTTATTGCATTTCCATTCCTAAACTTCATCGAACAAAATTATAAAAATAGAGTTACATGTATCATATGACTTGCCATGAATAACTGTACTTCAATGAATATTTTTCAATTATATTGACCGGACAGATCTCGTATCTCTTATTTTATTATCTATTCGGAAATATCATTGACAAAGACTGGTTAATTTTCTATTGTTGGACAAATACAGCAACATGCATATCATTCAAGGTTTGAGAGCCATGTATTTCCACAACAACTTCATAAAAAATCACATGGAAATGCATTAAGCTGTCCGTCTGGATCCAACATCAAGTTGATATAGAGGGTTAATTAGCTTCATGCGCGAATATCAGAGCAGGTGCTTTGCAGCTAAGTCAAAATTTTCCACGAATATGGATGAACTGCAAAGTTTCTGAAGAAAACACAAACATGCAACGAAACAGGGTACGTTTATCTCATAAACTCATGATTGCGACTTAGTCAAGCGTTTATTCGAGGCCAGGACCCAGTTTCATAAATAGTAGAGGCTCTTATGTCCATTTTTTGGCTCCCGTGTGCATTTTGTGAAGAAATATAGCCACTATGCTCATGATGTTTCTTGATATCTCGGGCACCAGAAAACAAATGTTAGACACCTGGGGGTCGCGACTGGGTGGATTTATGACGTCATCAAGATGGCCGCCATCCAAAATTTCAGAGTAGGCACTGAATCAGTTTGATTAATAGATAGTAGTGAATTTATGGTAGGACATATAATATTTCTCTACTGTTGTAATACTATGATAACAGGCTTCACTTTGACAGAAAAATTGACCACATTTAACAAAGATGGCCACCAAAATGGCGACCGAAGTTCCGGAAAATGATGAATTTTCACACATGTCTCTTAAAACATTCACGGTTGTTTGAAATCGGTGGCTAATAGCAACTTAATTTTAAATACATTTGAATACCTAACCATTTGAACGTGATAATATGTCATAATTTGGGTAGTATTCCTACAAAATGTCGTCAAAATGTGAATTCATAAATATGCTATGAAATTTTACCAAATATCGATTTTGTAATTCGAGCCAAGTGTTAGCCAGAAAATAGCTGAATTTGATGACAAACATTTGCAACAGGTTTAAACATATAGATTGCCATATAATTACAACCAAAAAATTGCATCTGTATTCAAGATGGCGACCAAAATGGTTGCCAAAATTGATAAATCACTAAAATTTGTAAAATTTTCTTTGATATCACTCCTAATGTGCGATTTAGTGAATATAGGCGAATATATTTGCTCCGTGTTGGCGTAATAACATGGATATATGAAACAATATGAATAGTTTGTGAACAATGGCTGATTATACTCAAGAATTCGAGAGAATGAAACGACGAAAATGAGATGAAATCATCAAAATGGCAACCATGAACAATTTCAGAGTTGGCATTGAGTCTGGGAGGAAAATTTAGATAGTGAAATGATTATGTTTTGCGACCAATAATACCATTGGATCACACTTCCTCTTGACGGTGCAATTTGGACTCCAAATTCAAGATGGCTCCCAAAACGGCGACCGAAATTCTAATAATTGATGATTTTTCACACTCGCCTCTTAAATTATTCACAGCGGTTTGAAATCGGTGGCTACTAGCAACCTTATTTTTGAATAAATTATACTATCTAATCATTCGACAACCATGATATGTTAGATTAACATATTATTATCCATATGAATCTAAATTCAGGATGGTGACTCAGATGGTTACCAAAATGGAGAAATCATCCAAATTTGCTAGTTTTCATTGATAACGCTCCTAAGGTGGGTTTCAGTGACTACTGGTAAACACATTTGTTTCCATATTGACAAAAGTACCAGGAATGCTGATACAATCTGATACAATATGAATATTTTGCGAACAGTAGCTGCTTATATCCGAGATTTCATGAGAATGGAAACAGAAACCATGAAAAGTAGATAAATTCATCTGATGTTGACCTATTTGAAAATATCCAAATCTGAATATATGCTGATTACATCCATCATTACATGTACATCGGAAATTTCCTGATTGGGTGACTCGACTGGATAAAAATCCCTACCTCAACAATAAGGCTGTCGGTATATTGAGCAATACTTTAATTACTTGCCCTTGATATCGCCCCCCCCCCCCCTTATGGGGTTTGGATAAGAATTTTTCACTTGACTTCTGTATTGCTCATGTAATGCCATCATACTAAGTCAATTCTACCGAAATTCAGCTGCTCACGGAAATTAATTGAATGGACATCACACAATGCAGTACCCAAAAACAGTAGCGGCATGTAATGCGTTGACATTACAGACATCTTCCATGTTAACAAGCTTAATAATTAGTGTATACTAAGTCAAAATATAAGAATAGCTAATATTTGTGTGATTCGTTCTTATTAATATACATGTACGAAAACACAGGGTATACTTTTGTGATACTGAGAAAATTTACAATTGCTCGTCCTTGAATAACATCTAGTTTAAATTATGTGGGCATCAGGGGATTATATGACAGTAATTGCTTTGTCGCATACTACCAAACGAGAGCGTTCAGATGTAAGCTCTATGTGTCTTCTGCAAAGAAGAATCGCATTGGCGGATTTCTACCAGACCTCTGCTTGTTACATGCGATCTATAGCGACTAGAGATAAATTATGTTCAGGTTCGTACCAAAACAGAAACTGCTGTGGAGCTCTGGACAGCTCATAGGTCAACTCACTGACTCCACACCCAAGATTTGCGAAAGCGTGGCTGATTTTGATCGAGCTAGGATAGGAAGATAGCCTCATATAATGAGTTCAATTGGTATACATGTGTATTTGAGTTCCACAGAGATAGTTTTCTGGACATCGCATATACTGCAAGTTCGTTCCGTGTATGATCCCCATCTTCCTGTGCAGAACTTATGCACTCATCAAGTTTATATTAGATACACCCATGTCATATTTGTCACATGTGTTATCGAAGTTCTTTCATGCTTGCGTTATGCGGTCTCATAAAAATGTCATACAAGAAACATATTCACACCAAATGTTCTTTAAATGCCTGCATTTCTGTAATTGTATCGGCTATCGGCAATGTTCCAGAAAAATTGATAATAATTTCTCGCACCAATGCACAGTTCGACTTGGCTGTAGAGGCAATTCAACTCACCAACATGTTGAGGTACATGTATTATTATTGGGTGGAAAGTTTGTAGTATTCTTTCCAGATGTTTTATACAGGAACATTTGACATCCCACTACAATGAAATCAGGCCTGCAGAAAACTCAGGTCGTTAAACGTTGAAATCTTATACCTTCCTGAGCAATAGTTGAAGTCAATTTCAGTTATAGACTCTTCAAATGGCTAACAATCCACAATCTTCTCTCAATTCAAGCATAACATTGGTATCTATTACTTCCAACTTTTGCGCAGTATCTATATTCCAAGCTTGTAATTGGCCTACTTGTGGATCCGAATATTATGGTTGTACGGTTTGCCAGCAAATTCTATGAACTACATTTATTCGATGGACAATTAAAGGATTTCGTTCGAGATTGCGGGGTTTCTGTGATTCGAAGATCTTTACTTTCTGTGAACTAACAGTTGATGTATAATGCTAATGAATGTCCCCATGTGGATGTTTTGCAAGAAATCTTAATAAATGTTCCATGAAATGACCTTGATGACCCGTCACTGTATTCATTACTTCGATGCACCATCATATGGCATGGACCAAAGATGAGCTTCTAGTGTTTCGATGAGGTATTTCATATCACTAAATATCCAGGCACTAGACATAGGCATTTTGATTTCACGATATGTTTTCGTTGACAACCAGGAAGAAGTTGAGGAGCCGTTATTGTCACTTGCTGGACTCGACATGGAGAATGACAAAACTTAGGCTATTTTTGCCCGACACTGATGTTTTGACATATTCTAAAATAAACTGACAAGCATTAACTCGGTTATGTGCACAGTTCTGTTAGACTACATCGAAGTGAATATGCAATGTATCTGCTATGAGGTCTGCGGCCGTATTGAAATTTATTTATTAAATCTGTATTATGGACTCTCCATTCCACAACCGAAGCAAACATTCTATATGGAGTCTCTGATATGCAGTCGGAGAGTTTTGTGGTGAGCATTGTTAGCTTGCGAGATGAGTTTGTAATTCAACTGCTGGGGTGAGTTGGTTGTAGATAGACTACCATCAATGTGACTGTCTATTGGACGAAGTAACAGGAGTGGTAAATGTGCTGACTCACGTCTTGAGAAGTGTGACAATGTCTCAACTATTCAAACGAATTTCGGGTGATGAAACACAGATATGCCAAAAACAAGAAACTGAACAATGAAATCTCCCCTTATTGTATCTTATTATACACAACTGTTTCATAATTAGATACAAAATAATGTTTGCACTAACATGTAATGCCTGTGTATTTCTAAGTTGAGCAATTATATTTCCCGGTGGCAGTATGATAGCAATGCAACTTCGACTTCGATGAAGTCAAGGTGTGATATTGTTCCTGAATCTTCTAAATTTTTGTGGCCGGGTGAAATCAACGTGGTCAACTATTCATCAAGAATTGGCAACGAATAAAGCAGTTCTGCCCCAAACGAAATAATATAGCCATAAAGTTGGATTTCTGTCTGTATTATGATTGCAGGGATTCTTTTGCGTTCGAGTACTCGTTATGCTCTTATAATGATACAGTCAGCACATATCCGGTTTGACTTCCTTCCCAGGAAACGGGCAGGATCGTTTAAATTATATTGGGCAATTTCATGTTAGGTTTCTAAGAGTCCATTCTGTTATATTCTCGATTATAAACAAACTATGTTTGGTCAAACATAGTCACAATATACCTTAACATGATAGTATCTAATTTAGATTGGGCGAATATATCCACCTCCTTTGCTAAATGCCGTTTGATAATATAAACATTTATCACATTTTATAACTTTGAGTTTTGGCGGCCATTCTGGCGACCATCTTGGGTCAAATAGATCAATGTCGAGTGTAATTGAATGACACTAACGATATTTAAAACTTTTGTTTATTTTATTATGCCTATTTCTGTCCAATGTAAATCTAGAACCTCGAGAAGCAAGTTTATTTGTGAAATTACATAGCGAATTATTTAATGTGCATTTTTCGGAGTATGGGCAACAATTAGACACAGATTACAGCATAATATGTTTTCGAAAGTACTTGGTGTCATAACTGATAAAAACAAAGACAAGTCCTACTCGCCACAGTTTACAAATAACCGAAAATGACGTAAGGGGTATGTGTAACAATTCAACACATTTCTATATTTCGGTCGCCATTTTGGCAGCCATCTTGTTTTTTTTTTATCAATCTTGTTCTTTCAAAAGGAAGCTTGGTGCAATTTTATCATTGCCGTAGAAATATTTTTCATTTTCTGTATTAAATTTTCTTCCTCACTCAGTGCCCATTCTGCAATTTTGTGTGGCTGCCATGAAGATGATTTGACTTAATTTTCGTGGTATAATTCTTTTGAATTCTCGGATATAAGCAGCTATATGGTTCACCAAATTTACAAGTTATTGCAGAAGTCCATGGATTTCCGCGAAAAAGTAGCACATATTCACATATATTTACATTTCCCCCAACACATGAGTGATATCAATAAAAATTGGACAGATTTTGGTGATTTCTCCATTTTGGCAGCCATCTTGGCCGCCATTTTATAGGAAAATGCACTATTTTCAGTGTAACTATATGCCAATTCACATATTTAAAACATTTTTACATTATCTTCATCAAATTCAGTTATTTTCTGTTCAACTCTTGGATAGAATCACATAATTTAATGTTAGTTAACTTTCATAGCACATTTTTGAATTCACATTTTAAAGATAGCTGGCAGGAATGGGATCCGAAATATGACATATTATGTTGTAGAAATGGTTGGATACTAGAATTTATTCAAATTTAGGTCTTTATTCGTTACAAATTTCAAACATCGGTTAATGATTCAAGAGGAAAGTGTGAAAAATCATATATTTTCCTAATTTCGGTGGCCATTTTGGTGGCCATCTTGGTTAATGTGGCCACTTTTTCTGTCAAATGGAAGTATGGTCTATTAGTTTCACGTCAGTGGTGAGACAATCAAATTTCTATAATAAATTCACAAGTAGATATTAATCAAACCGACTCAGTGCATACTGTGAAATTGTGTATGGCGGCCATCTTGATGACGTCATAAATCCACCCAGTCGCGACCCCAAGGTGTCTAACATTTGTTTTCTGGTGCCTGAGATATCAAGCAACGTCATCGGCATAGTCGCTATATTTCTTCACAAAGTGCACACGGGAGTACATAAGAGCCTCTACTAAAAGCAAGGACTTATTCTAAGACGTAAGGTGAATCTTATTATTTATTACATATCTATCAACGTAATTCGAATGATCGCACGAGTTTCCATGCAGGCGTGTGATAATTCTCATAATCGCACTAGTGCAATCTGTCGACGGAACTATTTCATTCAGTGTTAAAACTCAATTAAATTCACATTTTCTGTACCGGAGATGTTCGATTGTGAGTCAACTTACTATGATACGGAGATATGTAATAAAAATAGAACCGCATGTGTGTCTGGATTTTGACGAATTATCGCACTCGATTTGTTGGCGGAACGCGATACCTCTCGTGCGGGACTGCATGCGTCCCGCACTCGAGGTATCGCTCCGCCAACAAATCTCGTGCGATAATTTCGTCAAAATCCAGACACTCATGCGGTTCTATCTATGTATCTTTTCCGTTTCACAAACGCGTTTCATAAAACAGTCTTAAGTCCATCTTATTTAGAATTTTAAGTTCCCGCGCTTTTAGACTTGTCTGCGTCCATTTATTTCCGCTATGCTCAGAAAATATTGGTGCCGTGTATAATATGTGAATAGTACACTGTTGGGCCGTCAAATGTATGCTACTTATAACTACAATAACTATAGTGATATGGCATTAGATTGAAATTCAAACGATAACAGCCATACCATATCCGATTTCGTATGTATACATGCGTGCTAAATGCCGACGTGTTTGCTCAATTTCCAGGAAGCCTCATTTTCCTGGAAAAGGGATCTATAGGGTGTTTGCGGGAAAATAATTTATTGAAGCATGTTGGGACACTTCCTTCAAATCGGTACTTCCTGGTTTTCAAAATAAATTTCTATTTGAACCAATTAAAAAGTTAGTGTACTAGATAATACTATCAATTTTCTGTTTTTGTGATTTTCAAAAAGATTCAGTTACAGTTTTAATAGTTTAAAAAAAAGGGACATATTATGTTATTGGTCCGTTCGCTAATTTCGTCCCTTATTGCTAAACTTATTTTTCGATTAAAAACATGTCACCTAAATGTAATACTGAGGTATGAATTATCTTCCTTTGACACCCAACAGTAGCTATTATAAATGATGTCCATTTTACGATACACGCATATCAGTGGCATCACTTATTTACAACTGTACCGAGGAAAATATGTCACATTGTTTACTAATGTTCTTTCTCTGCGCGTATACCCAGCATGATACATAACAAGAAAACTAAGATGCATGCATCAGGTCGGCCGTGAACTATCTACCATAGAATTGTTGTAGCTATCGATTATACATTTTGAAACACCTGTCTGTATGTATGTATGTGTGTATGCGTGAATGCATGTGTGTAACTGTTATAGCCTCTAACACTGCTCGAATTTGGTATTTAACGTGTCAACTTGACCTCGCTCATAGGCATGTTTCTGGACCTTGACCGATCCGACTAAAAATTTGTGTGTAGGACTACTTCGATCCCGGGAGCAATATGGACGGGTCCAATTTCACGTGGGGCCATGTTCTCGAACGTGCTGATATAGGCATGTTTCTGGACCAATTGAACAATAGTTTGGCCAGACGCTGTATATACTGGGTACTGTCCAGATGGAGGCGATCACAAAAAAAATCCCTAACTAGCCCGAACGAAGTCGAGTACATCAGCTAGTTTAATATATATTTTGGACATTTGTCTGTCTGTTTGTCTGTTAGCTATGGCCGGGAAAACTGCCGGACAGATTTGACGAAATTTGATACCTAGGGGAAATTATTTCCAGGGAGTATTTTGGACGGGTCAAATCTTGATCCCGACCTGACTTTGACATTCAAAAAGATCAATTCAAGGTCAAATCTGGTAAAACGGAAGTATTTCAACGAAATTTGATACCTACTGTTACTTTTGTCACAGGAGTGTTTCGGGTGGGTCAAATCATGACCCTGACCTGATCTTGACATTCAAAATTGTCAATTCAAGGTCAAATCGGGTATAAAGCCGGGCGGATTTCGACGGGTACTTTTGTCGTGACTTTTGTCCGGGGAGTGTTTTGGACGGGTCAAATCGTGACCCCGACATGACCTTCACCTTTAAAATAGTCAATTCGAGGTTAAATCGCGCATTTCTCCGAAAATCAGAGGGGAACATCCCGGACGAAGTGGGGTCCACGAGCTACTATTATATATTTCTAGATTTAGTTACAAACTAAATACCTGTATATTGTACAAAGAAATGTTTGACAAATATATCTGTATCAATATTACCATACGGGTCATTAAAATAGATACGACGAAACAAATTTTGAAGGGTGCATGTATCAGGTAAATTTTTATATTTCAAATGATGACAGGAATGCAGAAAGTTGAAGTACCTACGTAATACTGGCTATCCGCATGAAGAGATATACATGTATATAAAAACCAGATGAGGGATATGTATGTACAGTTGCTAAACAATTCAGTCATACAAAAGAGGATCAAAGAGTAAGATACCAAATTGCTGCCTGTGGTAATGTTTTTTAACGAAATTCGGGAAAATTAGATTACTCTCACCCTGGTTATCCAGAAGATAATTGTGGAATCTGATGACGATCGGACAAGGGGTGTCGTCTGTAGGATCAACCAAATTATTTAGCCATAAAAATAGTAAAATTGAAGATCACCGCTGGCAGTGATGTCTTCACAAGGACAGTTTGAGAACAAAATATGGCTCACATCTAGCGGTGACCCAAAATATCCACATAAGAAAAAGTTCTCCAATAAAAGCTGGCTGCAGGGTGCGCCAATTGATTCAAATTCGAAATTTAGCAGGGTGTACTGCTTGTGGCCATGTTTTCCCCGCAAATTTGATAGACTGATGGACAAAACCACGGAATCCGTTGAATCAATATACATGTATACATGGATTAATTTATATGCATTGTTATACACAGTACTGGTATATAAAGGTACTGAAAATAACTATATTACTAGTATACACAAAATAAACCATATATCATGGCTATGGGTTCTAATATCCGAACATGACAGCTGAGAACTTGGTGTGAATTAAAGAGTGGTGGTTTTTCAAGCATATCTAACCCTCCACGTTAGAAACATGCCATTAAATGTCATAAGTATAATCTAGCTTGAGGACAGAAGTGATCCATAAAACCCCCGTTAATTCAACCAGGTCCTCGCGCGATGTATGATCGATCACATGATGATCTAGGGGGATTAGAATTGATGTATAAAAACAGCACTGCATGTAAATATAAAATAAAATAGTGCTACATCTTATTACAGATTATTGCCATAGATAATCAGTGATTATACAGACAGTCTGACAAAATAAAGTTTCAGTGACACTCTATCCGAAGAGGGGAATAATTTCATCTGTTACAGTCAATGGAGCAATTATGAATCTGGAAAGGTGAAATTTCTAAGTAATACTAGATATCGATATGACGCGATAAAATATAACGTAAATGCAATATGGCCGCTGGCGACCATTTTTTCCTATGAAATTAAAAAAATATTTGAAAGCTCTCATCTGATAGATCAATATCAAGATAAATATGAAGTTTGGTGATGATCGGATGAGTGAAGTGGACTGTGGTCTGTGCTAAACGGTTTAGTAATGCTTTAAAAGATTCTTACCTTAATATTTTTATGTTCACTTTATAAACTTCACTGAGTCATCTTTGTCATGTATTGAGTTTGATATCTTTTGTTAACAGTTTATAAATAATGTATGTCTCATGTTTGTTATTTTAATTTATGTGTTTATTATCATTAAATAAAGTTGCATTCCTTAAAAAGATTCTTACCTCAATGTTTTTATGTTCACTTTATAAACTCCACTGAGTCATCTTTGTCATGTATTGAATTTGATATCTTTTGTTAACAGTTTATAAATTATGTATGTCTCGTGTTCGTTATTATATTATATACACGTTATAGTGTGTTTTCAGAACGAAAAAAAAATTGAATAAAATCAACAAATTTGTAAATTTAAAAACAATTCAAACGTTGTTGTATTCCATGTCCCAGCCCGGACATATACACCAAATTTCAATAATATTCATTGAGAAACAACGGACCAAACGCTATATAACACCCGTATACATCTTTTATTCCGTATCGGACTCGGGTACATGTTATAGTAGGTACCGAATTGACACACGTCGACTGGGCGAGTTGGCCCTGGGGCGATTAGGCCGATTCCGGCACATTCTATAATTTACCGTATGTATCCGTTTACGCGTAGTTTACTTTAGAAAGTTCCGCAATTAATACCGTAAATAGAGCGACCTTATTTGACAGATAATGCCTCTGTTATTGATTATCAAGTTGCTGTACATTAAAAACGACAAATTCACATGCTCGTTCAAGCGCAGTAGTCTATTTTCCCCATGTTAAAGGACATCCACAAATACTAAATAACGCTAACCTACTGCCGAATGTTTGACACGACAACTGTTAACATATTTGGGCTGAATTCATCTGACGCGGTATTATTCCTCAAAATAAACAACAAAACCATCGTTACTTGGAAATGTAGTTTGGGCTAACATTTACATAAATCCTCCAGATCAATTATCCGGCACACACGTCAGATGAAAAAGTCACATGAAGTAACCGGCCAAATTGGCCGAAACAAGAAAACTAAGATGCATGCATCAGGTCGGCCGTGAACTATCTACCATAGAATTGTTGTAGCTATCGATTATACATTTTGGAACACCTGTCTGTATGTATGTGTGTATGCATGAATGCATGTGTGTATGTGTTATAGACTCTAACACTGCTCGACTGATCCGACTCGGATTTGGTATTTAACGTGTCAACTTGACCTCGCTCATAGGCATGTTTCTGGACCTTGACCGATCCGACTAAAAAATTGTGTGTAGGACTACTTCGATCCCGGGAGCAATATGGACGGGTCCAATTTCACGTGGGACCATGTTCTCGAACGTGCTGATGTAGGCATGTTTCTGGACTATTTGGACGGGTCAAATCTTGATCCCGACCTGACTTTGACATTCAAAAAGATCAATTCAAGGTCAAATCTGGTAAAACGGAAGTATTTCAACGAAATATAATACCTACTGTTACTTTTGTCACAGGAGTGTTTCGGGTGGGTCAAATTATGACCCTGACCTGATCTTGACATTCAAAATTGTCAATTCAATGTCAAATCGGGCAAAGCCGGGCGGATTTCGACGGGTATTTTTGTCGTGACTTTTGTCCGGGGAGTGTTTTGGACGGGTCAAATCGTGACCCGACATGACGTTCACCTTTAAAATGGTCAATTCAAGGTTAAATCGCGCAATTCTCCGAAAATCAGAGGGGAACATCCCGGACGAAGTAGGGTCCACCAGCTACTATTATATATTTCTAGATTTAGTTACAAACTAAATACCTGTATATTGTACAAAGAAATGTTTGACAAATATATCTGTATCAATATTACCATACGGGTCATTAAAATAGATACGACGAAACAAATTTTGAAGGGTGCATGGTATCATGTAAATTTTTATATTTCAAATAATTACAGGAATGCGGAAAGTTGAAGTACCTACGTAATACTGACTATCCAAATGAAGAGATATACATGTATATAAAAACCAAAATAGAAGATGACTGCTGGCGACAATGTTTTCCAAAAAAATTCAAAGCATTCGATAGCTCCCATCTAGTTGTCAGCCCGAAGATCAATATAAAGTGTGGTGACTATCAGATGAGGGATATGACTGTACAGTTGCTAAACAATTCAGTCACGCAAAAGAGGATAAAACAGTAAGATACCAAATTGCTGCCTGTGGTAATGTTTTTTAACGAAATTCGGGAAAATTAGATTACTCTCACCCTGGTTATCCAGAAGATCATTGTGGAATCTGGTGACGATCGGACAAGGGGTGTCGTCTGTAGGATCAACCAAATTATTTAGCCATAAAAATAGTAAAATTCCAGATCACCGCTGGCAGTGATGTCTTCACAAGGACAGCTTGAGAACAAAACATGGCTCACATCTAGCGGTGACCCAAACTATCCACGTGAGAAAAAGTTCTCCAATAAAAGCTGGCTGCAGGGTGCGCCAATTGATTCAAATTCGAAATTTAACAGGGTGTACTGCTTGTGGCCATGTTTTCCCCGCATATTTGATAGACTTATGGACAAAACCACTGAATCCGTTGAATCAATATACATGTATACATGGATTAATTTATATGCATTGTTACACACAGTACTGGTATATAAAGGTACTGAAAATAACAATATTACTAGTATACACAAAATAAACCATATATCATGGCTATGGGTTCTAATATCCGAATATGACAGCTGATAACTTGGTGTGAATTGAAGAGTGGTGGTGTCTCAAGCATATCTAACCCTCCACGTTAGAAACATGCTATTAAATGTCATAAGTATAATCTAGCTTGAGGACAGAAGTTATCCATAAAACCCCCCTTAATTCAACCAGGTCCTCGCGCGATGTATGGTCGATCACATGATGATCTAGGGGGGATTAGAATTGTTGTATAAAAACAGCACTGCATGTAAATATAAAATAAAATAGTGCTACATCTTATTACAGATTATTGCCATATATAATCAGTGACTATACAGACAGTCTGACAAAATAAAGTTTCAGTGACACTCTATCCGAAGAGGGGAATAATTCCATATGTTACAGTCAATGGAGCAATTATGAATCTGGAAAGGTGAAATTTCTAACTAATACTAGATATCGACATGACGCGATAACATATAACGTAAATGCAATATGGCCGCTGGCGACCATTTTTTCCTATAAAATTAAAAAAATATTTGATAGCTCTCATCTGATAGATCAATATCAAGATAAATATGAAGTTTAGTGATGATCGGATGAGTGAAGTGGACTGTGCTAAACGGTTTAGTAATGCTTAAAAAGATTTTTACCTTATATTTTTATGTTCACTTTATAAACTTCACTGAGTCATCTTTGTCATGTATTGAGTTTGATATCTTTTGTTAACAGTTTATAAATCATGTATGTCTCATGTTTGTTATTTTAATTTATGTGTTTATTATCATTAAATAAAGTTGCATTCCTTAAAAAGATTCTTATCTCAATGTTTTTATGTTCACTTTATAAACTCCACTGAGTCATCTTTGTCATGTATTGAATTTGATATCTTTTGTTAACAGTTTATAAATTATGTATGTCTCGTGTTCGTTATTATATTATATACACTTTATAGTGAGTTTCAGAACGAAAACAAAATGAATAAAATCAACAAATTTGTAAATTTAAAAACAATTCAAACGTTGTTGTATTCCATGTCCCAGCCCGGACATATACACCAAATTTCAATAATATTCATTGAGAAACAACGGACCAAACGCCATATAACACCCCGTATGCATCTTTTATTCCGAGTTGGCCTTTTATTCCGAGTTGGCACTCGCCGATTGGGGCGAGTTAGCCCTGAGGCGAGTACGCCGATTCCGACACCTTTTCTATTTGCAGCAGGTTAAGTTTACGCGTAATTTAATTCACAAAGTTCCCCAATTGGTATCGTAAATAGAGCGACCTTATTTGACAGAGAATGCCTCTGTTATTGATTATAAAGTTGCTATACATTAAAAACGACAATTCACATGCTCGTTCAAGCGCAGTAGTCTATTTTCCCCATGTTAAAGGACATCCACAAATACTAAATAACGCTAACTTACTGCCGAATGTTTTACACGACAACTGTTAACATATTTGGGCTGAATTCATCTGACGCGGTATTATTCCTCAAAATAAACAACAAAACCATCGTTACTTGGAAATATAGTTTGGGCTAACATTTACATAAGTCCTCCACATCATTATTCCGACAAACACGTCACATGAAAAACTCACATGAAGTAACCGGCCAAATTGGCCGAAACAAGAAAACTAAGATGCATGCATCAGATCGCCCGTGAACTATTTATCATAGAATTCTTGTAGCTATCGATTATACATTTTGGAATATCTGTCTGTATGTATGTGTGTATTAATGCATGCATGTATGTGTGTTATAGACTCGAACACTGCTCGACCGATACGACTCGGATTTGGTATTTAACGTGTCAACCTGACCTCGCTCATAGGCATGTTTCTGGACCTTGACCGATCCGACTAAAATTTGTGTGTAGGACTACTTCGATCCCGGGAGCAACATGGACGGGTCCAATTTCACGTGCGACCATGTCATCGAACGTACTGATATAGGCATGTTTCTGGACCAATTGAAAAATAGTTTGTCCAGATGCTGTATATACCGGGTACTTCCCAGATGAAGGCGATCACAAAGAAATCCCTAAATACCCCGAACGAAGTCGAGTACATCTGCTAGTCTATCTATTATATATTTTGGAAGATCTGTGTGTGTGTGTGTCTGTGTGTTCGCGATGGACTCGATAACGGCCGACCCGATTTCGATGAAACTTGGTATGTGGGGCTATTTTCTGTCGGGAAGTGGCATAGGCCTATTAATTTTCAGATCCGAGCTCAACTTTTCACGTGCCGAGGTCAAATCTGTTTTTACGCCGTTTTGCGCTAATATATTTCAGTTCGGTGCTCACAAATCGATTCTATATAGCGCGAATAATAAATTGCCAGTCATATAATTTGCACGGTTAGAAACTGTGGCGCTTCATCTTTCCAATGATGTATCACACGCCTGTGTACGTTTAAAGTTTCTACCTTAATTATCGGGAAGAACGCAGGACCATGCTTCGCTCATCGAAAAACATTGCGTAAATATATTACGCCATCAACAGATCGTGACGTGATCGCGTTAACTCTTAACCGGCCGATGTCGCGTTAACTCATCACCGGCCGAGGTATCCGCAAATGACATTGGGCTATATATCTCGGTAACGGGTGGAGCTATCGACTTGAAATTTGGTATGTGAATGTATCTTGCCCCGGATACGAATTTTATCGGGTCGCCGAGCCCGTGCGACGCCAGCTTCGCGCATGCGCAGACCAGATCTCGGAAACGGGTGGAGCTATCGACTTGAAATTTTGTTTTTGAATATCCCGGACGAAGTCGGGTCACCCTCTAGTACTATATATTTTGAGAACTACGTATATATATATATGTGTGTGTGTGTGTGTGTGGGGGGGGGGGGGTACTTCATAGAATCTAAAACGGCTGCGCGGATTGAGCTCAAACTTCCTATCTAAGGGTAAAATCCCACGGACACCGTCGGCGTCGCGTTTTGGAGAAGCTCAGAGCACCCGTTCTCCACTCTCAATCACAAAAAAACGGCACTGCGGTGGTTAATCAAGTGATAATTTAATGAGCGTTGTATATGACGCGTCGCTATAAAAGAGCGTTTGTTTACAATTCAACGCAACGTTATCGCTCGAAATTTAGCATCGAAAAAATTTAATTTCTTTTATCAAAAACATAATTACGTGCTGGACTCTGTCAATTTAAGAATATGTAAGTATTATACACATACACACCAAGTCTCAGCTTAAAATTTTGAAAAATAAGAGTTTTATCGACATAAATCGATTTTAATGGGAAATCCTATGTTAAAATTTAGCATCGAAAAAAATTAATTTCTTCCATCTAAAACATAATTACGTATTGGACTGTGTCATTTTAAGAATATATAAGTATTACACGCAGTCACACGAAGTCTCAGCTTGAAATTTTGAAAAATAAGAGTTTTATCGACATAAATCGATTTGAATGCGAAATCATGTGTTAATAAATTTTGGGGCTCAGCTGTTCTTTGTGTTTTCTAAGCTGTTAAAAATTCTATGGAAGCAAAATGGTCAACTCGGGACGGGTCAACCGATTGAGCCCAAACTTGCTACCTATGGGTACTTTTGTCCCGAAAGTATCACGGACGGGTCAAATCGTGACCCCGATGTGACATTGACATTCAAACTGGTCAATTCAAGGTCAAATTGGGTAAAACTGGCGGATTTCTGTACTTTTGTCCGGGCAGTGTTTTGGACGGGTCAAATCATGACCACGAACTGACCTTGACCTACACAATTGTCAATTCAAGGTCAAATCGGGTAAAACTTTGGTACAAATGCAGCACAAGTGTCTCGGAACCTGTTGCAATTGCTTTTTTGAACAAAGCCATGGGACGAATGCCGCCAGTGGCGGGCTAACCTGCTAGTCTACTATATAATGTGAGAACTCCGTACATATAAGGGTGTGTGTGTGTGTGTGTGTGTGGGGGTACTTCATAGAATCGAAAACGGCTGGTCGGATCGAGCTCAAATTACCTATCTAAGGGTAAAATCCCACGGGAATGGTCAACGTCGCGTTTTGGACAAACTCTGAGCACTCATTCTCCACTCCCAATCATCAAAATCACCGCAAACGGCACATCGGAGGTTAAGGCAGGCACGATCTTTATATTGACCATATTTGGAGTTGTTAACCGACCAACGCTCTTTATTGTCATCGGCGTTGCTAAACGCTCGCATGTGCCTACGAAACTACGGACGCAAAACGCGAAATGCATTTATCTTGATTAAAAAGGCAGAATTAACTCATCGGAAAACAAAACATGCGTGTTGTGTGATTCTTATGTCTGTCGTTCCTAGGAACGGGGGAAATTTTCAATCATACATCTTTTAGGGACGGGTACTGCGTGTTGTGTGAAAAAAAATGCGTGTTGTGTGATTCTTATGTCTGTCGTTCTTAGGAACGGGGGAAATTTTCATCGGGTCAGTTTTTCCGCCCGATGTACCTTAAATCATACCTCTTTTAGGGACGGGTACTGCGTGTCGTGTGATTCTTATGTCTTCTTCACCTTGAAACGGGTACCCACAAATTATATATATATATGTGTGTGTCCTTTATAGACTCGAACCGATTGAGCTCAAACTTGCTACCTACGGGAAGTGTCATGGACGGGTTAAATTGTGACCCCGACCTGACCTTGACCTTGAAAATGATCAATTCAAGGTCAAAATCGGGAAAATGCACAATTAACTCATGTTATAAAAAAAAATTAATATTAACTCATTGAAAAACAAAAAATTAAAGTAAAAAATTAATTATAAAAATTAACTAAAAAAATAATAAAATTTTAAAAAAATTGTCATGTTTCTGACGAACGCCGCCAGTGGCGGGCTAACCTGCTAGTATTATATATTTCTAGATTTAGTTACAAACGTTATACCTGTATATTGTACAAAGAAATGTTTGACAAATGTATCTATATCAATATTACCATAGGGGTCATTAAAAATTAGATACGACGAAACAAAATTTTGAAGGGTGCATGTGATTGTGAGGAATAATAGGATCATAGGTAAATTTAATTCATGGACGCTTGTTAATTTCCATTGGACTACATGTATCAGGTAAATTTTTATATTTCAAATGATGACATGAATGTGGAAAGTTGAACTACCCAAGTGATACTGGCTATCCGCACGAAGAGATATACATGTATATTAAAAGCAAAATAGAAGATGGCTGCTGGCGACCATGTTTTCCAAAAAAATTCAAATCATTCGATAGCTCCCATCTAGTGGTCACCCCGAAGATCAATATGGAGTTTGGTGACTATCAGATGAGGGATGTGGTCTGTCGAGGTGCTAAAGAAAAGAATTCAGTCATACAAAGAGTAAGATACAAAATTGCTGTCTGTGGTCATGTTTTTAACGAAATTCGGAAAAAAAATAGATCACTCTCATCCTGGTTATCCAGAAGATCATTGTGGAATCTGGTGACGATCGGACAATGTATGTCGTCTGTAGGATCAACCAAATTATTTAGCCATAAAAATAGTAAAACTCAAGATCACCGCTGGCAGTGATGTTTTCACAAGGAAATTTTGAGAAAAAAATATGGCTCCCATCTAGTGGTGACCCAAAATATCCACATGAGAAACAGTTCTCCAATAAATGCTGGCTGCAGGGTGCGCCAATTGATTCCAATTTGAAATTTGGCAGGGTGTACTGCTGATGGCCATGTTTTCCCCGCAAATTTGATAGACTAATGAACAAAACCACTGAATCCGTTGAATCAATATACATATACACACATATATATGCATTGTTATCCACACTACTGGTATATAAAGGTACTGAAAATAACTATATTATACTAGTATACACAAAATAAACCATATATTATGGCTATGGGTTCTAATATCCGAACATGACAGCTGAGAACTTGGTGTGAATTGAAGAGTAGTGGGGTCTCAAGAATATCTACTCCTCCAAGTTAGAAACATGCCATTAAATAGCATAAGTATAATCTAGCTCGAAGACAGAAGTGATCCATCAAACCGCTCTTAATTCAACCAGGCCATCACACCCCATGTATGGTCGATCACATGATGATCTAGGTGGAATCGGGCTTCTGAAAGTACCGATACCTTGCTAGTACCGTGGTTCCTGTACCGGTACTGTCAAGCCATTTTATAGTTCTAGGAATATCTAGAGGTAATACAGTGCTGAAAATCACAAGCCACGAACTCTATTATTAACATGAACTAATGATAATTTGATATCAGAATAAAGAAACTATTTTGGGATATTAGATACCATTTTGGAATATACCAACAAACTTTTCCGTAGAGTTTAGTGATGCACAAATGACAACATAGACAATTCAATCAACCAAAATAGAACTATTCGTTGCACACGTTTTGTGGTTTTAACTTATTGTTCTTCTGTGTGTGATAAACTGATAGAAAGTAACGCGACCTTTCACTATTTATAAAGAAAGCCCAAGAAATTGTTTTGCACTCCTGAGGCTATGATTAAAGCACCACGATATATAAATATATATGAAAAATGTAAAATAGTCGTGTTAAAAGGCAGTTGACTCCCACAACACCCCGACCCACTTACTTTAAACACCACATCTGATAGCTATACCCTCAATCAATATACCAAGTACATGTAGTACACTAATAACTCCAACCTATATTGTGTGTATTGTGTATGTATATATATAGACACATAAAAACCAGGACCCATCCTTCCGAGACCGACCTCTCGTGCCATGAATACAATCACGATCGATGTACATCGCGTGTAGTTTAAAGAGCGAAACTTGATACTACTGTATTTTGCCAAACAGCCTGCTGATCTACGAATGTGCATATATACAACCACAGTACCGAGTACCGGCGGTACTGCACACCAGTACCGGTACCGCAAAAATGCCCGAGTACCGGCGGTACCGGTACTGTGTACCGTTGAGAAGCCTGGATGGAATTGTTGTATAAAAAACAGCACTACATGTAAATATAAAATAAAACAGTGCTACATCTTATTACAGATTATTTCCGCATATAATCAGTGACTACATGCAGTCTGACAAAATAAAGTTTCAGTGACACTCTATTCGAAGAGGGGGATAATTTCATCTGTTACAGTCATTGGAGCAATTATGAATCTGGAAAGCTGAAATTTCTAAGTAATACTAGATATCGACATGACGCGATAACATATAACGTAAATGCAATATGGCCGCTGGCGACCATTTTTTCCTATGAAATTCAAAAAATATTTGATAGCTCTCATCTAATAGATCAATATCAAGATAAATATGAAGTTTGGTGATGATCGGATGAGTGAAGTGGACTGTGGTCTGTGCTAAAGGGTTTAGTAATGCTAATAGTAACATCCAAAATCGCTGTCAGTGGCACGTTTTTTAACGAAATTCGACCTAAATCGGTGACAACAATATATATGAATAATAAAGTTTATATTTAAAAAAAGTAAATTAATAATTAATTAACAAAATTGACATAATAATTTCAATAATATTTTTATATTTAAAACAGTAAATTAATAATTACAACTTTTAAATTTAAATTTAATTAAAATTTAATTTTATCGGCTTCCTTAAAAAGATTCTTACCTTAATATTGTTATGTGCACTTTATAAACTTCATTGAGTCATCTTTGTCATGTATTGAGTTTGATATCTTTCGTTAACAGTTTATAAATCATGTATGTCTCATGTTTGTTATATTTTATGTGTTTATTATGATTAAATAAAGTTATCATTTAAAATAAATGTATTCACTTTCTAAATAATTATTTCACAAAAAAACTCAAATATCCCAAAACACAATAGCTTAGAATCGCCAATTAGTTAATCCGATTGCCTATAACACTAAGCACATGGGCCGCTTACACATTTTAAATGGAGCCGGCCGTTTACACTTTATAGAATGAAAGAACGAAAAGTTGAATAAAATCAACAAATTTGTGAATTTAAAAACAATTCAAACGTTAATGTTTTCCATGTCATAAGCCGGACATGTGTACTAAATTTCAGTCATGTCCATTTATAAACAAAGAAGGTAATGCGACATCAAGACCGCTTACACCTTTTATTTTGGAGACGGCCGCATACACTTTATAGTGTGTTTCAGAACGAAAAAGTTGAATAAAATCAACAAATTTGTGAATTTAAAAACAATTAAAACGTTATTGTATTCCATGTCCCAGCCCGGACATATTTCAATAATATTCATTGAGAAACAACTGACCAAACGCCATATAACACCCCGTATACACCTTTTATTCCGAGCCGGCCTCGGACTCGGCATACACTTTATAGTGTGTCCCGAGCTGGCCCAGGTCGACTGGGGCGAGTGGGCCCTGGGGCGAGTGGGCCGGTTTCCGGCACCTTTTATAATCGTGAGCAAGCTTCCTTAATTTGCAGCAGGTGTCCGTTTGTGCGTAGTTTAATTTAGAAAGTTCCCCAATTAATATCGTAAATAAAGCGACTGTATTTGACAGAGAAGGCCTCTGTTATTGATTATCAAGTTGCTATACATTAAAAAACGACAAATGCACATGCCCGTTCAAGCGTAGTAGTCTATTTTCCCCATGTTAAACGACATCCGCAAATACCAAATAACGCTAACCTACTGCAAATGTTTTACACGACAACTGTTAATATATTTGGGCTGAATTCATCTGATGTGGTATGATTCCTCAAAATAAACAACAAAACCATCGTTACTTGGAAATGTAGTTTGGGCTAACATTTACAGAAATCCTCCACCTCATTTATTCCGACACACACATTAGATGAAAAACCACCATCATACAACCGCCCAAATTGGGCGAAATAAACAATAAACATGAGAGAGTGGAAACAAATTTCACCTCAGCGCCACATACCTTAAATATTAGCTGCGTATGAAATTATACTCGAAATAAAAGACGACGAAAATAGATTGGCATTATATTAATTGGATATGGTTGGTGTGCGGATATACATACATATTCCCAAAACAGAATTTATAACACCACGCGTACAGGTTACACGTGCAGTTAGATGTTTGGTTACATTTCTGCCAACTGTTCTGGAAAATCCTAAAGGAATTTCCTGTTTGAACCAGTTAGGAGTCACCAGTATATATGACATTTTGATCAGTAAATCGGCTTTGTTGAGATACCTTTGTAGTTGTAACTGGATGATAAAGGGACCCTCGAATCTTTACCTAAATGTGAGAATCCATTCAGCAATGAATGGGAAGCCTCCATTAGCTATTGGGGAGGTTTAGAGTGTAAAACGGCAAACTTCAAATAAGAGTCACTATAATAGGTACGGACTGTCAGCTGAATCACGTGATCGATATACGTTCCCGTTTTGTAGAAACTGGTTTAGATCATTCGCGGACCATAATTCTAATATTCGACATACAACTATTGCTGTTGCTTTCGGACGTTATTATACATCGGGTTCAGCCTAATTAACGACGCTGCATGGCATGTACACGACCACTTATATTTATTTTCGTCGCCTGGACCATGTCTGTGGTGAGTTGGCAGTTTTGCACTAAACATAAAAGTCATTTTCACACAGCGACAGGACAATATATGGTTTCAGGTTATCTCTACGAGCTTTAATAATCTTTGATTGGCTGATGTAAATCTGTATCTGTGTCGTATTCCGGTTAAAGGCACGGGCGGCGTTTGTTGCATAAATATTCATATTTGTTAAAATCGTCACCAACAGAAGGAATATTAAAATATATATAGTTTTGTTCATATGCCAAACATGATCAGCGCGTAAATGGTATATTGTCGTCAAGACGTATGGTGGTGGACGTAAGCAACAGCCTGCTCGTGTTACAGAAGTTGTGCTTCTGTTTACACAGCGCAATTATATTGGCCAATCACTCAAAAATAATATAAACGCTCTTTATTATTTCCATATCAAGAAAACAGTAACAAATAACGCTCTTTATGTTTACCATATCCTGATCTAAACTAAAGCCAGGAAACGTAACGTTTTTTAACAAAGAGAAAACAATTTACAAAAACCTACTGTTTATGCCATATTTATGAATGGTACAAGAACAAAGTCTGTCTATATTTTACTATTCTTTCTGTTTATGGCGGTTTTTTACGGAGGTGAATATTTTAACAGCATACACACCACCAACGCCGCCCGTATACTTATTACTCTATATAGGAAGTAACTTACAGAAGATTGAAACTTAAACAAGTTCCTGGTATTACATGTTGTTTCACATTATTACTGATGTTGCATCTCGGTCGGTGAGATACATATATATAAAGGGTCTATTATAATTTAATATGCAAAGATGACTTCAAGTCATACACAATCGGACATTTGGAGTAATTTTACTCTCGATGAACATAAAGAAAGTTACATGCATGGCCAATCGACATTACTATCAATATATTTTTATGTATGGAAAGAGAGCGCTGTTATATGTACTATAACTGGTGAAATAACATTCAAATGGAACTCTATATACATTTACATGTGTTATGTTTTACCTTATAGCAAATTCTTATGGTGCAGTTATGGTCTTATATATTAAAAAAGGAGGTATGTACTGCACGTTTTCAGATAGTTTTACATTGTTCTAACATTTTTAATATTATTCGATTATTAGCTCGTTGAGTTGGCTGAAAATTCGAGTGTCAAAGTTGGCCAATAATGAACACTACTTCAAACTTGTGGCAGACGCGATAACACAATGAATGTAGTCGACATACTGCTGTTTTATAGCACATTTAGAGGGAGACGATCGTTTTGCATAAATCCAGCCACATATGGCGAGAAATGTTCAACAAAGAATATATCTGGACCTATCTGACGAAAACTCTTGAATTTCACATATTATCATCTTCGCTGTATATAGAATCTGAGCAATTAATAAGAGACGACAAAAACAATGGATTGTAATAGATTTGAGAGGTTGAAAATATTAATGTCTTTGTTGTCCCTTTCAGTACCAAGAACTGCTAGAATAATTAATAATTTCACACAACACTCCAATCACACAATAGCTTATTGTCGCGGCTCTATGAGAAGAAGCTTTTGAGTTAGATTTTTAATTGCATAATATAGCATCATACTCCCATATGTTATAATGAAGAATAAAGCCATCTACTGGAATTAGACCCCAGTGTTAAGAGATATGGTGGCTAAGAACCCATGACGAAGAACTCTTCTCAGCCCAATTTTTCATTGATCAACAGGCATGACATGACATTTCTCAAACATAGAAAATTATTTATAGGTAGTTGACTTTCTAAATGAAATAATCATTAAATTTCACGAATCAAGAAAAATTAAGTCTCCTCATTATCTTCAGATATGATATCATGGATATATGAACTTTTCTTGGTACCTGAATACAATAAATTTCTTGTCATAAAAGTGAAGTAAATGAGATTATAATATCCAAATGTGCGATGATACTTAAATATTGTGTCACAATAATCGATTATACCAAATTTTACAAATAAATTCCTGATTCATAATTTGAGAAAATTCAGTTTAAAACACCAGGAAATTTTGGCAAAACGAGCGACTGACCCTTAGCAAGGCGTCCGAGACTGAGATTCATGCATGTGTCCATCCAACGAAATCACACATAAAACATGTGAACATCGCTTGAACTCGTTTTGCGACGTCCAAACAAACAAAGTTTGACGTGTGCCGTTTTACAATCTAAACCTACCTATTATTTACCTGGAGTGATATAGATGGAGTTCTCCTTGAGACACCCAACAAGCTCACAACATCCTGCAGGCTGACCCACACACGTTCTACATCCTGGCATCTGCGATTCGTCGCAAGTAGTAGGTGGCTGGATTTAAATAAAAGTATAAAGCCACACATTGTGTGGATGCACAATATTGAACCGCTCCCACACAGACTGGGGGAACACACACTACCGAAAAGCTATAGCCTATGCGTTACAATTTCTGAAACATTCCGACTACATATATAGAGCATCTACAGCAAATTTCCAGTTTATAGCTGAATTTACAAAATTAGTTCAGTAAATTAGGTCTGGACCGAGCCCTTGGCGGGGTCCGGATCTACTTTACTAGACGAGTTGTGTTAATTCCGCTATAATCTGGAGACAAGTTGTAGATTCTATTTATTACATGACCCGAAAACCTCGATAAAACATACTTAAATCAACAAAAGGGACGTGAAACTGACATCGACTACTCTAAGGCCTGCGATGACGTTTCACGTATCTATGTTTTGTATGCCCGCGTAAAGAAATAGTCCCAGACAAATAAAGGCTCTTTGACGGGTTAATAGCGTACATTTAATTGAATCACTTTTCAAACACTTCATTCAGTAGAGTTTGTAGAAAAAAATATTGGAGGCCATAGTATTTTGAGACGTAGCGTACGGAATGTTAATAGACGACAATCCGGAAGTCATATGTCACCTGGAACTATTTACTGTTATGCAATGAACGTTTCATATCACAATTGATTATATTATCATACCCTTATTCCATTGAATAAACCCATTCTATAAATTGTGAAATGCAACGTTCACATAGATAGTTCCACAGCGAGGCACCACACGTTATATACTAATTTTGGGCCTATTTGGGACAGTTGTAAATTCTAAGGTGGACACCCTCATATAAAAACATCACTTAAAGAACCATATTAAAACCACTTAAACTTACTGTGGGACAGCCCGCTTCTGCAAGCATTATTGTCGATAAGATGACCACAATGAACATAAGGTACCAATTCTTCATCCAACTGCATCCATGTGTGTCCTACAATATATATAGGGATCAATTATACAATTTATACAACAATGATAATAATTAAGTATCCGAATTCTACTCACAATGTGGAAATTTTCGTTCAACCCTTATTTCTGCAGAAATGTAGAAGTTCCAGAGGATATCAAATTGCAGGAATTTTGGCATGACATATTTGGTAGCATGCATGGGTATCATTCGTTGTGCCAGGGATATAGACTTTCAATGTTGCTCTCAATGCTGAGGACATACCTAGATATTGCTAATAATGACTACACAATTAAGTAAGTTTGCGATAGTTACATAAATAGTATGAGTACACATATTGTATAAATGTTTAGTATTTGTGACATTTCCCCATCCCCGACTCAAATTCGCGTACTTTGACTTAAAGGCATGCGGGTGACGTTCGGTGATATTCATATCCGGATCTAAACAAAAGCCAGATAACGTAAACATTTTTGCTTTTGTTTACATAACAAAGGGAAAGAATTGACAATAACATACTGTTTATGCCATATTTCTGAATGGTAGAAGAACAAAGTATGTCTATATATATATTTTACTATTCTTTCTGTTTATGGCGGTTTTTGACGGAGGTGAATATTTTTACATAAATTAACAGCAAAGCCACCGCCAACACCGCCCGTATCTTTAAACTATATATATATATAGCGTAAAACACATGCATGTTGCTGTGACGTGAATATGTGGAATAGTGCCTGGTCGACAAATAACAGCCATTGAGAGTCTATACAAATAAGAATTGGATCAAACTTTAAGAATAGTATTCCTATATTTCCGTTAAATCAGTAAAGGCTGTCTGACTTGATGGAAATTACTTTCTAACACACCTATAGGACATCCAGCCCCATGCAAAAGGCATTATCGCGACAACGATGCCCGACCACAAACTTCTACATGTAGCTGAACTCCCAGTGAGTGACAGTGTTCGCGCTGGACCGAACAATCTTTTGGCCAAAAGTTTGGCCAAATGACAATTTTTTTGGCCAAATTAAAAAAACTTTGGCCAAATGTTTTTTGGTCAAAAGTTCGATAGTCCGAGGGTCGGCCATACACGTATAGCACCCCGTATACGTGCATATATTTATATAGGCCCCAACTTGAAATTATTTGTGGTTGCCTGTTAATAGTCGCCGTGCACGCTTCCAATTATGCGCGACGGAAGGGGGGAGCAAATGACGTCGACTATATAGTAATCTGTGAGATGAATTAATTTCATTTACTGAAGAAGAATAAGACACATGAAACGCGAGTTTAACCAATATCTACCTGAGCGCACCATTCAGTAACTAACAAACTAACGCACTGTCCCCAAACACAAAGAGCAACTGTACCCATCTCAAGGGTGTCTGTGGGTACAATATAACGTTAACGTACATTCCAGACAACTGTTACTATATTCAATATCCACGATGTTCTCCTAAAATGTAATCAACTTATTATAGATAGAGCTGACGAAGGTCATGAGGCCGAATATTTCTTCCAAATAGAACAGAAGAGCAGAAGAGGGTGTTATAATTCCTCCATCATATAAAAGGTCCCTTTGGGTCACACTTTTGATAACTGTATAGGATAATGGCTGGGTGTATTCAGGTATTGCGCACGCATTTCTTAACCCTTCATCGGTGCGGCGCGTTTCTCTCCAAATAAAAGTATCCAACAGGGATGTGTCGACAGAGGGTTGGTGGAAAGTATCAAATCTCATGATGTTCTCACTTATGGTCGAATTATGGAGTCAAATTGCAATCAGTTGAGAATGGGGGGGGGGTGTTAAATTGGAAATTTCCAACAGTTGGAAAACTTGCGTAACCTTGCTGCGGGGAATTCCAACAATATCGGGGTGCAAATAGAATATCCCAGACTTCTAAATTGTGTCTTGTTCAAGAGGAGCATTTGGGAATTTTTCATTGAACACCCCCCCGCGGAGACCACAGCCTCGCTTCTGATCCCATGCCAAAAAGAAAAACGGCACTGAGCACTGAAATTTCAGCCCGGATAATAGGTTGGAATTAGGTTAGCAGATATCACCCTCTATTGGTTGAAAATGAATTTAATCGGAAATGAGAAGTTGGCTGTTTTAAAGGGGCGGGGGGCACAGTTGGAAACTCGAAGTTGAAGTCTGTGGATATACCTCCCCTAAAAAGTTAACGATCAAACCTCCTTGGCACAGGGTAATAAATAATATGCGCGCTAGTCACGCGTTAAGTAACATCAACTGAAGTTCTTCGTCACATGACAAACGAGAACGAGACTATATATAGACTCAGTTCGATAGCAAGTATACAGATATGGTGGATGCTGATAGCGGTGGGGAAGGCGGTGATTGTTTGTTTTTTCAATCTGACCTGAGAGCCAAGCTCCATTTATTTTGATTATATCAAACATCTAGTTCACAAACACAAAACTGGTGGTCGCATATTGTGTGTTCGAATGCATTATAAAATGTGACAAGATACATTCGGCTTCATTGTTGTTACTAGAAACTCTTTAATATTTTTATTCGGCGAACTGATGATATAAGGTATATCCTTTGTTACAAAGAGTCGTGTTTATACCTACTATAATTATTTGTTTGCCATCCAATTGTCTGAATAGGAATGATATTACAGAAGATATTGCGATGCATGCGCGCGAACATTCAACTAGAATGACGTGTATATCATGACATGTTTACCGAGAACTCACCTGTGGCACGCATGTATATCACAAATATTCAGATCATCGGTTGTATATATAAGGATACTTGCTCACAGCTGGCAATACTGCCTGGCAAATGTTCATGAAATTATTAATAAATTACCATATATTGCACATATTTGAATGATAAATACTGGAATTACAGAGTATATTTTTATACCGCGGTACGTGTATTTGATTGTTATATCGCTTATTACATAGCTGCATGTCGCCTTAAAATGCCACGAGTTTTATTTGTTGCACTATCGATTCTTGCCAGATATTTGAAGGCTGAATTCGGCTGTGAATTTAAATGTAATTAGGAGATAAACATACCCTGTTGAGTTGTACATTCTGGGATTCGAGCATGAAAACAGTTTGTGAACGAGCCGGCTTGCCGGCGAGTTCACAAACTGTTTTCATGCTCGAATCCCAGAATGTACATCGAAACAGGGTACGTTTATCTCCATTGTAATTCAATCTAGCAAGGAATTTGCAAAAAAAACTGTATAAAAAGTATCATTTAGTCATTTTCATGACACGAATCGAGACTTTCATTTCGCCGTTGTCATCGTGCACAAATCATTTGGTGTGTCCATTGCGTTACTCGGAACACTGCTCCGTAACCATTTCCTGTGGGGCGGGTTGGCTCGTTTCGCTACTCCGTTCTGCGCCGATCAAATTGTACCGTACCACATTCATATTTGATGCACGCTGAAGCGGCCGATGAACGGTATCTATAGACAACAACGCGCGGGTGTGCTCGTTTCGCTACTCGTTCTGCGCCGATTACATTTGACCGTGCTACATTCAGATTTGATGCACGCTGAAGCGGCCGATGTCGGTGAATCGAAAACGAAAGTTAGCCGCTCTCGGCCAATCAGAATGCTTGATTTTAGTGACAAATACTCAATTGAATTACAATGGATAATATTCGAAGCAGAGGGTAATCGGTACAATAATCGACGAGGCGCTTGCGCCGAGTTGATTCTTGGCCGATTACCCGATGTTGAGAATATTATCTAACTTAAATCCCACCTATCGAACTGGCATTGGAGCCAACTATCCAATTGGTCTGGCACCCATCTAAATTTATCTGTTGATTTTTTTATTTGTTGAGTTAAAGATACCCCATCCAATTCGACATCAAATAAGTTAACATTCCATAAGACATTTATCAGACAAATAAAACATGTGCAATAATCTGATAATGGCAATCGACGATGGTCGTTATACATAATACAGCACCAGACGATATATCCAAAATAATGTGATCAGAATGAGCATGCTCAGCTTTATTTTCGGAATGTTCGTCAATTTCCATCGTTGGTTGGCAATGAAGTACAACCGCTCTTTATAAAATGTGATTTTTCGAATATTCTGGCGTCGAACATCACGAAACCTGGTAAAACTGCCTCATTCAGAAGTCGAAAGCACACAAGAAGCTTGCACACATTTTGTTCCTGATTCTTTCTCATTGCTGTCTGGTACATAATACGTAAGAATATAAGTGTCTAATCGTATGGGGTTTCAATTATTATCCGAAAGTCACTTACCATAGCTTGAATTCTAAGTATCATCCTTTGACTTACAGTTTATACACAGGAATGTGGTTCGACGTGGCTCAGAGCAGTATGACAATATAATGACATGCGCCATCCCCCGTGGTTTGGCAAATTATCATCAGTCCCATCATGTATGCATGATTCCCAACTCCCCCACCACGTTGACCTTACACATACCTTTAAGTATCACCACCGAAAGTTAACAAATGGTCATCTCACCCCTTTTTTTGTTTTTTACCTAAATGTACCTATTGAGGGGAGGAATCATGAAACAATGTGAAATGTGCATCAGCCTGAACACTGCAAAATCCTAGCATCTATAACAGTCTAACTCCATGAAAATCCAGGCCTCGATTATTTTTTTTTATACATTTGTTAAATCCGAACCTGACTGAAATATGTAGTTCTAGAATATATATACATGTATATGTCTAACTACAGACAATTTCAGGCCGCGATTTTTTTTGTCTCTTTGTTTTATTTGTAATTTGCAATTGATTAGCAGGTTTTGAATGGCCAATGATCAGTGAGGTGGAAGAACATTCAATTTTTTTAATTTGACTAGCCTCAAAAATGTTGAAAATTTCCAAACTGACACTAAGATTGGAAAATTCCCGTCGAATGGTTTGACCCAATGTAGGAAAGTTGTCTAAACCCCAACAAATTTCCCGCTAATTACTAATTACCCATACCACAATAACAACGTCCGAGTCCCTGTTACAACAGTCGCTTTATGTATAGTTTTATTTTATATTCTCGACTCGCGGCGGGAGTATAGCATCAAATAATCCCTTGCGTATTCTTAAAAGCATGCCCACGGATAATCTTATAAGAATGGCCGTGGTCGTTAAAATGACACCCATATGATCAAAAAGCTTGAGCATTATGCCAGGTAAGAACCGTATCAGGACAAAGGGATAGAACGCCGGTGGGTTTTTAAGTATATATAACAACTTATAGAAGAACACATGTCTCACTATACGCACGCAGTTAGCTGTTGTGCATGGACATCTTATTTCAATTTAATTCAATTCTTTATTTTCTCCGTCCACTAATATGTGGAACTGGAGGTGGACATATATAGCATCATAATTAATCTTAACGTAGCTTAGGTCAAATTAAAATGAATACGTGTTTCTCGTGACGGGAGGTGGTGCGATTTTATATTTTATATTTCATTATTTTATTTGTTAAAGGGGTACTGTACACTGAATCTGACAATTTATGGGACCATCTCCTTTTATGCTCAACAGAATATAATCCACAAACGAATTAATTTCAGCCATGGATTATACACTCATGTGCTCTATGAATGATACTAATTACATGGGTCATGTAATTATAATGAAAATGAATTTATGACTCCAGTCATATATTCATTTTCATTATAATTACCATGTTGTTTGCATTGTTCATAAAGCATGTGAGTGTATTTTGCACTCATCCATGGCTCAAATTCATTCATTTGTTACATATATTCTGCGTAAATGAAATAATATCTGAAAGCTATATTGACCATTCAGCTAAGGTAAAAGTTTCGGATGTGCTGTATTTGCCGTTCATGTGACTGGGTGGCACCAGGGACCCTAACGGAAATACATGCATGGGTTCCATCCGGCTGCTTTTTATGGTATCCCTGATGGTGCACCAACTGTTATATTTCCTTCACTGTGCTCGCACTTTTATATTTCACAACTTTAGACCAGACATACATATATATTACACTATATAGATAGTGTATGCATGACTTTCCATTGATTATTCGTGGTATATCAAATGAATGGTCGGATAGGAGTCATAGACCACGAGCCGCACCGGCGGGTCAGTTGAATTGCGGGATTGAAACTGTTTGTTGTGATATCATTCGTCACGCGGATCCAATATTACAGTACGCTCAGTGCATATAATGATTTATCACATACTTAGCCCCTAAACTCGGCCTCAATTATTTTAGTAAGACACACGTGCGTGTATTATATACAGTGACATAAGAGCTTGGCGAAATGCGCTAAAAGTAGTACAATCTGAGTCCTCTTGAGGCTCAATTCCTAATTCCTATATACAACCATTCAAAATCCATATCCAATAACCGAATACGAAACCGATAACGCCGAACACAACAGTAAACCGATATATATATATCAGATAAATATAATTCTATACATATCAAGTCACTATTACTGTATACAACTTATATTATATCCACAGGTGTATCCATGCAACAATTATATTTGCATAAATTTTTGCAATATGTTTCTGTTATATCTATTTTGATGATCAGAATACTAATAAATTGAATTGAATTGAATTGAATTGAAATGACGTCGATCTCAATGCCCGAACTTTATTATTATGTTAATTAAAATATATTTTATGATATTCTATTTGTGTTAGGTTTTTTTTAAATGTGGACTGTGATTTAGATAATCATGCACTTGAGATAAGGATTGTTGAACAATTTTGTCAACATGAAAAGACACATTTAAAATGAAATTATATTTTGTCTTGAAGGTGACTTTACTTCCTCGTTTGTTGTGATACGGAAATCAATATTAGTGTCGAGATCGTTTTTCCTTGCTAAAATGTGATTGTGTGATAAAATGGATACCGAATTCGTCGCAATTCTAAAAGAAATGTATTAACCTCGTCCACTAAATTCGACTCGAATTTACTGCACTCGGTTAATAAATTTCGTATAGAATTTCGACTCATTAGAGATCCTCTATATAAGCTATAATTATTTATTGACAATATGGACGACGCGCTTTGTGTAATGAATGCTCATTTCGACTATTTGTTTGAAATTTAAGATATTTTCTTCGTTCTCAACCCAAGTGCATGTTAATTGACTTAAATTAAAATATTTCTATGCTACCAACGCAAAACAGATTCATGGCTTCGCGCAGCTACTCTGGCGAGAAACAACAACGACGACAACAACAACACCGACAACAACTGCATTCCACGCAAATAGAGTTCGGATAAAACTTTAGTTTTTTAGAGCATATAATTCATAGAGTACGTTTGTGATTAGTATAAAACGATCTGGCCATTTATTAGTGCGTTTGTTTCTGCAGTTTTCGAAGATACTCACTGACTTTCGGGGCATGGTAATCCAGTTGATCCTGGACAGTTGTTTCGCGCAACGCACCTTTGCGGTGCCCATCTATTTATCACTGACCATTGAGTATCAAAAAACAAAAACAAACAACAGCGTCCTTCCGCGCTAAACCAAACCAGTCCACGACATACACAAGTGATGATCATCAACAAATCCACATGCACCAACTGCACATTGAAAAGTTTGAAAATGTTGCCAGCATACAATAAAACGGATTCATCAAACGCATATAGAATATTTAACACATCAGTTACATTTGAATACAACTCGAGTGTTTAAGTGGCATTTTAAGCGGTAAACAGACCATTTTGCGGTCGGTGTACGTTTCAAGTAACGCTTTCATTTATGAAATTACAAGCGATATCTTGTGACCCGGCGCATTGTGGTATTATAAATCAATCATTCAGATTGACAGACTGAAAAGGCCCTTACGCCACCATAAAGTATCGCATACCTAACACCCAACGAACACGCAACTATAATAATGGAGAAGGGTGCTTACCCGCTTTGGTTGGTTTGTGTGTACTAACTAACCCGTGATTGGAATGCTTTATACTCGGGTATCTGGGTACTCTCATTTGCATTACTGGTGATACGTGAGCACCCTCTGAAAATACATGTCAAAGGCTGCAACCGAATTACAGACACTTTCTTCGGTGACCGCCCGCACCTTGATGTATACACTGATGTCACGAAGAGCACTTGTGTCTTGATGAAGAGGTCAGGGTCCGACTCAGCTAGGTCGGGTGTTTATGAACTGATATATAACATTATGAAACCGATGACCTCATCTCTCTAAAATTCCATTCGATTATGCACTTGGCCACGATCAAAAATAGAAATACAACTAGAACTTTTTTTTAAATTCCCGATGGTGAAATTCGTATACCCCCATATATAACGTTGTTAAGGATTCTCGTTTGGGCCAGGATGGAGAGAGGACGGGCACTAACATTGATAATAATGATTTAGTCGCCTATATCCACCAAAGTTAAATATAGTAATTTCTATAATTCGTTCTAAGGAGTTGTTTTTTTAAATTTCACAACCTCGACAAATGGTGACCGAATTAAATCACTTGAACAATTATATCTTCTCAGCTGTCATATTTGTATGGGGACGGGAATCAGGACAATCATATAGTGAGCTAACAAAACACTTCTTCGAATATTTCCGTTATTTCGTCAACAACTCTTCTTCAAATATCTCCGGTATTTCGTCAAAAACACTTCTTCTCATACAAATCACCGTTATTTAGCAAATTAATATTATTTATAGAGTTATTGCCCTTCATATTAAATATGAAGCTAACATGCAGGATTAGCAAAACATGTCTTCATTTAGTGGACAGTCCCCAAGCTCGCGTGCCACGCGTGGTTGGATTGTCCATTTATTAATGACCATTTTAGGTACCGATTGTCCATTTATAAGTGGACAATCCTTGAAGAATTGCCTGATATTGTCGTCAAGACGTACGATGGTGTACGTAAACAAGAGCCTGTTCGTTTTACATAAGTTGTGCTTCTGTTTACAGAACACAGCGTAATTCTATTGGTTAATCACACACAAATGATATAAACGTTCTTTATTATTTCCATATCAGGAAAATAGTAACAAATAACGCTCTTTGTGTTTACCATATCTGGATCTAAACAAAAGCCAGGTAACGTAACGTTTTTTGCTTTTGCTTACATAACAAAGGAAAAATAATTGACAATAACATACTGTTTATGCCATATTTCTGATTGGTATAAGAAGAACAAATCTGTCTACATTTTACTATTCTTTCTGTTTATGGCGGTTTTTGCCGGAGATGAATATTTTAACAGCATACCCACCGCCAACGCCGCCCGTATCTTTAAACTCGGCCAATGAAATTTCGATCAGGGACATCTCGATCAACTCGGCACTGCTATTATCTGGACCAGAGCTCGAATTGCTGCTATCCGAGCACAAACTCCCGAGATCTGAACTCAAATGGTGTCAGTTCTCTTATTTTTTTCAATTTAGTTTAATGTGCAGTTGACATAATTACGAATTGCCAGTTGAATTAATTACGTTGTCAGGCGGGGGGGAGGGGGGGGGGAGTAGTAACAAATTTGCAGGAAGGTATGCCGGGGTGGGTGTGTGGCCCTTATTTGACATTTCTAACAGTTTAAAATATATTACAAGAATTTATAACTGCAGAAACACCATATTTATGCTACTGGGACCTCATATGGGCCTTAGTGGAGATGACATTAAGCTATGGCATGTTGCATATATGGGGCGGTGGGGTGAACAAAATCCTTCCCGACACCCTTCGGAAAGAAGCTTCGAGAAATGTAAAACTGAAATAAATAAACTTGTCTTGATGTAACTAAAGCCTAGATCATTGCGTGCATGGAAAAAGAGCGAGCAATTGTCAAATCGCGAATTTTGATGGGATTTCGACGAAATTTGATACATAGGGTTACTTTAGTCCACTGAGTGTTTTGGACGGGTCAAGTCGTGACCCCGACCTGACCTTGACCTTCAAAATGATCAATTCAAGGTCAAATCGGGTAAAAGTCGTGACCCCACCTGACATTGACCTTCAAAATGGACAATTCAAGGTTAAATCGCGCAATTCGCCGAAAAGCAGAGGGGAAACAGCCCGGACGAAGTCGGGTGGTCAAACGCCCGAGTATCACGGGATTTCGATGAAAATTAGTGTCTAGGGATCCTTTCGTATGGGGAGTGTCGTAAGCCTATTCGTTTGCCCGTGCGACGTGACCTTGACCTTGAAATCGGGTCAATTCAAGGTCAAATCGCCATTTTTTATGGGATTTCGACGAAATTTGATACATAGGGTTACTTTTGTCCACTGAGTGTTTTGGACGGGTCAAATCGTGACCCCCGACCTGACCTTGACCTTCAAAATGATCAATTCAAAAGGTCAATTCGGGTAAAACCGGATGGATTTCGACGGGTACTTTTGTCCGGGCAGTGTTTTGGACGGGTCAAATCGTGACCCCACCTGACCTTGACCTTCAAAATGGACAATTCAAGGTCAAATCTCGCAATTCGCCGAAAAGCAGAGGGGAAACAGCCCGGACGAAGAAATCGGGTAAAACCGGATGGATTTCGACGGGTACTTTTGTCGGGTACTTTTGTCCAGGCAGTGTTTTGGACGGGTCAAATCGTGACCCCACCTGACATTGACCTTCAAAATGGACAATTCAAGGTCAAATCGCGCAATTCACCGAAAAGCAGAGGGGAAACAGCCCGGACGAAGTCGGGTCCACCAGCTAGTATATATATCTAATTTCTCCCGATAGATTTGGGAGGAATATAGTAATCAGCATGTCCGTCCGTGCGTCCGTGCGTCCGTTCGAGTTGGTTTCTGATTGATAACTCTAGTATTACTTAACTGATTCGTATGTTGCATGTCCGTGATATTTGGAGTTGGAGTATAGTAGATCTTCAAGTATACAAATATTCGCCTTCATCTCATTCTGGTGAATATAATGATTTCATAGAGACGTGAGAAATTAATGGACTGTCCCATTATGCAGAAGAATAACGCAGGACGCTCTCTAAACCAGTCGCGTTCATTCCCCCTGTACGTAATTTCTGTCATTATGTGACTCTTTTCAATGCATGTGCCGTCTGGAAATATGTGTCTATATATACGTATTTCATGCAATTGTGTTCGTGCGTTGGCCCATTAACGTCAACAACAGAAACATGAGCAATTACTTGATTAATATGTAATCGTTGTTACAGTATTTCACTGTTCACAAAACAATATAATTCATATAACTAAAGTATAACAACACGTAATGGGCTACGCACCTGTCCGACTAAGTCACTTCGACCCTATTGTCTTATTTTAATAGTATTTCATTGAATACAAAACAATTCTTACGTTAATACATATCACCCATGTAACTAATCCATGACAATATATTCGAATCGTTTACCAATGTAACAACGAGATGATGTACAAGATTTTGGGCATTTCATTCTTAGTGTAAACATATTTTATTGCATAATAACGCAACGGGATTGAGACACAAGTTTTGCAACTTACAAAGGGTCTCTCTCCCCATATAATTGTATTACACAAAATGAGCATTAAATACAATTACACACAAACATGATAATTCATATGTATAACATCCTTTCACTTATAACAACATATGATATAATCTTGAGTGTGACCATAACGGTGGATATTTCACTTCATGAGGGGAGGGGGGTCGTCTCGATAGATTTGGGTGGAATACAGTAATCAGCATGTCCGTCCGAACAGATGAAAACATTTTCCCCTGGTTGAGTTGTATCCACGTGTTGATAGACAAATGTAATATGCCGCATATATGGTGTGCAGGTCATGCCACCAACGTAGATAAGCTGGTATCATATCTAAAATGTTGCCTTATTTCCGAACAAAGAGATTCTTGGGAACGTGATATGAACAACACAAGTCGTGGTAAAATATACCGAATTTTCAAACACGACTCTGATTTTGAACCTTATCTTGATGTACTTAGCGACCATAACCGAACACTGTTATGCAAATTCCGAACTAGTAACCACAAGTTACCAATAGAAACGGGACGGTGAATCAATACCGAACGTAATAACCGCACTTGCGTGTTATGCGATACAGGGTTAATTGGCGACGAATTTCACTACCTTCTCGTATGTACAAAAATGAACAACGCCCGGCGCAGATTGTTACCAATGTTAACTGGCCGACGCCCTAATACAATATTGATGAGTGATTTACTCAACGACGACAATCCGCAAGTTGTGCGAATTTATTAAGCTTGTAAATCGAGAAATGACCGAATAACTCAGCTAGACAATAAGTCGAACAAGCAGTATCATAATTTATGCAAGAACAGTACCGATATACGCATACACATAGTTATTGATATATAATTATAAATATGTATATGTAAGCATATACAATAAATTTATTTAGTTGTATATGCTTATATATATTTACAATATTCATATACATGTTACAGTATAGTATACATCTATGTAGCGATGAAGGTTATGTAATATAATCCATGTATACAACATTTGTCACCCGCCGCGGAAGCTCACATGTTTATGAACATATTGTATATATTTAAATTGTTATTATCTCCATAAATATGTATGTATAGGTTTATGAGAAATAAACTGATTGATTGTCCGTGCGTCCCGATAGATTTACAAAAGTGTAAACACTGGATTCGGTACAGAACGTGACTCAAACATATTTCCTTCTTATCTGCCCAAGGAGTAATGATGTACTAGTATATCAGTGTCTGTCGGGCGTCAAATACGTATCGTGCAGTTGAATCATTCCACCCACAAATCACTCAACTGCATATAGAAACCACCGTCATCGTACAGTAACTGACAAACTTAACAAGACATTTATGTCCGTAAATCACAAATCGGCTTTTGTCTGGATTTGAATGGGCTATATTCGTATTTGTTGGACGACATAATTATGTGACCCAGTTCGCCATAACAATAACAAGCTGAGCAACATGATGTCCATGCTGCGATGCAAGGCGTACATGTAGTATTTTGTATAATATATATATTGGATACAGAATGGGATATACAGTGGACATGTATATACAGTACTCTCCAAGCCACCAATAAATTCAAGGGTTGGCACAATCCTGCCATATTCTGAGTATATAGGGACACACTATACATCAGGATGAATAAACCGAGGTGTTTGTTTTATAAGTCCAGCCCTAATATTTTTTTTATCGCATATTCCGAATGGGAAGAGGGATTCGGACACGAATATACATATGAAAAGTGTTTTCTCCGATGCCTTTCCGCTATACGGGGAACGGAATAATTGCACCTATTCTTCCCGCCAAATCCAAACGGGCTAATTAAAGAGCAAGGTAATGCCGTAGCAGGTACAATGGGATATTCTATGCACGCCCCCAAAGTTTGACCGCTATATTTTAAAAGTAACGTACCCAACGGAGAATGCTATAGTCTGGCTGGGTTGAGACTTTTGGAAAATTCCACCGAAAATCGCAAAGGGGCAAAATTCAAACATCGAGATAAAAACATTTTGACGAGTACATCTGATGGGTAGTGTTCACACGCATCTAAAGTGCCATTTTCGAATTTTCAGATGGAACGGTTTACTCGTGACAACTCTATATAATATAAATATGTATACTATTGTTGATCACACACTACTGTGGGCAAATGTGTGTCATTGTAGAGTTTACATCGGCTCCTGGTTTTGTTTGAGAAAATTCATACTTCGAATTCATCAACGCAAATTTTATTTGGAATTTCATTGCAACCATCATTATTTACCTCTAGAAATAGTTGGCGTTTAACATTTTCGATCCTGATTCCATCGATTGTACAGCGAAGTAGGCTCCCGTCGACCACTTTCCCGAATACTCTGTCATCAAGACAGAACGGGACTCCAATGGCGGCTATTCTTATACCTTTCAACTCGACATCGCATTTCTTCCAAATATACTCAGTCCATTTTCAATTATTCTATATTTGAAAAGCTGGCTACTCACGGTTATGAGACACCTCTCCGTTATAAATTGATTTCCCTTGATATCATTTCGTTCCGAAACATAGTCCAGGCCAAGACGAACGTCCTTTAGAAATGTCCGTTTGAAACCACTTTTGTCAAAGAAAACTGTCAGTATTTTCAGATCCTGTCCCTCCATTATTCTAATAGGCTATCAGATCACATCAACGGTATAATAAACTATCATAATTACACACGAATTAAGCCGATGCGTTACGATATGGTCATAATTATGAAAACATTGAGGAGCTCCGAGTCAAATGTGTTTACTTGTCGCCCGCCAGTTTCATTTTCTATCGAGATCTCGAGATAATATATGTATTGAGAATATCAGCCACCGTACATTTTCAGTGGTATATCAATCTAATTTTATTGCAGTCTTCGCAATAATGCTCGGCATAAAATGTTCTTGGACAATAGTATTATTGTCTTGTCATATTGCCGTAATTACATGGGTCTGGATTCACACAGATACATTCACCACGAGCGTTAAACACGTACCGGGGGCCTATACTATAGATTTCCAATAGCCGTGTTTGAACACGTGAACTGTCGAATACTATGGATACGATCATTTACAAGTGTGTGATCTTTCACTCGTATATATCACTACATCATACCGCATGACATTTCAGATAAGTAAGCTATACACTGATATTGCGAAGTACTTAGACGAAAATAAAACATAATTATAAAGTACAAGTATGTTGGCAGTATTGCTATTTAGTTAGCGAATGGGGATAATTTGAAGAGCAGAATCATAAGAACTATATCTTTGGCCGGGGGGATGCGCGCAGTTATACTGCGTTAAACATTCTTTCCAATAATTTCTTTGCCGAAGTCAGTCGCTTGTGCTGACAACCCACACTCCCTCCCTGTTTTTTTGTTTTGGGACATACGCATTCGATTGATGTCTCCCCCTTTTGGCCTACATCTGTATAGGCGGTTATTGTGCCTCAAAAAATTGTCACCCACATGTTTGCATTGGTTACTAGTCCAGGCACATTAGGTTTCACTAGTGTAAACAATCCCGGAAAGCTGAATTTTTCAGGGATTAATAAGAACATGTTTATGAACAACTTGGCAAAAGTCCCCTAGGATCCGAGTTGAGCTTTTTGAGATATCATGATTTTTCGCAATGGTGCAATTTCTTACGAAATTCCAGTAGAACATATGCGAATGCAGTCATATGTAGGCTAATTTATGGACTCAATCTTCACACATACCCATCCACCATGAAGCATGTGTCGATAGATATGCGTAATTGGTGCTATAGCTTACTAACAGTCGATATTCCATAATTGTGATGACATTTATTGGCGAAGAGAGCATATAAATCGCATGGTGATTCAAAATTTTCCTAACAAAAGAGGGCGAGTAAAGATATTCAGACGACAATGAACTAAAATATGAACCATTATACTAGAAGAGTGGTTAGTTCAGAACAGGAAAGTGATGAGATATATCGAACCATCACCATCTTTAAGATTTTATAGCCGGAAACATAACACTACCCCCTAAAACGTACCCCATGGCTTTGAGTATCTGAAAGGCAAAATACCACATAATAGTCCTGGCGTTTGACGTAACAATTGTACAAATGGTGATAACACTATGGAACTTGGCACATAGGTTCCTTATACACTATTAATCATTTTCAGATGTATAGACGTCGCGGCAGGTCCGTCCTTGACAACGGTTGCTAGGCAACTATCCCACATCGAAGAAATACAAATATGACTGATATTATGGCAGTTTTAACAATCTAACCTACGTCATGCAGCATTATTATGGTAAAAGTAATATTAGTTGTTGTTCGAGTAGATCTGGCTGGAAAATTACCATAGTTCTTACTTACAGGGGTGGTAACGGTTGCTAGGGACATACCCGAAATCGAAAAATGCTGAGCTGACTGATATTATGATAGTTTTGACAAACTAATATAAACTACGGCATTATCATTTTATGGTGAAACAATTGTAATAGTTATTGTTAGTGTGGGTTCGACTTTTAAATTACTATATATTTCTGGTAACGTTGCGTTGCGTTGCTAGGAACATACCAGACATCGAAAAATACACACATGGCTGATATTATGGTAGTTTTAACAAACTAAACTACGTCATGTAACATTTTTATATGGAAAACAATTATTATAATTGTTGTTAGAGTGAACATGGCAGTAAAGTTGCCGCATTCGTTACCTAACGGGTGTGTAGTGGTGGCTATGGACATACCCACATTTGAAAGCATACCATATGTATGAGTTTCTGGTAATTTAACTGATATAACTGTTTCATGATATGGTATGAGTTTTGGGAAATTTGCATGATATAATTGTTTCATAATATGCCATATTATAGTATAGAGACGTGGATCCATGCACACGCATGGACTTACCCGTAGGCATGGGGTCCATGTGTCTCCTATATATGCGGATCAGTCCATGGCCTACCAGCATATATGTGAATCTATGAAATGATTGATAATGCCGGTGCCGTAGCTTTTATTTAGGGACATGTGTCCATATCCTACATATAGGCACTTGTATCACTGCATACATCATTATAGTCACTTGTGTATTAACACTATTTAAACTTGCCTGGGTCTTTGGTGTAGATATATCACGTACGAGGGGTGGGTCTATATCCTACATATAGACAGACACCTGCTTATGCCTGGGTATAATTCAATATGGCATACATATATCGGCCTTGGTCCATGGCCTACACGTATGGATATGTGCCCATGACCAACATACAGTGCCATATGTGTATGGGCTATTTATAAGCCCCCCCCCCCCCCCCCCCCCACCCTTAACTTTCGTATATGTGGCATCGGTCAAATATCTATATATAGGTTGGTCTGTCATAAAACTGTCTCATATGTTCATACCATATATAGGTTCCTGAATCCATGGTGCACTAATCTATTGTGCATCGGACTTGGTCTATGGTATCTTAGTACATGGTCTATCTGTGGGCACTTGGTTATTTGCACCATGTGACAGTGTCATGATCATAGATATCATACATGTATGGTTATATGAAACGGTCTGGTTCATGGACTATACATATCCTACGTACATAGCATATATGTATGGACATGGATCCTGTGAGTATATATGTGCCTGGGTTCCTAACCTAACTATTGTAGGCTAGGGCCTTGGCTAACATATTGGTGGCTGACCCTAGCTATGTTCTTCATATATAGTAGAGTTGGTCCGTGATTTACATTATATAACTAGCTGCCTGGGTCTATGGCTTATATAACTATTATGGCCATGCCTCATATTAAATATAAGCAACAACTTTTCAACTCTCACTTTGAATTCCCGATATCTAAACTGATGGACCACACCGGATAAGTGTACCCATATTCTGGTTAGACTCACACTAACAACATTTATAATTGTTTTCACCATAAAAACGTTAATACTACCATAATATCAGTCATATGTTCATGTTTGCATTTCGGGTGTGACCCTGGCAACAGTTACCACTCATATAAGTAAGAATTATATGGTATTTTTTTCAGCCATCTCAACACTAACAACAACTATTCTAATTGCTTTCAACACAAAAGTGCTATTAGGTGTAGTTTAGTTTGTTAAAGCTACCATAATATCAGTCATATGTGCATTTTTAGATTGTGTGTGCGTCCCTAGCAACCGCCACCCCTTGTAAGTAAGTAATATGGCAATTTGTCAGTCAGGTCAAAACTGACAACAAATATGTTCACCATAAACATGCTACACGACGTAGTTTAGTTTGTTAGAACACGTATAATATCAGTCATATGCATTAATCCGATGCCGGGTAGTTGCATAGCAACCGTTGCTAAGAAGAGCCTGTTGCAAATGACGCCACATGTGAAAATGAGCAGTATCGTATAAGGAACATATGTGCCAAGATTCATGCTTTTATCGCCCTTTTCACAGTTGGTGTGATTTCTACAACAAGCACTTGGACTAGCGGAAGGGCAAAATGTGACGAGAGCCAGTTTATGGGGTAGGGTTATGTTTTTACAAGTATTGACCACTTACCATAGGTATAGTTGCTAATCCCGCATATTATTTTGGAGGAGTGATATCTGTGCAGTTTTTAAAACAAATTTCTTGCGCCTACGTAATGAATATCCCGAGAAATTTTACATCGAATAATACAGATTGTCTGAAAAAAATCGTCATTTTTTGGGGTCATTATGTTATTTTATATCCATATCTGCGAAATTCATTCAAATCCCCCCGTTGAATTTGTATCTCTGGTTCGTGAATTGTGTATTGAACAATATTGAGTACATTTGGTATATGTTTCGGCTGAAAAATTGTTATAACATCCCATTATTCCTATGATTGTGAAAAATATATCAGTTTTTATATTTTTATGAAAAAATTTTAGGGGACTTTTCGTGACGCATCCGCGATGTTATGGCCTAAATAATATAAAAAAATCAGATAGCTATAAAACGCATTTCAGTTGTTGTCTTTCACTCTAACCCTGTGGGATAAATATATATATATTTGAGTCATTTGGCGAGTGGTTTAGTGGATGTATAAAGTCAATGTTATGATAGGCAATGGGGAACATGAAACCTACTTGCGAGCACCACAATCCCAATGGCACAAGCATCGCGAAAATACACAAACGCTTACAACATTTACGCTGAACACGAGTACAAAATATCATAAGCAAAAACGCTCTTTATAAGAGATAGATGTTTTATTGAATATTGACCTACATCATAGAAGACAATATATAGCTTTTCGTGACTTTCCTTGTATTTACATGGTTCATGGTCAAATATATTTAACGATGTATGTAGGAACACAAAGTGATAGAGACGGATAGAGTGATCACAAATAAACTACATCGACAGAAAAACCTACACATGGTGATTATAGTGTCAGATTGAGCAGGGAAATTTTAACTGGTTGTCGTATACGTACGATTTCGATACATGTACAATGTAATTGAAAACAAACTGAATTGCCGGAGATAATAGACTGATAAAAATATTTTCAAGTTAAAAGGGTGGAAATTATGGAATCCTATTAGGGCCACTTGCTAATGGCGCTTTCGGCGCGCGCCGAAAGCGACAAAAAGTGTGCCATTAGTAACGCGCCGAAAGCGCCGAAAGCGATAAAATGTGCGCCATTAGCGTTGTTTCGGCGCGCGCCGAAAGCGACAATATATGCGCCGTTAGTAACGCACCGAAAGCGCCGAAAGCGCCGAAAGCGATAAAATGTGCGCCATTTGCGTTGTTTCGGCGCGCGCCGAAAGCGACAAAATATGCGCCTTTAGTAACGCACCGAAAGCGACGAAAGCGACAAGCGACGAAAGCGAAAGCGACGAAAGCGACAAGCACATGTACAATTAAGTATGTGATCACCCCAGTGCAGATCGGACATGGCGATATGTATATGTATCAATTTTAAAAGGGAGGGGATGAAATTTGCTGTAGATAGACCTCTAAATGCTATAATTTTTCATTATTCAGATTTAAAATTATTGTGGCCGTGTGGTCCTGGTCCCTCCTCTGTGGGCAGTTAAAGGTACTCAATCCGATCAGACGGTCCTAAGTTACTGGACAATTTGCGGATGAAGATGGATAACTCTAAAATCTAGTGGTACTTTAGTAATGATACGGACATATTTTGTTGAACAAATAAATAAGTTTTGAGAAATTTGATACCATACATGTAGTTGGTAGTGGTTATCATTATTTTGTAGAAATGCATCGATTGTGATAATTTACGTGTATTTTGAAGAAATATTGTTGTCGTATCTTGGTGGTATGATCGGATTGAGTACATTTGAAAGCTGATCATTTATTTTTTAATCGAGGCCTGGATTTGCCTGGAGTTTGACAAACAATTTATTGGGGCTGTGAGGTGACAGTTCGGAAAATATCGACCTGTAGAAAGTATGGCAATTGGTTTTACGTGAATTTGCGAGTTGTGTCCTGGTTTAATTAGTGGGGTCCATTTGGACATTCCAATGTGATTTCCGATTCTGTCCGACAAAGTGGTCTCCGATTCTGCCCGACAAGGTGGTCTCCGACTCTGTTTCACGAGCTTTCATGGCGACGGTTCTCCTGGCGTAGGACGAATTTACAGAGAAGGTATCCATATCCCGTTCCGGACTTTTATCAAATTGTTCTCCCCATTTCATTGGGGGTACTTTCATTGGGAGACTGATAAATTGTACTTTTAATATTTGAGAGTGTGATATTGATGTTCTCACTCGTTTCGCCAAAAATATCAAGCCTGCATGTTGACTGTATTAGTAACAACACAGGAACCTTTGCTCAGTTACCATCGTAAGATTGGGAACTATATATCTGTATATAAGTGCCTTGATTATTAAAATTTGTTTGAAATTAATTGGAATATTTGTACATGTTGATATTTCACTAATGATATTGGCAATATCTGGGATTGAATAGGACATGTGTTTTTTTGTGTGCTGTCTTTTGTACAGTGCCATCCCCCTTCCCCAAGCCCGCCCACCCTCAGTTTATCATTTCTTATACGTTTTGCGAAGTTTGTGGTGTAAATCTTAAAATGCCGGTTATTTCGTAAAAGTAATATTTAACGAAATAACGAGCATCTTCGAGTTATCTCTCACTTCAAAACATAAACATTGGGCGTTGTATCTAATCCCATACCATGCCCGTTAATCACGCTAGTCATCCTTTTATCACCCTGTGGGCAGTAAATCCCGGATGTTGGTGTCAGTAAACTAAATCACACATCGGGCTATAACCGTGACAGTCACAGTTTTCCATACCAGGGGTAGTCTAATTAAAAGTAGTCAATTTAGAAGTTATGCATGTACCGACCAATGGAATTAAGAATTTAAGGCATATATGATAACCAATCTTAGCAATGCCTATGTATGCAACAGTAGTTCAGATAAAATTCAGATATAATTTTTTGAGAAAAATACAATCTTTATTAGTCGAGTACATTATGAATTTTCGGGTAAATTTAAGTTTCATTCAGCAAAACATTCACTGCAAACATTTCTCAATTTTTGTTTTAAATTATGGAGCAATCTAATATTATAAGTTACGGGACACATAGTGGTCGGATATGGTGTCATGTGAGGCGAAGTGAGATCAATTTTTACGGCCTCGCCTAATATGGATTTCGATGAGCCTCACATGACACCATATCCGACCACTAAGCGTCCCGAAACGTATATATTATGTCGCCTCGCGAATAATTTTGGTGTATTTTGGCGCCAAGAAATGGGATATCCGTTCGGAAATAATTTTCTGTGAATTTAAAGACATAGTACCATGTAGCAAAACCTGCATGCGATATATTTGAGGAATTCTAAAGACTCATAAATTAACTATCAAACTCAACAAGTAGTCCTACTTCTGGTAATTATAGCCATTGACTCAGTGTGTTGATGTTCAACATCCATGACGCGTCACTGTTACGTTACATAAGTTAATGGCCATAGACGACACATTTATCTTACCAAATTACAATACACTACAGCGACGATTAATTAAAGGGATATGCTGGATTCTGTCTACTGACATAATAAATACGTTTCGGGACGCTTAGTGGTCGGAATGTCCAAAATGGACCCCACTTAAACCAGGACAAAACTCGCAAATTCACGTAAAACCAATTGCCAAACTTTCTACAGGTCGATATTTTCCGAACTGTCACCTCACAGCCCCAATAAAATGTTTGTCAAACTCCAGGCAAATCCAGGCCTCGATTTAAAAATAAATGATCAGCTTTCAAATGTACTCAATCCGATCAGACGGTCCCCATACCACCAAGATATAACAACAATATTTCTTCAAAATACACGTAAATTATCACAATCGATGCATTTCTACAAAATAATGATAACCACTACCAACTACATGTATGGTATCAAATTTCTCAAAACTTTTTATTTGTTCAACAAAATATGTCCGTATTATTACTAAAGTACCACTAGATTTTAGAGTTATCCATCTTCATCCGCAAATTGTCCAGTAACTTAGGACCGTCTCATCGGATTGAGTACCTTTAACTGCCCACAGAGGAGGGACCAGGACCACACGGCCACAATAATTTTAAATCTGAATAATGAAAAATTATAGCATTTAGAGGTCTATCTACAGCAAATTTCAGCCCCTCCCTTTTAAAATTGATACATATACATATCGCCATGTCCGATCTGCACTGGGGTGATCACATACTTAATTTGTACATGTGCTAATGGCGCATATTTTGTCGCTTTCGTCGCTTTCGGCGTGTTACTAACGGCGCATATTTTGTCGCTTTCGGCGCGCGCCGAAACATCGCTAATGGCCCACATTTTGTCGCTTTCGGCGCTTTCGGCGCGTTACTAATGGCGCACTTTTTGTCGCTTTCGGCGCGCGCCGAAAGCGCCATTAGCAAGTGGCCCTAATAGGATTTCATAGAAAATATATATTTCAAGTATATTTTCCAAAGAGTCGGTGTAACTTTTTGTTTAAGTAGAAACTTAGATTTAACAACCAAAATTACACTGAATGTAGGAAAACATCATACTAGTGGTATAAATTATAATTTGCAGTTACATTAGCTGGAAAATTTAGTCATTGTAATGATTATAACCTATTCTCCAGTCTTAATTTTTAAATTCAGTGCTATTTTCTACAATGGAATCGCGGTAACATTCAAGTATAAGGTCTCCGCTGCCCGAGTACACCTCCTCCCTGAACCAGAAAACTATATTTGCACCCCATTCGGTTGAAAATCTGCAATGGTTACTCAAGATTTCCAACTGTTATAAATCTCCAAACCAACAATTCCAACCGATCGAAAGTTCTCTACTAATTGCCATTTACCCCCATAAATCAATCATCACTAGTTAAAGCCCCGGTTCCATATCCCCGATTTTCCACCCCGAATGTTCCCGAATGACTCCCGAATCATAATTTTGCAAAAATCGTGGAGTAAGTTCGGGACGAGTCGGTACAGTGAATTTTTACCCCCGAACATGATCGGGGATATCGGTGCTATCGGGGTCGATTCGGGACGATTCTGGGCCCGCTCCCGACAGTTTTGAAATGTTCAAAACTATCGGGAACCAAGCCGAATCGCTCCCGATTTGTCAATCATCGGGAGAAATTCGGGAGCAATTCAGCACCTATTCGGGAGTAGTCGGCAGTATTCGGCAGTATTCGGCAATATTCGGGTGGATATTCTGGAGTAGTCGGCAGTATTCGGTAGCTTATTCCCGAATTCGCCATGTGTGGCTGCTTTTGTACTGAGATCCGGTGTATCTGCAAAATTCGGCATCGATTCGGGACGTTCGGCAGCAATTGAATACCAATTCGGTATTTATTCGGCATCAATTCGGTACCAGTTCGGCATTGATTCGGGATATTCGGCAACAAGTCGGTAGTAATCTGGGCAATTCGGCAGCTACTCGCACGAAATTTCGGTATCAGTTCGGGATAATTCTTTATCATTCGGAAGAAATTCGGAAGCATTCTGGAATACTCGGCAATGTTCGGGACGATTAAATTTTGTCATCAGTTCGGCGGCTTTTGGAATAAAACTCGTCCAGAATTCTCTCGAATGCTGCCGATTTGGTCTGGTCCCGAATTGGTGCCGAATATACTAATTCGGGACAGAAAATCGGGAATATGGAACCGGGGCATAACTTTGGGACGAAGATTATCGTGATGCGCCAACACCCATTGAACGTCCCTGCATGACATTCCCAATTGTTGAGTATTTTGGTGAGAATCGCCCCCGTCACAACATAATTTATGTGGAATCCCTTATTTATCAAAGCCAATTTGTCTATGTTTATGAACCCCATCTCAAAATATAGCCATCTACGCCCATGCGTAATTTGAACCCATCATCCCAATATGACTACGATTTTATTGACCCGGTGAAACTTCGCACGTCGAGAAAGGGTTAATGCATGAGTGCGCAATGTAGCGATAATCCGACATATCGACATTCGCACGCGTTCCATTGCGGTGACAACCACTAATTCAGCCTCGTGTGCTTGTAATGTTAACACCGTGTTCTACCCGATTTGTGTTATTTCTGTACTATGGAACTCCCTAAGTTGGTAATTTATCAGCCCGTCAAGCGAGTTATTGTTTTTCCCCCAAGTTAGACAATTCGAGTACTATAGAATAACAAAAAGATGCAGCGTTGGGACACTCCAAATACCACAAAAGCCGAGCAGCTTGCTGCTGAAATGAATCCCAGTTACAGAATGGCTCTCCCAGAATATTATATAAGTCAGTTCACAACGATGTATGGTGTGAAAAAGGGTAATCGCCTATTGTTAAATTCCAATATCCAATGCAAGGAATTTACAAGAACACAATTGCTCGAGTACTATAGAACACAAGTCAAGCTTTACAAGATTAGGAAATTACCGACTAATGCTGTCCACGTGTTCAAACACGGCTCTTGGAAATCCATAGTATATGCCCCTGGACATGTAACGGTAAAGGGGGTAACTCGATTAGTTATCTTCCTTCGCTTACAGTGCATATATACTCATTTGTACTTCAGCAGCATTATACTCATATGCGCATCGAAAGTGAAATCGACACCAATGAGGATGAAATTAATGGGTGTATCATGTAATATATATATTCATCACTGGCGACATTAATTGACAATAAATAGCGAAGAGATCACATTTCCACTCGTGCGGAGCGCAACGTTGTTGCATAAATATCCCATGCATGTATTTATCGAGTGAGTTTTATACCATCCTTTTATTATCTATGCCCCTTGTAATTGACTACATCGTAAACAATATTTTATTTTCCGCATGTACCACAGGAGTATGTATAATGCTAACCGACTACGTGCGACATATCACCAAACCGATGCATTCATTCTCTATTCGTAGCCACTATATATCGTACTATATATGTGTATCACTCACGTCTTATATATGGCTAATAATGTACCATAATGTTGAGTTTATAATCATATATTGAGTATTATTTCCGTGAGAAACACACACACACCCTCACACACCCACACACACATTATATATACAAGAAAACCATAGTCAGAAATGGTAACGCCACCAAGATCATATTATTAGCCATAAATAGAAATTATAATAATATGATATAAACTAGCTTTCAAATCCCATGTGGGAAATTTTGATACTTCCATATATCAAGTTTTCCCCGTTTCTCGTGTTATACATTACATTCTTGAAAGCTGTCTTTTTTATTACACTAGCTGGTGGGCCCGATTGTTTCCCATCGGATTTCCGGCGAAAGGCGCGATTTGACCTTGAATTGACTATTTTGAAAGTCAAGGTCAGGTCGGGGTCATGATTTGACCCGTCCAAAACACTCCCCGGAGAAAAGTAACCCTAGGTATCAAATTTCGTCGAAATCAGTCCGTTTTACCCGATTTGACCTTGAATTGACCATGTCGGAGGTCAAGGTCAGGTCGGGGTCACGATTTGACCCGTCCAAAACACCCCCTGACAAAAGTACCCCTAGGTATCAAATTTCGTCGAAATCAATCCGTCTTACCTGATTTGATTGGCCATATTGAAGGTCAAGGTCACGCCGTGGTCACGATTTGACCCGTCCAAAACACTCCCCGGATAAAAGTAGCCATATGTATCAAATTTCGTCGAAATCCGTCCGTTTTACCCAATTTGACCTTGTCAATTGTCAAGGTGAGGTCGGGGTCACGATTTGACCCATCCAAAACACTCCCCGGACACAAGTACCTCTACGTGTCAAATTTCGTCGAAATCCATCTTTGATTACCACACGATCGCATGCTTTCCAAATGGTGTGGTAATATCAATATCAGCACATGTGCTAATCTGTGTCGGACTATTTTATTCAACGGGGTAAGACTACAGCTTTTAAAGCGACCCATTTTTACTTTTACATCGACCTGATTACTAGCCTAGTAATCAGGCCAGAAAGGACATAATCTCTTGGGATATGCATTGACTGAAGCGCGTGATGGAATTGCAAAGGACAGTAATGGCGGCGATTCCAAATGTGAAAGCGAAGAGAATCCAACACATGACTCTGCTGTGGGGTATGTAATGACTGAGACGCGTGTTGAAATTTCAACGGAAAGTAATGTACGTGACTCTATCGGTACGATTGAGTCAGTTACGACAATACCTAATTACCCATAATGCAATCCCCATTGGACAAGAACATATTACACCTGTGGCAATTACATATAAAATTATGTAGCTTCTCATGTCTCAGCCACAAATAATGATAATCCTATTTATTCGATCAACGTATTCGGAAACACACATGAATAGTACAACCACCGGCCCCTGGCACAAATTGGTCATAATACTAAAAGTACATAGATATAAGACACAGGGGTCTGGGATTTTTTTTATTATATTATTTTTAGGGTCACATTCCCCATTTTAAAGAAATAATACCAAGCTTCGTGAAAATGGCTTCTGGCCTGTTCGCGATTTTCTTCCAGAGCCTTTGACAGATTTCAACCAATTTGGTGTGGTGCCTCGGGGTATCACGACAAATGTTATAACGGTCGTATTCTTTTAATTCAAATTTTAAAACAAATTTATTATATAATTTGCTTTTCAATTTTTTTTATTTTTTAATAAAAAGTTTCGATCTAAAAAGAAAATTTAAAATTTAAAGGTACGGTTGGCCTTGGCGGTGGGTATCCTGTGAAAATATTTCCACCCGTCAAAAACCGCCACAAACAGAAAAAACATCAAAATGTAGACAGACTTTGTCCGTATACAAATAAGAAATATCGCATAAACAGTATGTTATTGTCAAATGTTTGACCATTGTTATGTAAACAAAGGCATAAAAAGTTACTTTTCTGGTGTTTGTTTATATTATGATGGTAAACATAAAGAGCGTTCTTTGTTGGTGAATTCCTGATATGGAACTAATAAAGAGCGTTTATGCCATTTGTGTGTGATTAGCCAGTAGCATTGTGCTGTCTTCTGTGACACAATCAGGCTCTTGCTTAGGTAAAATATAGTAGGTCTTTATGATAACATGCTGTTTACGTGATGGTCATGGTATATATGAACGAAACTCTATGCGTTTTAATGTTTTTCTGTTTACGGTGATTAGAACAAATATGAATATTTTCGACAACTAAGGCCTCACGTGCCTTTAAAAGTTAAATTTAAAATTTTAAAGTTAAATTTAAAATTTAAAAGTTCACAGGATACCCACCGCCAAGACCAACCGTACCTTTAAATTTAAAATTTAAAAATGAAATTAAAAACCTCAGAAGTCGATCTCACGCAACAGACAACATGTATATGGGTAAGGTCTTATTACCAGCGGGCGGTAATATCGCTGTGGGCGTGGTCTCTGTGGAAAGCTCCATTGTAAAATTTATGTATTGTACCTATTTGTCTATATCATAATGCATCTGTGATATACGAGGGACATGTTCGTTCCATTATCTTACAGAGGCATTCCATCTTCCTTTCTCTATTGGCAGACGATTACATGTTCGAAATTGGTGCAACGTTCTTCTGTTTTTGTTGTCAAGACAGTCCTAATATAGTTCGAAACATATATTGTGTTTAAAACCTACTTGTAAAAATTACATCCAGTGGATTTGTCTAAAACTGATGTCCAAACGCCCCTATATTGATTAATGAGACTGAATTTAACATTTTAAATTATTTCTTCCGGACGTAAACGTATGTCGTCGGTGTAAAGAAAATATTGCCCACAGTGGGTTAGCACTGTCTTCACTTTCTCAATCCACCGAACTTCGGGGATATATTTTCACTGAGCTGCAATGCCAACACGTACATAATTTTACAATATCTAGTCATTCCTCACTTTGAGCCAATACTTGAAATACGCAAATCTATATTGATATATGAAGGGTGAAACCGCCAATTTCACCTTATATCATGTAATCGGGGAGAATATGTTTTCAAATGAAGTATATATTTCAAGAACTCTTTGTGTATATTTTCAAAGTCTCAGGCTATATATATCCCATTGATGTTATCGGCCACATATATACGCCCCGCTTGCAGAACTTTTCAGAAATGAAAATATTGGGGAAATTGGTGCGAAATGGTCTTTAAAAAGTTTGCGGGAAATAACAATGAAGTAAACCTAATGGAAACCACAATGCGTTTCTGGAATTCTATAGAGAAATCGCCCAAGAGTCACTGATAAAACTTATTTATAAAACTTCAACATCCATATCCACAGGTCAGCAAATATCATAGAATTAATGTACCTTGCAAATATATGCTTCGAATTGCATGCATGGAAGTACCATAACTACCCAATTAAAACAAATCAGTTATGTACATAGCACATTCACCATCACATATATGTTTGAAGTCAAGATAGTGTACGTTCACACAGCTGGAAAAAATGCCCGACAAGATTTCATTAACTTTATAAATATCTGGCCATATATTGCGCACTTTCGATTTATACATTCCGGAATGACAGAATATATGAATATGTAAAATCGATTGTTGTTTTGGTTACTAGCTGAAACAGGCTCCGTTCGGGGCCTTATTCAGCGTCGGTGGGGCCTGCGGCCAATGTGTGCGCACATTTTGACATTAGATAGAGGAGGCCCATTTGTTCGCACAATTTGATCATTTAAGCAGTTTGATAAAAAGAAAATAATTTAAATTAAATTTTTAGGTTGAGCTCCTTGTTCAAATTAACAAACCTTTTTTTATTTCTATTTTTTTAAAAGGTACGGTTGGCCTTGGCGGTGGGTATCCTGTGAAAATATTTCCACCCGTCAAAAACCGCCACAAACAGAAAGAACAACAAAATGTAGACAGACTTTGTCCGTATACAAATAAGAAATATCGCATAAACAGTATGTTATTGTCATAGCTTTGACCATTGGTATGTAAACAAAAGCATAAAAAGTTACTTTTCTGGTGTTTGTTTGTATTATGATGGTAAACATAAAGAGCGTTCTTTGTTGGTGAATTCCTGATATGGAACTAATAAAGAGCGTTTATGCCATTTGTGTGTGATTAGCCAGCAGCATTGTGCTGTCTTCTGTAACACAATCAGGCTCTTGCTTATGTAAAATATAGTAAATCTTTATGATAACATGCTGTTTACGCGATGGTCATGGTATATATGAACGAAACTGTATGCGTTTTAATGTTTTTCTGTTTACGGTGATTGGAACAAATATGAATATTTTCGACAACTAAGGCCTCACGTGCCTTTAAAGTAAACTTTTTAAAATAATTTTTTTTTTAAACTATCGCTGTTATAACCCCCGCCAGGGTACCCCGAGTCACCTCACAAACTGTGTATGAAATCAGTCAGTGCACATACATGTACCTTAGTGACGTAACGCCCTAACTGTAATCGTAACTACTAACCGTGAGTATGAGAAACATCTATATTTCTATCTTTTGAGCTTATAAAAAAAAATAACAAGGACAAGTAAAAATGCTTACTGTTCCCGATAAATATATCGTCATTTATCTGATGAATGAAACAAAACGCTACGTCATGAATGTATTCTTATGAGCATAATATAACTTACCTGTACGTTTCCTGTTCAACGGACGTGGATCGATCTCCTGTGAAATATATGCATATATACGAATATAACAATTTTGGTGGAATAGACTGGTCGGAAGAAGGCAAACTGATTAATTTCTTTGACCTCAAGTGATTTTCTAGGTGATTTGAATTCCGCCAATGAAATATTATATATAAAAATTTCGTAGCGTATATCAATTAAAAAAATATTTGCGCCTCAAGGTGTCAAAATTTTACTCATTGCGGTATTTGCCGGACAATTTTTCTAAATTGGTACAAACAATAAGTGTTTTCTTTGGTTTTAACACCAAGAAAATAAGCGCTTGACTTGTTTGCTGCAAATGCTGTTGCAGTACATTTCTTACAAACATTCCATAATTTCAACATGCGGAATCTCGTCATGCACCGGAATATGAAAAACAATCTTTCTATTCTACATGTTCCTCTTGGTATATAATAACGGTTGTATAATTTTTCAGATGCAAAGTGCACCATCAGCGAAAGCCCTTGGTCACTTTAACTGGTGTAACTAGGAAGTAAATCAGTGGGCGTGGTTATCTCCGATAATGAGATTTGATACTGTTGCATATCTGCATCGCGGAAGGCATTATCCGCCAATGCTCACAAAACCGCCGTTGTTGCATGCAGCCGCTAAACTATTGAGCATCTGTCTGGGGACAGAATGCTTGTGACCGCACTGATGACGAGTGACATTCTGTCCATCTTGATGACAATCTCGAGTGTCGCCGTTCATGGATACATACATAACAATGAAATGCAAGAGATATTTGATCTGGCTGGGAGAACATGTGCGATTTGCTCCATTGGGCTATTTTCAGTACGGTCAAAGCTGGAATGTTCGAAGACTTGTTCCGCAGACGATGGATGTGCCTCTTTTTCATTTGTGAAGCAACATGCACAGTGTAGGTTACACAGTTGCGTACCAGCCGTGCACAGTTGTACGTATAGCGCGAATGAAGAGCGTCATTACCAGGTGATCAGACCGACGACTCAACCCGCTGGATACACTTACGATGCGGCCATTTCAGGGTGGTACCGGGTCGAGTCCGATGCTCCGGAGACTTGGCAGGCGGCACAAGACATTTGCAGAAACGAGGGAGGTCACTTGCTCGTCGTCGGTTCACAACGAGAACAGGACTGGATAGAACAGGTAATAGAGATTATGCATGTCTGTTCATTTTGTGTAAACATGTTTTATTTGTAAATAATATTACAACCGCGATTGATGGAGACAGGTTTTAAGACTAGTATATAGCCCCTCTCTCGATTAAAAATCATGTTTAGAAAAATGGCGACAACAAAAACATTTAGACTTTAAAGTTACGAAGGCGTTTGCGTTGGGTACATTTGAAAAATAATAGTTTGTTAAAGGCACGTGCGGCCTTAATTGTCGAAAATATTCATATTTGTTCCAAACACCATAAACAGAAAAACATTAAAACGCATACAGTTCCGTTCATATATACCATGACCATCGCGTAAACAGCATGTTATCATAAAGACCTACTATATTTTACCTAAGCAAGAGCCTGATTGTGTTCCAGAAGACAGCACAATGCTACTGGCTAATCACACACAAATGACATAAACGCTCTTTATTAGTTCCATATCAGGTATTCACCAACAAAGAACGCTCTTTATGTTTACCATCATAATATAAACAAACACCAGAAAAGTAACTTTTTATGCCGTTGTTTACATAACAATGGTCAAACATATGACCATAACATACTGTTTATGCGATATTTCTTATTTGTATACGGACAAAGTCTTTCTATATTTTGATGTTCTTTCTGTTTGTGGCGGTTTTTGACGGGTGGATATATTTTCACAGGATACCCACCCCAAGGCCGCACGTGCATTTAAACCATGATTACCAACGAGAACATGGAAACATAGGACTGATATAGATGGTTTGAATGCTTAAAGGGGTGGACTGTATGCTTGAAAGCTTGAATGCATAACTTAGTATAGGCGGCACTTCTGCAGCATCTGGATCAGTCGGCAAAGTTTTAAAGGGGTAATGTACACTAATTCCGATCACTTATGGGACAATCTCCTTTTATACTAAACAAATATATGCAACCTTGGATTAGTGCAAAACACACTTATGTGCTCTACGAACGATGCAAACAACATGGTAATTAAAATGAAAATGAATTTATGACGCCAGTGTAAATAAATTCCTTTGTTTTTTGGTGGCACATGTCATGTACACGTATAATGTGAAACGCATTCTCAAGATAAAACGTTGAGCAGATATTCTGTAAGATAGTTCAAAATATACCAATTGGATAGGGGGTAGTAGAAATTCAGTAAAGTATGCAGGGCTGGGTAGGTAATCGAAGCTGTCACAATATATTTTTACACCATCACTTAACGTTTTTATCTAAGACTTTATACAAGCCCAGGGGCCTGTTTCGTGAAGCAATGTCATAAGATTATCTTAAGATGGACTTAATCTAAGATCTAAGGTGGATCTTATGATGTAACTTTTCCGTTTCAAGAACGCGTTTCACAAAACAAGATTAAGTCCTACTTAAGTAGTAATTTAAGTTCGCGCGCTTTTAGACTGCCTCTCGACAATTTATTACAGCTATGCACAGAAAATGTTGGTTCTGTGTATGTTATATACCTAGGTAGTGTCTGGTGACAGATACTAGGGCCTGTCTAAGAATAATTATGATATTTTAATGCAAGGGCGATAATCAGTATATAATGACTGGTGCATACTTAACTGCACTAGTGCGCTTTTTAACTGTGTTTTCGCGTCAGACCCCATCCACACATCGCTGCATGCTTCCAATGCCAATTGTATACAAACGTAACGAGCTCAAATATATTATTTCAGTTATTAAAGGGACTTATACATCGTAACTCAGAATGTGAACCTTCACCCATATAACATGCCATTAAGGCGACGGGAGACATATGTTCGCTCCTTTCAATGCTGATATTAGGTTCTAATACATTATACGTCTTTGAATCATCTATAATACCAGGAAACCGAATATGTCGCCACGACGGCATACACATACAATACACCACAATGGAAGCACTGATCTAAACGCTCTTTATTGATTGCCAACATTCATGGAATACTAACACAAAACGCTCTTCATTGATATTGCTATAATGGGAATATGACTTCATATCGTGATCCAAATAGACCTATTTCCAATCTGAGACATATTTGTAGAAGCCATATATAAATGATGTTAATGCCATTTGCTCTGGTTCTGTTGACAAATGTGCTAAACGCCTGTTATTATTAACAAACTGCGTATGAACTTCGAAAGTACGCTACGTTGAACGACATTATGCATATATGTTTTAATAAAAACCAAATCAACGACTTCTAATAAAGAGCGTTTATAATTAACAACACGTGAACAGACGGCCGGTTCACAGGCCCCTGGCGAAAATTACTAAAATACCAATATAGACTATACCACTGGTATAATCTATATTGGTATTTTAGCAATTCCAGCAGGGGTCTGTGGACCGGTTCACTGTTATATTATATGTTCTTTCGCGGATCCCGGTGTGCCCGCGCGGTCCGTATACTATATACATGCTATATATCTTTTTATTCCATAGTTAATAGATTATGATAATATACATAAAAATAATAATAAAATAACACATATTATGTATTATTGTCTTGCCGATATATATACGGGGTACATATACAATACATTTTACAATCAAATTATAACATAATAATATATAAAGGCAAGTAAATAATAATAATAGCTGACATAAGCATTTATTTTAAAAAAACTGAGTATAAATCATTCACTATTATCCTCGATGTGAAAATGTTCGGACTAATTGTCTCAACATGATTATTGTCTACAGTGCGATTGGGTGATTTGAATCGCAAATGATGTTCAACTCTATGTAAATATATTCTTTTTGTTACAGCAATTAGAAATGTATATATAGTCCGGTCTTGGCGGTTTACAGTTAATAGCTGACACCCCCCGCCAATCTTGCAACCACTGGCCACGTCACTGCTATAACTTACAAGTTGGTTATTAATTACTACCATTTCTGAAACACCCCTCCGTGCTAGCAATGTGTTATTCAGTTAAATTTGTTTATAATAATATATACATGAACTAGATCCCATCCACATTTCGGACCATCTGCGGATCACAACGTAGGTCTTAACTTTAAGAATATCTTATGACACCTCACACCAGTCTTAAAGTTAAGACCAAAGTTAAGACCATCTTAGGTTAAGACTTTGTTCGTGAAACGCACTTATGACTGAAGTTTGAACTTATGACCATCTTAAGTCCCAACTATGTCATAAGTTGCCTTCATGAAACAGGGTTCAGATCACCTAGTACAAACGCTATCGCATGCCAAATGGGGTGGGATGCTGAAAAATCGCAAGCCAATTTGCGCGCGATTTAGTTTGCCGTGTCCCGCGTGACTCAGCATCGCATGCGAATATCTTATACTATGTTTCGATTGTAAAATTCAAAGAAATGTAACTCTAATATACCCGTTATTTAGTAAAAAATCATACCAAAAGAAGGACACCACAAAGAGACACGTTTCAAAAACACTATAGGAAAAATCACTTTTAGGGTGGGTGGGCTTGGGGGAGGCTGTTGGGAAACACAAAATTCAAACTGTTATTGAAGCGCCGCAGGCGCGTTAAGCAACGTCACCCCTTTTTCAAATTGATATCGAGGCAGTCAGGTCGCGCCAGCGACCGCTGCCGCGGGGGCCTGATGGCTCATAAAAACAACTCTATATATAAGCGCCCGCGGCTACCACTTTATAGCATCAAGGGTAGACTGAGCAAATCGAGACGGGATGCTGGTCCCGCGAAACTCTCCAGACGGCATCGACATATCAAAACGCATGCCATTCTCGCCTATCGTATCTGTATTTGGACGAGATAGTAAGACCATAGCCTGTTCAGATATGCCCCTTCTGTAACAGTAGTATGCCCTCTGCAAAAATTTTAAACATGTTTTAACTATAAGCCCCATAAGTATGGTATTCAAACCATATAGCGACCTTTAATAAAGTTATTATTCAACCAAGTAATCTACGAATGGAACCACATGTAAGATCATCTGTTTCTGTGGTATGTTGAAGGTAACTGGAAATTCGCTAAATGAACAGCGAATATAATTAAGATGCTAAAAATAAAAAGAAATGATTTTAACTCTTAAAACTGAGATATTATTGAAATAAAACTGTTTCAAAATAACAATTCGTACTTGAAATATGCTAAACATCTGAAACAGCATAAAAGCCTTAACAAATAGATCAGTGTGCACATGTAAGAAGGGGGGGGGGGGCTCGCAATAGCCACCCAGAGAGGTGCGAAATTGGGCATCCATGCCATTTCTCTTGGAAGCCATCATGCATCACCCGAAATCGGTAAACTTGTAAAGAGGAATGGAAACATGAATCGAATTATCGCCTTGACAAGGAATCATGCAGATAGAACCATAACAAAACATTACTGAATCGTCACAAAACAGCAATGGAATGACTCCCGATATTTACAGTTCCTACATAGTGATCTCAAGCTTTCCAAATTATGGAAATTTCCAACCTGGCACCCCCATAAGGTTGGCCCATACTGTTCGAGTTCCTTATTACTGTTTGTGAGCTTACCTTGGCTCGTGTAATAAAACAAGGACACAATTATCATTCGCTATAAGTTACGAAGTTAGCCAAGTTAGTGATGGAAAATCAATCAATTCGGTTTTGACACATCCTTGCATTGTTTATTCTGCATGGGGAAACAACGAGCGTCTTTAGTTGGTCGTTTCTCTATATAGTAACAACAAAGAGCGTTTGACAAACTTAGATAGATAGATTTGTTGACAGATACGCCCACTCGATGCCGATGTCAAAACAATTACATAAATAAAATATGATTATAAGTAATAGTAACATGAATATATTAATGTTCAATGTTTGGTGATTCACACATTTTATGTATACATAGTTGGACCATGTTGCAGATGATATTACATGTTTTGGATTCATCATTTCTCAAGATGATTAAGAATTTCTGTTGGTCAGCCATATTATTAAAGGTCTGAATATTGTCGCTTATTTCCGCAAATAAACGTTCTCTTATAGATTTCTATAAATGGGGCATCGCATAATAAAGTGTTCTTCACTTTCTACCTCCATTCCACACTTTTTGTAAATTCTCTCATTAGCGGGTACTTTAGGTTGTTTGTGTCTGCCTTTCTCAATTTTAAACTACTGCTGCTGATCCGAAGCTTTGTGAAAGATAATCTAACGGATAATTTTTTAAGGAGGTTAAAATGTGGTTCTTTCTGGTATCTGCACGAAGTTGTAATAGCTGATATATACATTTCGAAGACATCGTTATATCTGTTCGTGGTATATAATGTTCGTGTATCAGCATAATAAATTATTAGGTATAACTAAATTCCACCGGTGTCCATGTTAATATATACATGGGAAACACGACAGGAACACTGATTGATTTTCCTGTGGGGGAACACTTCAACTCTCATGGACATCAGGCTGTGGACTTGGTGAGTCACAAACTCACTGTTCGTGTTGTGGTCAAATCAATGTTAAGAAAAGAAAGGCGGTGATAATGATTGAAAGACGACACCATTAGGACGTCGGACGTGGCTAGCCTTTGGGTTGGAACTTTTCAACTGTTAGAAATGTTTCAAATGATGCCCGTTTCATTTTTTTTACAAATAGTATAGACAAAATATTCTACAACAAATTCCTTATTATATATACACCAAACAATGAAAACAATTTCAACCTATGTGTGATGCAAGATTTCCAACTAATATTGTGTCAGCCATGAAATTTCAAACTGTTGAAAGTGTTTACCAATATTGTAGTGTAAGCTATGGGGGGGGGGTAAACACCCCTCCAACCTCAGTCGCCACGTCCAGCATTATCATGAACGGAGATATAGCAGAGACCAGGAATTTCTAGCGTATACATGTACTACGCCAGCTTGTTTGCTGATAACGTTATTGACGTTCTTTTCAACTTAAAACTGACATTACACTTGAGAAACAAGGAATCTACGCAATCAATCAAATTGATAACCCAAATCAGTTTTGATTTTAAATTAGTTTTAAAGGCACGGGCGGCGTTCGTTGCAGAAATATTCACATTTGTTCAAATCGCCATCAACAGAAGGAATATTAAAATATATATAGTTTTGTTCATATGCCAAACATAATCAGCGCGTAAATAGTATATTGTCGTCAAGACGTACGATGGTGTACGTAAACAAGAGCCTGCTCGTGTCACAGACGTTTTGCTTCTGTTTAAATAAAACAGCGCAATTCTATTGGTTAATCACACACAAATGATATAAACGCTCTTTATTATTTCCATATCAGGAAAACAGTAACAAATAACGCTCTTTATGTTTACCATATCCGGATCTAAACAAAAGCCAGGTTTTTGCTTTTGTTTACATAACAAAGGAAAAACATTTGACAATAACATACTGTTTATGCCATATTTATGATTGGTATAAGAACAAGGTCTGTCTATATTTTACTATTATTTTTGTTTATGGCGGTTTTTGAGGGAGGTGAATAATTTAACAGCATACCCACCGCCAACGACGCCCGTATCTTTAAACATATTATACCGTATGTCTACACACCTCGACCATTTAAAGGTTGTTCATAAAAAGCACATATTCCCTTTCATCAGTAAATATACAATAAATACTTCAACAAATCGTCGCATCAGAACTATAAGGTCTTAACTCACATTTTCAACTTTCCGAGAAAATGAAGGTTGAAGTTTTCAGACAACATTTCTCATAATGTTGACAAAGCATGACGTATTTATCCCAATGAAAACTGGCATTAGCTGTCCATTGACCCACATATTTTTTCTGTTTACTCCCTCGTTTTCTTTTAAAAAGCAATAACTTGTTTGGAGATACGACCTTTTGCATACGCCAACGACGATTGGTTTCCGTGCTATAAGGAAGTTGTGCTAATAAATACAGATTAAGCTAAATGTGGTGGCAATCGCATGTGTCTATGAACTAAAAATGCCTATTCTACATTATGAATATTCACTCATGTGCACCATCATACAGAAATTTGTGGAACAATCACAAAATTTAAATCACCAAATGATCACGTGACTAACATGGAGATACGACCATATAGCACACATTTGAGAATTTACAAACACAAAACAGAAGTCACGTGGACAACCTGAAGCATCCGATTGGCTGCTGTTGGACATACGACCTTATAGCATGAATAATTGTGAAGATCGCTAGAGATACGACATTTGTGTCACTTGTTTGTGAGAATATTTGCCATCCAATGCAAAAACAGTTTGGCCCATCGGATTGGATTTTGTTCTCACGATTCGAATGATATCAAATACTCATTTCCCGCCAAAATGGAGTTACGACCTTATAATTCTGATGCGTCGAAATATCTACCTCATCCACTGCATGAGTTCCAAAGAGCGTGCGGCTATCTGAACGTTTGAAGCGACGATTTAGAGATACAATAGTGACGTATGTTCATGGCACTACATGCACGTGTTTGCTAATTGCCGATAATGCCAGATATTGACGTTCTTTTCAACGTATAGCTGACATACACTTGAGAAAGATTCCTATAATGATCGGTAACTTGTGATTCACATCCGGTTATTGAATACTGTTTGGGCTCAATATGGAATGGGGCGTGAGAATGGAAACCGCCAATCGAGGAAACCACCGAAAGCGACAAAATGTCCTGACGCGCACCCATATTGCCACGCGAGCGAAATGAAACTAAATCCAGATTAATTATCTTGCTTCCGGCGGTTCTGTCCTTTGATTTTATTCGCCCTGCTTTCTGCGGTTCTCTTGCCACGAAATCTTGTTTGATTATTTCGCTTTCAGTGCTTTCGTCGAGGCGAGAACACCAAACGACAGAACCACCGAAAGCGAAATAATGAAACGAGATTTAGTTCGATTTTATCGCTTTCGGAGAATGGCGAGAATCGCGGCATTCCTTTGAAGTATTTCTATTTCCACATATAAATTGAAACTATTAAATGTCGCAAATTAATAGCAGTCATCATCCTTAAAGTGTTTATTATTCTGTATTGGTTTATGTGTATGATCCTAACCAATATACATGTACAAGCACTCGGATTAGGGATTTAGAATGAAGTGTTGGGTGTTAATATTATCATGGTATATTATCCAGCGCTGGTGTTTGGTTATTGTGTAATGAACTTGTTTCCTTTAAATCAGGAGGGACATAACTCTTAGTCGTTTATACGGGATTCAGACATGTGCTACTTAACACGACATATAAATTAAATTCTATAAACACATGCAAGCGACGTGCAAACTGCTACATGTATATATCTAGCTAGCGCGATGCGTCATTTGCACGACGAATAAACCGGGTGTAATAATGTTATGTCCCTTCCGATATAAAGGGAACAAACCATCCTCGGCTAAATTTAAGCGCGAACGTTTCTTCTATATGGATTTCACCAGACGGGCAGGCTGAATGATCAGAGTCCATTTAATGTGCACATTACGACGGAGAATGCCGAGATTAGCGGCAACCATTCAGAGTCTCTGATTCCGAGCATCGTGATATAAATGTTTATACTCGGAAATGTCTCAAGTTGGTAGCAAAAATCATCATTACAATGTCTATAATTCCAGAATGAGTTTGTTCCCTTTAAAATAGAGAGGGGCATAACTACTATAGTCGTTGGAGTTATACGGGAGCCAGGCACGCGTTACTTATAACACGACGTATATAAATTAAATTCAGTGTACACGTTTCGGCGACGTGGACACTTCTGGATAGCTTGACAGGTGTCTTGCATGTAGCAGAAACCGGGTGTAACATGTATACATTTAAGTAAAAAAAGGTCATATAACACTATTTGAGACTTGAACGGCATAATTATTCAACCATAGATTTTTCTTGAGTCTTGAAAATGATATGGACATTGGACCTTATGTCGCGACTGATCTTCTTTGTAGAGATAATTCAGTTTTCAAAGGAAAAACAAAACTGTTAACATACGACAAGGTTTGTTTGGATTGTGATCCTTTGGCATCGGGATATAGCCCCAATATATATATTTGCGCATCCTTGGTGTGTACATTCTGTCAATATAGGGTGTGCCGACAACCAGCCACAGAAGATTGCATAGGCGGTTTGTCTACAAAGTGAAAAACGTGGTGTATCGACTACAAAAATGGGGTAGATCACACCACAAGCATATAGCCTACAACAATAACATATACCTCCGATAATATTGAGAAATCGAAAACTTCACGTTGTCTTTGATAATCATGTTTGCCAATATCGGTTGTTCGTGCGTGGCGCATGAGATGCGACACATGATTGAGTTGAGTCACTCTCATATTGAGAGTCTCAATAGCCTCCAGTTATCGACATGCGTACTACAGTTGCAATTGTTTCAGCTGCTTGCAACAGGGTAGTGTATGTGGTGATTACATAAGTTTGAACATGTTTATTATTTGCTACGTGATTCCGTTATATTTTTCCTGAAGCTCAGACAATTAACAACTCAGACGACTGCATGGCGATAAAGACAACGGACGCCAAGAGCACCAAAGCACAACTGACTCCGATTATACTTTCTCAAGTTACAAGCTGAAATGTTCTTTCGGACACAACATTCACAAATTTCCAAGTAAAATAAGGGTCGTATATAACTCTGGTAAAATTTGAAGGACGAACCCTATAGTATGAGGAAACACGGACTGTATACCTTCATCTAATTATAATACCATTGGAATAACATGCAGAGGCAACACGGGCTACCTTCACATTCACTTGCCGATGGTCGGTGGGTTACATGCGAGCAGATGCGGTGCATCGTGACTACTTATAATTGTACATGTACACGACAAAGCGTAGCACACCTGCATGGTTACCCCTCCATCCCGCGCCAAAATGTATCTGCGTGGCCGTCTTGTGATATCGCTAATTGTAAGAAGCGACGCATAACCCCAAATAAATAAATAAATAAATGAAAGGCAGCATTTAGAATATACATTTATTTGGGGTTTTACGTCGATTTCCACAACTAAGGCGATATAAAAATGAGACCAGATCATTTGTTGGTGGATTAAACCATGTGTGCTATGGTTAGTCACCTACAATTAGGTAGTCACGATGGACCGTATGCACACATGTAAAGCACAGATCATCGGATTGTTTTCTTCATGCGGGAAGTTGGAGCAAAGATTGTCACGCATATCTGCGTGTGATTCGAAACCCCATCTGCCAGAGCTGAGAGATCCTACAGCTTGGTGACCGCTGCCGCGCTCATTGGACCACTGACCCCCCACAAATAATTGACAGCATACATATACACTGCTATAACGACTATTTAAACACGAAATATATACAAGAAAACTAAGATGCATGCATCAGGTCGGCCGTGAACTATCTACCATAGAATTGTTGTAGGTATCGATTATACATTTTGAAACACCTGTCTGTATGTATGTGTGTATGCATGAATGCATGTGTGTATGTGTTATAGACTCTAACACTGCTCGAATTTGGTATTTAACGTGTCAACTTGACCTCGCTCATAGGCATGTTTCTGGACCTTGACCGATCCGACTAAAAATTTGTGTGTAGGACTACTTCGATCCCGGGAGCAATATGGACGGGTCCAATTTCACGTGGGACCATGTTCTCGAACGTGCTGATGTAGGCATGTTTCTGGACTAATTGAACAATAGTTTGGCCAGACGCTGTATATACTGGGTACTGTCCAGATGGAGGCGATCACAAAAAAAAAATCCCTAAATAGCCCGAACGAAGTCGAGTACATCAGCTAGTTTAATATATATTTTGGACATTTGTCTGTCTGTTTGTCTGTTAGCTATGGCCGGGAAAACTGCCGGACAGATTGGACGAAATTTGATACCTAGGGGAAATTATTTCCAGGGAGTATTTTGGACGGGTCAAATCTTGATCCCGACCATGACTTTGACATTCAAAAAGATAAATTCAAGGTCAAATCTGGTAAGTATTTCAACGAAATATAATACCTACTGTTACTTTTGTCCCAGGAGTGTTTCGGGTGGGTCAAATTATGACCCTGACCTGATCTTGACATTCAAAATTGTCAATTCAAGGTCAAATCGGGTAAAGCCGGGCGGATTTCGACGGGTACTTTTGTCGTGACTTTTGTCCGGGGAGTGTTTTGGACGGGTCAAATCGTGACCCCGACATGACCTTCACCTTTAAAATAGTCAATTCAAGGTTAAATCGCGCATTTCTCCGAAAATCAGAGGGGAACATCCCGGACGAAGTCGGGTCCACCAGCTACTATTATATATTTCTAGATTTAGTTACAAACAAAATACCTGTATATTGTACAAAGAAATGTTTGACAAATATATCTGTATCAATATTACCATACGGGTCATTAAAATAGATACGACGAAACAAATTTTGAAGGGTGCATGTATCAGGTAAATTTTTATATTTCAAATTATGACAGGAATGCGGAAAGTTGAAGTACCTACGTAATACTGGCTATCCGCATGAAGAGATATACATGTATATAAAAACCAAAATAGAAGATGACTGCTGGCGACAATGTTTTCCAAAAAAAATCAAAGCATTCGATAGCTCCCATCTAGTTGTCAGCCCGAAGATCAATATGAAGTTTGGTGACTATCCGATGAGGGATATGTCTGTACAGTTGCTAAACAATTCAGTCACGCAAAAGAGGATCAAAGAGTAAGATACCAAATTGCTGCCTGTGGTAATGTTTTTTAACGAAATTCGGGGAAATTAGATTACTCTCACCCTGGTTATCCAGAAGATAATTGTGGAATCTGGTGACGATCGGACAAGGGGTGTCGTCTGACGGATCAACCAAATTATTTAGCCATAAAAATAGTAAAATTGAAGATAATCGCTGGCAGTGATGTCTTCACAAGGACAGTTTGAGAACAAAATATGGCTCACATCTAGCGGTGACCCAAAATATCCACATAAGAAAAAGTTCTCCAATAAAAGCTGGCTGCAGGGTGCGCCAATTGATTCAAATTCGAAATTTAGCAGGGTGTACTGCTTGTGGCCATATTTTCCCCGCAAATTTGATAGACTGATGGACAAAACCACTGAATCCGTTGAATCAATATACATGTATACATGGATTAATTTATATGCATTGTTATACACAGTACTGGTATATAAAGGTACTGAAAATAACTATATTACTAGTATACACAAAATAAACCATATATCATGGCTATGGGTTCTAATATCCGAACATGACAGCTGAGAACTTGGTGTGAATTAAAGAGTGGTGGTTTCTCAAGCATATCTAACCCCCCACGTTAGAAACATGCCATTAAATGTCATAAGTATAATCTAGCTTGAGGACAGAAGTGATCCATAAAACCCCCTTTAATTCAACCAGGTCCTCGCGCGATGTATGGTCGATCACATGATGATCTAGGGGGATTAGAATTGTTGTATAAAAACAGCACTGCATGTAAATATAAAATAAAATAGTGCTACATCTTATTACAGATTATTGCCATATATAATCAGTGATTATACAGACAGTCTGACAAAATAAAGTTTCAGTGACACTCTATCCGAAGAGGGGAATAATTTCATCTGTTACAGTCAATGGAGCAATTATGAATCTGGAAAGGTGAAATTTCTAAGTAATACTAGATATCGACATGACGCGATAACATATAACGTAAATGCAATATGGCCGCTGGCGACCATTTTTTCCTATGAAATTAAAAAAATATTTGATAGCTCTCATCTGATAGATCAATATCAAGATAAATATGAAGTTTGATGATGATCGGATGAGTGAAGTGGTTTGTGCTAAACGGTTTAGTAATGCTTAAAAAGATTCTTACCTTAATATTTTTATGTTCACTTTATAAACTTCACTGAGTCATCTTTGTCATGTATTGAGTTTGATATCTTTTGTTAACAGTTTATAAATCATGTATGTCTCATGTTTGTTATTTTAATTTATGTGTTTATTATCATTAAATAAAGTTGCATTCCTTAAAAAGATTCTTACCTCAATGTTTTTATGTTCACTTTATAAACTCCACTGAGTCAATTTTGTCATGTATTGAATTTGATATCTTTTGTTAACAGTTTATAAGTTATGTATGTCTCGTGTTCGTTATTATATTATATACACTTTATAGTGTGTTTTCAGAACGAAAAAAAAATGAATAAATTCAACAAATTTGTAAATTTAAAAACAATTCAAACGTTGTTGTATTCCATGTCACAGCCCGGACATATACACCAAATTTCAATAATATTCATTGAGAAACAACGGACCAAACGCTATATAACACCCGTATACATCTTTTATTTCGAGTCGGACTCGGGTACATGTTATAGTGGGTACCGAATTGACACACGTCGACTGGGCGAGTTGGCCCTGGGGCGATTAGGCCGATTCCGGCACATTCTATAATTTACCGTATGTATCCGTTTACGCGTAGTTTACTTTAGAAAGTTCCGCAATTAATACCGTAAATAGAGCGACCATATTTTACAGATCATGCCTCTGTTATTGATTATCAAGTTGCTATACATTAAAAACGACAAATTCACATGCTCGTTCAAGCGCAGTAGTCTATTTTCCCCATGTTAAAGTACATCCACAAATACTAAATAACGCTAACCTACTGCCGAATGTTTGACACGACAACTGTTAACATATTTGGGCTGAATTCATCTGACGCGGTATTATTCCTCAAAATAAACAACAAAACCATCGTTACTTGGAAATGTAGTTTGGGCTAACATTTACATAAATCCTCCAGGTCAATTATCCGACACACACGTCAGATGAAAAAGTCACATGAAGTAACCGGCCAAATTGGCCGAAATGATCATGATAACTCGAAAATAACAAATCGTTTAAGCTGCCGAAGTTTATCCTTGATTTTATCGTTGCAAAACTTCCGCACCTCATTGTACCGTTCAATCGTAAGATCAGGATCATATCTAAATCGTGAACGAGGCAAAATCTCACCAAAGAATACTGCAATACCACGTTTGTGGAATTCCTCGATGAATTCGCACAAAGTGAGAAGCTAGCCTACCCTCGTTCACGACAGAATTGATGCCATTCCCCCCAAACTGTATAAAAACAGCATGGGGTTCCCAATCTATACAGCCCCAGAACAGCCCACTACAATTTGCTAAATTCAAGCCACCACGGGCAAAGAAGCGAACCTCTTTGTCCGGGAGATTAAACCAAGAATCGTCATCATACAGCCAATCGTAAAGACGAGCAAGGTGACTACTGCCAAACATAGCAACGCGCACTGTGTTAGACATGTCTAAAATTCGGATGACCTCCAGCATTTTAGAGTCCCTTTTATGCAGATAGGACGGATCGAAAACACACTCACACCACAAAGCATGCACTACACGAAATCCCCGCTTTAGAATAGATCTCATGCACAGCATGCCGTCACCATTGCCCGCGCAAGCTTAAACTGACCCAATTCACTCATTCTCAAAGGCACACCCTACATTGGTATAACTTTACGATTCACTTTCAGAAGCTAGCGCTCATGTCATACACATTCCACTCACATATCAACACCAACCAAGCGGGATCCGGCTTGAAAACCGACCCAGCACTAGCTTGGGGTGGGGTGCAGGAACTACAGACCCATAAGTGGTCATAGCTCTAAACGAGTTAGGAGCGGCATATACCAAAATATGCTCGCCCCGCTTGCCGCTCTGACATTTCTTCGGGAGTAGGACGGCTCAAGAACAGAACACACTGAAATGTACTAAATGTATACAAATTTTAACAAATAAAGAAATTACCAAAAAATATAAAACCAAACAAAACCTATTGAATGTAATCATATATCTCTGTACAAAACCATTCACATATATCGTCAACAATTAAAGTTTATCTTGTACATAATCTTCAGATTTACTTCACTTATCGTAACCCAAATAACTCTGCAAATAAAATTGTCAGAGTCTTCACTTACGCCCGTGCTATGTAATGTAGGGCGGTCCATACAGAAACAACGAAATAAACAAAACATACTGTCTCTGCGCATTTGGCTATAGCAGAATAGCGGTATGATGGCGCATTGAATCACATTGAATCACACGCTCTGCCTTGCGGTTGTTTTTTAAACAACTAACAAACTAACACTATTTTAAAATTATAACAAGGGCCCCGCTCCTTTTTCAGCGCACAGATGACACGCTCAGCTCAACCATATATTAAAGGGACCCACCGGGACACCCCTCACACCCCATATTAAAGCTCGTGGGCTCTTCCCCAAATAATCCATCCAATCAATTCAATCAAAGAAATAACATTAATTCAATTATGTCCGCTTTTGCCGTGTTCAGACATGACTATTGCTATATGTGCTATATCTCCAACAACAACAAACCGTGGGGCGAAGGAGAAGATCACTCGATCTTTTCGACCATCATGGGCGCTTCGTGCCCATCTACTCACTTTATATCATGATAACTCCTTAATTATGCAGCCATTGATATTGACACAGAAAGCCAACAAAGCGCTGCCGTTGATTCAATGTGAATGTCCTGAAAATGAAGTAAACATATTGTATACTAATTAGTATGGACAAAAAGGCGGCTCAGCCCCCTCCCGCAATTTGGGCTCTTGTACACTCTGACTGACTAGTGTTGTCCAGTGACCCCTTTTAAGTTTTAAAGACATTCCAAACATCTACATGTATATACATGTGCATGGTTTATGTAATGCAAATAAAATAAAAATATACCCGGTTCACGGAAGATAAAATATTCCATGTTAATACATGTTATGGTACATGTATGATTACAGCGCATAGATGGGGCGTCAGGTCACCAAGCTGTATGATGTACCTCTCAGCTCTGGCACTAGTTGCCATGGGTTCGAACCCCACTTAGAAATACGTGAGGATGTTCGCTCCAAATTGCTCTCGCCATGGGAAAGAAAACTTGTGAATGCTCGGTGCTTTACAATGTAAATAACATGTGTGTAGACGGTGCATCGTGACTACTTAATTGTACACACCTAAGCGTGAAGGAGCGGTCTGTGACATAATTCCCAGCCCATGTGCATACGCGATCGTTTTTTAAACTGAATAAGAAATTAACAACATTATTATCGGGATCGAAATAACTTCTTTTTGCTGAAAATGAATAGGTCGAAATTGCAGTGTGTCAAGATCACTGGACACCGTGTTGAGTTTACACTCCTTTAATGAAAATCGATCGACATGCGATGCAACGCCACGACACATCAAATGCGTCATATTCGTGACAGTCTGACCCAGGTCATCACTTCGCCGCAATAACATTGACACACAGTAATCAATACTTTGTGTGTCAATCACTCAATGGCGGTGCGGCGAACTCAAGTTTCACGTAAAAGTATTTGGCGTGTCCTGACATCCACTGTCTATAAGTATAAGTGTTATACATGATCATAATTCATTAATTTACAAAGACTGTGGTGTGTTTGTTGGTTTTTGTTTGTGCATTCAGGGTCTGAAGTGGGCGGAATTTATAATTTATCAAAATTGGGGTGTACGAAGCTTTGAATAGCTTCATTACTTTAGATATTATTGTTGGATTAAATTTGTCAACAAAAGCTATTATTTGTCTGAAACTCCCGCAACTGTGCTTGAGTTGGTCGTGTTCGGGCGGGTATTCCTGTTCCCCCTGCTGTTAACCAGGGTAAGATTGGGAAAGTCAAACAATATTGATTTATAAAAAAAAAACTACGGTATTTGGAACAAGATATCAATAAATTAGCTAATAGTCCACTCGAAATTCTTGGACCAAATTAGTTGTATGTCAAATTGCGATGATCTATAAATGTCTGAATATATGCAGCTAGAACTTGGAAGTAGAACAAACTCGATCCTAAATGTCGGCTGCAACAGCTCTGCATGCGGCTGATCACATGGCCACCGTAAAGGGACATAATCCATCACTTGCTAGGAACACGAGAAAGTGTTGCAAATGGTGACCGCTGGCTATCCACATGTACATTACATAATAAACTGTTGTAATAATGTTATATCTTGTCTGGGTGTATACCCATAAAATGACAATCACTGGTCACCAAAACTAATTGCAAACTATTCAAATTCAAAACTATACATGTAAAGTACAAACATGTATATACTGATGATTGTGCGAATTATCCATAGCTTCCAACATAATCGCCTTTACTAGGACACACCTGCAAGCTTATTAATTTCAACCCTGTTTGTTTCTCCCACATCTACCGGCTGATATTTGCCATGTCGTTTTCCAAGCTACAAAACATAGTTCAGTCTCCTAGCTAAGCTATGTATGACCGCTGCCGGCATTTGTATTTTTTTTTTATTAAATCTAACATTTTTTGTTGAAGTGTTTTGTCAGTTACAGTTCATTCTTGCTTGATCTAGACAATTTTCTAGTGAATATGGACAGTTCAGTTTTTCAGAATAATTTAGAATGAATTGTAACCTACACAAGACTTAGTCTCAAGTGCGCTTTCTTCACATTATGTGTAGGTGCTGGCAGCGATAAGCCCTGCGTATGGGACTGCATGGAACTCTGCATGGAACTTGATCGTTTCTTTTAAAAGAAGGACTCAAAAATATATCCTTGAACTGCAGTTCCAAAGTACGGAATGCCAGAACACCAATAACTTTAGTATTTATCTTACTGCATGTACTGCATGCATGGTCGTAACATCAGCTCTCCTTTGTGTATGAGAATCCTCCCACGATATTTTATAACACGTTTGCGATCTCGAGATAATTCAGAAAATGTACTTGCTACCTTATAGGCGAAACAAATCAGTTAATGAAACAAATGGGCCACCATTTCTCTGCCAGTAGAAACGCGACTATGCGATGATTTTTTTTTTGGTTCTACAACTCTTTGTATATTTTGACAACTCTTTGAGAAACAACTCAGTTAGTCACCAAACCGCGTACATGTTTATTTCACAGTCGTGTGTCACAGACTCAGAGCGCAATAAATACCATTACAGCTGTTTTGTCCGTGAACACTCGAGCCCTCTTCATGCCCACAATGTCATCATCAAACTCGTCATCACTATTATATGAGTATACATGTGTTTTCCTTGCTCATGTTTTTTTTATGTTTGCTATTATTTGATGTCCATCATGCTCTCCAACTACCAATGATCTCACCATCACTATGTCACGTGGCAGCACCCCTCTCAAATTATCCATGCATAGTACAAAACGTTCGAACTGGGTATCAATGCAACGACGATGGGAGGCGGCTTTTCTTCCGAATCCGGCCCATTTGCATGCAGTCCTATACATATATATATGCTTCAAATCGCCAACTAAACTATGTCGTATTGTCTGAACCAGTATAGGGCAGAGATTGATATCTTTGATTCGAAAAAAAAACTCTCACCTTTCTCACCATTCATGTTTATATTTATGTTTCTTTTTATCATCGTTCTGCTATTGTTATCAGGCGACATATGGACCCACCATGCACATCCTCTTCATTCGACAAATCCACCTAATTCCATTTCTCTCTTTCATTACAATGTAAGAAGTACTCGGCATAAGTTAGAAAAGATAACTGACTCGATCAACGAATTCGACGTTCTCTGCTTTACTGAAAATCATCTTGAGCATACTCCTCCGAACATTTAAAAGTCCATGCTACTGTTCCCATATCCGAAAAGACCGTGGCGCACGGGGTGGTATAATTTTGTGTCATGTTTGCAAAGATTCGACCTGGAATTCGACTCGTCACCTGATTATTGTCATATAGGTCAGAGCAATTTTGTAGCCACAATTATTGTCAGCTTCTGGACACCTCAATGTATGCGGCACTTGACATTTCTGAAAATATAGTCCTCACGGGAGACTATAATTGTAATTCTCTCGACAACACCTCCAAAATAAAGCTAATATCCGATACATACAGCTTGTAAAATGTAACAAAAGACCCAACTGAAGCTACATAACTATGCACCGCTATAGGTTAACACACTACTTGATTCTATATTATTACAAGTAGATCACTTCATGTCTTGTATTGCGACGTTCTAAATCGGGGAGTTTCAGACCACTTGGGTGTTTATGCAACAATATATTTAATCTGTTCCACGTGTCAGAGTGCTAATTTTTGGACAATTATTACCGTGTTTATCTACATTGATTTTGCCGATATTCGTTTCTATAGTATTCTCGTTAGGTTCGTTTCTTTGTTAGATTAGGCTTTCTCGAAATTGCAACATTTCTTTGTATTAATCAGCTGGCTATTCTTATGCAACTTGTTAATTCTTGCCCAAGCATGTGCTCATTAATTACCATTCATCGCACGTATTCTAAGCTTTACTTTTAATAATAACTTATTTGTCAAACTGCTAATGCCATTGTAGTGATCTGATATTGCAGATGCAAATCTGTTAATCTAATCTCGCGTCGTTAATTCACATCTGTTCATGCTTTGTATATAAGAATTTGTAAAACTGTGATATGGCACTCTATGTTTTGGAATTCCAATATTCAGTCACGTTTCACCTATTACAACTGGAGGTCCAATTGTTTTGGTAAACTGGATTCCAACTATACCGGAATGTCCGTATATTTCTATTGTGAAAATAAATGCTAATTCCCCAGAAAGACTCAATCTTGATTCAACCCGAAATCAGCTCTATCAAACACAGTCTCCACCTTTCGGCGAAAAGTTTGGAACTACATAAAAGATAATTTCCAGCGAGCGAACAGTATGCTAAATGATGTACATTGGTAAGATTTAATCAAAGCGGCACCTGATATCGATTCTGTGGTCAAAATATTTCAATCTACTTTTATGTCTATCATGGACAGATATATATATGCCGAAGCATTACGTGACAATCCGCCCGAAGGATAAAATTTGGAAAGATATTGCAAAGAGTTACGCAAGAGAGATAGACTCATGAAAATGGCCGTAAAACTAAACAACCCAGCTTCATAGCGGGCATATAAACAAACAGGAAATAAAGTAAATAACATGAAAAAATACGACAAAATTATATTTGAAGATAATTTGGGAGACAGAATAAAAGATTCCCACAATCCCCGCGATTTCCGGCGGCTTGATATCCATCTCCTAAACAAAACGAAGGTGCATGGCTCATATCCCGCATATATACAATACATCTGGAATCGTTAATGTCAGTGGGAAAACATATGCTTCAGATGATTCTGAAATAGTTAAAATTCTAAATATGAGCTTCATATCTAATTCCACTATAAACTATTTTGCACATTCCATTCTTTCACACTCGAAGCAAAACAAAAACTGATGCCAAAATTGTCTTTTGTGAATCAGAGGTTGAAACTGCTATAAAATCTTTAAAATTAAACACAGCACTTTGCCACGACGGAATCAGAGTTATAATGCTCTATGAAACTTCAAATTCAATATCACACCGTTAGTCCTCCTATTTAAGAAATCGGAAAAAATAGTGCGAAATTCCCAGAAATATGGAAACTAGCTAATGTTATCCAATTTTTTTTAAAAGAAGACCCCGCTGACCCCAAAAATTACCGCCCGATCTCATTTCTACCATTCATGCCTAGCTAAAATCTTTGAGAAGGTCGTCTTCAGAATTTCTGAATTAATTGTTTATTTGCAAAGTCAACATCGAAGTTGCAACGGTGACTCTGGTGATAATACCATTCACTTACCAATTAATAGACCAGTACCATACCATTGCCAATCTATCGACAAAGGCGTCTTCATATGCGGCATTTTTTGTTACATATCCAAAGCCTTTGGAAGAGTCTGGCACAGGGGGTTGATCCACAAACTATAACGCTACGATCTGGAGGGTCAAACATTACAATGGCTATAGAAGACTTACATAACAGAAAACAAACAGATCGAGTCCTGGTTAATAATACTTTTTTCCGACTACGGGGTTATCCCAACAGGCGTCTCCCATGGGTGTTTTCTTGGGCCCCTTTTATTCCCTGTTAATATAAACGTTTTAGCAGATAATATTGACTTCATCACGATAATGTACGCAGACGATATACATGTATCGTGAGTATAGTCACGCCATGGGACCTGGTTGAACATTCTAAAATTATGAATAATGATTTGAAAAAATAACTACCTGGTAAAATGAAAAACTGGCTCGTGACTTTTAACCCATGCATCCAAGACTGTAGTGATGTCATTTCTCATTGACCCCATCCTCCCCAAAAATACCCAATCTTAAATTTATAAACGACCCTATCTGCTTCGTAGACTCACACCTAGGTCTGGAACTACAATATAATCTAAACTGGAATATTCATATAGAAAGTACAGTGAAGAGAATCGCCTCTCGTCTGGCTCAGTTGAGGCGACTCAAATATCAACTCGACAGAAGAACGCTCGAAAATGTTATATATTACCATTATTCGATTACTCTGATATGGTGTGGGACTCAATGTGCGCCATGTTACATATTAGATAAACTCGACCGCCCCCACGCAGACGCTGGACTGACATGCCCAGTTTCTAATTGTATTCGTTGGCTTTCTTTAGAAACGCGGCCGGCGCCAATTCCATAAGCTTGAAGTGATTCACAAAATAGTGAAAAATGAATCGGCCACTTGTCTACCATCCTCCCACACAGAGTTAAATTTAGCCAGGTTTCAAGTTATAACTTCAGACGCCAGAGAAAATTATATTCGTATGTCGATACCACACTGAGTCCCCTCTTCTATTCAGGGCTCCATAATATTATATACTTCCGAATATACGACACTGGTGCAGTCAACATCGCGCAGATACATATCAACACTACATAGCCGACAGTCCTGCTTGTAGTTGTTGTAACCCATTGGTAACCCCTTTATACATACCAGAATGACTGGTATTATGAATTCTGGCATCTTTACCACATCATTATACTCGTTATATCATGAAGATAATGATAGATTAATTTGATGGAAATCTGGGACAAAAAATGTCATCGATTTTGTTGCGCCTCACTTTTTTCCGAAAGCGTAAATTTAGACAGTTTTAAACTGAACCATTAGATTCCACATAAACTATACCCCTGTTAGACCATTAGGGCCCCTCTAGATGATCCCCGGTCTACAGCGGACATACAAACATACATCCATTCGTAAATATAGATATTTATTGTCCATCCCTTAACTAACACTATTTCCGATTGGGCAAAAGACGCCACGTGATAATCCGGGAAAAAGTCATATTGGACTCCCGAATGTCATATTGGACTCCCAAGTGTGCAATATGACTTTTTTTATCGGGACTCTATGACGTCATGCATTAGTTATTGCGAAATGAATCGTTGAAATTGTGATGCGCGGACGTTTCACTTTCGCATTGACGTATCATTTCCGTGTTTACTGTTCCAAATCATGCTTTCTGATGATCAAATACAGACTTTTATAGAGAATTAAGTGCCGACAAATACCAAAAATAACCACAAAAGTTGTATACCCAAAATTTGGATAAACATACAGATGGATAATAAAAATGTAATTATACAATGTTTTGTACATGCAGTATGAGTTTTTCTTGTACTCGTCCAGGTTGTGGTGAAAAGTCATATTGGACTCGACACCACAACCTGGACTCGTACAAGAAAAACACATAATGTACACAACATTGTATAATAACTTTATAATATCGCCTTTGGCGAGGTCCAGACCTAATTTACTGGACGAAGTTTTGTAAATTCCGCTATACACTGGCGACGCATTGTAGATTCAATTTATCACATGATCCAAAACCTCGACAAAACAAACTTAAATCAACAAATGGGCATGGGACGCGAAACTAACATCTGCTTATATAAGGCATGCGATGACGTTTTACGTAACTATGCCCGCGTAAACAAATAGTCCTAGATAAATAAGGACCATATGCCGTATTTAATGGCATATATTGAATAAAAGAACTTTTCAAACTGTTTGTTGGAAAAATATTGGAAGCCACATTATTCTGAGACGTAGCGTGCGGAATGTAAACAGACGACAAACCGGAAGTCAAAGGTCACCGGGCACATTTTCCTGTTATTAAATGAACGTTTTATATCACAATTTATAGAATGGGTTTAATGAATGGAATAAGAGTAGGATCATGTAATAAAGCCGATTATACAATTGACGGAATATCTCGCCAGTATGTAGTATGTGTGTAAGTACGTTATAGAACAGTAATGGAATGGATATTCGACGTAAACCAGCATCTATATAGCGTCGCGTCAGAAATAAAGTGTTCTATCTCCATATTTTCATTTTTGTGGGAAATCGAGTTTGAAGTTTTTACTCCCCCCCCCCCCCCCCCCCCCCCCCGGTTCACATCATCTCATTCTGTGTTGGAAGATAATACACAGCGGTTATGATAGCTGGTGTAAATATACTCATTATATAACGAGTTTCGAGACAAAACATATGATATCCTGGGTGAAATCACGAAAAATTAACTTTGGTGATAGAACAATTTGCGTAAAAAAATCCTTTTTTTGTTTTCGTGCTCTAGTGGTTTTTGTGTTTTTTAATCATATAAACGTGAAAAAATCCCAAATCACACCATTTTCTGTGTTATTTTAACCAAATAATTATCCTAGAAATAAGACGTTCATATCTACGAGTGGGGAAGCATTATTTCCAACTAGTCACTTAGCTGGCAATCTGCAAAGTTCGGGGTCCCATTGCTTTCTATTGAAGGTCAAAGATAGAACATTTTAGCACTGAATTGATAAAAATAACTAGATCCATTGGTCCACAGTGGAGATAGAACAATATGACACTGACAAAAATGTGAGTTTTTGAGATGGAACAGATTTACACAGCCTCTCATTCAAATCTGGTACACGTTAGACACGATATATGTTGATTTTCGGACATAACAGATATAACAGTTTAGTTCTGACGCGACGATATGACAACCAATACAACGCGCTGGTTTAATTAATGGAAACTTGGACTATCGAACATGAGACAATAATGATTACCTGATTGACCTTTCAGATCCTCACAACGGTCAGCAGCTCAGAGTTCTATTGGGCAGATGGAAATCGCATTGCCGATGGTTTGTGGCGGCTACATGACGGGAATATGATGACGTGGTTTAACTTTTATGAGGATACGGAGGGCGACTGCAATGCACTTGAGGACGACCACGGCGATGGAATGAGTTGCAGTGATTCATACGGATTCGTATGTCAAATAGATGGATAGTGACGGGAACGCGGTGGCAACAATAGGGTGTATGTCTCATAAAACACTGCGTTTTAAAACTGTTGCGAATTTTATGTTCAAACAGCAGCGACATCGACATCGACGTATCATGTAATTCTGAGAATTAATTATATCACATCAGTTCATGGAGGGGGTGTCAGGAAAGAATTTCAGGACAGTAGTCGCAAAAAAAACATTCCGCCCTCTGGGTACCCACCACTCCTAATTTTTATTTTTTTCCGATTCTGGGATAGGGACCCACCCCCTCCAAACTGCTTCAAATGACTATTTTACTAAGTTTTCCTGATCGTATCCATATCATGATTATAGAAGCATTCCTACTTTTTAGCTCTTTAAAATTCACTCAAACAAAAGATCGCAACTCACAAGTGTATCGACGTCGGTCCGCCCGTCCGTCTGTCCGTCTGTCCGTCCGTCAACTATTTTAAAAACATCTTCTCCTCTGAAACCATCATACCGAATTGGTTCATATTTGGTGTGGATGTTCCCTAGGTGACTCTCATTCAGATTTGTTCAAATGAGGTCACTGGGTCAAATAGTTGTGAAACCAGGGCCATAACTCTATTCCTCCACAGTAATTCTTACAACAACTTCTTGTCCATAACCATTTAGCTAATATTTGGTATGGAGGGTCCTTGGGTGACTGGTGTTCAGATTTGTTCAAATGAGGTCACCCGGTCAATTAGTTGAGAAACCAGGGCCATAACTCATAGTAATTCTTACAATGACATCTTCTACAAAATATTGGGCCGATTTAGCTTATATTTGGTACTGAGGGACCTTGGGTGACTGGGAATCAGATTTGTTCAAATTGGGTCACTGGGTCAATTAGGGGCAGAGCCAGGGACATAACTCTAAAAACCAAAAAATTACATATTTGCATTTTGATCATATTTGGTGTGGATGTTCCCTAGGTGACTGTCATTCAGATTTGTTCAAATGAGGTCACTGTGTCAAACAGTTGTGAAACCAGGGCCATAACTATATTCCTCGTTGGTAATTCTTATAACGAATTCTTGTCAAGAACCATTATGCCGATTTAGTTTATATTTGGTATGTGGGGTCATTGAATGACTGGGGTTCAGATTTGTTCAAATGGGGTCACTGGGTCAAATAGGGGTGGAGCCAGGGCCATAATTCCCCAAAAAATAATAAAAAATTCAGAAACTCCTTGATCAATATAACATACAAAACAAATTATCACCCCCCTCCACATGACCCAGAACCCCACCCTGCCCCCAACCAACAGCATTCCACCCTATCTCATCTCCTAACTCACAGGTAAATAAAGTATTTTTTATTTAAATAAATTTAAAAACATTTAATTAAAATTTTGAAGAACTTGTGACATTACATCTTCGGGGGGGGGGGGGGTAGAGTAGGTACCTCTGAAATCAGGGGTTTGGGAGAAAAGATGAACAGACAGATGTACAGAAATGTTCAGTAAATTTCTTTTAATACTAGTATCTGTGCATTCCCATTACAAGGCAACTCTTCTGTAGCTATAGGCAGAGTCCCCAGGGAGTGTATTCATGTCATTCATAAATTAAATGAGATTAATGGTGTTATCAATGAAGCACCCTTGTTGTTTACATATGCCGACACAATCATGTCAATCTTGATGTGTTTATAAACATTCCTGCAGATCTGCTAGAAGAATATTAATTCCCAATCTCTCATGTATTGTTCATATCAGGACTAATGTCATTTGCAGAATGAGGTCACCAGAGGGTGAATTTAGTGATGGTATCCCACACAGCGGCCTAGCATCACCAAATTCACCCTCTGGAGACCTCATTCTGCGTAGGCCTCATCTTCTGGGAAGTATCTATAGTATCAAATTAACATTGTTGTTAGTTACATTTCCCTTCTAGGAAGTTTCTATATGCCCTAATTTGCAGAAGATAAATTCATAATTCAGGTGCCCAATGGGGTGAACATCACCAACTACAACTGGGGAACTTCAATCTTATCCTAGGGCTGCCATAGCAGTTGGGGGGCCCTAGCAGAATGAGGTCCCCAGATGGTGAATTTGGTGATGCTAGCCCGCTGTGCAGGATAGCATCACTAAATTCACCCTCTGGGGACCTCAGTCTGCAAATGACAGACACACTTTCACACTATTTCAAGGCTTGATTGTATAATACATTGTGTTGCTTGAGGCCAGGCATGCACAATGTAGGAAACAGACACTGTTTTTGTGATGCTATCCCGCACATTGGGCTAGCATCACCAAATTCACCCTCTGGAGACCTCATTCTGCTTAGGCCTCATCTTCCGGGAAGTATCTATAGTATCAAATTTACATTGTTGTTAGTTAAATTTCCCTTCTAGGAAGTTTCTATATCCCCTAATTTGCAGAAGATAAAATTCATAAATGAGGTGCCCAATGGGTGAATATCACCAACTTCAACTGGGAACTTAAATCTGATCCTTATCAGATTTGTGAAAATGGGATCACAAAGTCAAATAAGGGCAGAGTAATTCTTAAAATATGTTTGCAAGACCTATTTGGCTTATATAGAATGGAATGTTCTTCCTTGACTGCAATTCAGATTTTTTTAAATGGGGTCACCTGATCAAATAGGGACCAAGCGTAGGACAGTTTCCCTCTTAATATGCTTCCTTCACAAGGACTATCAGGTCTATTTTACTGATATTTATGATATGTATGAAGGGTTCTTTGGTGTCTGGGATTCTAATTTATTCAGATGGGGTCACCAGGTTAAATATGGTGGGACCAGGGACATAACTATATGTCTCTATAGTAATTCTTAAAATGTCTTCTCAAGAGAGTTTGGACTATTTAGTTTACATATAGTATGGAGGAATCAGGAGGATCCTTTAGTGACTGAGATTCAGATTTGTTACAATGAGGTCAACCTGTAAAGAAATGGCAGGCTATGGGGAGTTAACACTTTTGTGTCTAATAAAATCATTGAAATACCAAATTTATACCTTGGATCCACCTGACTGATTGGTCTGACATACATGTATTGTGTTTTGGGTCCATGGATAATTGGGCTTTAAACATGTCTAAATGGTTTTAGAAAAAGGCGCTTGTGAGATTGGAAATTTCCAAATTGAGAAAGTTTGAGGTGTCGGTTGTGAAATTCCAACCTAAGACTTGGGAATCTGGTGCCCGCTCAGGAGGGGACTTGTTGAGCTGGAGGAGGGGGGGGGGGGGGGTGACCAGTAGTGTACAGTTGGCAATTTCAAGGTTGATTTTCACCAATCTACATACTTACAGTCTCTCTAGCCACATATCCTGTTTAAATCTACTTCTTTTAAAGTGATTATAAAAAGTGCAGACTGTTTTGGTCTCCAGAGTCCCAGTCTTATCAGTCTTTGCAGTCTGGTGAGCGACCCCACAGTCATTGACTGTCTTGTTATTTACCAACAACACTGTAAAGTTTCAAAACAATTCTCCAATAAATGTGGGCTGTAGGGTGTGCTGATGGATTGACATTTGAAATCCAAGATGGCTGCTGGTGGCCATATTTGTTTAAAACAAATTTTGGGGGGAAATGGAGGCTCCCATCTAGAGGTCACCTCGAATATCCATATGAAGTTTGGTGACGATCGAATGAGAAATTTGACATGTAAGGTGTGCTGAAGGAATTGGTCATATAAAGAGTAAAATCCACGATGGCCACTGGCAGCCACGTTTTTTTTTTTTACAATATTCGGGGAAAATGGTAGGCACCCATTTAGAGTTCACACCGAAGATCCATATGCAGTTTAGTGATGATCGGACGCGGGATAAGCTCTGCAGAGGGTCTTAAAGGATTTAGGGACACAAAGAGTAAAATCCAGCAGCCATATTTTTCATCAAAAATCATTCAAATTTGACAGCTCCCATCTAGAGGTGATCCTAGACCCATATACCGAATATTGTTGAAATAGGTCAAAGTTTGTTTTAACACCTTTGTTATTTGAAGAATCTATTATTGTGTTATGTTTTCATTTATATCAGGTTAAATAAATATTTAAATCTCAGCATTTACATGTCAATGTGCATTGATAGATCCTTGATGAACGCATTTAACAAGCTGACCTTTTTATTACCCATTGGTGTCATCCCTCATTATTAACTGACGGTGAACTCAACCCCCTACCAAGAGTTAAGTGCATACCTATTACATCATAAAAGCATTCTTAAAACCGTATGTCCATTATTTGGATGAAAAAGGATTATAGGAAAACATTTACAGAGCCAGGACAAAATGTGTAAGCCGGGTTGCTGCATCACCCACCTCCGCCTAGTGTTCGTAAAACATTTGCAGACCGCCCCCCCTGATCAGTTCTGAAATTCATATGAAATTCTATATAGTACTAGCAGGTGACCCGACTTCGTCCGGGCTTTGTCCTTGAATTGACCAGTTTGAAGGTCAAGGTCAGGTCGGAGTCACTATTTGACCAGTCCAAAACACTCTCCGGAAAAAAATTACCCGTAGGTATCAAATTTCGTCGAAATCCGTCCAGCAGTTTTCCCGGCCATAGCTAACAGACAAACAAACAGACATAAGTCCCAAAATATATATTAGATCATTTGTGGGTACCCGTTTCAAGGTGAAGGTCACCTCGGGCGGAAAAACTGACCCGATGAAAATCTCCCCCATTCCCAGGAACACAGACTTAAGAATCACACAACACGCTCATGTCTGTGCACAGACACAACACGCTCATGTCTGGACACATATATACGCTCTTTATCAACGACACTGCGGACACGAACGCTCTTTAACTATCACGCGATTAACCCATGAATTCCCATTGCGGTGGCGGGAGATTGGAGAATGAGTATTCTGACGTTCTCAGAAGCGGAGCGATGACACTCCATCTGATATTTTACCCTTAGATAGGAAGTTTGGGCTCAATCCGTCCGGCAGTTTTCCCGGCCATAGCTAACAGACAAACAAACAAACAAACAGAAGTACCAAAATATATAGATTTTGCCATTGGTTCTTAAAAATTCGAATGTTTAAAAAAAAAAAATTGCATTAGCAGGGCGAAAATAAACGTTGAGTGTCGGAATTTCGACTAGGCAACACATTACATCACGGCAACGTCAATATATTTAAAGTTCGCGATATTTAACGATATATCCAACTCAAAATGCATTTTCATATCGATATTTTTCACTGAAGTGAAATTTTTTGTAATAATTTCGGTATCCTAATAATAATTACATAGTTTAAAGTCAAAATACCGAATCATAAACGGTTCATAAAGAGTTGCATGATAAGTTCTTTGTTTTTAGTAAAGTACAACCAAGTCGTGTATAACTGTCTGATATTCTTTCACCAACAAATGCCTAAGGCCAAGGCTTTGAAATTAAAAGAGTGTGTATATTTGATAACGTTATTGATGCTGCAGCTGTTACGGGCTATATATTTGCTGTTCATAAAAAAGTTTCTTGTATGTCGACGAGCCCGTCAGGGAAGGTAGCGAGACTTGAACAACAGTCTTGGTATAATCTAAAGGGTGGTGATAACCAATTTATCTTACAATTCATTTAACACAATATCAAATAAAAACTAATTTGGAGTGGGAATTATGTCGTTTCGTGCATGGAATATCACACCGTACAGTCGACGTTGTTAAGCATCACTGCGAAGTATTACGTAATCACCTATTTTGTGTGTCAAACACCTATTTTGTGTGTCAAAATATTATGTCCGTTTGTGTATACGCTTTGAATATTCAACCGATTTTCCAAATGTTTTCATCATTACCACCGGAACTATATCAGTTAATTTGAAATGGCATGATGTATTTCATTGCATGGGATTCAAGTGTTCCACGCGTTATCGTTCGTTTGTAACTGTTGATGTGGTTCGTCCCTATGCGGCTATACGGATCGTTCTTGATTTTATAAGAAGTTTTCACAGCAAACAATTAAAAAATTCCCGACATGTGGATATAGTACGGTTTCTTCAAGCTGTAAGTTTTCTTTGAACCATAATGTATAATAACACGAATATTAGTAAAGTATTAATTAGAAGCAATCCATTATTTGCACGCAATAAAATTCCCATATGTTTATTATGGGAAAACGACAAGGCATGCTATCACGTGGTAGTGCTGTGTAGGGTCAAAGTTTTCGGGAGATTACAACGTATTATGGCATACTGATCCTAGTTAAAGACACGGTTGGCCTTGGCGGTGGGTATCCTGTGAAAATATCTCCACCCGTCAAAAACCGCCACAAACAGAATGAACATCAAAATGTAGATAGACTTTGTCCGTATACAAATAAGAAATATCGCATAAACAGTATGTTATGGTCATAGGTTTGACCATTGTTATGTAAACAATGGCGTAAAAAGTTACTTTTCTGGTGTTTGTTTATATTATGATGGTAAACATAAAGAGCGTTCTTTGTTGGTGAATACCTGATATGGAACTAATAAAGAGCGTTTATGCCATTTGTGTGTGATTAGCCAGTAGAATTGTGCTGTCTTCTGTAACACAATTAGGCTCTTGCTTATGTAAAATATAGTAGGTCTTTATGATAACATGCTGTTTACGCGATGGTCATGGTATATATGAACGGAACTGTATGCGTTTTACTGTTTTTCTGTTTATGGTGTTTGGAACAAATATGAATATTTTCGACAATTAAGGCCGCCCGTGCCTTTAACAAGGAAAATTACCATTTGATGCATTGGATAGCACTAAAATCGCTTGTGAAGAAAATGCGCCCATTCGTTTGTGATTTTACTGTTCGCATCGTGTTCGTTGGCGAAGCGGGTTTGTTGGTGATTATCTACACTTTTATGCACATACATGTAGCTGTCCTCTGGGACTATACAACAGCGATCTTGACTCATATTCACCAGGAATTATGTGCTATTTAAAATAGTAGTAGTGTATAACGTCAGTGATTAGCTAAATAAATACACAAATTAATGAAGAACAATATGCCAGCGATGTCCAGCATTACAGAAACGCACTATTCAAACCCTCCATCAGCCCAATTAAAAATTCAATATGCATGCGCCACCATTGGGGTTAAAATTATGGTTGGTACGTCAATCTATATATATCCAACTGTATAGGAAATTGGCAAATTGGGTTAATAATGTGACTGCAATTAAGAAAAAATACATTTTAACACACGAAGGAGCACATGATTCCCATTCTGGATTGTCCCGACATTAGGTGATGTTCGGCCATCGTCACATCTATTTTGTAATAATAATATCCCCCCACATTGCATATGGACCAGATATGGACAGAAAATTAATAATAACACAACACGCAATTGTAATCGCACCTCTGGTTTACTATATGATGTCGCACCTCTGGTTTACCATATGATGTCGCACCTCTGGTTTACTATATGATGTCGCACCTCTGGTTTACTATATGATGTCGCACCTCTGGTTTACTATATGATGTCGCACCTCTGGTTTACTATATGATGTCGCACCTCTGGTTTACTATATTATGTCGCACCTCTGGTTTACTATATGATGTCGCACCTCTGGTTTACTATATGATGTCGCACCTCTGGTTTACTATATGATGTCGCACCTCTGGTTTACTATATGATGTCGCACCTCTGGTTTACTATATGATGTCGCACCTCTGGTTTACTATATGATGTCGCACCTCTGGTTTACTATATGATGTCGCACCTCTGGTTTACTATATGATGTCGCACCTCTGGTTTACTATATGATGTCGCACCTCTGGTTTACTATATGATGTCGCACCTCTGGTTTACTATATGATGTCGCACCTCTGGTTTACTATATGATGTCGCACCTCTGGTTTACTATATGATGTCACACCTCTGGTTTACTATATGATGTCGCACCTCTGGTTTACTATATGATGTCGCACCTCTGGTTTACTATATGATGTCGTTTCAGAGGTTTGACCATATCACGACGTTGCCTCTGCACGTGGACGCCCTTTAACATGACTTCTTCCTCAGAACTAAATATTTGAAAGCCTACTATCGCAACCGACCGAACACAATTAAATTACATGACCTCTTCGATACAAATAACAGAAAGATCATAGTAAATCTATCAATATATCTAAAAAAGGCCCAAACACTAATGATCCACTCCTGAGGCTCAATGAAAAACAAAAACAAAAACAACAACAACAACAACAAATGCCCACCCCCATACAACATATGTATAGGGAATCGCCCCACATACATTATATACCCCCAATAATTATAAGATAACATTATCACATTATAAGATAGTATACCCTCAATCAATATACCATGTACATGTAGTACACTAATAACTCCAACCTATATTGTGTATGTATATTATGTCACCTCACATTTATATTATGTAATATGTACACTGTTTGAAATTGAATCGCCTGTTATGTCAAATGCGACGAAAGGCGTAATAAACATCTGATCCTCTGGTTTACTATATGATGTCGCACCTCTGGTTTACCATATGATTTCGCACCTCTGGTTTACTATATGATGTCACACCTCTGGTTTACTATATGATGTCGCACCTCTGGTTTACTATATGATGTCACACCTCTGGTTTACCATATGATGTCGCACCTCTGGTTTACTATATTATGTCGCACCTCTGGTTTACTATATGCTGTCGCACCTCTGGTTTACTATATGATGTCACACCTCTGGTTTACCATATGATGTCGCACCTCTGGTTTACTATATGATGTCGCACGTCTGGTTTACTATATGATGTCACACCTCTGGTTTACCATATGATGTCGCACCTCTGGTTTACTATATTATGTCGCACCTCTGGTTTACTATATGCTGTCGCACCTCTGGTTTACTATATGATGTCACACCTCTGGTTTACCATATGATGTCGCACCTCTGGTTTACTATATCATGTCGCACCTCTGGTTTACTATATGCTGTCGCACCTCTGGTTTACTATATGCTGTCGCACCTCTGGTTTACTATATGATGTCGCACCTCTGGTTTACTATATGATGTCGCACCTCTGGTTTACTATATTATGTCGCACCCCTGGTTTACTATATGATGTCACACCCCTGGTTTACTATATGATGTCGCACCCCTGGTTTACTATATGCTGTCGCACCTCTGGTTTACTATATGATGTCGCACCTCTGGTTTACTATATTATGTCGCACCTCTGGTTTACTATATGATGTCGCACCTCTGGTTTACTATATGATGTCACACCTCTGGTTTACTATATGATGTCGCACCTCTGGTTTACTACATGATGTCACACCTCTGGTTTACTATATGATGTCGCACCCCTGGTTTACTATATGATGTCGCACCTCTGGTTTACTATATGATGTCACACCTCTGGTTTACTATATGATGTCGCAACCCTGGTTTACTATATGCTGTCGCACCTCTGGTTTACTATATTATGTCGCACCTCTGGTTTACTATATGATGTCGCACCTCTGGTTTACTATATGATGTCGCACCTCTGGTTTACTATATGCTGTCGCACCTCTGGTTTACTATATGATGTCGCACCTCTGGTTTACTATATGATGTCGCACCCCTGGTTTACTATATGATGTCGCACCTCTGGTTTACTATATGATGTCGCACCTCTGGTTTACCATATGATGTCGCACCTCTGGTTTACTATATGATGTCGCACCTCTGGTTTACCATATGATGTCGCACCTCTGGTTTACTATATTATGTCGCACCTCTGGTTTACTATATGCTGTCGCATCTCTGGTTTACCATATGATGTCGCACCTCTGGTTTACCATATGATGTCGCACCTCTGGTTTACCATATGATGTCGCACCTCTGGTTTACTATATTATGTCGCACCTCTGGTTTACCATATGATGTCGCACCTCTAGTTTACTATATTATGTCGCACCTCTGGTTTACTATATGATGTCGCATCTCTGGTTTACCATATGATGTCGCACCTCTGGTTTACCATATGATGTCGCATCTCTGGTTTACCATATGATGTCGCACCTCTGGTTTACTATATGATGTCGCACCTCTGGTTTACTATATGATGTCGCACCTCTGGTTTACTATATGATGTCACACCTCTGGTGTACCATATGATGTCGCACCTCTGGTTTACTATATGATGTCGCACCTCTGGTTTACTATATGCTGTCGCACCTCTGGTTTACTATATGATGTCGCACCTCTGGTTTACTATATGATGTCGCACCTCTGGTTTACTATATGATGTCACACCTCTGGTTTACTATATGATGTCACACCTCTGGTTTACTATATGATGTCGCACCTCTGGTTTACTATATGATGTCGCACCTCTGGTTTACTATATGATGTCGCACCTCTGGTTTACTATATGATGTCGCACCTCTGGTTTACTATATGATGTCGCACCTCTGGTTTACTATATGATGTCACACCTCTGGTTTACTATATGATGTCACACCTCTGGTGTACCATATGATGTCGCACCTCTGGTTTACTATATGATGTCGCACCTCTGGTTTACTATATGCTGTCGCACCTCTGGTTTACTATATGATGTCGCACCTCTGGTTTACTATATGATGTCGCACCTCTGGTTTACTATATGATGTCGCACCTCTGGTTTACTATATGCTGTCGCACCTCTGGTTTACTATATGATGTCGCACCTCTGGTTTACTATATGATGTCGCACCTCTGGTTTACTATATGATGTCACACCTCTGGTGTACCATATGATGTCGCACCTCTGGTTTACTATATGATGTCGCACCTCTGGTTTACTATATGCTGTCGCACCTCTGGTTTACTATATGATGTCGCACCTCTGGTTTACTATATGATGTCGCACCTCTGGTTTACTATATGATGTCACACCTCTGGTTTACTATATGATGTCACACCTCTGGTTTACTATATGATGTCGCACCTCTGGTTTACTATATGATGTCGCACCTCTGGTTTACTATATGATGTCGCACCTCTGGTTTACTATATGATGTCGCACCTCTGGTTTACTATATGATGTCACACCTCTGGTGTACCATATGATGTCGCACCTCTGGTTTACTATATGATGTCGCACCTCTGGTTTACTATATGCTGTCGCACCTCTGGTTTACTATATGCTGTCGCACCTCTGGTTTACTATATGATGTCGCACCTCTGGTTTACTATATGATGTCGCACCTCTGGTTTACTATATGATGTCACACCTCTGGTGTACCATATGATGTCGCACCTCTGGTTTACTATATGATGTCGCACCTCTGGTTTACTATATGCTGTCGCACCTCTGGTTTACTATATGATGTCGCACCTCTGGTTTACTATATGATGTCGCACCTCTGGTTTACTATATGATGTCACACCTCTGGTTTACTATATGATGTCACACCTCTGGTTTACTATATGATGTCGCACCTCTGGTTTACTATATGATGTCGCACCTCTGGTTTACTATATGATGTCGCACCTCTGGTTTACTATATGATGTCGCACCTCTGGTTTACTATATGATGTCACACCTCTGGTTTACTATATGATGTCGTTTCAGAGGTTTGACCATATCACGACGTTGCCTCTGCACGTGGACGCCATTTAACATGACTTCTTCTGGTAAACGCTCTTTAACAAAACGCTCTTTAAAATGTGTTATATATATTGTTTTCAACTATGAATATCTCCGTTTTTTAGTCAATATAATCATCCTGTTGCACCCGTTGTCAGTTCAGTATTAGGTTTTATATAATGAAATGGCGGGTACCTATACCGGCGGACATGTAAACATCTATATAGATGGTAATAATAACCACCATTAAGTATATATAGCATTCTTCGATCTTCTAGTAGATTGGTTTCCAATCCAATTATAATTTTTCATATATTATAAAGTTATTATACAATGTTGTGTACAGTATGTGTTTTTCTTGTACGATTCCAGGTTGGGGTGAAAAGTCATATTGGACTCGACACGCAGGTTGTGGTGAAAAGTCATATTGGACGAGACACGCAGTGTCGAGTCTAATATGACTTTTCACCACAACCTGGACTCGTACAAGAAAACACATACTGTACACAATATTGTATAATAACATATTTATTATCCATCTGTATGTTTATTCAAATTTTGGGAATAAATCTTTTGTTGCTATTTTTGGTATTTGTCGGCATTTGATACTCTATAAAAGCCTGTATTCGATCACCAGAAAGCATGATTTGGAACAGTAAACCCGGAAGTGAAAACAAAACTCAACGCGGAAGTGAAACGTCTGTTAAATCCACCACAGTATTACGCGCGCATCACAATTTCACCGATTCATTTGGCAGAGTTACTTCGTGACGTCACGTAGTCCCGATAAAAAAAAAGTCATATTGTACACTCGGGAGTACAAAATGACTTTCGGGAGTCCAATGTGACTTTTTCACGGATTATCACGTGACGGCTTTTGCCCAATCAGAAATAGTGTTAGTTAAGGGATGGATAATAATAATATTTTGTGGCATGCACCAGATAGGGCAACTGTATACGCCAATGTTGTTTGTTAAAACCTGCAGTGGATTGCAATAACCTATTATATCGTTATGCTATGTTTATACCCAACACTCTAAATTCCGGTGGGTAAGATTTTAGCCCAACACCCAATTACCATGGTGTTGTGCTAAAATCTTTAGTAAAATATCTTTAGTAAAATGTACCCAATATATAGTGACTAGCCGATGAGCCCGACGTTGTCCGGGCTATTCAAAAACCAAATTTCAAGTCGATAGCTCCACCCGTTTCCGAGATCTGGTCTGCGCATGCGCGAAGCTGGCGACGCACGGGCTCGGCGACCCGATAACATTCGTATCCGGGGCAAGATACATTCACATACCAAATTTCAAATCGATAGCTCCACCCGTTTCCGAGATCTCGTCTGCGCATGCGCGAAGCTGGCGTCGCACGGGCTCGGCGACCCGATAAAATTCGTATCCGGGGCAAGATACATTCACATACCAAATTTCAAGTCGATAGCTCCACCCGTTTCCGAGATCTGGTCTGCGCATGCGCGAAGCTGGCGTCACACGGGCTCGGCGACCCGATAAAATTCGTATTCGGGGCAAGATACATTCACATACCAAATTTCAAGTCGATAGCTCAACCCTTTTCCGAGATATCGTCTGCGCATGCGCGAAGCGGGCGCCGCACGGGTTCGCCAATACGACAACGTCGACCGCCTGCTCAAACTACACACACGTACCAAGTTTCGTCCCGATCGGTCGAGAATCGTAGATTTGTATAAATGACAGACATACAAACAGACAGAGGTCTTCAAAATATATATGAGACTAGCCGATGAGCCCGACGTTGTCCGGCTATTCAAAAAACAAATTTCAAGTCGATAGCTCCAACCTTTTCCGATATCTGGTCTGCGCATGCGCGAAGCTGGTGTCGCACGGGCTCGGCGACCCGATAAAATTCGTATCCGGTGCAAGATACATTCACACACCAAATTTCAAGTCGATAGCTCTACCCGTCTCCGAGATCTCGTCTGCGCATGCGCGAAGCTGGTGTCGCACGGGCTCGGCGACCAGATAAAATTCGTATCCGGGGCAAGATACATCCACACACCAAATTTCAAGTCGATAGCTCCACCCGTTTCCGAGATCTCGTCTGCGCATGCGCGAATCTGGCGCCGCACGGGCTCGCCAATACGACAAGGTCGACCGCCTGGTCAAACTACACTCACGTACCAAGTTTCGTCCCGATCGGTCGAGAATCGTAGATTTGTATAAATGACAGACAAACATACATACAAACAGACAAACAAACAGAGGTCTTCAAAATATATATGAGATAATACACCATAAATAATTTCGCGTGTTATTTTACTAAGTTTATAGTGAAAGTCACGTGATTCCGGCCATTCGTGCCAATATTATTAAAACAATGGTAAAAATAGCTGACGATTTCTTTATCAGCAGTTTGAAAGAATGTGGCATTATGGAACTAAATTAGTCATTCGAAGGTATACACATTCATTACACAGCCATATGTTGACAGCATTTGTACCACTAACATGTTTGGATCTTCTGGCCAGCTCCTGAATATGGAATACCCCCCCCCCCCCCCCAATTTACTCAAGTTGTCAAATTGGAACGGTTGAGTTGAAAGACGTTTCGTACCAATAATGGTTTGGTGCTTGTTGTATACCAGGATAATGTTTTTCGCGAAAACATAACATGATCGAACTGCATTTCTCTCACACAAAGTGTGTTTTGTTTTGAATATCGTATTCATACTATCATTATACGATACTCTTGGTATATTCTTAAGGACATTTTCATAATTTGGTAAATTTTATTTCAAAATTATAACCTACATCCTTTAAACCATGACATTTTGGAAATCTTCATAAGTAATGGAGATGATCACACAAATAGAACTAAGCCATCGCCAGAGCTGCTCAAATGTATAAGACGTACGAAAAGAATGAACATTTATTGGACGAGATTATGTAAATACAACAGAGGATGTTGTCCTATTCACTGGCAGAATTAAGAGTTATCCAACATTGAGCCAGTCTGCGTCTGACACTTCTGTTTTCAGCATAAGAAAGTTAGTGAATATTTAATCAGTAATATTCGGTCCGACGATCAGTTAAAATCAACCACCAGTGTACTATCGAGGGAAAACAATGCATTTTAATCATCGCCGCCAGACTATTACGTAGAAAATGTTATTTTTCATTGTCATCTCAGCCAGTTTTCAACCAACCAATACACCAAATCGAAATTGATGTCTTCCCCACTGTGTAGGAACTGTTACATCGGAAGTCGTTCTATCGCCGGTATTGTGATGGTTCTTGCCTGATTTGTTACGGTTCCTGATGATTGAAAATAATCATTTTTGTGACAAAATCACGCATAATTATAGATATCTTGAATATATTATACTTTCCTGAATGAACAGAGGCTGCAGAAGTGCCGTGTTATCGAAACCTGAACTCCAGACCACAATTAACTCGGTATTAGCGAGTTAACGCGTAAATATCAACATGTTATCATTGAATATCAAGCCACGTGGACGCAATTTCTTTGTTTTTCGTGGCGTATAAAATATGAAACGCATTCTGAAGACAAACACTGACTATAAAGTATACCCGTATTATTCTTCTGTAAAATAGCTGAGAAAGTATCCCGATAGGGGTTGATAATCGGGAGCTGTGGCCTCGTAATCAACACGGGTGCGTGTTACGGTTCTATTTCAAACCAATCACGGCTGTGACGGTTCTGTACATCAGATTTATTCGAACGATTTCTGCAATTTGGTCCGAAATCGTCTTGTGTATCTGACATTTTAAACCAGATAATGACTGTAGCTTATAAATGTAATTTGCATAATAGAACAGGTATATTAAGAAATAACACAATAAATACCTAATACGGGAGATTAAGTGACATTAATAGAAATAAAATATTGAAAGTCCCGATGAGTATATATAGTATCATAATCATGCCCGCCTATATAAATGACCAATGGTAATATAAATCTACTCTCAGGAGAATATGATATGTTATATTCATTTACTTAACCTGGGCATTATTGAAAGATCCAGGTGTGACAATATTTCAATGCCAGCGCCATCATATTTCATCCTCTGAAGTCCGCCTGATGGACATTTACACAGGTTTGTCACCCAGACATGAATATAACTTATGAAATCACGTTCAACTGAATCATTGATATGTTATGACGTGATTGGGGTGGTGGGGGACTTGGGGAGGGGGTGCTTAATTGGTGTATATCCCCAATTTTGGTCAAAATGTTCAACTGTTACAAATTTATTATCTTACAATGGATTGGTTTGAAATTTAACACCAACAATATGTTGAAATTGTTCTCTTAGTTTGATTTGACAACAATTTAATAGTGGGGAATTTGTCGTTTTTAGACCAACATTTGCATACTTTCCTACACTTTAAACATGTAATCAACCATATTTGACATATACAAATGGACACCTCTTCTTTAGAGTTGATCCAAAACTCATGATGGGTGGACAGGAAGTAGGGAGCAGGTGTGATCTAGTTTTATATATTACATTTACCCCCCCCCCCCGAAATTGGCAAGAAACTGGTTAATAGACAAATAATCTAATTCCATTTAATTAATATGCTTTGTATTAAATAATGTATGCTCTTTTGCAAAATAAATCATCTCTCTCTCTCTCTCTCTCTCTCTCCACCTGTTGGGAACATTTCCACTCTTGTTGTGTGGGGGCGCCAGGTTGAAAACGTCCAACACTTGGGAATCTTGAAGCCAGTCTAGATTATATTTGCAATTTTCAGGTTCAGATATCCACATGTCCTCACTGGGCCCATGTAACCTGAGTTTCTCCCCCGGTTTGCATGATGGCCAATCAAAGGCTACTAATCAAATCACTTCAGAATGGCATACAATCTAGAGCTATAATTTGTCATGCAGTTGGGAAAAACCAAAGCCCAGTCCTTGTGCATGAGTTTGGTCTGTTTCAAGGGGATGATGCGGTTGGAAATTCCAAGGTTGACGCCCCAACATTGGAGACCATCCAGTCCACGTCCCTGCTCACTTGACACGTTATCGGCGAGGAATAATAATGTGCCTTATAATAGCCAGGTTCAGACACCCATAACACCAATTGCTAATGATTCATTTGTATGAATGTTTAGCTAATAATTCAAACAATATGTTACTGCATGTTGAGTTTAATAGCTGATCATTCCTACAAATGAATCGATAGGATTCAAGTCGCTGCTCATTACAGCACATTTAGTCACCAAAGGATTAACATCCATATAATAATATTTGTAACTGCATGATTCTTTTCTCTTTTAATATGTTACTGCTTGTTGAACTTAATAGCCAAGCATTCCTACAAATTAATCAATAGGATTCAAGTCAATTCTCATTACAGCGCATTTAGTAACCAAAGGTTTAACATCCATATAATAATATTTGTAACTGTAGGATTCTTTGCTTTTTTATAATAAAAAATCAGAGATCCCTAGTCAATCTAAAATATGATTGAATGAAAGGTTATCGTGCTTGTATATGCTGTAATAGCTGCATATTATACAATTATAGAATTTAACCTAGATAATCAGCATCCAGCAAGCGGATGCCCGACATAAACTTCATAAAATGCGCAATCAGAACATTGTATGGGTGTCAACGAATTTTTAACGTCTTATTTTTGGCTTTTTGTTGAGTAAAATACGTCTACGAAAATAGACAACACTAGCCGATGTTCCCCAACGCTATATTCACGGGACTCCCGCTGATGAATCGGGTGGCACTATTAAGTGCCCTTTTGGGTGCACGAAAAGGGAAACGTAGGCTCACGTTATATGTTTATTTATATAACAACACAATATGCAAACAGGAGGACTTCCGGTATGAAGCGAAGATAGGGCAGACGTAAAAGTAAGAGCTCCGTCCAAAACACGCATAAAATCACTTCAAAGTCAAGTTTGCAACAACTTACAAACTGTTTCGATAACCTAAATGTAATATACATATATTAGACAGCAATAGTTGTTGAATTTAAACGCATTTGTCTCAAGAATTTACGCAGGAAGTTACGGTGAATGGACATTGCACGAAATTTGGAAAAATGTCGGTCATGGAAACGAGGTCAAAAGAGAAGGATTCGACAAAGCAAACGAAGACTTATGAATGCAAAAGCTTTGAGGATATCTCGAAATGTTTCGAGCAACTTCATGTGTCACTAACGGGGCAACTAAGTGATGTGGAGGGTAAATTGGAAGTACTAACAGGAAAAGTACAGGATGTCGAAACTTCAACGAAGGAAATAAAAGAAAAAGCTGAACGTATAGAAGAAGTGACAATACCAGCTTTAGATGAAAGAGTGTCAGGTCTTGATGAACAGTTTAAAGCTTTTGAAGAAACACACGCAGAAAGGTTAGAGCAGTATAAGACTGACTTTACAACGTTGGAGGACAAAATAAATTCCATAGAAACTTCTGTCACAAAGCTTGACCTATGGGGTCGTAAATGGAACTTGATAATAAAAGGTGTACCAGGAAGTAATAAGGAAACAACACAGCAAACAATGGACAAAACATTAAAGTCTTTTAAAGACAAACTTGATATATCGTCTGACAGAATCCAGCAGATCGGTTTCGCCGCCTGTCACAGATTGCCCATATTTGGGAAATCCAAAACTCCAGACATTATAATCCGTCTTCTGGATCTAAATGACAGAGATTTTCTTCTTGATAGGGCAAAACAACTTGCCCCCGCGACAGGATACAGTATAGTCATGGACCTCCCTCCAAGCTTATCCAAGCTGAGATCCAAACTTCTAAAAGAGAGAAGTGAAATGAACCCAGCACAGAAGAAAAGGACCCAGCTTGTGTTCTATAAGAAGGAGCCTTACATCGAACTCAAAGAAAAGAGATTCGCGAAGAAGACAGATTCATAGAAAGTGTAAAGCAAACTGAAGTGAAAAGTTTTCCAAAAACAAAATATCAGTGTCATGTTATTGAAATAAAAGTTGATTCCTTGGTTTGTAAACACTTAGGAAACCGAAATAAATCATTAAATGCAAAAAGTAGCAATTTTCAGTCTATAGATGAAAGAAAAACTAATTATCACCAATCGACCAACACAACATTTTACAGAAATATTTTTTTATTTATGTATTTTTTGTTTAATTTTTTTTTTAAACTCTAAATATTAGTGGTTTTCCTAGTAAAATATTGGAGTCATATTTAAAGTGACCCCTCACAAAAGAAAAAAAAATTTCGTTTGTTTCATTTATGTTTCTTGATCCTTCGTCGGTATAAATGAAAATGTGGCATTGCATTTAGAAAATGAAATGATATATTTTCACTTTTTTTACTCAGTTTTCCTGTTTAGAAAGAAACTTAACTTGAGTTTATAAACAAAGGAATGAAAATCATGGACTTTTTATCCAGGTAATCTCATAAGTAATGAGACTCAGACTTTTTCTCTTTTTTTGTTTTTGTTTAGTCATTGAACAACTTACAAATGTATTTTATGGCCATTGTTCATAAACTACAGACTCAGTATTCTGTTTATACATGTTATCATTGCAGAGATCAATGAGATATTATGTGTTATGTCTGAAGGACATTGAGTCTTGCTCAATGCTGAGAAATACATGTAGAATAACACAGTATTTATAAAAAAAACATGTACATCACATGCTTCTGGGCATGCGCATGGCGGGGAGGGTCACTTGGTTGTTTTTTCCGCTGAGTGCATGTCTTCCGCTATGAGCATGTACAGGTGCATGGGTTGATATACATTATCAAATTATTTCTAAAACTTAAAGTGAGCCTTATTTTAAAAATAAACTTAATTGTCTTTATTTCCTACATTGGTTAATAAGTTCATTAATGCCTTAATGCCCCCAAAGACTTAGTTTTGTGAAATTAGCCTTGATGCTATACAAGTATATATAAATGGAATAATCCAAATTATAATGTTAAAATTTTTCATAAATGAGTTCTATAAATCCATGAAAACTATTATCTGGATTTTATCTTGATATGGCTCAAGAACGGAGCCCAGCCTATTAAAGCGACCCATTATTGGGGATGATGGAACCGGCGTGTTTGCCCTCTGCACCAATCTGGTCCTTGTCATTGTGTATTGTATGTCTTTCATTTGCCATAATGAAGACTGTGTTAATTTTATGGGAGTTTATTATTTTTGTTTATAAAAAAAATAGATCAATGTGCATATTTGCATTTGCATACCGCTGTGTTATGACTGTATACTACAGACCTCAAGGTACACACACCCTCTGTATTATATCCAAGAAATATGGATAGTTTCAAAATAGGATGTATGAATTGCCGTGGACTTTCCTCTGATCAAATCAAACGCCGTGACTTTTTTAACAGAAGTAGAGATAATTTTGATATAACACTACTTATTGATACCCACTCAACTAAAGAGGTAGAAAGAGCATGGAAAGCTGAATGGGGCTATGACATAGTCTTTAGCTCTTATACAAGTTCTAGTAGAGGAATCGCTGTTCTTTTCAGAAATACTATAGAATATAAGATTCATAATTCTATCATTGACTCGGAAGGGAATTTCATAATACTGGATTTATCAATCCAGAATCAAAGGATTACTCTATGTGCAATATATGGTCCAAATGATGACTCACCTTCTTTTTACAATGATATTTTCTCTAAAATTGAAAAACTAGAAAACAGTACCATATTGATGGGCGGTGATTGGAATGTTCCACTAGACTATGATTTGGACACGATTAACTATAAACACAAAAATAATGTAAAATCCAATGAAAAAATTCTTCAAGCCATGCAACAGTTAGATATACATGATGTTTGGAGACTAAATAACAAAGATCAAAAGAGATTTACTTGGAGAGGCCCAAACAAGAAAATGGCCAGGCTTGATTATTGTCTGGCGTCATCTGATTTACAGCCTTTTATGGTTGATACTGATATATTAAACAGCTACAAATCTGATCATAGTCCAATAAACCTGAGTTTTAAATTCACTAATCACCCCAGAGGAAGAGGTTTTTGGAAATTTAATGATAGTCTTTTAGAAGACCCAAAGTATTCAGATATTTTCAAAGACACAATTATTAAGACTGTGGATATATATTCTAAAAAAGATGGAAACTCCCTCACAATAAATGACCAACTATTTTGGGAAACACTTAACCCTTTGAACCCTGGCGCCCCACAGTGATCGACACCCTGACCCGGGGCTCCCAGTGGTATGTCCGCTTAAATTAGATAGTTTCTAGTAGCATGGTGTTGATTATGTTCAAATTGCGACACCGGTCTGAAACTTTACAGGTTTGTCCCCCATGGATCGGCGATCATTATAAGATCGCGAAACTTTGCCTCGCGGCAACTCCTTGGTAACGGTTGCTAGGCAACTACCCGGAATTGACTGGAAAATGTAAATATAGCTTATAGCGTCGTAATTCAACCTCAGTGATTGCGTTTTTTGATGCAGGTACTACCCTAACGTGAAATTTGAGATATACCCGACCAGAATAGTGAACCAAATATCCCATTTAAGGGTAGCAACGGTTGCTAAGCAAATACCACAACTGATCGAATGACATAATTGCACTAACCATTCAGTGGTATGTTTTGCCTTAATTTAGACAGTGTCTAGTCGCATGGTGTTGGTTATGTTGAAAGGGGACACCTACCTGAAACTGTGCAGGCATGATATATGCATGCACGGACCACTGATCATTGTAAGATCGGGAGACTTCGCCACCCGATCTCGCCTTAGAAACGGTTACTAGGTAACTACCCGAAATTTGCAGGATAAACGAATTCTAGCTTATAACGTTGTAATTATACATCAGCGAATTGCGTTTCGATGCAACCAATATCCTAATGTGAAATTAAGATATACCTGACCATGCGCGAGTAAGTCAACTTGATATGCGATAGACTTTTCGCTGCATGTGGCACAACAGAGACTGATATTACAGAGACCAGAAACAACGTAATTTCCCGTAACATATCGTGGCCCCATTGTTCAAGTAAGCTGTCTAGATTGTGTCTACTATACTAACATGTGAAACATGCAACAAAATGTCATATATAGCGCCACATTTAACTTAAACGCATTTTTAAAAATGAATTATAGTCTGCGCCCATGCGCATATTTTCCTAGCCATTTCTAGCGGGCAGCCAATCCATATAGACACCTTTGCCAGCGCTGACTTCAATAGGCCAATTTAAATATATATATTAGTGGGTATGTCGTGTATACATGTAAGTACGTTATAAACCATTTATTTGTCATTGCGCTAGTCTGCGCATGCGCGAATAAATCAACTTCATATGCGATAGACCCTTCCCCATATGTAGCAGAACACTGGTTAATATACACGAGGGTAATTTAAACTGAAATTGTGTGTCTAAATTACGTCTGTTCTGTACACACACGGGGAACACGAAATTATATGCCGTAAATATAGCGGCATAGTTCGCTTAAAATATCGTATGTTTTTGTAGATTATATGCTATGCGCATGCGCATATATTTCTACCCGATACTAGCGGTCAACCATTCCATACGCACCATGGGCGCCGCTGACATATGTGGGGGCAATTTAAATATAAATCAGTGGGTCAGACGCTCGTTATACTATATATAAATTTGCTACCGAATCATGTCGTCGCTGCACCGAAATATCGGTGTTACGGGATATAGTCACGGTTCGTTTGCACCTAAATATCGGTGTTACGGGTTCAAAGGGTTAAAATCATGATTCGTGGTGAAACAATAGCCTATTCATCTAAACTGAAAAAAACAGAAATAAAAGGGAATCTGAAATAGCAGAAAAACTAACTAAACTCAATGTATTGCTAGATAATGGTGACCATTCTGCTAGAGCTGAAATTGATAAACTCAATGCAGAATAAAAAGGAATTCGAGATATAAAAATAAAGGGGATGATACTTAGAACCAAGGCTAAATGGAAACTGGAGGGGGAAAAAGCCACTAAATATTTCTGTAATCTTGAAAAACGTCATTACACAGAAAAAATTATCCCAAAAATTATAAAGTCAGATGGAACAGAAACATCAATTTTTTCTGAAATTCACTTAGAACAAGAAAACTTCAACAGAAATCTCTACACATCAAAATTGGAAAACGAGACCGAACATGAATGCGATTTTGACTTCTGGGATAAAAATAACCCATTCCTTAATTTCCTAGAGAATGCAGAAGCCGAGTCCTTAGAAGGTAAATTATCTACTATCGAATGTATCACAGCACTGAAAGCAATGAAAAATGATAAATCACCTGGTAATGATGGTTTCACTGTCAGATTCTACAATTGTTTTTGGAATGACCTTGGTCAGTATATAATCAACTCCCTAAATCATGGATATGAAAATGAAGAACTCTCTATAACTCAGAGATGCGGCATAATTACCTGTATCCCAAAAGCATACAAGTGCAAACACTACCTGAAAAACTGGCGACCCATCTCGCTCCTTAATGTAGACACTAAAATAGCATCAGCAGTTATTGCCAATAGAATGAAAAAATATATAGAAAACCTTATAAGTTGTACTCAGCTTGGGTTCATGTCTGGGCGATATATTGGGGAGGCAACAAGACTGATCTTTGACCTAATTCAAAAATGTGAGCAGAATGATCTATCAGGAATTATAACAATATTATATTTTGAAAAAGCATTTGATTCTTTAGAATGGGATTTCATTCAGAAAACTCTAGAATTCTTCAATTTTGGTCCATCTATTAAAAAATGGATTAAAACTTTTTACACAAATATATACATTATGTGATAAATAATGGTAATATATCCAACAAAATAGACATCCTTAGAGGCGTGAGACAGGGGGTCCCGTTGTCTCCATATTTATTTATACTATGTGTAGAAATTCTCAGTGCATGCATAAAATTTAATCCAGACATCAATGGGATAAAAATTAATGATTCCGAATATTCTTTGATACAATATGCAGATAACATAAACCTCTTCCTCCAGGATAACGAAAAGTCACTAAATACTGCCCTCAATACCTTCAGTGCATTTGCCAAACTTTCAGGTTTAAAGGTAAACTTTGATAAGACACAAGCTATATGGATTGGGGCAAAAAGGGGTTGTGGTGAAGAGTTGAACACTCACCAAACAATAATATGGAATCAAAACCAATCTTTTACAATTCTTGGTATAGAATTCAATTTATTCAACACTGATTTCATCTAAAACAATTATAAAACAAAATTCAAAAAAATAGAAAATCTATTAAATGACTGGTCTTTTAGATCCCTCAGCCTATATGGAAACACAACTGTTGTTAAAACACTTGCCCTACCAATTTTAACACATTGTCTTTCAGTATTACCGGCACCTTCATCTCAATTGTCAGATAAGATTTAAAAGCTCTTCTGCAATTTTTTGTGGTCCGGTAAAAATGATAAGATAGCAAGGAATGTTGTAATAAATAGTATTGAAGAGGGTGGATTGAAATTTCCCCATTTGAACTCTTTCAGCAATGCTCTGAAAATGACTTGGATACAAAAACTTGTAGACCCAAATACTAGCGCAGGATGGAAAAATCTAATAATGGATGATATAGGCCCACACATATGGAATCTTCGAAGTGAGGGTCTGAAAGTGATAAGTAGTAAAGTGAACACATTCTGGAAAGATGTACTTCAAGCATGGTCAAATCTCCATAAAAATCCCACCACAACCCCTTTAGACATTCGATGTGAACCTCTATTTTACAATCCAAATATCCTTATTAATAAAAAGTTATTTTACAATAGGCACCTTATAGAAAATGAAATATATTACATGAATGATCTCATGAAGGATAACTCAGGTCTTTTGAATTATGAGGAATTTTGTCAAAAATACACCTCTAAAATTCCTTTCACCACCTATCATGGACTGTTAGCTGCCATACCTCGTGCATGGAAAACATTTGTGAATGAGAACATGAAACTTGATACAATTACCAATAATAATCTAGAAACCTTGAAGAATTGTGTAAAAACGTGCAAAACATTTTATCCAAAAGTTTTGCAAATTTATTGCACAATTCCAACTGTTTCGCAGAAAAAGTGGGCGAAAAATCTTGATAAAATATTTTCTGAAGAAGACTGGAAAAAAATCTATACTAATATCTATACATTTACTAATGACAGTAGTCTCATATCATTCCAGTACAAAATAAACCACAATATACTCTATGCCAATGCAAAACTTTTTCAACTAAAGCTGTCAGAAACAGCCATTTGTACATTCTGTCAGTCGGACAGAGAAACAATACTACACTTGTTTTATGATTGTACAGTCACAAAATCTATTCTACTTGAATTTCAACAAAAAATTAAAGAGAAATGTGATCGGATACTGAAAATTTCACCAGAAATTGTGATTTTGGGAATATATGACGAATACAACACTCAAGACAACTTGAGGAATATTTGCCTCCTACTATTCAAACGATATATTTTCTCCAGCATGATAAAAAAGAAAGACCCAACTTTTATTGGATTTCAAGAATGGCTTAAGTATTATAAGACAGTAGAACAAGCATCGCCAAAAATTTTGCATCGAAAAAAGACATCCTTTTTCATGATAGATGGAATATGATAGAAAATATCTTTAAACAATAACATTATAAAAATCTTTTTAGTCCTCTCCTTCACATATGTTTTCTGGCAAAGGTCAGCATAGTTCCACGGCAATTCATACTCATAAATATAAATAAAAAGTACTGTATACAAGCCCACATGCATGTATGTCACAGGAGTTCACCTCCTCCAACAACCTTGCAACTTGTCGAATTTCATTCTCGGACTAGCCTTTGGCAAATCATAGAGAGAGACTTCTGGCAGGTTGCACTGAGTTGTTGGCGGGGGGGATTGACTTTTGGAACATTGTGTTTGTCTTACATGGTTCTTTTTGCTTACTGTTTTTATTTTATTTTTTCTTAACTCATCAAACAAATTAGAAGAGACATCAGAAGATAACCATCATCCAACATGATAACTTTTCACTCTGATAACTTAATAACAAAACAAAAACAAGAAAACAAAACAAAACAGATGGGTTTAATACCCCCAATCGTTTATTTCAAGTAAACACTCATCACAGAACCATGTAAGGAAGAACTATATTATAGGACAGTATTTTGCTTCCTACGTTTATGTAATTTTATTTACCTTAAATATACAAAAATTCATATACATTTATGTCATTACAGTTTTGTGTAAATCAATATTTTTTTGATTCCAATAAAAATATTTAAGCAAAAAAAAAACAATATGCAAACAGGACCCCTTGCGCCTGCCTGGGGGCAACGTCCGGTGCTTACTTATCCCGTTTAAATCCTTGTTTAACCTACCATATTGTTCGAAAGTATGCTTCATAGACTATACGCAATTGGTAATATCCCGTAGAGAAATTTATCCCAGTTTCAAGTTAGGTAACCCTAAACATAACAAATACTCCGCCGTATGATGTGGCGCTCTATTCTTCCCGGAGTTCGCTTGGCGGTAATTGTAAGATCGGTTTACGATTGCATATTACAATTTTGTCTATATTATCTGTCGCATTTTGTGATTTTTTTTATGTTCTTCCCGCGATAAGATCCCCAGAAACAGTCGAACGGTGCTCGATTGTAATCGGTAAATCTCCACTGGCTAAGATCCCAGATGTACAGGAGGGATAACACTAAATTAACGCAACACAACTTTTACCTAACTAATTTAACCATATATATGATCATCTTATCAATAAAAACTAGATTTTAAATATTTATTTTAACTTGTATAAATGTGAAAAAAGGAAGGATATCCTGAACAGAACATAAAAGAACACAACGTTAGAATAACATTGCGTTAGTCTCTGGAGAAAATCATTGAGAATTTATTTACGAACACTGCGAACACCACGACATACTAAAACTACTTTAGAGTAGTGTTCATAAAAACTGTGTGAGGTATTTAAGTTTGATGGTGTGGTGCAACTGCCGTTTATATAGAGTCCGAACTTTACAAAGTTAGTATTGTCGTGACTTTAATTGAATTGTTTTAATTAAAAGTGTATTCTTTTATTAATTTCATATACCCGGTACATTTCAATTTGAACAAAAATTAAATACTAGCCTACAACTTATAGTTAGACTAGACTCCTGGTTCAACTCAAGCATGCACTGACCCTGAAATGGCCCTTTTCACATTTATTATTTAGTTGTGCTTAAGTGTAAATCATTTGCGCTTGAGCATAAATCATTTGCGCTTAAGCGCAACTTTTCGCTTAATCGCAAATATGTCTATCAATTTATTGCGCTTAAGCACAATCATTTGCGCTTAAGTGCAAGTACCTAACACTCCCTTACTTCCCTCTGATTGTGAATGATTGAGTCCATCTCATAGTATATTATTATGGGCCCATAGTAATGCTGAAGGGGTCACTCTCACCAAAAAAAGTGCTGAAGGGTACACAGGGTTTGAAAATGTGCTGAAGGGTACAAAGCTAGGGTTTGTGATCGCCACTAACATCGTTTATACGTAAACTGTGTTTCTGAATGTCTGGTGCCCATTAGCAGTTTGTTGTCAGTTAATTTTAATGTTCATTGGAACGTAAACAATTATTCTCTAACAGAAATCATGGCAGATACGAGAACTAAACGTCATTTAGAACGACATTTCAAACCCTGTGTACCATTCAAGAGTAAATGCGTAGCGTATGAGACACTTGTAAGATCGTCGTTAGAATACGCAGCCGTCGTGTGGGATCCTCACCAGCAGCAGAACATCGACGCCCTGGAGCGAATACAGAGAAGAGCTGTACGGTTCATGACCGGCGATTACCAATCGAAGGACATGGCCAAACTGATGAATGACTGCGAGATAAGACCACTCGAAGAAAGAAGGAAAGACCAGAGGCTGGAGCTCTTTCACAAGATGGCTATGCGGCAGGTGTCGGCTGTAAACACTCAGTGCTTAATAAAACCAAAAAAGGTGGGCAGAAAAATCCGAGCCAAGAAATTTGCAGAATTCAGTGCATCAAACATAGTCTCTAAACAGGAATGAATAATTCACTGTCCTATGAGCCACTGGTGACAAACTCCGCTGAATACTCAAATTCATTCTTCCCACGGACAATTATTCAGTGGAACACTCTAAACGAGTTGGACGCATGCGAAATCCAAAATAGAACAGCAGCGGACAACTCAACGGTCCCGCAAAGAACTTAACTCTCTCTCTCTCCCGGCGTTCTACACATCCGCGTACACAATCCAGATCCAGATCCAGATCCAGATCCAGTACCCTTCAGCACATTTTCAAACCCTGTGTACCCTTCAGCACTTTTTTTGGTGAGTGTGACACCTTCAGCCATAGTAATGAAGTTGAAGAAAAAACATATTTCCATATGCATACCAGCAGCGATATATCTCTGTCCCTGGTGTCCCAAGAATTTGTGCCTCCCACCCAGAGCTCTAGTATATTTTATTAAAGGGACATCTCCTGCACAGATATATACCATTTCCATGGCCATAAAAAGGGAATTAGGGGTTACCAGGGGTTTGCTTCCCTCATATGGTGGGAAAAAACCCTATTTTCATATTATCAACATCCCTGTCCCCACGAATTTGTGTCTCCATCGAGTCCATCCCATAGATCTAGTATATTTTATAAATGAGACATATCCTGCACAGATATATACCATTTCCATGGTCATAAAGGGATCTAGGGGTTACTGGGGGATTGCTTCCCTCATATGGTGGCCTATATAGACTTGAGTGATGATTTTTGCTCAAGTGCAAATGATTAACGCTTAAGCATAAATATTTTCGCTTAAGCAAAAATGATAGAAGTTATTTGCAATTAAGCGCAAATATTTGCGCTTAAGCGTAGATAAATAATAAATATGAAAAGGGCCTCCCATAACTATCACCGCCTTTCGTTCAGTTGGGTACCCAGCTTTTATAACAAATTTCAGTTGGGTACTCAACTTTTATCAAATTTACATTTGTGTATCGGTACCCAAATTTACCCAAAAGTAACCCGCAGGACCTATGTCCTGTGCCTACAATTCTTCTCTCCGCTATTGTCAAGCTACAGGAGCCTGGAATTTGGTCAAAAACCATCTTTTATTGGCGGAACCAGCACCCGGGACCGCAGTTTCCGCCAATAAAAGAGGGTTTTTGACCAAATTCCAGGCTCCTGCGGTCAAGCGTATCGTGGTGAATATATATCATACATAAACAAGTATTCACAAATTTAACAGGTTCATTTCAAAACTGATGGCAATCACTAATTAAATTACATTCTGTGTGAGATTTCATAAAGCTGGGTACCCAAATGTAAATTTTTTAAAAGCTGGGTACACAACTGAATATTTAAAAAAGCTGGATAGTGGGGTACCCAAGTTTGGTCAACCAAAAGATCCATATGAAGTTTGGTGACATCGGATGTGGTCTGTATAAGGACCAGGGTTAGTCGCCATATGAACGGCAGTAACGCCACACCATCAAACTCGAATACCTCACGTAGTTTTTATGAACCCTTCTCCAAAACAGTTTTGGTATATCGTGGTGTAAATTCTCACTGATTTCCCCGCGAGACTGACGCAGCGTTATTCTAAAGTTGTCACGGTTCTTTTCTGTTCAATTCAGAATATCCCTCCGTTTTCACATTGATACAAGTTAAAATAAATATTTAAAACCTAGTTTTTATTGGTAAGATTATCTTATATACGGTTAAATTATTTAGGTAAAAAAGTTGTGTTGCGTTGTTATGTTTAGAGTTACCTGACTTGGAAGTGGGATAATTCTCTCTACGGGATATTACCAACTGCGACGTTTACAGCGATCTGACGTCAACTAAAGAGAAACGGACGTTGCCGACGGACATGCGCACCGGGTCTACAAAACGTTAACTTGCGGAATATGTTCATCACAAAACGGACTGCTGCACGCCTGCAAACCGGAAAGGGGGGACATTCGTCACACCCCCCTCTTCGTCCGGGCTATTTAGGGATTTATTTGTGATCGTCTCCACCTGGACAAACTATTGTTCGATCGGCCCGGAAACATGCCTATATGAGCGAATATGGTCAATGTCAAGGACATGGTCTCACGTGAAATTGGACCCACCCATATTGTTCCCGGGATCAAAGTATAGGCCTACATTATACCAAATTTGAGTCGGATCGGTCGAGGTCCAGAAACATGCCTATATGAGTGTATACGAGCGAGGTCAAGGTCCAGGACACGGTCGCAAGTGAAATTGGACCCACCCATATTGTTCCCGTGATCAAAGTAGAACCAGCTACCAAATTTGAGTGGGATCGGTCGAGGTCCAGAAACATGCCTATATGAGCATATTTGAGCGAGGTCAATGTCAAGGACACGGTCGCACGTGAAATTGGACCCGCCCATATTGTTCCCCGGATCAAAGTGGGCTTACACACCAAATTTGAGTCGGATCGGTCGAGCAGTTTTTCGAGGCTATAACACAAATACATACATACAGACAGAAGTTCCAAAATATATAATACACTAGCCGATGAGCCCGACGTTGTCCGGGCTATTCAAAAACCAAATTCAAGTCGATAGCTCTACCCAGCCCGACGTTGTCCGGGCTATTCAAAAACCAAATTTCAAGTCGATAGCTCCACCCGTTTCCGAGATCTGGTCTGCGCATTCGCGAAGCTGGCGTCGCGCGGGCTCGGCGACCCGATAAAATTCGTATCCGGGGCAAGATACTTTCACATACCAAATTTCAAGTCGATAGCTCCACCCGTTTCCGATATCTCATCTGCGCATGCGCGAAGCTGGCGCCGCACGGGCTCGCCACTACGACAACGACGACCGCCTGGTCAAACTACACACACGTACCAAGTTTCGTCCCGATCAGTCGAGAATCGTAGATTTGTATAAATGACATACATACAGACAGACAAACAGAGGTCTTCAAAATATATATGAGATAGCCGATGAGCCCGACGTTGTCCGGGCTATTCAAAAACCAAATTTCAAGTCGATAGCTCTACCCAGCCCGACGTTGTCCGGGCTATTCAACAACCAAATTTCAAGTCGATAGCTCTAACCGTTTCCGAGATCTGGTCTGCGCATGCGCGAAGCTGGCGTCGAACGGGCTCGGCGACCCGATAAAATTCGTATCCGGGGCAAGATACATTCACACAGCAAATTTCAAGTCGATAGCTCCACCCGTTTCCGAGATCTCGTCGATAGCTCCACCAGTTTCCGAGATCTGGTCTGCGCATGCGCGAAGCTGGCGTCGCACGGGCTCGGCGACCCGATAAAATTCGTATCCGGGGCAAGATACATTTACACAGCAAATTTCAAGTCGATAGCTCCACCCGTTTCCGAGATCTCGTCTGCGCATGCGCGAAGCTGGCGTCGCACGGGCTCGGCGACCCGATAAAATTCGTATCCGGGGCAAGATACATTTACACAGCAAATTTCAAGTCGATAGCTTCACCCGTTTCCGAAATCTCGTCTGCGCATGCGCGAAGCGGGCGCCGCACGGGCCCGCCAATACGACAACGTCGACCGCCTGGTCAAACTACACACAAGTATCAAGTTTCGTCCCGATCGGTCGAGAATCGTAGATTTGTATTAATGACAGTCAGACAGACAGACAAACAAACAGACAGACAGAGGTCTTCAAAATATATATGAGATAAAACACAAGACAGATAACTCTATATATCCCGTCTACGCTCACGCTTTCCGAAGTCCAGTGCTATGAAATTTCACTATTGTTAACCGGCTATTGACTCATTGAAATGTTGGGCTTGCAAAACGCGTTATTTTTCAAACTAGCTGGCGACTTTGTGAATTTTGATAGGCGTAACACAGCTTATTGGATAAGCATAGAAAGGCAGTGTAATTCATCGAAATTAATGACAAGTGGTGCAAATTTCAACTTAATGCATAGTTTGTTGTGTTTATCTTTGTATACTTTCACAAAATTGGCAGTTCGAACCATGTATCATGGGGAATATTAGCCATAGTTTTACCCGTATAGATCGATTAAATGTGGAGAGAACCGACTCGATCAGGAGAGAACCCAACCAATTTTCAGGGAGGGGGTGTCAGGAAAGAATTTCCGGACAGTAGTCGCAAAAACACATTCCGCCCTCTGGGTACCCACCACTCCTAATTTTTATTTTTTCCGATTCTGGGATAGGGACCCACCCCCTCCAAACTGCTTCAAATGACTATTTTACTAAGTTTTCCTGATCTTATCCATACCATGATTATAGAAGCATTCCTACTTTTTATTTACCAACAACACTGTAAAGTTTCAAAACAATTCTCCAATAAATGTGGACCTTAGGGTGTGCTGATGGATTGACATTTGAAATCCAAGATTTCTGGTGGCCATATTTGTTTAAAACAAATTTTGGGGGAAAATAGAGGCTCCCATCTAGAGGTCAGCTCGAAGATCTGTATGAAGTTTGGTGACGATTGAATGAGAAATTTGACATGTAAGGTGTGCTGAAGGAATTGGTCATATAAAGAGTAAAATCCATGATGGCCACTGGCAGCCACGTTTTTTTAAACAAAATTCGGGGGAAAATGGTAGGCACCCATTTAGAGTTCACACCGAATGTCCATATGAAGTTTAGTGATGATCGGACGCGGGATAAGCTCTGCAGAGTGTGTTAAAGGATTTAGTGATACAAAGAGTAAAATCCAGCATCCATATTTTTCATCAAAAATCATTCAAATTTGACTGGTTCCCATCTAGAGGTGATCCTAGACCCATATACCGAATATTGTTGAAATAGGTCAAAGTTTGTTTTAACACCTTTGTTTCATTTTATTATGGTTTTTTTTTAAGTCTATTTTTATTTGAATTCAGTAAAGAGTTTAAATTTATTTGAAGAATCTATTATTGTGTTATGTTTTCATTTATATCAGGTAAATAACTATTTAAATCTGAGCATTTCCATGTCAATGTGCATTGATAGATCCTTGATGAACGCATTTAACAAGCTGACTTTTTTATTACCCATTACCCTCATTATTAACTGACGGTGAACTCAAACCCCCCTACCAAGAGTTAAATGCATACCTATTACATAATAAAAACATTCTTAAAACCGTATGTCCATTATTTGGATGAAAAATGATTATAGGACAAAAATTACAGAGCCAGGAAAAAATGTGTAAGCCGGGTTGCTGCACCACCCACATCCACCTAGTGTTCGTAAAACATTTGCAGACCGCCCCCTGATCAGTTCTGAAATTCATATAATTACCTCTACTTCATTCTATATAGTACTAGCAGGTGACCCGACTTCGTCCGGGCTTCGACCTTGAATTGACCATTTTGAAGGTCAAGGTCAGGTCGGAGTCACTATTTGACCCGCCCAAAACACTCCCCGGAAAAAAAATTTACCCGTAGGTATCAAATTTCGTCGAAATCCGTCCAGCAGTTTTCCTGGCCATAGCTAACAGACAAACAAACAGACAGAAGTCCCAAAATATATATTAGATCATTTGTGGGTACCCGTTTCAAGGTGAAGGTCACCTCGGGCGGAAAAACTGACCCGATGAAAATCTCCCCCATTCACAGGAACTCCTAAGTACGAACACAGACTTAAGAATCACACAACACGCTCATGTCTGTACACAGACACAACACGCTCATGCCTGGACACATATACGCTCTTTATCAACGACACTGCGGATACGAACGCTCTTTAACTATCACGCGATTAACCCATGAATTCCCATTGCGGTGGCGGGGGATTGGAGAATGAGTGCTCTGACGTTCTCAGAAGCGGAGCGATGACACTCCATCAGATATTTTACCCTTAGATAGGAAGTTTGGGCTCAATCCGTCCTGCAGTTGTCCCGGCCATAGCTAACAAACAAAGAAACACACAAACAGAAGTACCAAAATATATAGATTTTGCCATTGGTTCTTAAAAATTCGAATGTTTAAAAAAAATTGCATTAGCAGGGCGGAAATAAACGTTGAGTGTCGGAATTTCGACTAGGCAACACATTACGTCACGGCACCGTCACTATATTTAAAGTTCGCGATATTTAACGATATATCCAACTAAAAATGCATTTTCATATCGTTATTTTTCACTGAAGTGAATTTTTTTGTAATAATTTCGGTATCATAATAATAATTACATAGTTTAAAGTCAAAATACCGAATCATAAACGGTTCATAAAGAGTTGCATGATAAGTTCTTTGTTATAAGTAAAGTACAACCAAGTCATGTATAACTGTCAGATATTCTTTCACCAACAAATGCCTAAGGCCAAAGCTTTGAAATTAAAAGAGTGTGTATATTTGATAACGTTATTACGGCAGCGTAGAACCGCCACCTCCCCGTTTGTTACTAACTTGTTTAAACAAGTTACTAACTTGTTTAAACAAGTTAACTAACTTGTTTAATCCAGTTAGCTAACTTGTTTAATCAAGTTAGCTAACTTGTTTAAACAAGTTACTAACTTGTTTAATCAAGTTAGTTAACTTGTTTAATCAAGTTAGCTAACTTGTTTAATCAAGTTATCTAACTTGTTTAAATAACTTGTTTAAACAAGTTAGCTAACTTGTTTAAACAAGTTACTAACTTGTTTAATCAAGTTACTAACTTGTTTAATCAAGTTAGCTAACTTGTTTAAACAAGTTAACTAACTTGTTTAATCCAGTTAGCTAACTTGTTTAATCAAGTTAGCTAACTTGTTTAAACAAGTTACTAACTTGTTTAATCAAGTTAGTTAACTTGTTTAATCAAGTTAGCTAACTTGTTTAATCAAGTTATCTAACTTGTTTAAATAACTTGTTTAAACAAGTTAGCTAACTTGTTTAAACAAGTTACTAACTTGTTTAACCAAGTTACTAACTTGTTTAATCAAGTTAGCTAACTTGTTTAAACAAGTTACTAAATTGTTTAAACAAGTTAGTATATGACCAATCACCAATAGCCATTATATGTCGGGTTTTTCTATTGGTTGGTACTACTCGCGATATAATTTTTGGGACAGGGATGCTGATAATATGAAAATAGGGTTTTTTCCCCTGATTTAAGTCAATAAGTAAACATATGGGACAAGCAAGCCCTCATGCAGTGACACAACATGCATGCTATGGCATATGACCATACTAGTAGTTAAATTCCAAATATGTGATAAAATGCATTAAAAAACATCATATAAAAAATTACTAGAGTTCCGGAAAGGAGACATCAATTCTTCAGATATAGGGATGCTGATATGTAATTGGATTATCATAGTCACAGTTGACTGTTGAGTACTCATGCTAATTAAAACAGGTTAAAATTAGCCCAATGCTCCTCTTGTGTTGCTAGGCGATACACAATAGTTTATAGGTAGGTTGTTAGATAGTAGTGACAATCACACTTAAGCGTAATTAATTGCGCTTAAGTGAGATTCATTGCACTTAAGAGCAATTCATTGCACTTAAGCGCAATTTATTATGCTTAAGCGTAAATGCCATATTTGTGGTTAAGCACAATATGTGGTATTTGCTATTAAGCGCAATCATTTGCGCTTAAGCACTTGTAATCAATTGCACTTAACGTCTTAAGCGCAATCAATTGCGCTTAAGCGCAATTCAATTCATTATTAAATGTGAATTTGGTTGGCGATTATCGCAATACGATAGGGGAACACTGTGTGCATGACGTAACTATCACACGTATAACGTACTTTGATAACAACCTATCGCCAAATTCATGCTTCAAACATTTTAAACATATCATCTTCGGCTTGTTTTTGCCCTAGCCACACCGTGCAACACTGACTACGATTAGCTTACAACACCAGGCCATATGCATGGCCCCTTTGCTACGCATGCACCAAAAAGTCATTAGGTCACAACGAATAGAAACCCCCGACATAAAATGGCTATTAGTGATTGGTCAGATGCTAACTTGTTTAATCAAGTTAGCTAAATTGTTTAAACAAGTTAGCTAACTTGTTTAAATAATTTAGTAACTTGTTTAAACAAGTTAGTAACAAAAGATGAGGTGGCGGTTCTACGCTGCCGTACCCTTCCACCCAAATTTAGTTATGCAGATAATTATTCGATACTATTGGCTTTTTTTAAATTTGATCATCAATACATGTGAGAATATATATTGAAAAAGTTAGTTTCATTGTATGAAACATGTTTATAGGATTACAGGTCTTTTTGTGATTATATTATATATGACAATTTATTTGAAGCAAATGACGTTAACCTGAATTTCTAGATTAAAAACTTCGTTTCTATTATTCGTAGTTGTTATTTTATAAATCGCTTTTATGTTCGTTTGAGTGCAAAACGAGTTAAAACATAAACTTAATTGAATACCCTGATTGCTTTGAAGTAATGTATTACTTTAGAATGACATGTAATACTAAAAAGGAACATAGCTTTAGCTTTAGCTTTTTGCTTTAGCAAATGTAACGCATTGACAACATTACCATTACCCATTACCATTACATCTTTCTTTAATCATGAACATGTTGTGGCATCAAGTGGGACCAGAGCGAGAATCAACTACATGTATAGGAAAATCTGACATTTATTGAGTCTGTGGAGTCTGACCGAACCGTGTCAGCTATGCGGACTCATATGCTTCTCAAACCCATCCTACTTGACACAGTAAAAGAGATTGACGAAAATATGGTCAGTCGACATTGCAATTGTTGGTTATCAGATGGCCAACAATTATCAACATTGTGAGTTCATAACGAAACATTCGTTAAGTCTACCGTTTCATCGCCTTTCATTCGAAGCTAACTGTGATTTGTAAATCAATCGCCATCGGTTGATTGATTTATTGATTTATTGGGGTTTAATTTTCGCTTTCAGCATCGCTTTCAGCAACAAAGGCCACATCACGATATTTGCTTGATTTAGTTTTTAGTGGTGGAGAAAATCCGCTTACTTACGGCTAATCTAACCGTGATTTAAATGGCTGATAAGCTCGTCGACCATGTGTGACAAACCACCGGCCATCGGCGAGTAACTGACACCTTCACCATATAACGATTTCGTATTACCAAGTCCACGATGGAAACATGTGGATTTGAACCCTTATCGCCATAGCTGGAGGGCGAGACGGCTTGGAGTTGTACCCCTTACCGACTGGGCCACCGATGCCACCTCAGTCGCCCTCGGACCTGTTCTTCCCTCGCTGATTGGACAGAACACATCATAACAACAGCATTGAATGTATAGCCCCTCATGTGGCTCAGATCAGTTCATAAGATGCGTGAAGCATTAGGCCAAATATAAATCAAATATGAATGGAATCGGTTAATGAACTCCAAGCCGTGTCGCCGCCAAGCGCTGGCGATGAGGGTTCAAATCCATATATTTCCATCGTAGACATTGTGACTCGAAATCGTTATCGGATGGAGTTGCCATTTACTCGCCGATTACCGGCGGGTTGCCACACGTGATCAATGAGTTTATCAGCCATTGAAATCGCTGTTAGATTAGGTGCAAGTGTGTGGATTTTCTACACCACTAAAACTGGCAATGCCGTGATATGTCCTTAGTTGCTGAAAGCGACATTAAACCCCAATCAATCAAGCAATCAACCAACCGGTTGATGATTGTTTTAAGTTATCGCGCTAATTGTTGAAATTAGACAAACAAAGGACGTATACGTGACTCATTATGCCAACATACGCCGAATTACTTATATTATCTCGGAAAAATTCAAAGAATTTATGAAATATATCGCCCCAAAAAAAGTGTCCCTTTTTATATACTTCGGCGTGGCGCGCTAAAGCGCGCTCCATGTTAGCCCTGTCATAATGTTGTAGAATCAAGAGTGTGTGTATGCGGAAAGTTGAAAACAAGCGACAAACTCGGCAAGTCTTTTCGTGATGTATACAGCTGTTACGTCAAATCAACAGTCTGGAGATTACGAGTCGCTTTATCATAGAATCATTTGCGTAAGGGACAATAGAGAGCGTTTTTGTCTACTGCTATGGTAGAAATAAAGAGCGGCAATCTTTCGTTTTTGTGCAGGTGGTAAGGGGGAAGGGCATATTCCAACATTTTAATGCAACATAAGTTACATAACATTGTGGAATGTCATCATGATTGGAAGCAATATCATAAAACAGTTCTGATTGAACCAGCAAAATATTTTTTTTTGCTGCAATAAGTACATAAACCCTCCATAAACAACATACTAACAATCAGCAAAAATTGGAAAAAGGGAAATGGGGGAATTTCGTAAAATAAATTTGAGAAAACTTGGTCAAATCAACAATTTATGGATTTTCACAGATCATCAGAGATGTATATTAAAACTTCAAATTCACAAGTCCTTCAAATGTCATGTCTATTTTGTCGAGCTCACTTTCCTAATTCCAGAACAAAATACCATTCCCAAATTCGTTATGTATTTTCTGAGTTGTGTGTCTTCAATAACGGGAGGTTTCCTTATTTCGGAGACTCAATTTTTCAGAATGAGCCAAATTCCGTATTTTCTGGTCAATTATTTAAAAAAAACTAGAAGAAAATGAAGGAATCTTGTCACTTGTTTTATTGGGAAAACTCTACCTACATTATTAAAATGATGATTAAGTTTCAATTAACAGCAGGAATGATTTCACTTTTATTACATTGAGGAAACATAGCACTGTGTTCTTATCAGTTCAGATAATTACAAATTTATGGCTCTGGTGAATAATGCCGATAACATAAGACTTATGACCGGAATTGGTGGGAAATATGTGTGGATTGTATGCAAACATATAAACTATGGTGGCATATATATGCCACTGACTGAATATATTACTTCCTAAACACAAGAAAGGTCTACTTTATCTGTTTTCGTATGTGATATATCTGAGAAACTATAGGGGAATTATTAAAATGCCTCCCATATAGAGGAAATCCATGGCCAGAATTGTGGGGTACATGATGTATATAAAGGCTGATTATAGAATATAATCTACACTCAGTACCTGTGTAGAAAGTAAGATTCTAAATGGATACCGAACCATATTCCTGGAAAAATCACCAAAAAAAGTCCAAAACACATTGCACAGCTATCAATTGTGCCAATGCCAGATGGAAGAATGACAAGCAAGATATTATTTATTTGATATTTTACAACTATATAGATAATAGATAATTTACACAACAACTATAAAATAGATTATGCGAGAACTAATTTTCAAATTCCAAGTTTGACCTTATACATGTATAGCATTTCTGCCATATGTAGCAATATACTAGTAATCTGAGAAGTATTTCAATGTACACATGTACATAGACCATTATAATTTACATATACACAAAACGGTTGTATAATTTATATATATACTGGTATGTTCATAAATGAAGAAGTTTACTATATTTAAAAATGGATAAAATGAGACTGATTGAAAACAAGAAGGAGCTATACTCCCAAAATGGATGGAGAGTTTCCATTGCTTGGCTGTTGGAACTTTGGAAGCAACTATCTGAAGACGGACTTAAATATTTCCTTACGAACATACTAAATCAGGATTATCTAGAGAACCTGTTTTCAGGTATCAGATCTTCGGGTGGATTTCGGGACAATACAGAGGCTGACCACTTCGCCAATTCAATTCAGGAAATGCTTTGTCACTGCAACACTAAAACTGCCAAAAACTTTATTTTCAATTCTTTATTCTAAATAAACCAATATGCATGGCATCTGAGATAATAAATATAAATACAAATAAATGACAAAAGCACATTTAACAGGTACATAATTATATTAATATTATTGTATTGATTGAAGGCACATCAAAGTACCCCAAGAACCTCCAGCACATATTATCACAGGTATCAGTTATATTGTGGCATCATTGCCGATATCTAATGCATTAATGTCCAGTGTGGGATACTGCATCTTTAAAGCAACTGAAAACCACACAAGCTGCAATTGTGTAGATAATTGTTAAAAAAAAGGTAATCAGATGGTGACAGAAAGCAAATATTCACTTCTATGAAAGACAACAATTAACCCAGTTGAGAATACGGAGGGACTCAAAATCCCGACTGATGAAACCTTCATGAAATTCACTCTCCTTGAAGGAATATTTGTCACCCTCTTTCCAAATGTAATGTACTTTGACAAGATACGTGCAATGCTGGGAGCATCCATGCATGGTGCCAGTGATGTGAATTTCCAATGTTGACGTGATTCAGTTGATAAGAAAATCACGGATCTATTTATCATTGAAATTCCAACATCACGACACTAAACAGGAAAAAAACTAACCGCAGGGATAGAAAGCTACTAAACATTAGTCATCTGTAAATTAAATACATGTAAGTATCAATTTTCTCATCTCCACTAAAATGAGCATGTACAGGATTTGTTTTGTCCGTGAAACAATGGACAAACATGACATATTATGTGATAAAACATTGTCTATTCCCTATAGTTTTCTATTGCCAGCCATCTCTCCTGGCATAGAGACCCTATCAGAGGCTCTCGCTAAGAGTGCACATTAATTACATAGAGTTGTATGCTAGCGTCGAATCTCTCTGTATATAATATCTTTGGTAATTCTCTAACAAGATCATACACAAAACATGATTAATTTATGCATCTATGATAAAAAAGTAAAAAAAATGTTCTCAAACAAAATGTGCATTCCATTGTAAAGACTTAGCAAAATTGCCTCTGACACAGAACTCGCGCGATGGAATGCAATATTTGTGGTCATGTAACTGCGTAACTCAACAAATTTATATCCATATGCCCTGATTTTCTTATAAACTTTTATGTAAACTAGATTGAAAAATTCTAAAGAATTAACAAACAAGATTTTGAAGAAAATCAACTTATGGCCCGTTGAATCCTTAGTCTTAACGGTCCAAATCGGCATCTCCAGTTTAGACCTAGTTTAAACTATCAGTCTAAACTGGATTTTAGTATAGTAAAACCAAGTTTTTAGGCGCGTACACATGGCCAGCAAGAAAATATCAGGTATGCCCCATGTGACTTACTTGACCAATGAAATAAATAATACCTGAAAATATCCGACGAAGGCAGCGCGCTGATATTTTATCGCCAATTGGTGATATGTGTTCACTTTGATATTGGCCATCGGTATCCGTTAACTAATCTCGCAGGGATATGATCGTAACAATTCAAGCACTCGAGTTATGATCCATCAACAGTATCGTCTGTTTCAACATACTACGTATTTCCATTTTATATTGGTTGTCAGAACCGCTGATGTATTATATATACATGTACATTGTATATACGTGTGTACAGAGACGTGGCGACAGGGAGGGGGCTTGGGTGTGTCTCACCCCCAACTTTGGTCAATATTTTCAACAGTTGGACATTTCATACCTGCCAAAACATTAGTTGGAAAGTTCACACCAACAATAGGTTGAAAATGTTTTTGTAGTTTGATTTTCAAAAAATTTCTTGGGGGAATTAATTGTTTTTGGACCAATATTTGCATATTTTCCTATTTTTGATAAACATTTTGGTCTGAAATGGTCATCAGTTGGAAACTTTCCAACCTCAGGGGGGGGTGACAGTTTGGAAATTTCCAACACTTTGAAAGCTTGTGTCCTGGTCCCTCCCCCGTGGCCAGTCAAAAGTCAAAAACTGCTAGTTAATTTAAGAAAACAATATTGTCATACATTTGGTCAACATTGTCATTGGAATTGTCATCAGATGTAAATTTTCCAAACTAAGTGGGGTTTCAGGTTTGAAATTTCCAACTCTAGGAATGATTGAGGCTAGTCTAGATGGGAGGATTTTGCGATTTTCTTGTTCAGATTACAAAATTTTCGCACACCGGGCCGAACATGGTCTAATATTAGGCCTAAGAGCACTGAGGTGCAAGGGGGAACAAATGGAATTGGAAAACTTGTGTTTGGTCTGATTCTGATTCAAGGGGGGGGGGGGGTGCAGTTAGAATTTCCCAAGGTGGACACCCCGAACGGAAACCCTCTGCATGTATGGGGATGCTTTATAATTTGGTACCTCACATGCCTTGATTTAGTTGTTTTACTTTAATTTGGACTGTATGCATAGAGGGGATGCATAGATGAACCAAACCAAAATTTTGACCAAAAGTAGGAAGATGTGCAACTAGTTACACTGGTTGGAATATCAAGTAATGAGAACATACATCAGAGCTCACCGCATCCCTGAACACACATCCCTACTCCAACGAGGAGGGCGCGTTCACTTCTCGTTAAAATAGGTGGCATTTAAAATTTTCCATAACACTTTATAACTCTATGAATATTCGATATGGACTATAGGTTGTTTGTCCGCAGTAATTCACTTCAACAAACACGACGAACACTAGTCACATTGAGCTCAATCAACATCAACTAACCCGCCGCTTTCTCACGGGCGTAATCTTTGCAGCAAGAAAATATCAGAGTACAATTGTACCTGATATTTTCTTGCAGATATTTTCTTGCAGCTTCATGTGTACGCGCCCTTACGGGGACAACATGGATTTGGTCGATTGCGTTACCCGCGGGCCACAATTGTTCAATTACAAAGGATAGGAGGCGTGGTCTGTCTGTGCATTATGACCACTTATCAATGCATTGTCGGGTCACGCGCCCGGTTGACCCTACCTAATCTCCTAAGCAGGCGAATAACCCGTACTAGTCCAGGAGATATTGGTCGACCTCTGCACCCCCCCCAGGACTTAACTTCACCCCACTAATTTTCTTCCTTAAGGTCTCCTCTAATTTTGTTCACTTGTTAACAAGAAAAAAAAGAGGCCGCAGAGACTCCAGACAAGATGGCGTCCATCATGGCGGCCATTTTTGTTCAATGCACCAGGTCTCTTTGATCGCAATTATAGTAAAGATGATAGCACATGCGGTCTTGTTTTCCACTCGATTCGTTATGCTAATATACAACCCTTACAAATTAGCCAAAAATCCGACACCAGAATCCAATATGGCGGCCAAGATGGCCGCCGAAATGTGAAAATATGCTATTTTTCTGACATGTTACCACCTTTCGTTTGTCTCTGTGGGAAAATGTTAGAATTTTTTGCGCCATGTTATACATTTATCATATAGAGGAATCATTGGCGAACACATGGGGACCATAATATGCATTCATTGCGGGATATTTTTCCCAAATGCCGGTATCATAGGTCAAAGCCTAATCTCCGTTAATAACGCGATGTTATGTTTCGAATCAATGAATGTTATTGCTATTATAACAACACCCATGCATATATATTTGCAGGATATACTCGAGCTAGGATTCCTCTTATACCTGAGTTGAGGAATATTTACCCAAATCCAAGATGGCGGCCAAAATGGCCACCAGAAATAAAAAAATCGCCGAAAATCGCTGATTTTAACATCAGTGAGAATTATTGTCATGACAACTCCACACCTGCTTACTATTGTAAGTTGTGAACACTTAGGCGAAGAACTTTCCTTGTACCATATCCAAATAAAAGTCCCCCCAAATCCAAAATGGCCCCCACAATGGCGGACAGATTTTGAAAAATCACCGAAATTCCCTCATATTCACATCATTGGGCATTATTGTCGAGACAACTCAACCCATGCTTACAATTGAGTTGGAAATACTGAGGTGAAGTAATTACATTACATCTCATGCAAGAAATTGTTTTCCAAATCGAAGATGGCGGCCAAAATGGCGACCGAAATTTGAAAACAAGTCTACATTACTTTACTTTCTTACGATGGGCGTTTCCATGATACCCCTGCACTTATATTGCCCTTAAAATCACTCATATAGTCCATATGGGGGGTCCGGGCTGGTCCGGGCTGGCCCGGGCTGGTCCGGGCTGGTCCGGGCTGGTCCGGGCGGTGTTTAGTCACACCCGTTAGTTATTATCTAATACTACCAGGGCCCGGTTACCCGGCGTTGCCCAGGTTAAAGTGATGTAAACCCTCTGCATGATGTGGATATTTGGTGGGAATGGAGATTACACTTGCTCAAAGTGTTACACGTATTCTCATAAATTGTATATTCAAATAGCATCACAAAACATTATTCTTATAAGACACATGGAAATTTAAGTAGACAATTTTATGGTTAGTTAAACATATATTTTTCTATTGGCACACGCATTCCGCCATCTATGGTTGATAATTATGTTTCAAACGAACTACCTAACGTCAAAAAGTGTCTACTATTTATGATAAAATCGGAAATGAGTTGGAATTTCTATTAAATTTATAGGGGTGAGAGCAAGATATGGTCGCTATCCCATTGGGGGAACATTCCGCTTTGCGAATCTATGTTTTGAATAGTGGATATCACTATTTAACTGGGAGATATATAGCTTCATCTGAGGGAAGATATGTTCATTTATCAAAACCGCAATTCTCGGGTTTGGTGATACCTTCGGGTTTGGCGATACCACGTACACGGGGGTGGTAATGAAGTCATAATTTATCGCATCAATATGATCTTGATGTGTTTCGATGTCATTTCCTGATATGGTAAAATAAAGAGCATTTGTATCACTTATATATATGTGCTGAAAGTAAAGAACATTTTACTCAAGTATAAGTCTTTTCACATGATAGAGGTGTCTTAATATTAGTATTTCGTGTACTAAGCCTAAATAATGCCACGAATCTCTACTCTGCATGGCTACGGCCGTAGATATCATATTCCACCAGTCAAAGCCTGGGAACAATTTGATATTCTGACCTGTTCTGACGAAAAACTTCATAACTTTGAACCGGCAACGCAGAAGGGAAATTAGGGAGTATATTTCTTTATTAACACTTGTTACTTAATAATCTATTTCACACTAGGGCTGGTACCAACCCGATATTACATGATTTAAGAGACTTTTCTGAGCCGATTTCGCAATAAACATTGAAGTCATTGCCCGGAAAAAATTGCATTATTTTATAAGCACCACAAAGCACAAGCGGCTCATAAAGTCGTCTATTCATGCAATTTCGAGCTGGGACCTTCATATACTGTGAAATATAATATTAAGGAACGGGTATCAATAAAAAGATATATTACCTGCGTTGTGTTTTCAATGTTATAAAGTTAAGAACATGAGAATGTTCCCATGTTTTGAACGTGTGGAGAATGATCTCTACGAGCGTAGCCAGAGTAGAGATTCATAGCCAAACCACACGCATAAGGTATATATGGCTTTAAAAACCTTCTGAACGAAATGGATTTATATAGATTCACAATAAAAATAATTATGCATTATCTATTCTTTGAAGATAGACTCTCTATCCTTAGACTAATGTCCCTTAAGTACATGCGATTTCTTAGCTTCTTTTAAAGATTTTGATTTGTTAAAAGGCATAAAGCTCTAGTTTTTTATGTGATATACAAGATCTTCAACTCGTTATGTTGGATATATGAAATTTTATGAACTCTTTTCATAAATTTGATTCACAACTCGTTTTGAATCAAATTTATCAAACTCGTTTAATAAAATCTTATAGCCCAGCATAAATCGTTGGAGATCCTCTCTATACATACCTTTATATAAGGATTAACTGTCATGTGGACTGTTTTTATGGATATGTAACGGTGAGGTAAGTGGACACAACTTGTGTAAAACCCGAAGGGTTTTACATACAAGTTATGTCCACTTACCTCACCGTTACATCTCCATAAAAATAGTCCACATGACAGTTAATCCTTATATTTATATACATTTAGCGAAAAAGCCACTTTTGTAAATATATTTAAATCGAAAAGTGTATCGTGACAAGATCAGCCCAAAATACCCAATAGCACCCTTGGCAAAAGTTAATAGGAACAATTTCTCTTCATGTTGAAACCCGATGATGTATTAAGTCAATCCTGCGCGAGTCAAAATGCGCCCAAAGCATTACGCGTTCGTCTTTCCAAACCTAATGAGTAATGACGTATCGATGGTGTTATTAGCTTGGTGTTATGAGGCGTTACGCATTCACCGAGAAATAACTGCAACTAGCCACGTGGGCGCCGACCAATCAGAATGCTGGATTTAGTGATGACAACACTTAGTGTGTAAATATACAGCAGTAAACGTGTACGTTATATAGTTGCGACAACCGACAACGATGCCACATTCTGGTATCCACACTCTAATTATGTCTTGTGTGTGACTTTAAGCATCTCAACCTTTCATATCAAATTATTCAAATACTAAATTATGTGCCAATATTTAATGCCAATGACAGGATTGTGATATTCTGCAGACTGATGGGCTTTCCAAACAACTCGTCTCGAATACGACGAAAAAGATATCATTAAAACTTAGTTTTTAATGAGAATTTGGTGTTCAAATTTCCCAACCTCGAATCATGGTGACCGAAGTCGCATGTACACTTATATCTTATCAACAGTCAAATGTATATGGGGAATGGATGCAGAGTGAGCTAGCAAATATTGATTCATAGCTCATTCGCTGTCATTTTTTGAGTTATTTATATAGGTGAAGAAAACTATGAATACTCAGGTAGATGCGAGACATCTTGTCGCCATTTTCGAGCAAATAATGCCCCGGCCCTGACAACATACATTTTTCAAAACAAATGCAATGGAGAATTCGTCCAGTAATCAAACACTGGTTTTTGTAGTGTTCCTGAAGGAGCTATTTTTTTCCGAATAAATGTCTTTCGAATAATGCATGCACTGTAGGCCATATGCAACTACAGATTCTGATTCTACTACAGGCGGTTGTCGCAACTATTTTTCAGAATCGATAGCGGCAAATTTTGTTATTAATTTTCAGGTCCTTACAAAGTAACCGAATTTGTTCCAGGCAAATATAACAAAATAACTCCTATAGAAAAATTCGCTCACCCTTAATCCCGCTCACAACGGTGGCCTACCATGCATGTTCTAATGGCGTGATAATTTGCCGACATTGAATGGAACATGCAGTCACCATGTTTTAATAGAAGGGGCCGGCATTCACGGCTATCTTTAGATCTCGTTTAGGACCCTCTTCTAGCAAGCCCACTCTTTTGTTTAGTGGTGTTTTTTTGCTGCAAAAAATATTCGAATAAGGAATCAGGAATGAGTACCAAAACTCACTGATGTCGGAATAGAAATTATTCCAAATATGCAAGTTAAACGGTACATATGATGTATGACCAAGTATATCAACGCCAAGCAAGCATTCCATTCGCATGCTGAATAATCCTTACGGCTAGAAGATGGTATGATCCGAAATACCACAATTACGTCACCGCGACGATTCACGCAATTTGTCACGGTCATGGAATGACGAATTGTGTTCATTCATGACCTTGAAGCATAACACCGAATAACAGTAATTATGATTTACGTGATCGTCCATATAGAAACAATATGAACCACTGTATACAGTGGGTCATATTGTTTATGTATAGACGATCACGTGTCAGAATAGTTTTGACCATTGTCCGACAAGCGAACTATTATTACCCGCATGCTGACGATGTACTGTCGGCGCGAAACAAATGTAAAGCGAACTGTCGCCCGGGATATATAGAGGATATCTAGTGTTTTTGAGTGGATACCGAAAAATATGTCATGAGTGAGCGAAAATAGACATTTGTCTCGGTGACGAATGACATATTTTTCGGTATGCACTCAAAAAACACTAGATATTCTTTTTATTATACGCATTTCCAAAGACATTCACCATTTACGACGTTAAATGATCTCACAATCGTCTTCAATCGATGCATCATTTTTGAAGCCATCAGCTGATCGTTGCCTGTTCACGCAATGCTACTTCACCATCCGCAGAATATAAAAATATAGTTGCCGTATTCTTCCCTTTACCCCCCCCCCCCCCATAAATATGTCGAATTTCAACATAAAATAGATTTTTTATTATAAATGTAATATCAGTGAATATAATATAAATTAGAATATTCACAATGTGTTCTTTCACTTTGTCCTTCTTCAACAGTACAAACCGGAAACAGTATTGGTACACGCAAGTGAATCGGTCGCACGCGCGAGCTAGTGTGAAAGTATATTATTCTATATCCCCTTCTGGGTGATATCGATGTTTATCTAAACGCGTTTTTTTCTATAATTCACTGTTGAGCGTATAATAAATTCTTCTAACTATTAGTATCCCATACTAACGTAACGTTTGGCCCGATGCGATACGTGTGCAATATGCCACGGTCAATAGTCCTGCTTGGTGTTCAAAAGACACCACATCGGGAAAACTGTATTCACCTATTGACTGTCTTGTTGTGGAATGATTATTATATACATTGAGTTCACAGAGGGTCATATACTGTCTTTATTGGATGAAGCGACATCGTGTGTCATAGAGTAGTTTTTACCATTGTCCGGCGAGCGAACTATCGCCCGGGCTATAGTCTTCGCATTATTTCCAGTCCGCCGACGCCACAATGTGTCGCGAGGCCAGAATTTGGCGCGATGCCAGAATTGTCACGATTATATGGCGCGAGGCCAGAATTTTCCGAACTATCGCCTGGGCTGTTGTCTTCGAACTGTTTCCCACCTGCCGACGTCACAATATGGCGCGAGGTAGAATTTGGCGCGATGCCCGAATATTTGTCACGATTCTGACGTGAGTCCAGAATTTTGCGACCTATCACCCGGGTTATAGTCTTCGAACTATGTATTATCCGCCTGTAGATGTCGCGTTTGGTACGAGGCGAGAGTTTTGTCATATATACTGTCACCATTCCGGCATCGCTCCAAATTCTGCCCCAGCGACAACAAATGGGTATAGCTGGAATTTCAAAAGCCTGTCGACAGGGCTGGTTGGTTGATTGATTGATTGATTGATTGATTGATTACGGTTTAACACCGTTTCAGCCTTTATGCCATATCACGAAAAGAACAGAATTACGTAGTAAAAACCTAGTGTAAAACAAACTGTGTAAACAAAGCTGAAAGTCGATGAGACTAAAACAATGAGCTATATACAAATAAAAGCTCCAGAGAGGAAATGTTTCCACTTAGTCAGGAATATTAATTCTAAAAGAGTGTGCAAACATAATATAAAAAGCATAAAATGAGTACAAGAATACGGGGACAGAACACATAAAACATAGCAAATAAATATTGTAAAATTGGTCAGTGCTTCAGATTGAAATATGTAAAGTAGTTTCTCACGTCGATTTTGCATTGACAAGATAATTATGATATTTGATGAAATCTGGCGTGAGCCTTTATCAATCTGTCAAGTTGACGGTCGGGTGGTTGGCACAGAAGGTCACCTGTCATCCAATCGGCAGCTTAAACCCACATGTATACTGCCTGGTCTCTTACAAAGTTAATCGTTTCTCTTCAAGCATCGTGTCATATAATGTGCAAACTGAAATATCAACATCTGTTTCTGAGAGTCAAAACATTTAAGAGATTGTGTTATAGCATCTGTCTCAGCTTCATTAAATGCTTGTATCCACGGTCTGTGATACAAGTTCTGGAACAAGCAGTGTTGGCCTCGTCAACTTGAGTTGATAGTGATACACTCATGACGTTGCTTTGACTTTCTAAGCTCTGGCATCAAGACACTTTTTTTTTCTCGAAGAAATGGCAGCTGAGTATGTGACCTGTGGAATTGTTGAAGAGCACCATCCATTTTCTTAGCATCTATATATGATACATGTTTATCAGCCACACAACTTTGAATCTTGAGTTCGTCGTTCCACATGTGACATGAACGACACAATGCAGCAAGTGAACCGTGAAAGTTAAATACTTTTTTTGATTTCGTACAATCCTTATGATCATGACCAGAACTGGAGTAGTGTTCGCATGTGATTTATTTGCTTTCATAATGTTCATGCAATGTCATTGCACTGAATTAAAAATAAGTTCAGCGCCGGGCATCAGCTCAGACATCTGGGTTACAAGGACAGAATAATCAAACTTAATCTAATGTCGGTAAAGTACAGACGATTGCGCGGAGATAAGATGGAGACATATAAATATCTGCACAACCATTACAATGTCAGTTATGAATATCTTTTCCAGAAAGCGACATATACTAGAACGAGGGGCCGTGAAATGAAGTTGCTAATGAAACGCGTAAACAAGAATGTTGGCAAATATTTCTTTTCGCAACGCATCGTCGTGCACTGGAACAATTTGTCTGAACACATTGCCAATGGCATGTCAATGGATGAGTTAAAAAGTGTGATATAGTCTCAGCTGTAAGGACTGAATTTACGATGACTAAGTTATCGGGACAATGTTATTTATGCTGTGTTTATCTACTTATATATTCAATGTCGGAAACAAAATTCGAATGGCTCGTTTCGAAAAAAAAATGATGATGATGATATTATTGCCCCTGATTTTTAAAACATCGTAAATGGATTTGGAACATATTTACTTTAAAACATATATAACTGTTCAAAGTATTATTTGTCCACCAACTGTCTTTGAAATATACTGAGATCTTTAACCCCATGTGGTGCTAACTCAGCCAATATTACTGATTCAAAGAATCAGCTATATCACGGGTTCTCAACACAGTTCTGCTATTATTCAATGGCAAACGAGGAGTAACATTGGTGCTTGTGCAATATATGTCAACTGTATACAGAAGATCGTGAGATTGAACTTTCACTGAACATTCAACCAGGAAAGAGACCATTGGCCCAGTCCTGATTGGTTTATTATATTTCAAGTGTCCGTCAATGTATTGTAGTGTTTTATCAATGGCAAAGACATTGAAATTCGGATGAAAGCCAAGAATAAAGTACTGAGGATATATCTCAGCAACTTTGGAACTTAGCGGTTCATCACTCCTATGGTAAATACGTTGTTTTTGGTTTGAGTTTCCATATGAAAAGCATATATTCGACAACTAGCCCATCGAATTATGGTCGGGGTAAATGCCGGTACATAGATGACACGGTGGCCCGTTTAGCACTACACACATCAGCCTCACGGTACACTCCCCACAACGAGAAGGGTTGAACACTACTAGATTGAAAAATTTAAGAATCATCAAGACGAAACTGATGACAAGTTTAATCTGAAACACTGTGGAGAGGCGTGACTAGCCGATTGATTGTGCCAGGCCAGCTCAACCACCAGTATTGGAGATATGTACGGAATGCACCCCATGGCAAACGGGTCGTCTTAACCCTCGCGGTGGGGCAGTTGGTCTATTCAACCCCGGGCCCATACAGAGACGACATATCTGCAGTAATGAATTAGCTATAACAATGGAGGATACAAGTTGGACAAATTTCATTAAACGTATGTATATGTTAACGAAAGATACGGAATTAATCAGTATCGAAGATAAAATTTTGCTTAGAATACTATAAACTTCATCAAGCGAAATTAGCAGACACGGAGCCATATTTTCTGGTAATAATATAGCTACAATATCTCGTCTATTTTTCGATTGTGCAATATCAATAACAGTACTGACAACCCTCATGATAAATTTAAAAGAGGGATGTGGTATAAGTGTTGATATGAACGCCGAGGTGTTGCTCTTGGCACGAAAAGAGATATGACTTACAAATGATAAAAGGGCAATGTTCTTTGATTTTTATACAAAAACATATATCTATTATTGAAAAATGAGAGGATGTCATCGATCATATAAATCTATATTGGATACCTCAAAAGTTACAGAAATGCTGATATATCTGCTCAGCATACGTATACCTAGAAAAGGAAGCTTTGTACATACATGTACAACAAAAGTGGGAAAATATTCATAGTCTATGAAATGAATAAGTATACTAGCCATGTTACTATTTAGAACTGAACTACAATGACTACGCATTTTAAAATTAAAAATGATTGAATTCCTGACTAAACCCTATAAAAAAAAATTGGTGCCATTCCTGACCCAAACGACACCAGCTTGGCGTTTTAAACCACACGATTATATTCTTCGTATTTCTTCGTATTGTGAAGAATATATATTACTAGCCGATGAGCCCGACGTTTTCCGGGCTATTCAAAAACCAAATTTCAAGTCGATAGCTCTACCCAGCCCGACGTTCTCCGGGCTATTCAAAAAACAAATTTCAAGTCGATAGCTCTACCCGTTTCCTAAATCTGGTCTGCGCATGCGCGAAGCTGGCGTCGCACGGGCTCGGCGACCCGATACAATTCGTATTGAATGAATGAATGATGCTTCAATCTCAGCCATTTTTACATGGAACATGAGCGATGGTTAACTATTTACACTATTTACACATATAGAACATTATATAGAATGATCACAATAAACTAGATGTTGTAAACATACAAGATACATTTGACAAATTGAAACAAACAAACACGCATCATTAGCATACACTAAACATATACAAAACACGCACAATAAAGCTACAAACAAACAAACAATATTTGCATTTATTACGAACCTTATTCATCATTCATGATTGTGTCCTTTCCACTAAAACTTTTTCAACCCGAGTTTTATAAAGATTGCCAAATTGTTTAATATGTCAGGGTTGGTCGAATTAAGAAGTTCGAATAAAAGTTCTCTCGAAGGTTCGTCATAACATGCCTTCGGAATGTATTTGTTTGGTAATTGTTCAAGTTGCGGACACATAATAATAAAATGGAATTCATCGCATAGCAAGGCGTTTTTACCATCTACCGGTCTCAATATCCGGGGCAAGATACATTCACATACCAAATTTCAAGTCGATAGCTCCACCCGTTTCCGAGATCTGGTCTGCGCATGCGCGAAGCTGGCGTCGCACGGGCTCGGCGACCCGATAAAATTCGTATCCGGGGCAAGATACATTCACATAGCAAATTTCAAGTAGATAGCTCCACCCGTTGCCGAGATCTCGTCTGCGCATGCGCGAAGCTGGCGTCGCACGGGCTCGGCGACCCGATAAAATTCGTATCCGGGGCAAGATACATTCACATAGCAAATTTCAAGTAGATAGCTCCACCCGTTGCCGAGATCTCGTCTGCGCATGCGCGAAGCGGGCGCCGCATGGGCTCGCCAATACGACAACGTCGACCGCCTGATCAAACTACACACACGTACCAAGTTTCGTCCCGATCGGTCGAGAATCGTAGATTTGTATGAATGACATACAGACAGACAGACATACAGACAGACAGACAGACAAACAGAGGTCTTCAAAATATATATGAGACTAGCCGATGAGCCCGACGTTGTCCGGGCTATTCAAAAACCAAATTTCAAGTCGATAGCTCCACCCGTTTCCGAGATCTCGTCTGCGCATGCGCGAAGCTGGCGTCGCACGGGCTCGACGACCCTATAAAATTCGTATCCTGGGCAAGATACATTCACATTCCAAATTTCAAGTCGATAGCTCCACCCGTTTCCGAGATCTCGTCTGCGCATGCGCGAAGCTGGCGTCGCACGGGCTCGGCGACCCGATAAATTCGTATTCGGGGCAAGATACATTCACATACCAAATTTCAAGTCGATAGCTCCACCCGTTTCCGATATCTCGTCTGCGCATGCGCGAATCGGGCGCCGCACGGGCTCGCCAATACGACAACGTCCACCGCCTGGTCAAACTACACACACGTACCAAGTTTCGTCCCGATCGGTCGAGAATCATAGATTTGTATAAATGACAAACATACAGACATACAGACAAACATACAAACAGACAGAGGTCTTCAAAATATATATGAGATTTTGGTGGAAATAGGCGCTAAACATATTCGTATCAATCTCCATCACTGACCCACACGACACCAACTGAATATGTTGTCTTTAAACTACACGGTTAGATGCCTCGTATCATGGAGATGAAATATTATACATTAAATTGGTGGAAATCAGCCTTAAAAATAGTTTAATCAATTGTGGTGCCCCTCCCATCCCTAACTTGACCGGCTCTACTTTTGACATTTTTAAACCACCATTAGAATCCACATATCATGGAAATGATTATATACAAGTTTGGTGGAAATCGGCGACAAAAAGAATTCATCGATTTTGTTGCCCCACTCCGTCGGCTCTTCCTAGTGAAATAAACCATTCAATATGGTATGGTTCCCAGTTAATGTATATATCTGACAGACAGAGACAATCGTAAATATAGATATAGATGTATATATGTTGCTCAGCTACTCATCTTTTCCGTATGGAGTAAAAGATTGATTGATTGATTGATTGGGGTTTAACGTCGTTTTAGCAACAAAGCCATATCACGACGAGAAGTGCATTGAAAGTAGATTTTAGAATATAGGAGTGCATTAGATACTCCGTATAAAGAAGAGTTGGATGTGGCATATGAAATTATTAGATGTGTCTGATATGCATTACACGAAGAAGAGGTGGGGAATAAGAGGTGAAAAATATGAAATTGCTTTAGATTATAAACTGATTTTGTGTTCTGATCTAGCAGTCCTGCATCCGCGCCGATGCCACAATCATTTGGATTTGTATAATTATTTTTGTATAATATTTCTCACGCGATTTTGTACAATATATACAAACCGCAGTGTGTGCATGTTAGGTGATTTTGTATACTGTATACACGTGGTTCAAATAAGAGCTCTTGGTTGCTATGTGGTGGGAGTATATATTTGAATCCTTTGGTTCGAATAATGTATTTTTGAACTACTCAACTACGATAAATATTAATGTTATCTTCCTGTGATAATTCATTAGAACAATGTAGTAGGTAGTATATTGGTGGTTATGTTACATATATCAGATACGTCATTCATAAATAAATTGTGGTGCTTTATGGCCAGACTGGGCCTATTTTGGGTGTCGTTCTGTATTTCGTCTATCTATTGACCAACTTTGATCCCCAGAACGTGACAAAAGATAGCAATGGCTTATTTTTATTTTGGGTTTGAAGATGAGTCGACTTAACAACAGCAACAAATTATCGGTTGTAGCTGACATCCGAAACCCATCATAAATTAAGCGTCGTCACTTGTTCAACGAGGTGAGAGTATATTTCCCGCCTGTTATACTGTTCGGAATACCTCGTTTATTAATGTTGTTGTTGTTGTTTTTGTTTTTTTTTGTAATACCCGAGGCCCGTACACAACTTAGAAGGTCCAGTTTGAACATATTTCATTTTATTTTATTATTACAGGCCCGTATCGGATTGAAGCCTAAAAGTGTACTCTTTTGTAACATCCATTTGGAGATCAAAATAGATCGACAAGTACGTTAACATCTTTTAGTGACTTCATATGCAAAGAGAAATTGATTGCCGTAAGTTTTTTTAGTCAGTGTTCAGTGTCTAAAGCTGCTTTCACATACTTGCGTTTTACGCATGCGTTTTACGGATGCGTTTTGCGGACATGCGCTAAAGCTGCTTTCACATACTTGCGTTTTACGCATGCGTTTTACGGATGCGTTTGGCGGACGTGCGCTTAGAGCTTTCACATACCTCCGTTTACCTCTGTGCGTACGCGTCCGTTAACGGATGCGTGAATAATTATTTGTGTTTACATATTGTCCTTTCGCCATGGATTCCGACGACGACGAGGACCTTCTAATGATTGCTTTGTGTATATATATAACGAAAGACGACGGAAGAGACCAAGACGCTTTTGGGAGCACGAAATAGTTAAGAAAAGAAGAGAACAAGGGGCATATGCTAATCTAATTGTAAAAAAATTGTATTCGGATGAAGACAAGTTCATTGGTTATTTCAGGGTGTCTCGCGAACAGTTTTCGTTAATATTGCATTTCATCGGCGACGATATACAGAAAATGCGAAAGAGCCGAGAGCCACTGTGCCCAAAACAGAGGTTAGCAATTTGACCCAAGATTAGATAGCATGGTGCCAGCAGCTGGCATACGCCCCCACATATATACCATTCTCATTCGTAAACACCACAAAATATCTACGGTATATCCCATGATTAACGACATCGCACCGAATACCCCTGTCCGCTTATGCGTAAAACGGACAGCTTTTCGGTCTGGGAGCGAAAAGTTGTGCGCGCACGCACGCACGCGCGTTTAGCGGATGGTATGTGAAAGCCCCAGCGATAACATTGGAGATCGAAACGATGCGCATACGGATGCGTTTACGGATGCGTAAAACGCATGCGTTAAACGCATGTATGTGAAAGCAGCTTTAGAGCTTTCACATACCTCCGTTTACCTCTGCGCGTACGCGTCCGTTAACGGATGCGTGAATAATTATTTGTGTTTACATATTGTCCTTTCGCCATGGATTCCTCCGACGACGAGGACGTTCTAATGATTGCTTTGTGTATATATAACGAAAGACGACGGACGAGACCAAGACGCTTGTGGGAGCACGAAATAGTTAAGAAAAGAAGAGAACAAGGGGCATATGCTAATCTAATTGTCAAAAATTTGTATTCGGATGAAGACAAGTTCATTGGTATTTCAGGGTGTCTCGCGAACAGTTTTCGTTAATATTGCATTTCATCGGCGACGATATAGAGAAAATGCGAAAGAGCTGAGAGCCACTGTGCCCAAAACAGAGGTTAGCAATTTGACCCAAGATTATTCAACTGAAAATAAGAAAAAATGGTTCAGAGAGCAAAGAAATAGTATTATGACACGTGGCTGCAAAATGCGAATTCAGAAAGAAATATTTAATTCTATCAACACGCTAACAAAAAAGACACACAGCTTCCGAAAACATCGGATAACGAGGGAGGATGTTTTTCATTCAACAGATTGAGAAAATAAGAACCGAGTTTCCACTGGAATTGCCCACTGCCGATGTTCCTGAATGCGCGGTGCCGGTGAGCTAGTTTGCGTTATTCGACGAGTCATCGGTTTTTAGAACAATAATCAACATGAAATCAAAATCGTGCCCATTGGATCCAATTCCGACTAATATTCTCAAGGAGAGGGGCGTTCTTCATTCTCTGGCTCCAGTGTTCACACGGATCATTAATGAATCCATGAAAAACGGCAGTGTTCCACATGAAATGACAGTATCAATTGTGACACCTATAATGAAGAAGACAGGGTGATCTTGATCCAGAGGCACTGAAGACCTACCGTCCTGTGTCCAACTTATCATTTATCTCCAAGGTTTTGGAGAAAGTGCTCAATCACTAAAGTCTTAATCACGTGAACGCCAATGGACTTTTTTCAAATGTCAATCAGCGTATCGACGGAACCATTCATGCGAAACTTCCTTGTGCAATGTCAAGAATGACATTGATCCTGTCTCTTGATAGAGGAAATTGTGTCCTCCCGCTTATGCTTGACTAAGTGCTGCTTTTGATACTTTTCACCACGAAGTAATTCTGATGTGTCTTCAACATATTGTTGGTTTGAAAGGTTCTGTCTTAGATCGGTTCCGTTCATATTTAACTGAAAGGACTCAAAAAGTGAAAATAGCTGATATTTACTCGGCAGCTTCGTCTGTAGATGTTGGAGTTCATCATGGGTAAATCCTAGATTCTATCTTATTCTTGTGCTAAACTCTACCCCTGGGACGCATCATGGGCAGACATGGTGATGATAGTCAGATTTATGTATAATTTTCGAGGAAGGATCCGGACGGATATCGGAAAGCTTGTCAACAACTCGAAACTGTTTCCTTGATATAAGGGAATGGATGGGCCTTAAGACTTAAGCTTTATAAGTATATGGTTGAGTCTTTTCCTGTGTCAGATTTATTTTTTTGTGTAGATACATCCTATACCTCCTCGATTGTTGCCGTCTCTGGAATCTAGAAGAGCATTATAGTTTTCAGGACAGCAGTTCACATCAATCGGCCCTTCCACGCAACGAAAGCACCCGCGTTTTGATGGTTTTCGTGAACAAATGTTTAGATAATTTATATATCAATAAAGTTCAGATGTCAAGGGATGATGTCGATTCAAGTTTGTAAGATAACTGTAGTCTTCCAACGATTTAATGTACATTTTAAAGACAACAGTTCGATTCCGAACGTATTATCTCAATGTCGTTTCAGTGCGGTAGAAAACAGCGTCATTGACGTCATTGTCCGTCTTGACTAAAATAATGATAACGTTGTCCATAGAACGAACATACCATGTGCACGAAACACGCTTGTTTATCTTCACATCGGTCATTTTTCATACGGATTTCGCGATGTGCATCATCTCCATGTCCACCTCTTCTCGTGAAGCGATTCTGGTTTGTCTACTCTTCATATAAACATCTAAAATAATAAAAGATACGGAGCTGTTCTTGCAGCCTGCAAGGCGATAAGACGTCACCTATCTCATGATCTGACACTTAAAACGCCTACGTCCGCCCCTTCGTCCCGGCCTGGACCCACGTTTGTAGCCGCGACATTCTTAATGGTTTATGGCCACCAAATTAGTCAAATATCATTTGATCATGAAAACCATATATGAAGAAATGTATATTTGTTTTATATCAGTGTATATTATTTCGCTCATGTGCTGGAAGTTGATAAGATTCTGATGAACTTCTTTGACTCACGTGGCGTGGTTCGATGGTCACGGCGTTGGTATCCAACTAAATTCACATGTGCGGGAAATTCCATTTGACTCCAACCCCCCACCCCCCCCCCCTTTCGGCCGAAAGTTTCCAATCATATATCAGATATATCCCAACGGTTGCATGTGTTCAACAACTGATGGTTATTTAAATCCAAATTTTCGCCATAATTATGTTGAAAACTATTTGATTGTTGGTCTAAAAACAACATATTTCAGATTACATATTGGATGGAAAAACTATCCAAGCTATTTCAACCTATTTTTGATTTTTTTTTTTTGGTATACAGCAAATCTAGGTATTACCTTACCAAATATTTTTAGAGCTATTTCGATTGCCACAATGTATCAAAATCAATATATTTTTAGGATTATCTTAAATTTTAGCATTGCAAATTATGTTGGCCTTCATAACAACTTTGTTAACCTCAGCTCTGTAAGAGAAAAATGTCCCAAAATGACCGCTATAGATTCGTAAATACAAAATAGTTTTCGGTCCAATGTGAACACTGCGAATTACACACTTAAAGGTGCTCTTTCAGAAAAAAAGAAAATTGAAAAAATATTTAAAATTAACGCCGCATGGAACAGTCATCGCGAAATCCACACAACTATCAATTAGTAATATGTCGAAAATGACCAACAAACTCATAATTTCGCAGGATATTTATTATCTACTGCAGTTCGGTGACGGATTAAGCATGGGCACTCTTTTTAAGAGACGGTCATTTGGAATTTTTGCTGGGCTGAACAATATGCTAAACGTGTTAAAACGTTGTCTTTTGAAAATCGACACCTGTCACCAAAACCTCATATCAATGGACTCATGGGTCCGATCTAATTATTACATGGTATATAGAAAACGTACAACTGATGTTTTGTATGTTAAAACGGTCAGGGTATCTTTAAATTAGCACCAGCAATGAAGTGGCGTTGTTCATCGGTCAAACCGTATCATCTGACATATGGGCAATTTTGTAAATTAACGTATGCGAACAGAATAGCAGTTGCACAGCTATGTGTGTAGAAACTTTGCAAACGATGTGATAATATCCAACTTGGGGGACAATTAATTACTTTTTGAACACATGACAGGAAGCGGCATTTTATTTTTGGTCATGCACAGTTGGGCGTGGAGGCGACACCTGTCCCAGTCGAGATAGGTTCGAGACCTAGTCGGGTAATCAAGTCTATATCGAGGCATGGCAATCGTTACATGGTCCTTATCCAAACTAACGTTGTCAGTACATGATATAACCTTAAGTACATGATGCGGTGTTGTTGCTGCAATGGGATCAGAAAAGGTGTCGAATACATAGTATTCATAGTGTTGCGCTCGAGTTAGGCCTCAGATGAAACGACCAGATGTAGAAATATACGATTGTACTATTTCAAATAAACGACTATTTAATTCATTGCTCATCTTCGGTATACCGAATAACATGTCGATTACAGAAGTAACATGGATATTCGATCTAGTAAATGTTCCCAGCATTAATTGCCTGGATTGGTTGTATAAAGAACACTGGAAAAAATAATGATATGCGTCTTTGAATGCTAGACGTTTCGGCACCTGGACGTTTCGGCACCTGGGGTTGCCGTTCGGCACCTGATTTTTCGGCACTTTGGACTTTTCGGCACCTGCTAATTTTCAGACCAACGAAATTATGAGTGAAGATTAAATTTGTTTTTTTATTCTTTATTTCAAAGATTGTATATATTACCTCTTCATGACATGTGGCAGGGTCATCTGGTCGTTGTGCTTGTCGCGTGCGGTTGATGTTTCTGACGACGTTGGATGGTTTGGCATCTACTTGAGCTGATGGGGTCATTGTCACAAGGCATCGATCACAATCGTAGCCAGCTTTTTAAATCGATCACAAATGTAGCCAGCTTTTCTATGGTGATCACATTTGTAGCCAGCTTTTCACATTCATGCGAGCCTCAATGAACAAGATTAGGTTAAGCTCATTTTCTGAGTTGATGGATGAAAAACAACTTGAATTTTAATTTGATATTAGTTCATCTAATAATCTAACGTTTCTGATCAATGTCGTTAGAATGCTCGAATTATATACCATTCTAATGCACTTAGGCCAATATACCCCCGGAAACACCACATATTTGCGGGGGGTTATTCATTCAATAACCTGTCGCAATGTATAGTCCGGTTCACCGCTTCAATGTTAGATATTCATACGCGCCAATATTGCCGTTAGCTGAATTCCTAATCTCGGACATGCATGCCCAATCCAGCAGTGCAGCACCGTTCACTGTTCCGTTTCACTCCATGACGTCACCCTTACGCAATACACGCCGGCGACGTTACGGAGTAGATTATAGAGTTGGCGCCCTTGCTACTGACTTCCGTTACTAGCTCGTTGCTATATAAACAAACCAGCGATGCCTCTTTTGTCGAAAATTGACAGTCAGTACATTCGCCCTGTATACATGTACTTTCAGAAAATACAAAACACCACACCGTTATATTCCACCAATGTCAGTGTCTCGATATCATTTTGACCAAATTTCTTGACATGAAACCGCGAGACACGGTGTGAAATACAACGCATTGAGTAAACAATTTCCCATTGTTTCAATTCAACTTCAAGTTCGCGATAAAATCAAAACTTCAGTTTGAAAGTGGTAAACATCTGAAAAAGACATCAGGTACATGCAGAAACTAATTGTTGTGCATATTTATTTCTATTTGAAGTGGCAATTTTTCATGTTTATCAGCATTTTTAACGATAAGAGCGATGGTAATTGAGGGACTATATTTTATCTAGCGAATTAAATTTAAAATAAAAAGTCGTGAATTGGCTGAGTGTTTTCTATGGCCGCACATTTCGTTGATAATTACGAGGCATTTGTTTGTCTAAATAACGTTTTAAAGTTCGAAGAGCATTAGAATGGGAATAACAGTGTGGTGTTTTGTGATTTCGGAAAGGTACATGGCGAATATACTGTGGCAAATACCCGTTAATGGGCTCCGGCTCCGCCGTCGCCCATTAACTAAATTTGCCACAGTATATTCGCCATGTACCTTTCCGAAATCACAAAACATCACACTGTTATCCCCTAAATATAAATTAACAAACGAAGTCAGTTTTGGAGAATGACGTCGACATTTGAGTCACGAGCGCGATGACGTCATATTTCGCGCCATATAAAGCATGCAATTAGAAAAGCTGGCTACGAATGTGATCGCCGGTAAAAAGCTGGCTACATTTGTGATCGATTTAAAAAGCTGGCTACGAATGTGACCGGAGCCTTGTGACAATGACCGCATCGGCTCTACTTGACTGTGTAAACATGCTTTAGTATGTACAATACCGAATTATAACAAACGGCGAATATAAATGCAACATCAAAGTCAATATTATATATGAAAATAAAATAAATTCAAATAAGTGCCGAAACGTCTTCGATGAAGTGCCGAAACGTCCACGTACCTGGCCCGAAACAACCAAGTGCCGAAAACCCAGGTGCCGAAACGTCTCGAAAACCAAGTGCCGAAACGTCCAGGTGCCGAAACGTCCTGCACCCCGTCTTCTCTGTGATGACCGCATTGGCAAAATGAGTTGTCGGCAATATGATTCCGTTGTTTATCGAAATTGAGGTCACTACAATTATTTCGTAATCTACATTGTAATACGTTCAATTTTCGTTGTCCTGTTTTATAGTATGGAGGCGGTTTCGGAATATCTACTCTAGATCTACAAGCTGTATACATTTTGGCAAGCACTGTGTTTTTATTTAGTTCGCCATCTACTGTCGTGGTGGCAGTGTTCCAATCCGAGATCATAGACGGAATAAAGGAGGATCTCATGTGTGTACTTCTATTATTATCATGTCTAAGTGGGTAATCGGTCAATTCACCAGATGTTTTAGGTATCAAAGATGTTAGGTATTTTGGAGATTTCCCATCAATTGTTTTGTGCCATATCAGGGGGGATTTTTTTTACGAGACGTGATGTAGGGGGTGGGTGGGAACACGAGGCCGGAAACAGTTTTTGACCACTTTTTTGGGATTTGTATATGGATTTGGCACTATATTGACTATCCGCGTTCAAACTCAAAGGGTTAAACATTATTTTAGGCCCAGTCCTAAGTCGTAAGGCGAGGTCGGGTCGGTGGTCATGCAGGCATACATAAAAGCTAATTCATATGCACATTTTCCTTTTTGGTATTACTATAGGCTCTAGTATAGACCTACTAGTTGATGCTGGTTGATGTCTGAAAAAAAGATAAATTTTTTATTCTATTATAGGCACTAACACTGGCCCTAGTTATTTTTTGTTGTCATTCCAGGGGATTCAACATATTTTTCATCTACTCACACAGATGAATAGGCTGGGTTATAAATATACCAATATAATCACATCATATTCTACCTTTGTTGATTGCTTACAGTTTAGTTGAGATTATCGCTGATTACTGGTGATTATCGCATAATTATCAGCCAAGAAAATATTTGTCTTGTACAAGTTTGTAAACAGGAAGTAATAATTTAATTTGGTCTTTCAAAGAAGGGACCAATATAGAGCGGTTGGTCGTTTTTACAGAGAGAACCAACATAAATCGTTGGGGTTTTGGGGTGGGTGTCTATAATTTTATGAAAAACAAATGCAAGAAAGGGTGGGTGGGTGTGAAAAAATGGCAATGTAAAAAAACCACCCCCTCGTCTTACAACTTTTTTACGCCCCCCCCCCCCCCCTGGCCATATACGTAATTTGTGCATGTTTCGTCTTTCTTTGATGGTCCAACCATTTTCTATTAACACCCTGTCAGAAGAGGCTGATCGTGTAAGGCCAGTAACAATGAGCCCGTCCTCGATCTGTAATCGCTCTAATTTATCCAAAAGATTGTCAGGAGCATTGCTCCAGATTATATCACCATATTCCATTAGAGGTAAGATATATGTTTTATACATGAGATCAAGAATTTCTCTGTTTACTAGAAATTTTATTTTACGGAGCTGTGCTATACGAGAAGATACTCGTTTACAGATATCATGAATTTGTATATCCCAGTTTAGGTTCGATTGTAGAGTTATCCCCAAGTGGTGTGGGACTTGGCCTATCTCCTGGTTATTAAGTTCTAACTCGAGAATATCTGAATTTTCGACGAAAGAAAATGACATAAACTTAGTTTTGTTTGGATTAAATGTCACCAACCATTGCCTAGACCACTCGTGCACCCTATCGATATCTTCAGTTAGTGCATTTGCACACTCATTTAAAGTCGGTTGAACGCTGAAAAGGCAGGTGTCATCGGCGTACATACGTGTAGCTGAATTAATAACTTTAGAGAGGTCGTTAGTGTAAGTTAAAAATAAAATGGACCTAGGATGCACCCCTGGGGCATTCCCGACATAAGGTGATCATAATTAGAGAATGAGTTATTAATTAAAACGCGTTGTTGGCGACCCTTGAGATAACTTTCCAGCCAGTTAAGCAATTTCCCATTCACTCCATACTGTTTCAGTTTAAAAACCAGTCCTCTGTGCCAGACCCTTTCAAAAGCTTTTGATATATCACAAAATACTGCACTTGTTGCCGAATATTCATCCAGTGACTGACAAAGTGAGTGATACAATTCAAACAACTGGAGAGACGTACAGTGCCCTGGCGTAAAACCAGCTTGATACCCACCCATATAGTAAATTATTTTCAGTGAAGTGAACATTTAAGTATTTAATTGTAACTTTCTCAAAAATCTTTGCTAGCCAGGGGAGAATCGAAATAGGGCGATAATTATTGGGATCAGAGCGTTCATTCTTTTTATAGATCGGTATTACATTTGCCTTCTTCCACTCGCTGGGAAATATTTCACAGTCAAGTGACAATTTGAAAAGTTTCAAGAGGGGTTTACCATAGATGGACGTGTTCCTTGTAGCATTCTGACAGTTATTCTGTCGTGCCCTGATGCTTTGTTCGGTTTCATGGACCGAATAACTTCTTCAATATCTTCGGCTTTCAATTATATTTCCGAGATATTGGATTCACGTAATTTCCTGAAGGGTGGCAAATTGCAAAGTGTATCATCCAGGTTTGAATTTTCAATAAATGCATAGTTGAGAAGGGTGGCTTTGTCAACATCTTCGTACATCAGTGTACCATTACCGTCGCATAAAGGAGGAATTGCAGCTTTTGTATTTGTATTTAAAATTTCTTTAACAGAGTGCCAAAAATATTTCACAGATGGTTGATTTTTAATATCCTTCAAAAGCGTTTCCTCGTGACTATTTTTGCAAATTTTTTCATATTGTTGAGGGTGTTCGTAATTTGTTTAAACTTAGTCCAGTCTGATTCTTTCTTAGGTTTAAGCGCTTTCTTACTTGCGCAGTCCCTCTTTCTAAGCATAGTGCGAAGCTCTGAATTGAACCAGTGTTTGTCTTTTTGTCTGATTAAGACTCTGGTCTTTGGAACTGTTTCATCCATTATACCTAGAAATTTAGAAGTAAAATTTTGGACATCAGAGTCGATGTTAGGTATATAACATTGTGACCAGTCTGCGTTGTCAATCAGACTCCTAGCTCGAACAAAGTCAGCATTAGCATAATTTCTCACTGTTCGGTAATAACATGTGTTGGGTCCATAGTCATACTTTAATGTTGCTACCACTGCGTAGTGATCCGAGACACCTAGATTTACTACTTCGGAGTAATGACTCACTATGTTGTCTGTGACAATTATTGGGTCTAATAGGGTGCTGGTGGTCGAGGTAAACCAGGTAGTGTCTGAATGGGGACCAGTCTGTAATTATGGCTCCCGACATTTGCAGAATGCTGTTTGGCACAGCAGACTAGCATCACTAAATTCACATTTTGGAGACCTCATTCTGCTTATGCCTCATCTTCTCTAGAAAGTATATTTATTATCGAAATAACAAATTTCTTTTTAGTTTCTTTAGAGTCTTGTAAAATATTATAGAAAACGAAGTGGGTGAAATTATATAAGAAATGAATGACCGCTGCAATGTGGTCATGGGTTTTGACTGCGAGAAGAATGCAGCAAACTGTATCAGCCCCAAAGGGGTTCATGCAGAATTTGTTGAATTTTTATTGCAGTCAAAATTCATGACCATTTTGAATCTGTCGTTCATTACTTACATCTACAACCTTAATTAAACGGAATCTGTGGAGTGTCTAACAGCTGTATACATCCATATGCAATATAAGTTCATCCAATAACAAATTTCCCTGGCGCACTGCCAAAGCCAAACATGATGAATAATCAGTCCACAATTCGTTAATAATCTCTGGTCAGGTCCGGACCTCTGTGGTTATACAATGGTTATTGGTTCATGACCAAATTGACTCAGGAGATGTGACTATCGTAATGTTACGGGGAAAATGAAAGTAGTATTAGCAGGCCTCAAATTATGGTGCCGGACATTTGCAGAATGATGTCCCCAGAGGGTGAATTTAGTGATCTCGCACAGCGGGATAGCATCACTAAATTAACCATATGGGGCCCTCATTCTGCTAATATCACATCTCCTCTGGAAAGTATCTTTATTATTAAATTAAAAAGTTGTTTAGTTTCTTTAGAAACTTCTTTAGTTTAGTTTCTCTATATCCCCAAATTGCCAGACGACAGGATGTATAATCGAGGTGCGTAATGGGTGCACGTCACCATCTGTGAACTTCAATCTGAGTCTATAGTCTCCCATATCTTACCTCGTGCTCCCATAGAGGAAAACCAATGACAAAACAGCCGTGGTTGAATCCACACGCTATCTAATTTAATGTGACATGCACATTCTGCATTCTAACTTTTACATACGCTGTCACATAATTATATAAGTATACTTTTTCAATGTTGTCATACTCATGTTCAAAATTGTAAATAACCTTGTTGTAAATACTCTTCTCCGGAAATGACGGCATTGAAATAAATATATAGTTATGAATAATGTTCAGCTGCTAGTGTACTGAAGTAGGTCTGAGTAGCACACATTGACCTTTTACACGGACTTTTAGCAGCCAAAAGGTTAAAGGGACCCAATGCCTTCGAAATGGGTTCGTGCGAAATAGCATAAAAATATGTAAAACAACTATCATCAACAATTCTTTTATATATTTTTTCACATTTACCAACATCGATTGCCTTGGGTCCCTTTAACTCAGTTTAATTTGACGCCGTGTGATGTTTATTGGTTCAATAGGTGGCTACGTTCGGTGCTGTTTACATTCGCTGTCATATAACGTCAATGATATACATGCACTTATCCCACATAGTTATTGATTACCCCCCCCCCCCCCCCCCCAGTGGTATTAAAGTGGGATTCATTCAATTATCATGCGGTACGCGGGATTCATACTCCGCAGTTAACTGGTATTAATGATGCATACCCAGTCTTAAATGGTATTGGGGATTCTGGCTAGAACGGCCCCTTTTTATCCTTTATCGGGTCTCGTTCTGTTAATAGGGCGTTAGTTTGCCCGTGACCGGATTCATAGATCAACAGCGTCGCACCCGATTATCACTGGGCCGGATATGAGTGGCAAATTGGCAATAGACAAAATAACTCTTACTTATTGGTTATATTCTAGACATTTCACTTCAAATATTTGGTCTGATTGACGTCATGTAACGTATAAGTGACTGCGTCCTAGCGAGATTTGAAAACCTTCAACCATATCAATCATATCTGAATCCGTTAGTTGATATAATCTAAAATTTAGTTACCAAAGGTAACTACAACAGTTCATTGAAATGGTACGTATTTGAGAAGTCTTAAATTGATAATAGGTATAAAATCCAATTATAGGATTATCACCAACACATATAGAGAACATAACAAAAGGACAATTACATGTATAACAAGTATAAATAAACAAAGTGTAGATTAAAGTATTTATGAGTTCCCTGGTCCTTTTAATTAGAGGTTAGAATGGAGCTTACTATTAATAAATACAGTTATTTGGTTATAATAACATAAAGAGGAGTTTCAGTTCGCTAGCTCATTCCGTTTCTTATATATTTTGTATATACACCAATTACACACATTTTCTTTTTGGATGTGACAACTTAATTTAAACCCAATACGAAATGTAATGTTTCGTCGTCGCTATAGTTAATGAATTCTGGAATACTGATCGGAAGGTATCTTTCTCTCAGGGTTAGGGGGCTTACAATCTATAATAAAATATTTTTCGTACTTCACTCCATTTTTACAAATAGGAGAAAATTCGGTCATCTATATCAAGTTTAGGTCTGTCCTTATCAATTAATTGTTGACTGTCACTAATTCTAATCTTGGTATAAGTAGTAATTAATTTAATATCTTCTATTAGATAATTCTCAAACTGATTTTTTTTCTTCAGTTTTCTATACAAACCTTAATTTGTTGCAATTATGTTTATTCTGGTCGTTAAAGAGTTGTTTTTGTTTTCAAATCTCTGTAAACCTGGTTTGCAAATAATCCTCTGGTATTACAGTTATTACAGTTTTTAGCCGATTCATAGCCAAAGTCTAGTTTCTCAAAAATTAGTTTTATTTTAGCACAAACTTTAACCAAAATCGCGTTTATTATTTTCCAAATTAGCCTTGTATACCAATGACTCAGGGTTAGATTGACCCACGTGATTGTATAGGTTAAAACTGTTCTATTCCAGGAATGTAGACATGGAATATTCCTAATTCTCCAAAACATGCCTGTTAGTGTCAGTTCTATTAACCCCAAGAAATAAATTCATGGATTTCATGTGGCTTTTATCTGGGAGATACTTGATTTATTCTTAAAGTCGGATTCTCTCCAAATCATGTAGTCTGGAGTGGTCAGCTCCCCGTCCTATAAGGCTATAGGTTTAACATAACTATGATTAAGTTTTAATAAAACTGTCTAATGCATCATGTTCCTAACAAACTGAGCCAACGTTGACCCCCAGCAAAGCATTCAGTTCGATTCGGTTGGGATACATGTTAGGGCTAATTACCACCAATCCCCTGGATGGATGGATGTAACTCGGTTAATTTTCAACTGATTCACGACAGCTATACATGATATGATATCCTAGTGATTTCCTAGAAATAGTACACTGTTGAATGCCGTGGAATATAGACCTAATGATATCCGAATACTGCTGTACAAAGGTCAAGAGTGACCAGTGTGACAATGCCTCTCCCCTCCATCGAGGTCAGTGATGAGAAAATAATCGCGGTATAAATGTGCGGCGGGATCTCACGCATACCGAGCTAGCTTTTTCAAACGTTTCGACCGCAATGATTTTAATTTTATTCCAACTTTATGACGATTTTTGGAATTGACCAAAAGCCTCTACCCACCACAACGTGCCCCATCCGTTAGGCCTGATGCCTTTGGGGGTAGCGGGGTCACATTTTCGGGGCTTATTTGACGTATACCGAGGTATCGGTTCCTAATTCCTGGGGGATGTCGCTCCCATACACGTTTCTCGTTCGATAGAGGCAATAAAAAGTATTTGAAGCTGGACTGATATATATATATATGAATTTAGTATATCATCACTATACACAGAGTCGTTGGTGTCGTTGTAACAGAGATTTAACTGTAATAGAGTGATAACTCAATCACATTCGACAACGCTAGCTGAGCGCCTACCCGTCCTCTCTAAAGTTTGGAAAATAGCACTAATGTTGCCCTTAGATACTACCAAACACATACACTGGTCAAATTATAAAAATCTCGATTCTAGATTTTTCCAATATTTTTCCCTTCACATGTTTCGGTGGTTTAGAGGGTTTTAGTAAGAGTAATACATATCACCTGTTAGCAAGGTTATAAGCAACCAGGAGAAACCCGTCCACTCTAAAACTTAGAAAATCATACTAAAGTTGCACGTGGATTCTACTAACGACAATTACGACATCCATTCGCGATTTTTACCAATTTTCTCCCTTTGCGAGTATCGGTGTAATTTGTCACAATCCTCGACCCACCCTGACGCGCGCTCTCCATTGAGCAAATTGCTTTTATAGCTGAGCGGTCAACCTTTGGGACATTCCTATGGTATATGGAGGTACCTGCTCCAGCACTAACCTCGCGCCTTTATTATCCCGTTTCGATTTGGCCGGAAAAATAGGTGAATTTCGCCTTTCGTCATTATTATATCGATGGCCTTTGGGGAAAAACTTCTATAACTTTAATAACTGGTGTGCTGTTGTGTCTATTCCATCATTCTACAACTCCGTTGACGTGAGTTGTACTATATTTGCTTCTTCGTTAGATAGTTTTGGTTTTGGCACTGAACACTGAACTGACATCGATCAACTCCACTGTGAAAACCAAAACCAAGTTCAGCTGAGTATAATCAATTAAAGGTGTGCCTATCTATGGGCGTTAACTCCGCAGGGAAAACGCGAACAATATTCGTTATGCGTCTAAAGCATAGATCTAATTGGCCCCAACTCTCCTACCAAATTTTAGTTTTCTACTCCTCATACTTTCAGAGATTAAGGCGTTGAAAATTGGTTATGTATAATAATAATAATAATGAACAATAATCGTAAAAGGGCAATAACTCCGTAAAAAAAAAGGATAGGCCGGAATCCGGATGCCTTTATTTTCAGTAGACCTTAGATGCCTACGTTCGCTACATATTTCGCGTTCCTACTAGAATTAGGTTCTGAGTAATTCAATTAATCGGAAAACTAACCCAATAGAAAAACAATATTCTTCCTTGGTTACTCCATGGAAGTCTAATAATGAGAACAATGTGGGGCTGAGTTTGAATCCTACCGGCGATTTCAAATCATGCGTTATTCCCGCTGGTAATTTAACAGCATAGTCAACTTTCTCATACATATTTCTCACTAGTTCTAGAAAATTTCCTCTTATTCCTGTTCACTAGATTAAAAGCGTTTTTAGGTAAATAAAGCATGTGCATTTCAAGAAATTTGATCATTCAGTTATTCAGAATTTTGCGAAAAATTTGGCCATGCATCACGATAGAGCAATTCCTCTGTAACTGGTGGGATAAGATACACTACCCCCTTAAAATATAAGTTTGATGAGATTTTGACGCCAGATTTCCATGTAAACTCCACTTCTGAAGACTAGATTAAATATATCTGGAAACATGGCATGAGATAAACTCGTGATTTTCAGCATGGAAATAGTAATTCCATCATTTGCCGGTCTCTAGCGCCACAAACCATCTGTTGTAATATGATGTCATTGTTTAAGTAAATTTTGGCTCCAATCGAGACAATGATGATCATCCATATGTAGATTATTAAAACAGGTTCTTTTTCATGATTAAAAGGGATTTCAAGTATGTGACCCATTCCATAGGGTTGTCTTTTATACATGGGTCTGATATTTTTACCCACAAGATTCCAGAACACTGAGTGGCGACTGCTAATGCGTCCTACAATTTGATTCATTAGGTCAATCCGGTAATGTCTCTGCTTGTATCTCATAGTCTTCTTATATATTTTAGATTCCAGTCGAACTTTGATTCTAAGGTCATTATTTTGTGGAGTTTTAGCAAGTTGCTTAGTCATATATTTCATGTTTCGTATATAACTTCACAATCCATATCATACTATAGTTTGCACTGTCATTTCTTCTTTTTAACTGATATTACGGATATTGGCTTCTCACTTCTAGAACTAAGCAGTAAGTGTTGGTTGAATGTATTTATAATGTTATTTATCTAATTCGGGTCCTTAGTGTCATGGGCACTAGTAACATCCGTGGCAAATGTCATAATTTTTCTCCCACAACCCTTTCAAATTGTCTAAAAGTTTAATTCTATTTTAAATTGCTAACTTTCTGTTTCAGTATATACTCCGGTGTATTATTAATAATAAATGTTTGTTATTATTCTCAATATAATAGGTTATAGTGTGACGTTAGTCATTTATAAATTAAGTCGTAGTGCTGATTTATCAGATTTAAAATATTGATTAACAAGATATTCTTTAGTCTATTCATGTTTTCCATAAATGAGTACTACTGAAACTAACAGAGTCATCAATATATGTGTAAACTATGAAATTGTAACCAATAACCCCTACTTTGGGTTAATCAACAACCCAAAAATAAAATATTCGAATTCAAACAAAACATGAAACGTATGTACACTTTACACATGTTTCAGAACAATTCATAATGAATTATATGAGACGATTTACTTGTATAAGTTTGAAACTTTGCGTCAACTAATATTTCTCAATCATGCTGATTAATAATGGTAATGGAAACACGGTATTCTGGTCATTAAATTCAATATTATTCGACGGCCACCATGCAGTGGGTTAATTCTTAACCTTCAACGATGCTTATTATTGCCCCACCTCTTGATTGGGACCTCCATCATGAATCACCGTGGTAGTTACGCTAATGGGGTCGTTGTCGTAACGTTTTATACATAAATGCACACCGTGTGCATTTATGTACGTAAATGCACACCAGTCTCAGTCGGCGCGAGATTGAAACGTTACCGTAAATAATTGCCGTCTGCTTCAATTCATAACTATTTTTCTTCCGAAGTTCTGATAAAGGCATTCTTTTATCACAATTATCGAAACTGCAATAAGATTGGTCATCGGGCGCATATTTTTCTTAGTATTAAACAGGGACGGGACGAACTGCATGGTTGTTTGGTCGATGAACGGAAGAAAATGAACTTACAAAAAATATCAAAACGTGTGCATTTATGTAGAAAACACTACGACAATGACCCCTGTCACATGACACTACTCGAGACTGGTGTGCATTTATGTATACATAAATGCACACGGTGTGCATCTATGTATAAAACATTACGAAAGCGACCCCATTAGCGGTAGTTACCATAATTCCATGAGAGTGGGAATTGTCAAGAATTTTCTTGGGAATACAACTTCCCTTTGGTTGAGAATTGTCTATTACGGATGATTACGAATTACCTTGGAATGAGAAATGACTGTTACGGTTCCCCCCAACCGTAACAGTCATTTCTCATTCCATTTAGAATAACCATGTATGACGATAATTAACCTTCCCGTGATCTTGGGATGAGGCACATGTTATAATACGTGTCATAATACATGCCGGATATTCCCGGTTAGTAACCTGGTGCTTTCACCCGCGTTCACCGTGAACGGCTCATGGTAGCTTAAAGATAAAACTATATGACGATGATGGACTACAATGTGACATTGTAGTCCATCATCGTCATATAGTTTTATCTTTAAGCTACCATGAGCCGTTTTAAAGTTATTTTTAAATGTATCTTATCTTCATTAATAAATTTGGAAGTTATAATGTCATTTAAGTAAGCACACTTTCCCCTTATTAGAGATTGAATGTCACAAGGGATCAATAATGAATATAGAGTGCTTGACATTAGTCAATGCCATATAGCTATCAATTCTCGGTATTTTGCCCGCGTTTGGTCTTTCTATCAAACTTAAGATTGTTTACTACCACATGTATCAGGATGTCTTGCTTTTTTAGATAAAATTTCATGTGTAAAATTTGATTGTCCATCACGTGTTTTGTGGAGTTGGTGAAATCGTTCGTTTGGGTAGTCCATTTGAGAATTGGTGATTATCATCAAATGGAATTGTAGTTCAACAAATCTCACACTCGGGGCCAGATACCCGGTCAGTACACTCGGCTAGCTTTATGTCCAGCCCACATATCAGGTCCCTCGGGTGAGATTGTTCCATCCCACATCACATGTCATGATGGAAATTATTTATCTCACATTTCCCATAAACAACCCATCTGGTCAACATGTTAGTGTATCTCTAAATCAATGTCACTACCTGTGTCACACACGTCGTCAGATTCGTATGTTATTCACTTCGGTGCACAAATATATACCACAACTGGCCAGGTCACTGACTTATGTGACCTTCCAAAATTAAATCAAGTTAGAGGTGTGTCAATTACACTGTAGCTCACGTCATGGGACGCTCTTGTGTGATTGATGAGTGTATACGTTGTATACTCCCACTGTTGCCTGATCTTGAACAACAAATGCAAGGATAATAAAATCCATGAAGTTATTCTTTTCCACGATTCATCGAATTAGTTGCTAGGTATATGAGTAGCTCTAGATATATCAATATAATTTTAGTCTATAGAGTCGATACTGGCTCTATAACACTCCGATGCTCTGCTATGTTCGCCGCCACGATGGCGCGCAGAGATAAGCGACGGCAAACTTGAGACATCAGCTCTGAACCAGAAGGTGAACACCCACCCATTCTTGCCAGGTTGTTTGGATGTTAGATGACGCCCCATCCATTGGGATGAGCCACAACCAATCCCGAAATAAATAGTTCATGTTCATCGAAGTGTATGTGTAGTACTATCGTTTTTATCTTACAAAATGCTTCTTTATCATCAAATACGTACATTTCCGAGTTCGTATCTTGCTTGCTTACTTGTTGTGGATTTATCTCCTTAAGGTGAAGAGCACCCCAGTATGTTGGGTTCATATGCAACGAATTTTCGTCCTTCCGAAGAACCTATGGCCGACCTGTTTAACTTTTCCAATAAATTTATTCTTGAATATTTTTTTTCACGAATTACAACACTTGACCTACATTTGAAAAAATCAATATAAAATTCAAAAACAAATATACCGACATAGTCAGCGGATTGTGATTTTGGATGGTATGTGCATTCATTTCTAGGTGGGTGTGGAATTCACACCCTTGATAATTTCCTATAATCCAAGACGGTGTCCAACATGGCCGTCGTATTATAGAATATGAAGTTTAACATGTTTTGTTGGAAAACATATTTCATCAAAGCTATACAAATTTATATATTGTTTGGTTGCTATTGCATTATGCTACTGTTTATAGGAAAAATTGGCACTCCATTAGAGAGATGGCTAGCAAAATGGCGAGCGAAATGTGAAAAATAGGATTTTTTTCACCCATATCTCCAATATCGTTCCTATTGTTTTGAACTGGTCACAAATTGTGCCTTATGTTCTTACTATTCATATCATATGACCATTTGATCAGTACTACATGTTGTTCCTTTGGTCTGAGCTACTTCCTATCCCTAACAATATTGATCTTACATAACGTGGTATGAAATTTCCCCGAAAACTCAATATTGATTCCTGGCCATATTTTAATGTGAAACGAAGATATTTTAAGGAATTAAGCGAGTGGGAGTATTGCCTATAAAATGCAATCTCATTTGGGCCTGAAACTGTCCCTATCGTTTATGGTGGTAGTCAAAATGGCAGCAAATATATATAACATGATATATTTCATCCTTTGGCGCTTACATGTTGTGACTGATAAATACATGGAGTTGACTAATCTACATTAGATATATTAAAAAGGACACAATAGAAGACACTATGAATATTGAAATTACATGCACATGTAGTATGATATATATATTATAGAAGACCAGACTCCCACGTTATCTCTCATTTATTTAAGATACAACCTTGTATAATTTAGTGCCATTGCCTCAGCTATGTGGAGCATGCACATTTAATGTATGAAGATAATATGATTGGTGCATATTGACGTGGTTAAGCTTGACCCTATACATACGGAAATTGTGTCATATTGGTCTTGTGGGCAATATAATGAGAAAGTCTCAGACTAATTGAAATGGATACTTCCAGAGTTCCGAAAGTTGTACAACAAAAATGCTATCATGCCCATGTATATCAGGGAAATAATTTGATCACATCGTCATCAAAGGAATATACAGGACTGCCTGTACAATGTAAAGGTGCTATCATGACATTAACGTATCACTCAAACACGTCGTATATGACAGCATCAAACGGCAATCTAACATTTGTGAAATCACGTAGAACACATAGATTGAAACAGTTGGAAGACGTAAATTTCCCAATGAATAACACCATATCACGACAACTAATACTGCACTATTCCCGCAGCCAGATTATGTTGAACTTATGACCATAATTTATTTTTTATTTCCCTAGTATTTGAGCTATTTGGTGATTGGATTCATGAGCTGAGACGCGAACTGAATTGATTCTACAAAGAAGTGTCAATATAAGCCTCACTGCTTATAAACATAATCGATGTATCAGTCGTATAAGGCTAAATACGGATTTTAGCAGCCATTTTGAATGATACTTTAGCTATTACCAAATTGTTCAACTGTGTGTCACCAATCTAACACTATAGATTTGCCGTCATTTTGGACTACCATGTTTGAATATATTGACCATTTTGGGTACCAATGAGATTGAATTGTTCACCTGATGATTGCATTTTGAAGAAATATAGTAACATGTGCTATATGGCTAATATCTCTTGACTGGCGCCATGGATATTGGTCTGGAAATTAGAGAAATGTTAGAGGCAATATCTCACTCTGACCCATGTCTAACTGTGGCCCACATTCCCACATTCCTCTCTCTATATCTGGTGCTGCAACATATTCTCGTGCAAATAGGTTTATTTGTACCTAAATATTCACATATGTTCATATTTTTTTTATTTATTTAAATTTGTTTAAATAATAATTTAGAAAAACTAACGCCATTATACACTCTGCCAGGGCACCCTGAGTCACCACACCAAATTTCGTTGAAATCTGAGCACCAATATTAACAAAGACATGTTGGTCTCAACTTTAATCCAGTCTGATATATGTATATATAAACAGTCACATGAAACATGTATACATTTATTGATGGACGTGTCATGGGCTCTTCATACAGGATCAGGTTCATTATTCCGAAGGTTCCATATTCCGAAGGGTAGCTATTACAAAGGTTCTTATTAAGAAGGTTCGCTATTCTGAAGGTATGCTATTCTGGGCGTATTTAACCAGAAAAGATGGACAACTCTAATACCAAGTAGTTATTATTACCACGATTTTACAGTTATCCATCTTTATCTGGAAGACCGCCCATTTGACCTCGTCCCGGCACGATTAGGCCCAGAAACAATAAAAATAGCAAACTGCAAAGATCGATATCTAATTACTCTGAGCTTTGATGGGTGGGTTCGACACTAATCAAATATTTTTTTCCACCGAAGCCAAAGAAAGAGTAATTTAGCAGCGTCTTATCGGATTGAGTACCTTTAAGTTATTTCCTTCATAAAAAGAGTCTTATGATAAAGAACCCTCTCAATACTTTAGAATATAGATAATAGAATGAAACTTCAAAATAACAAGTTATAAAAAACCTTCTGAATATTGAGGAATATAGAGAACCTTGGGAATAGCGAAACTTCGGTATAATGAACCTTGCGAATAGCGAACCTTTGGACATAGAGTGACATGTCGCCGTCCTACGGTCCATACGCACTGGCGTGATCGTGATTCGTATATCCCAAGTTGGCCAGAAATACAGGCACTCCTATGAAACATATATTTATCATTTTATAGATGGACGTACGTGTTTTGGGTTGTCCATACGTGCTGACGTAATCATATTAGCTTGTACTTAATAACAGGAAATAGTGCCAGGTGATCTTTGGCTTCCGGTTTGTCGTCTGTTTACATTCCGTACACTACGTCTCAAAATACTATGGCTTCCAATACTTTTCCAATAAACCATAATGAATGAAGAGTTTGAAAAGTTATGTCATTAAATATACGCCATTAAATACGCCAAAGAGTCTTTGTTTATCTGGGACTATTTCTTTACCCGGGCAAACAACGCATACATGAAACGTAGTTACGTGAAACGTCATCGCGTGCCCTGAAGTTATAGAAGCCGATGTTAGTTTCGCGTACCATTTGTTGTTTAAAGTATGTTTTCATGTTTTGGGTCATGTAATAAATATAATTTACAACTAGAGTGGAATTTACAAAACTCGTCCAGTAAATTAGGTCTCGACCTCGCCAAAGGCTCGTTCCAGACCTAATTTACTGGACTCGTTTTGTAATTTCCGCTATAAACTGGGGACTCGGTGTAGATCCTCTAAATATGCCACCCACTTGATAATCATCTCATCTCACTCTTCTGGATATCAATGATTTTCATATCTGTTCGTGAAATCAAATGAATTCGGCGGAAGCATTAAATGGTTTAACCAGAAATTGACATTTTTGGGTTTCTCCATCGATGACCGTCGTCAACCTATGCACATATACTGACAGATCTGATAGCCGAGTTTAAGTAGGCCTTGTTACGATTGTACATGTATATACACTATTGCATAGCATATCCAAAGAGTTATTGTGTGCCTCTGACATCTAGTTTCAACTTACATGTAAACCACAGACCCAATTCCATCGAAAAAGTCATCAGACAACGGAAAAATCAGTTACTAGACAACTCTAACTTAGTCTAACTTTTGAATGTTTCAACTCACAATAAAAGTGTGTTTTTTCTTGTGGGTAGATTTGGCGATACACAAGGTCAAATGTACTATTTTTTTTATGGAGATGGACAATTTGTGGAAATAATGAAACCGAGGTGGTGATATTTTTGTATTTCGAACTTGGACATAGCTAACAACCACATGTAAGCAACGTCAAATTTGATTGGCTATGGCACTTTACTAATACCATTTCTGGAGGGAGGGGGTGTCAGAGCTGGAGGGATGCGACTTTTATTACTTATTTGCTGAACGAGCGTGCCAATTTACGTCGGAAACGTCATGTTGGTGTGTGATATCGTAGCTACCATGCGCTTACCAAGGTAAGGGTGCTGTGTTTACCCATATATACGCCAGCAACAGTAATCGTATGGCCACATATATAATTAAAGATGGAGTGCAATCTGCTGTTCCAATATAATGGTAGATCCGTTCCGAGTCAATATTCGAACCCATGTTCAGATTGATACGTTTCCCAACTCTCGGTGAAAAGGTTTCCATTTTAATGATGTTCCCGTAACCAAGTGATTGGTATATATGTATGCTGATTTCGCGTGTGCTACCGTTATGAAAATAAATATAGGAACACCCATGATATGACATGGGCTGTGATGTGATGAGCAATGTCTATATTGGAAACAACGTTTATGTATGGAAACTTGATTTTTTTTAAACTTGTTGTGGTGTCTGCAAAAAAAGAGGTTGAAAATACTGTAAGATGATTGTGGTATATCCAAAATGAATGATATCATTCTAAGCATTGTGTGCACATTTCGTGTCAGATCCAACCATATTCTGTATAAAAGTGTATGGGAGTGAGAAGCCTCGGCATAACCCCCTGCACATGTGCCCATGTGGGCGTGCTCCCGTAAGCATTTGGAGGCATTATATGATCACGCGGTCAGAATTAGTTCACACATGTATTCACCGTGGTGGTTGGTCACCGGGCCTGACCATGAAGTATGCCAAAGAAGCAGGAAAAGTGGTCTTCCGTTTGATTTGCGTGTAAGATATATGTGTTGCAAGCGCTTCACATGTAGCAGTATATGGATCATGTTGCGCCTTCGTCAATAATCATGCGAGGCGGTGCTGATGAGGCGGTGCTGATTTAATAACTTGGCAACCCTGTAATCGGAATTATCTGAGACATATGGGTGCCAGCACACTGACTCGAATTTGATAGAATAGAATAGAATAGAATAAGAATATAATAGAATAGAATAGAATTTAATAGGACCCCGATGGGTAAAATGTAATGCATAATCAAACAACTATACACAGATGAACGCAAATGGAAAAATAACATGCATAATATTATTATATGATATTATAAGAAATGATATTAAGGTAGTTTAAGGACCGATAACAGAATGAATACAAAGCAGTTGTCTTGAGAGGGCAATGTCTTCCTACTTATGTATACATACTTATGATGTGAAGAGGAAAGCTTAAATAAAGCTGACATAATTATGATCAGAGATATTTATATGTGACTGAAATTGGTTAATTATAATATTTGTTGGAATTACAGTGGATTAATCCGTCAGATGCATTTAGATAAGACAGATGCCCAATCAGAGAAGTGCTAAGCCAGCAGTTTTAACCAACTGCAGAGGTTGGGATAAAATTTTTTTTAAATATCACATCAATGAAATAAATAATATAGCTATGTACATATATACCTCTCAGTGTGCTTTGGGAGTTAGGGCTTAAATGCCTGGTGAATTTCAAAGCCTTCTTTGACGAATCGGCCCATTTCAATCAGGAGATCTACATTCTCAATAGTCATTAGCCAATAAAATTTTGAATCATCACTAAGTTTTAGAAAGTTTTTGCAATATTTGGTAATTTTACTGAAAAGAATTTGCCTCGGTTTTTCATAAAGAGGGCATTCCATTATAAAATTATGCTCGATCTCTTTTTGCCTATTATGAGCACTTATTCTCAGTTTGGTAATGGCTTTTCTCATATCATAGTGGGTGTCAGACCGGTTTTCCGAAGACCTATTACTACGAAGGCCCACAACTCCGAAGACCCGATTCTCCGACGGCCCACAACTCCGAAGACCCGATTCTCCGACGGCCCATAAACTCCGAAGACCCGATTCTCCGACGGCCCATAACTCCGAAGATCCGATTCTCCGAAAGCCCATAACTCCGAAGGGCCGATTATCCGAAGACCTATAACTCCGAAGACCTATAACTCCGAAGGCCCGATTCTCCGACGGCCCATAACTCCGAAGGTCCGATTCTCCGAAGGTCCGATTCTCCGAAGATTTTGATTTAGCGGGGTATTATCGTTTACTAAATAGTGTACAGTCCAGTGGCGAAGCCAAGGGGTCCCAAAATTCCCACTGCCCCCATTAAACCTCTACTTGCTATTTCAGACAATATGGGCCCCTACCAAAACATGTCCAATGTCATGTAAACGCCCGGAAATCGTTCATGGGGCATCAAAATATTCAAACTTTTCCTACTGCCCCCACCTAAATGGGAATCCTGGCCCGCCACTGACTATACACCAGATACTATAACGTTACGTTGGCCCATGAGATGCCAGAGTAAAATGTACCGGGGTGAACGGGGAAGATCTTGTCGCCCCTGTGCATGTTAGGCTACTCTGACATTCTTGCAGCGTTTCGTTATAATATACCCGGTGCACACCAGTGGCACACCAGGGTTCCCATTTAGGGGTGCACATTAATTAGCATATGTGGGGGATATGTGGGGGATATATCATGCATATGATATGCCGAAAGCATATCACGAAGGCCTGATTTGGGGAGCGCATGCATGGGAGGGGTCGCCCCCAATCGTTGGTCCGGGGGCTCCCCTGGGCAGGAACACTGTGAATATTTGAATGCCTAGGAGGGATTTCCTGACGTTTACATGACATTTGACATGTTTTTGGGGGCGGTCTTCCCTAGGGCCCCATTGACCCCGCCACTGGACTACACTATTTAATAAGCGATAAAACATGATCTTCGGAGAATCGGACCTTCGGAGAATCGGACCTTCGGAGAATCGGCCCTTCTGAGTTATAGACCTTCGGAGTTATGGGCGTTCGGAGTTATAGGCCTTCGGAGTTATGGGCTTTCGGAGTTATGGGTCTTCGGAGTTATGGGATTTCGGAGAATCGGGACTTCGGAGTTATGGGCTTTCGGAGAATCGCGGCGTCGGAGAATCTGACCTTCGGAGAAACGGACCTTCGGAGTTATGGGTCTTCGGAAAAACGCTACGTAACCCCATAGTGATAGATAAGATTCCCTTTTTGAATGTCTTTTTAAATGACAAATAAGTATCCAGTTTGCCTTCATTACTCGTGATATATGATTTTCTTATTGACTTCCATTCGTTCAAAAAAATATGTCGCAGCTTGTTACGGACAATAGTTTTAACCACTGTCAGAGAGTTAACTGCAAATATATTTTCTGAGAGTCCAAGTTTGTCAAGTATAGATATAATGGTTGAATATCTGGTTCTAATGTTATTTTTGTGATCAATCTTGATACACTTAAAAGCTTCAGATAGTAGATTTGATGGACAATGGTGCAACCTGTGTAAGTAACTAATTAATGTCTCAATTATTGTAAAATATATTGGAAACCGTCCCAATTCTGAAATCACTCCAATATTAGAGCTTTTCTTGTTAACACCAAGAAGATATTTACAAAACCTGAGGTGTGATTTGTCAGCTATATTATCCCTGTATAGATTGGTAAAAGGATTAAATCCTTTCACAGCAATACCAGGTGGGTCTTCCATTTCAGAGATGTATGTTCCCCAAATCTCAGGAGAAATGACCCTGAAGATCATTTACATATAGATTAAAGAGGGTTGGACCTGTCCTGTTACTGATTTTAAATAAGATCGCATTAGCCGAGTACATACTCTTTATTATGTCATAAAACTTGCCACCAATGTTATGATTAATCAATTTTGTGAGGATGCCTGGGTGACTAACTGTATCAAAAGCTTTCCTCGGATCAACAAAACAGCAGTAAAGTATATTATCTTAAGAATAAACATATGGTCTGTTGTTCTAAAGTTTTTCCTGAAACCTGATTCGTTATCTGTCAGAATGTGATTTTGTTCTAAGTATTTGTTCAGTCTATCATTGAGAATTTTGTTGAATAATTTCCCTAGACATGAATTTATGGTAATGCCCCTGTAATTGTATAGGGTCTGAGCGATCGCCTTGCTTAAAAATTGGAAAGATATAGCCTTTGGTCCATTCTGGTAGATAAGTACTGTGTGAAAAAGCCAAGTTAAACAGTTTGCTGCAGCATTTGATTAAGTCTTGTGAGCCCGACTTTAACATTTCGTTCGACAAAGAGTCAAGCCCCACAGCCTTATTGCTTTTTAAGCTTTTCAATCCTTGATTAATCTCTTCATTTGAAATACGGTAATCAATTTCAGAGAATGTTTTCTGCTTTTCTAAGTCTACTAGATTTAGTTCTAAAGCATGGTTTCTTTCTGTAAAGTTCTCATGTAATATGTTGAGATTGTTTAAGTGATTAGTCCATGACATGTGATCGATGTTACTTTCCGGAAAAATTTCACCACCAATTTCCTCGTTTTTAAGGTGTTTCAGTAATATTCTTTTGGGCTATTATCTCGCATGTGATCTAGTTTATCAAGTAAGGAGGACCTGAATTGTTTGCGTTTGGTCTTTAGCAATTTGCTATAAACCCGATAAGTTTTGAAATAGTTGTCTCTTTTTTATCTATTGTATGGACCATTAGACATAATGCGAGCTTTTAGTTCAAGTGTTTTGCGTCTTTTCTTTAGTGCAGTCAAACCACATCTTGTTGTGAAAGGGTTTATTTGATTTTGATGTTATGAATTTCAGAGAGAGAATGGCTGTTTTTATAATGATTTTCTGTAAATCTTGAGTTGCTACGTTTATTTGGTGTGAAGAGTAATCGTGTTTTTGAAAATTGACTATGTCATTGCGGATTGTGGGGCATGCAAGAGCATGCTGAAATTTTACTTTTGACGTATCTAACCAACTAAATTTCCCTGGGGCCGAAATCGTTCCTTTTGGATGTCTGTCAGTTTTATTTTTTACTACAAAGGAGGCCAAGAGTGTACAATTCAACTTGCAGTGACAATCCGATAGCGTAGGTATGAATGGTGAAACCTGAAAAGTAAGAACTTGGTTAAATATTTCTTCAGATATTATCATATAATCTACTACGCTAACACCATTTGGTTTGTAGCAAGTTGGACTACCAATGGAATCCCCCAGAAGTCTGCCATTTAATATCCGGTCGCCAAGTCAAAAATGCTTGTTTTTTCGCGTATAAAGTGTTTTCTCAGTGGATTTCGGTGGTCTAGAGCACCATTTTGAGGAATCTTTGGGTTAAATCAAGATGGATGTCACAATGGCCATGTTTACTGAAAACGAAGCAGAATATCATCACAGTAGCACACTGATTATGTTCCAATGACCACTTTGTGTTACTTAACCGAGTGTGTGATGGTTGTATTTCGGTGCATGCCATCAATTACAGGCAATATGCTTAATTGTACCCAATGCACTACTGAAAGGGATTTTTGAACATTTGAACTGGTGTGCATGTCGGTCAGATTGTGTTCCCATTCTGTATTTCGGTATTCCCCGTCGTTCACAGGTCATTTGCATAACCTACACCCGACTATTTTTGTTATAATTGAGTTAAACTGCTTTCTTGTGAAAATCTGCTGAACTGTACCCTATGAACTGCCGAACTGGATTTTGAACTGCTCAAATTGCATGGGGTTGTGGTAATCAAAGCCTCGTGTCCGGCCCAAATATCTGGCCCCTCGGGTGAGATTTTTGCATCCCACACCCCAGGTCATGATGGATAATATTAATCTCACTCTAGTTATCGACCATATTCATGTGAAATTTACCGAAAATCCTTTTATCAAGTCAGGGGTGTCTCCCCTCTGTACTGAGAGGTATGCGGCTGATACGGACCCTGGCTCTTACGGACCCTGGCTCTTACGGACTCTGGCTTTTACGGACCCTGGCTTATACGGACCCCGGCTGTTACGGACCCTGGCTTTTACGGAGCACCGGCTCATACGGACCTCATTCAAATTAAATTAAAATTTATTTTATTTTTATTTTTTATATATCATCCAAATTTTGTATATCTTTTTAATTTATCTTTCACTTTTTTACTTTCGGATTATTTCCTTTTAACTGCTGAACTGGATTTTGAACTACTGAACTGAGCTGAAAGTCGGTCGAATGATGGTCCCTCCCTGTAATGGGATATGCCTATAGTCGATTACATGTCATTTGCATAACCCACGCACGACTATCTTCGTTACAATTGAGTTAAACTGCATTCGGGAAAATAAGCTGAACTGTACCCGATGCATTACTGAAAGGAATTTAGTGTAAACAATATTTAATTTTCGAACAGAACATTTAACACATACAAACAGATTGACATAATATACAACACATGTTCAAAAACAAGGGATTAGACAACAAGCCTGAAAGGCTTTTATCAAGTCTTTTCCTCGGAATAAAAAGTTTACCCTTGGTATCAGAATAGATACCATATAGGGTAAATTTAGCAGACGGGATATCATGTTAGATCCGAAAAAATATTGTTCTAGGAGGGGGTAGAGGGATAGAGTGCAGGAAGGAAGAACGTTTGTCAAGTTGATTGGTATTGTATACCATACATCAGCCAAAATGAAAGATGGGAGTGAAGCGAAGTACCGTATATATTTTTTTGTTACACAACTTTGATATTTAAAACATATACTATTTACGAACCATGGAAAATTCAAAATCAAATCGAATCGAAACGCATCGCGGCCCACATGGAGGAAATGCGAAATAACAGAGTCAACCTACTTGTATTGTCAATTAATATTAAGATAATTGGTTAAAATAATTGGTTAGAAGCGTACTTTAGCATTATTTTATGAAACAATGACTCAACTGCATGGAGAGTGGCCCAGTGTCATTTTGAACTGCTGATCTGGGTGGAGGTCGATAAAATGGTGTTCCATCTCTGTATTATTATATATATATATATATATATATATATGTATATATATATACCCCATTGATTACAAGTCACCTGCACAACCTACGCCGACACGCCGATGATCGTCATAATTGAGTTAATGTATACTGCGTTTGTGAAAATCTACTGAACTGCAACAAGTGCACTTCTAAACGGGATTTTGAACTGCTGAACAGAGATGGCGGTCGGTGAAATGAATTCCGCTCCCTGTATTTGGTTATAACCCATCGAGTACAAGTCATTTGTAAAACATCTAACCTGATATCTTTGTTATTATCGAGTTAAACTGTTAGGGAGATTATAGCTGAACTGTAGTCGATATACTGCTTAACGGGATTATGAACTGCTGAACTAAAGTGGAGGTCGATCAAATGGTCTTCCCTCACTGTATTTTGGTATACCCCAACAAGTTCAAGTCATTTGCCCAACATATAACCGAATATCTTCGTTCTGATTGAGTTAAATTGTTCTGGTGAATCTGCTGAGCTGTAGCCGATGAACTGCTTAATGGGATTTTGAATTTGCTGAACGGGCATGACGGTTGGTCAAATGGTGTTCCATCCATTGTATTGGGATATATAATACATAGATTACCTGTCATTTTCACAACCGACTCTCTTCGTTATAAATGAGTTAAACTGAGTTCGCAAAATATGCTGATCAGCATTTTAGTATGTAAACTGCCAACCAGCAGCTGATTCAGAATTGCAGGTATTGCATTATGTCAGAATTAACCAATTATAGTTTAAAAAGATATCTTGCATTCCACTGTAGCATCGGATTCCCAATACTTGATACGATATCAAACGCACTCTAAAATTATGTGTCACCATCTGTTCTTCGTTATATTTACGTAGCCTATTTATACAAGATTCAGATTTGATCGCTATATTTCTGTTGGGCTGAACCACCAATTTTACTCGGGGGTTTTGTTCGGAAAGTCAAAACTAAGATTTTCGCGATTTCAAGCCGTCATATTGTCGCATTCTTAGAGACAATCATCAACATTCGAATGAAATAACACAATAGGATCCTAAACGCTTATATCATTATACTTTTCTGGATATTTCCCAGTAGAAACAATCTCCTTGCGGCAATGATTGAAAATTTTACCACCATCTTAATTTAACCCGAATTTCTCAAATTCCCCAAAGCTGCCGGTGGTTCAGCTGGTGAATTCTTCAGACGGATACCCCAGACCATCGGACTCCACAATGAACAAAATTGTATACGCAAAAACACGCAACAGCTAAAAATCGCAGTTTGGCTTTCGGACTATTGTGAAATGTACATCGGAGTTTACCATATAACACCCGGTGGTGTGAATAGAAAAACTATGTATCGTTAATGTGCTGTTCTCTATAAACATCGTGAACAAAATTAATGGGGCACTCTCATAGGCAAATTATCGGACCCCTGAGAAAACACTATCTTCTATGTATTTCTGAGTTGTTACTCTCTTTGTTAAGTCGTGCGTGTTTTCTCTTTTGGTGTATTAAGATCTTTATAATCATTCAGAAGATTCATTTGAGACAGTGTCCATAACCAAGCACAACGTTACTGAAAAAACATCACTAATTCCATACGATCCTTGAGAAATCATATTTATGACAACAGAAAGATCAGCCGTTTTACTATCCTGTATTCCTTTGTTGACTTGTCGATAGCCAAGAGTTCGCTCTCGGTTACCAGTCAACCCCACATACTAGTATTTCCTGCTAGTCCAGTGTCTGCGCACCCAGTTTGGAGTTATAAACTATAAAACAAATAAAATAAATACCTTATATTCAATTACATCTCGAGTTAAAACATCCTCCAGTATGTCGCGATCGGCTGTTGGCCTTGTGACTCCAAACATGATTGTCATTTGTTTATAGCGATTAATTCGAGTAAAGAATTATTTATTTACAGCTGCGCATACTTCAGACGTATTCTTTTTTATGTGTACCCAAACCAATATATGATACATAGTGTCAACGTCCGGATTGACCACTCGTCGTTCGTCTAGCCGTATATCCGTCTGTTCGTAGACACTTTACACATGGTGCGACAACTCAAACATTTTCTATCACATTGGAACCAAATTTTGTATATAAGTTTCTCAGCCCAAAATGCCGATCGAGTTCCAATATGGGGTCGATCCGATTTTTTTAACGAAGTTATGGCCCTTATAATATATAGTTATAATTTGTTCATAGGGTCATGTTGAGTGAAGGGGGTATCGAGTGGTCAGACTATTAACATTGATGGCTATGTGGTTTCATGGATTTCATCTCGAGAACAGAAATCAATGATGTTCTATGTATGAACAAATCTATTGAGTACTTTTGAGCATTTAGGCCTGTTATCGGTTTGTCATGTTAGGGGCTTCGGTGGGGTCCTAGACAGGAGTCAACAAAAAGGTCAGATAAAACTAAATCAAATAAGTTCTTCAAAAATCTTACCCCCAGTCCAAGATGGCAGATGTTGTAAATACTTGGTGTGGATTATTGCCAGGACCCTAGTTTCCAATTTTTTCATACTGTCATGGTTGATTTAATTTTAGGGGCCACAGAGTGCTTTGAAGATTAACATTGAATGTTACGGATTTTAGCGTACAAGCTGAAAATAGCTAATCACTATCGCCAAGGTATGGATTAAACATCTGCCGATCTTGATCGACCTCTCGTTTTAAATAGTACAATCGACGTACGTAGCTGGAATTTTCGGCACTTATAATAGATGCTTGTCGCATTCCTCTTGATTGGATAATGCAAGAGTCCTCGCTGATCCAGTTATGCTGATTCACTAAATTGACACAGTTTGCCTTTAAAAAATAACCACACATTCTTTATGGTTAATATTTTATTGTAAATGTTGTTTGCTCAGATGGTGCCACTTTTGCATCTTCAAACCACGTATGTTAAATCCTCGTATCATGGACATGCCTAGTATAACTTATGGGAAATACTATGAATTCTGGTGTCGCTAGCGATCTCCCCGTCACAAATGTCACCCAAAGCCGAAAACCTACGCCATAAATTGCTCGAAAATGTCAGCAATATGCATGCATGTCTCACGTCGAAATGAGTACTGGCCTATATACTTTGTAAATAACTCAACAATAAAAAGATAGCTCTGTATCAGTTTTTAGTAGCTCTCTATATATGCATGCCGTGATTCTAGTCCCCATATAAATATGACAGTTGACAAGATATAATTTTTCTTGAAACATAATTCGGTCGCCATTTTTCGAGGTTGTGAAATTAAATCTCCTTAAACGAATATGTTCTATATCCGGTTTGTGAAAAGCTCATGAGTCCAATAAATAGATTGCTGATGGAAACTATGTAAAATAAAACACACGTTGAACTTTAGAGTAAATTATGACGTACGTATACCTGGCCCTGGAATCGATCTGCCAATTTTGAGCCACAAAATTCGACTCATGTGGAAGCCTACATGTATATCTAATTCTGGTAATAATTAGCAATAAATTGTTTTTTCCCGGCATTCTGATGCCCGCCTATCACCAATATCTGGCCTCTATGACGCAGCTTTTAAGCCCAAACTATTATAGATGATTATATAAAGTTGGTGGAAATCGGCGACCCATTTTGTTCATGCTCTTCTGGTGTCCCTCCCGTTCACTGACTCGAATATAGTCACCTTGGTTTCTTTAAACCACATCATTATGTTCCTGGTATATACAACTTTGCTGGAAATTGACTAGAACATTCTTATCAATGTTGGTTTCCCTCACCAACCTCTGACCCAAACGGCACCAATACCCAACCACACGATTAGATTCCGCGTATCGTGGAACATACTATTTATCAATATTGGTGGAAATGGACGCTAAAAATATTTTTATCAATTTGTTTGCCCCTCCCATCCATGACTTGATCAGCGCCATTTTTGAAATCTTTAAACCACAAAGTTAGACTCCTCATATCATGAAATGACTGTATATCAGTTTTTTTGTATAGATATCGGCGACTAAACTCAACATATTCATATCAAATGTAGTGCCCCCCCCCCCATATTTGACCCAAACGGCACCAATTTGGTGTCTTTAAACCACACAATTATACTCCTCGTGTCACAGAGAAGAATATCTATAAATGTGGTGGAAATCGACAATATGGTTCAACGTTGTAACAATTGAAATCTTCTCAAAAGTCAATTGGAACTACTTCAACTCCGAAAACAGAACAACCGCTGGTCCGTCATGGGCTTGTGTTAGAAACAATTCCAGAAAGTATGAGAAAAAAATGAGCAGGTTTTACAGTTGAATTAAAATCATCTAAAAGGAATGTGATGGACATGAACAATTAATATATGTCGGAAAATTTATCAAAGGTTCTAAAATGTTGACCTCGTTAATGATATTGTATGCTAAAGATATGGTTTTGAACCAATATATTTGTAAACGTTTTCTCACGGATTTAGCGAACTTAATGTGCTTGGAACAGAAACCGCTGGATATGGATTAAAAACATTTCAAAGATGATTTTGATGAAGAATTTGGCACCCTATCAGCACAGAACACAACAAGCAAACAATTCGCACCAATGTAAGATATAATAGCAGAATAATAAAAAAATGAAAATGTCGGATGGGGGTTAAGAGTAGAAAGCAAAATGACACCCATATACTGGCTCAATGGACATATTGAATGACACTCAACTCAATAGTATTTCTGTAGCAAGATACAACACCGGTATGTCCAGTCGCAGACAATCAGATGTTGATCACTGTTACGTCATAAGTGCCATATTAGATTCCATGAATTTATTGTACTTGGAACTTTCCAAATTCACTTCAGATGATGATGTTAGCAATGACCAAATTATCGCTCCACATTTTCTCGCAGTAAAAACTACTCTTCATTCTGCCACTAAAGTAGAACTAGTTAGTTCCATTCAAGACTGTGCATGTGATGAGGATGCACTGAAGCGCTTAAGGCGTTATGCTTTCAACCAGGCGAAATGTCTTCCTTCATTTCCATACGACCCTTCATCGATTCCAGTCCAGCAAGTCTAATGAGTCCATCTCAGAAAAACTTTCGCTCGACATTTTTAACTTGTTTTCCTTTCTCGTTGACGAGAACTCGGAATCCCTGAATGACATCATCAGATAATCCGGGAACTTGCGTCCTCAAACAAGTCTTTCACAGCCTAAATCACACGATTATGACATCGAACATGATGACTCATCTCGCCTTCCTCCATCTGTTGCCTCTTCACTTCTGAACATTCACAGGGAACTCCTTCTTATAAAAACCGACCAGTTTTCTGCAACAGATAATTGTATTCACGAGATGCATTCTCTTAAGGACCAACTAGCCAGTTTAGAATCCCATGTAACGACACTGGAAAACAAATTGCAATGCCTAGATGCTGTACCCGAACTTATTGCAAAGTATGCGAAACTTGAATCTACCGTCTCAGATATGTTTGAAGAGTGTGTAAGCGAAGACAACTCAACCAGAAAACTCAGTTCGGAGCTCGCAGACCATAAAGTATGTAACAAACAATCTATGAGATAAATTAAAAACGACATTATTTCTCTTGAAAAGTGTTTATCCGATACCGACAACAGGGTTTAGTCTCACACTGGTCAATAGCCACAAAAAAATGACGCACTCAAGAAAAAACTTCCTTCTAACGAAAAATGTGCAATGGACATGACAAAAGATTTCACGAACTTCGCAAAATCTACCATGAAATCATTTTCGACCGAAACTATGGTAAGCTTGATACCTTTACAAAATCGCTCTCTGAGTCCGTCCGACTGATATCTCGAAGGGAATACTGAAGCTATGTGACACACCACTGGATAGAACATCTTACACACCTCATTCTTCTTCCTCGACTTCGTCTAAGTTTGCAATGCCGTCCTTATCTACCATTAGTGACACTTCGAAAACTCAAGTTCAAAAATCCGATCTCGGATTCTCCAAATTAACGGTTGTTGACATTCAGACATTGCTGGGTACTCTAATTGCCCTACGAAAGATGTTTCCTCGACAAAGAATACACCAGACAACGTACCAAGAAAAACAAGGAGTCATTCACCTCATTCCGTGCATCGAAACTAAGATTCTCGAGACAGACGTCGCGACATTCCGCATGACAAACGAGTTGGCGATGAACCCAATCGTCGCACAGACAGAAGTGCAACGTTCTTCAAACAGCGAAACAAGCAACCTCTAACCTGTGTTTCTCTCTAATCTAGAGGACAGAGTTACAGCGGGAACCGTTAGACGTTACCTGGAAGACAATGGCATTAAATTCACTGTCATTCGCATTTTTAAACCCCGTCAACCGAACGGATATGTATCAGCCAGGATCAACATTGACTGCGAGAGTCTAGATGACGTTCTAGCCGATTTTTTCTGGCCGTCTGATGTTTCCGCCACACCTTGGGTACCACACAACGTTTACAAGAACCGAAACATCAGATCGAATCAGAATAGTGATTACTAGTGTTGTGTTGAAGTACATGTATTTCCCTCCGAAAAGTTGAATTCACAAATATTTCCCGACGATGCACCTCAAACTTTGTTCTTCATTTCAGATTGTATCTCTTGTATTTTTACTGAGTATTGTTCTATACACTCTCCCGTGTCAACATATACATGTAGCCTCGTGTACTGGTGTTACAAGGACACTTTCCCAAGATTTTATCTTACCAGTCGTCATGTTTAGCCTAGCCACGTGGAATGGAATGGCATTCTATCCTCTGCCTACTATTTGAGTAAACTGCTAGACGAAGAAAACATCGACATTTGCGGAATTTCCGAGCATTGGTTAGCAGTCGATACGACTTTTGTGCCATTAGCAACTCCTCCCAACGCCTTCCTATGCATAGGGGACCATGCCTGGTGGTGTTGCACTCCTTTGGAAAAGAGAGAGGTTCGGAGGAAGAGTATCGCAGTTACCTATCGATGATGACCGGTTAATCGGTATACAAATTAACATGGGGGAATACTATATATACATCATACAAGTATATCTACCGTCATCTAATTACACGCTATAACTTTTTCTTGAATATCTGAAGAAACTACACGATCTTTGGTTCACATTCTCACCTCACGGTAAAGTGTTCTTCATAGGTGACTTTAACGCTTGTACTCGGTGGCTAGATGATCGTGGAAGCGAGCCAAAGAAGCTGTTGGAGCCTGGTCCGTAGCCAAGCTATGGTGGTGCACACGGCCTATCTATATGAACCTCCATCCTATAGGGCGTTAGTCGAATGGCTGAAAACGGGCGTATGTATATGGTATGCATATAGAGATGTGGATCCATGCACAGGCATTTTGGTTCATGACTTACACGTAGGGAACTGACTAATAACGCCCGTTCCGTAGCTTATATTTAGGGACCTGTGTCCATGTTCTACCTATAGGCACCTGCATCCAATGCATACGTAATTATAGTCACCTGGGTATTAGCACTACTAAACGTGCCTGGGTCTTTGGTGTATATATTTCACGTATAAGGGGGTGGGTCCATATCCTACATATAGACACCTGCTTATGCCTGGGTACAATGCTATATGGCATACATATATCGGCCTTGGTCCATGGTCAACACATATAGGCAGGTGTCCATGTCCAACCTACAGTGCCATGTGTGTACGGGCTATTTATAGTGGCCTCCATCATTAACCTTCATATATGTGGCATCGGTCCAATATATATATATATAGGTTTTGGTCTGTCGCCAAACTGTCCCATATGTTCATACCATATATAGGGTCCTGAATACATGTACTAATGTATTGTGCATCGGACTTGGTCTATGGTATCTGAGTACATGGTCTACCTGTGGGCACTTGGATATTTACACAATGTAACAGTGCCATAGTCCTTGACCATGCAGCTTAGATATCATACAACATGTATAATGGGCTGGGTCCATCGCCATAGAGTATACTATTGTATTTCTATAACACGGCATCGCTCCAGATTTTGGATGCGTCCCCTGTAAGTAAGAAATATGGTAATTTGTCAAAACTGACAACAATTATGTTCATCATAAAAATGCTACACAACGTAGTTTAGTTTGTTATAACTCACATAATATCAGTCATATGCATCATGTCGGGTAGTTGCCTAGCAACCGTTGCTAAGAACAGCCTGTCGCGAATGTCGCCACATGTGAATATGAGCAGTAGCGTATAAGCAACATACATGTACGTACCAAGTTTCATGCATTTATCACATTTTTCACAGTTGTGGTGTTATCTACAACAAGCGCTTGGACTGACAGAAGACCAAAATGTGACGAGAGCCAGTTTAGGGGGTAGGGTTATGTTTTACAAGTATTGCCCATTTATCATAGGTATAGTCGCTAATTCCGCATATTACATTGAAGGAGTGTTGTCTATGCAGTTTTTAAAACAAATTGCTCGCGCCTACTACGTAATGAGCAGCCCGAGAAATTTGACATCAAATACGACGGTTTGTCTGAAAAATTCGTCATTATGTTATTTCATATAAATATCTGCGAAATTCATTCAAATCCCCCCGTTGAATTGGTATCTCTGGTTCGAGAATTGTGAATTGAACAATACTGAGTACATTTTGTATATGTTTCGGCTGAAAAATTGTTATATCATTGCATTATTCCCATGATTGTGAAAAATATATAATTTAGTTTTTTTATATGGAAAAAATGGTTTAACTCAGAAAGCTCAACTCGGATTTTAGGGGACTTTTCGTGTCGCGTCCGCGATGATATGGCCTAAATAATATAAAAAAAATCAGCTTTCCCCGATTTATTTCCTTACATTTCTCCTTTCACGTCTAATGTGACTTGACTATATAGATCATATACTGATCAGCTGTTCCGATATTATTTCGAGTTGCAATGTTTTAGATGACGACAGCCGGAATGTTTCAAATCACAGACCGCTCATAATTCATATGAATCTTGACTTGAAATCCATCCCCAATAAGTCTACTGTGCATAGCTTTCATGTGCAGAATTTTAATTGGTCAAGATTTAAATCTAATGACAGCCTAATTGTCGCTTACCAACCTTTCTGGAGCAAAGAACTAAGCTACTTACATAATCAAATGCAAATGAAGAGATCAGGCTGGATCGCTGCAAGTAGGCCCCGAAATGGATTTTTATATGATGTTTACAAAGCAGCTAAGTGTTCTTTTAGATGCGATTATCGCAGAGCTTCGATGCAATATCTGGCTAGCTTTAACGAAGAAATCGACAAGTGTGATAAAAGTGACCAAGCAACGGTCTCTAAATTGTTTAATGCCAAAAGAAGAGACCGTGGAACTCTTGCGTCTTCTTTTTTCACACACAATGGCCAGATTCTTAGAGATAAATCTGAAATCATTGAGGGTTGGGCCTCTTACTATGAGCAAATGTTTTCAAGATAGGTAGATAGATTTATTTCTTATACCATACATCAATGGTTGAAAGAAAACATGTTTACATATGTATACATAATATCAGAGGCAGTGTTGGGCGAATAAGGAATATATCAATTCAATACAAATATATTGTTCTGGCTGTAATCTATCAGGGGCAGGGTAAACCAGTCACTGGATAAGACCAACGAGGACCCCCACACCATACCACCCCAAGGCACAGCCGTGGGGAGGCATAGTATGCGGCCTCTTCCTGACCTCATCAAGTAACTAGTCGACCCTCCATAATCTTGATAAATTTACAGAGTCTCCTAGCTATCGATGGTTTTCTCGTGGAGAACAAGATTCTTAGTTTCATTGGACTTGGGTAATTCCAATATGACTTGTGCAACAGCATTTTTCGCTCTGTTGATAATGATTGACAGTAAAACATATAGTGAATTTCGTCACCGATTTGGCCGTTGTAACATAGTGTACATATTCGATCATCACGGGGTGTACTATGCCACCTACCCTTTTCTATTGGTAATGAGTGGTTGCTTGTTCTGAATCGAGCTAGGGTAAATTTTATGTCATCACGAAACTCGGAGATGTAATATTCCTGACCAAATTCCGGTTTTAATATCCTGTATATTTCTCCTCGACTGGAGCGTTTACACGATTCATGCCATTGTTGAATATATTGATCAGTCAGTTTCTGTTTCACCAGCGATATGGTTATATTTAAATCTATGGCGGAGTTCTGTCCGATCCACATATATGATAACCCACAATCATTTAAAATACTCTTCACTTTTCTCAGCCAGGGTGTGTAAAATCCATCAGTTTCGGATATCATGAGGGCAGTTTGATATAGTTTTTGGGCGAGAGTATTAACTGATCCGTTCAAAAGCTTGATCCAATAGCTAATTATCCTCACCTTAATGGTGACATCGAGGGAGTATCGTCCCAGTTCACCGTATACCATGAAGCTGGGAGTGGTGGATCTCAAGTGTAGCAACATTTTACAAAATTTCAAATGCATCCTTTCTATGATGGAGTTGTCTCCCACTCCCCATATTTCTGAACCATAAATAAGAATGGGTAAAACCATAGTGTCAAATAATCGCAAATGCGCATTGATCGATAGTTTGTGTACACGTCCGATTCTGAAGACTTCATACATTGAATGAGTAGCTTTTCTAACTGCAGCGCGTTTAGCTTCTGTAAATGACCCATTTCTGGAAAGAGGTATACCTAAATAGTTGAATGAGCTAGCCACTTCTAGATTAATATTATTGAATGAAAAGCCAAGATGTTTGGGTTGTCGCCCCCGTGAGAAGTAAACTACCTTGGTTTTCGGAATGTTAACCTTTAGTTTCCATATATGGCAGTAGTCTTCGAAACAGTTCAACTGGTACTGCAGATCTTTTTTTGATTCGGCGAATAAAACGGTATCGTCAGCGTAAAAAAGGACACACAATTTCAGATAACAGTCTAGTTTTCTCTCCATTTCATTAGAAACTGTTCCCATTCCCTCCACGTCTGCACTGGCCAGAAAATCGCTCAGGTCATTTATGTACAAGGAAAAAAGAAAAGGGGAGATATTATCACCCTGTTTTAAACCAACTGCAGAAGGGAACGGCTCTGACTCTTGGCCATTTGCTAATACTTTCGACTTAAAATTGTCATACATATTCACAATTACGCGATATATTTTACCCGTGATTTGGTTTAATCTGAGTTTATACCACATACCTTCTCTCCAAACTCTATCAAAAGCTTTCTCGAAATCTATGAATGCACAGAACATCTTCTTTTTCTTATATCTAGCAATTTCAAGTAAAGAATTAATTATAAAAATGTTGTCAATGGTCGAGTGCTTTTTTCGAAATCCTGACTGATTTTCGTGAATTACATTGAACGTATGAGAAAATTGTGTGAGTCTCGTATTCAAAATTGACGTAAATAGTTTCCCCAAACAACTCAGTAATGTTATACCCCTATAATTGCCTGGTTCCTGCTTGCTTCCTTTCTTTTTATATATTGGGATAATAGAACCCACAAGCCATGAATCCGGAATACACCCTATATCGAGCACGTAGTTAAAGAGTTTTATCAGTAACGGCATGAGTTTTCCCGCTGAAGCTTTTATGTATTCGTTGCGGATTCCGTCATCGGATGATGCTTTGTCTGACTTTAAATGGCTTATACAAGTGGCGATTTCACCCTCAGTAATGGGTGTGTTAAGTAAATCCGATCTGTCCGAGATTGTAGCCGTGGGAGTATCGGTCGGACTCGGTACCCCATTATCATGGTCGAATGATATATCTGGATCATTGGGATCGTGTGGTGTATTTAGCTGCTTAAAATGTCTACTGAACTCATCAATATTCACGCCAATATCTCGCGCAGTGTCGCGCCCCTTTACTGATTTCCAAAAAGCCTTCGGGTCGTGTTTATAGAGATGTTCCATCTTAATCTGCATTTCATTTTCGTATATTTTAATTGATTTGTTCAACACGTTTAGTTGATCCTCAATTTTAGCAGAAGCACTTTCAGGCTGTCAATAATTTTGTCGAACGTTCTAACGATACATACAGTCACGTCGATAGTCTGGTAATGTTTCCGATAACACCTACTGAGGTAATTTCTCTTTATAAATGCTTAAAGCCAAAACAAAGCCGCCGGTTTTGATGGCATTAATTATGAACACATTATATTTATTTTGGTGGTAAAAAGTTAGCGGAAGCAATTATCCGCTAAAAAAGGTGTTGTTTTTTTTCATTTTATAAAGGGCATCCGAAGCCCAAGGACTCATTCGATAGCTATCGGGCAATTACCCTTCTACCATGCTTATGCAAGTTATTTGAGAGACTTATCTTACAAAGACTCGAAACTTATACATCCTCCTTACTGAACTTGCATCCCTTGCAAAACGGATTCAAACGAGGGGTCAGCTGCATGATGTCAGCTTTCCTTGTAACGGAATGCATATCCTACACGCATGAGAGGCAGAGTAGATTATTTTCTTGCTTCTTGGACGTATGGAAAGCTTTCGATAACGTCTGGGTTTAGAGACTATTACATAAACTGTATCATAGAAAATTTCAAGGTAAGCTTTGGAGAATTATTCCGCATCTTCTGTCTGATATCCAATGTTGTTTAAAATATATGGGCCACACCTCGCGCTGGCTTCCGATGTTGCAAGGAACGCGCCAGGGAAGTACATTGTTCCCGTTGTTTTATACCATATATATTGACGATTTGTTAGCCAATCTCGAACTTTTCAATTGTGGCCTATGTTTACAGGGCGTTAATTGTGCAAGCCCAGCACACGCGGATGACATGGTTCTTTTCTCACTGTCCAAGAGTGGTTTACAATCGCTTATTGATACATGTGTAAACTACAGTCGCACGTGGAGATATCGATATAACCCACAGAAAACAGTTATTATTGTGTTTAACGAGTCCTTGAATGTTCCGGCTCGCTCCCAACGGGTCTGGTTGCTAGACAGTCACCGCATAACAGATACGGAAAGTGTCACTCATCTTGGAAAAGCTTAACTTTGTTTCAAAATTTGTTGAAAACATATGCTATAAACTGCGTGGAACGTATTTTATGCTATCCAATGCTGGCTTACATATCGGTGGTATTACACCAGCCAGCAGCTTCAAACTGTATCAATCTGTTGTACTTCCGTGTGGCTTATATGGCTCCGAGCTTCTGCATTCTTTAACCGCCTCGAATGGTCTCATCGCTTGTGTTTGAAATACACACAAGGCTTGCACATGCGAACCAGAACTGACATGGCACTTGGCCTCTTGGGGGCTTATCCGCTTGAATGCTACATTTACCGAAGAAAAATGTTATTTTTCTATTCCCTTTGCAATTTGAATACTTCCAAAGCTGTCAAAGAAATATTTATTCTGAGGTTACTCCAGTTCTATACTGTTCGTCCATTTCCCATTCGAACAAGAATCTTTACTTCAAAGATCTTTTCAGCGCCTTTCAAGAACACGACTTACTTACTTATGTACACGATTACATATCATCTTCATTATTTCCTGATAAGTGTACATGGAAAACCCTTGTCATCTTGACGGCACTGCACTGGGAGCGTGAGTGGTTATATCGGATTGAGAACGATAATTATTTTCAGAAATTTAAATTGGTGCATACCAATCTTTATATGTCATAACTTTGGGTAATGTGTAAGAAGTTCACTTCAGAAAAGAACAACGTTTATACAGCGGCTCAGCTCATTTGTTCTGAAGCTATCTCAACACATTCCACGTGCGGTGCCTGCGGACGGGGTTTCTCCGATAAGCTTGCACATATGATTCATATCAGAAATACCATTTTGTATGATTTGTTTTGAAAAAGTTTTCGTGTTCAATGTTCACTTATATTGACAACATGCCACTCGATGACATTATACGCATACTTCTAGGGTATGTGTCGGAACGTTGTCGTGATGCTGATTCCACTATGGCTCGTTTCTTTTTAAGGGCAACGCGCCGTTTGTGGTATACATGTACATGGGTGTTTTTGTCCGTTCGTAACCAATGACGTACTCTGCAAGATAATTTATATCTGTATTTTTAACTTCTCTGTTGCTTTCTTGACGTCAATCAGACACATATATCTTTTAATCAGAGCTGTAGATACTGATAAACCCACGTTCTTAAAGGCACGGGTGGCGTTCGTTGCAGAAATATTCATATTTGTTCAAATCTGCATCAACGGAAGGAATATTAAAATATATATAGTAAATTTGTTCATATGCCAAACATAATCAGCGCGTAAATAGTATATTATCGTCAAGACGTACGATGGTGTATGTAAGCAAGAACCCGCTCGTGTAACAGCAGTTTTGCTTCTGTTTACATAACACAGCGCAAATATATTGTTTAATCACACACAAATGCTATAAACGCTCTTTGTTATTTCCATATCCGGATCTAAACAAAAGCCAGTTTCTGTAACGTTTTTTGCTTTTGTTTACAAAACAAATTAAAAACAATTGACAATAACATACTGTTTATGCCATATTTCTGATTGGTATAAGAACAATACAAATGTGCAGTTGTAATTACAAAGAGATGAATGAACTGCATTTGGTCTTCGGAGTAAAGAAGGGTGTCCGACGAAGGGAACCCAAGAAATGTTGCGACTTTCTCTGACCCATTCATATTGTCCATATGAAGAAAGCATGACACTCCATATACATTTGTCAAACGGTACCAAAAATTATTATGCAGGTGCGATAATGATGAGCATTGTAAAATAACATGGTTCACTAAACGGTTGAACTGGCGATTACACAAGTGACAAATTCCAGGTGCATCGTATGTTGTGCGTGCCAATATATTTGCACACGATATGTATATACGAGCGCTTTTCAGTTGGAAATTGTCGACATGAGGACCACAGGACTGATAACTTCAAGTGTTTTTGCGCTTCTCTAAATATATTGAAGCTTTCATCTTCCAACAGTCTGGAGCACCACTGCGACGATTCACGGCCGTAAATGGCCGAATTTACATCATATTTCCATGATTCCATCTGGTTTTTGAAGGAAAAACGCCATTTGATAAGTATTTAAATAGATTATCAGTTAGATTGTACTTGTCCGGGATTTTGGATATATCTGAGGCGAAAGTGTTAATATGTGTATCTCGTCGCAGAAGAGACTCGTGAAATCTGATGAGAAACACTTCTTTTGCAGTTTTACCTGCTTTAAGTCTACATATAGATCCAAGGAAGTTTAGTTTGCGTTTTTCAATATAAGATTCGAGGGATGTGCTGCCAACTAACCCACGAGCTATATCTGTTCGTGCTCGATATGGAAGACCTTGAACTGATTTGACACAGAACCGATGTATTCTCTCGAGTTTCATTTGGTTTGTGTGAGATAATCCCCACAACATTTCTGAGCCATACGTTCCAGCTGGTAATACCATACATTGATATATTTTGTATGAGCTTTTTGGGGTTATACCACCTGCATACAAACCGCATTTGGTTAGCTGAAAATATGCATTTCTCGTCTTATCCACAATGTGTTCGGTAAGGTCGCTGTTGAATGTGAATTTCGAAACAGGTATCCCGAGGTGAGCTGTTGGGGAGACTTCCTCTATATACTTATCGCCCATTTGCCACTGTCGAGACAATGTGTTGTGTTCATGTTTCGATTCGTTGATTACGATGACATGATTCTTTGACTGGTTGTAAATGAACCGCCAAACCTTACTATATTGATAACATATATCACACATATTTCTAATGCCTGTTCCGACAAAGAAGTCAGAAGCATATCATCTGCCTGTGTTGGCGCAGAACAATCAATTGTATTCATACGTAACCCAAAGTTTGACGATTCAAGTGCATAAATAAGACTATCAATATACAGCATATAGTACAGAAGTGTTAATATTCCTCCCTGAACGGTGCCTTGTTTGGTTTCATATATATACAAGATCCCCCTCGCCGCCGTTCGATTTGAGTAGGTGGTATTGGTGCGAAATGATGCTTTGGTCCGCGCTCCTGCCTATTCCATGTCTAAATTATTATGAGTTATATTGAGAAACGTGTGATTTTACTTACATTACTGGTGAATAATTGACCACTTTTACTATAAACTGACTAACTCAAGTCGATTATCTTTCATTCAGTTCCCCGTGAATTCCGTGTCCCGGCATGTCCTGATATCACTTGTGAATGTTTGCCTGCATGTGTGGTAGTTATCAACTACGGGTCGGTGACCTTATAGGCATTTTCTTGTACAAAAATACTGGGCATCGATCAAGGCTATATTTTGTTCGTTGTTTTTGCAGTTGAGTATATGTGTGTGTGTGTGTGTGTGTGTGTGCGCGTGTGAGTGGACGCTTGTGTGGGCACATGTGTGTGCATAAGTATGATTGTGCACCCGCGTAAATGACTTGAAACGTATTTTATTATCAAATAATACAAAAGGGATTGGGGCACAAGTTTTTTCAGCCCCTCTCCCAATACAGTCGATTTAGAAACAAAATGTTTACAAGATGACAGCTGAACAGATTTACATGCATGATTTTGTTATTTTATGGTGATTGGTGTACTGCCTTCCAGAGCTTATTGCTATATCGGTTATGGATGGTTTGGTAGCTATAACATTTGATGGGTTTGTGTGATTTTTGTTCGTTTTAACTAATGTTGGAGCAGGGTTTTGTGCAAAGGTCAACTACTCTGGAAGACAGTACATACAGTAGATCAACATAATAGAGAACTGGTGATTGAGTGGGGGAGTAGGTCCATAAGTGGGGAGCCAGTAGATTACTAAACTGCGTAGTTCCTATATTTACCAGTGTACCGTACTTAGACAATTTGTAGTCCTTCCTTGTGAATGTATTTTGTTTTAAATTCAGTTATCGAAACGCGTTGTTGCTACAATATATTGCTGAATTATATCGAACAGTTTCGTATTACTTTGAGACGAGATATATGGTATTCCGAAAAGAATTTCGTTAATGTTGAGAATTTGAAGGCTTTCGCGAGTCAATTTATCAGCGAGGTCGGCTCGCTCAGACTGATACAGGGGGCAACTGAAGAAAAAATGAAAGGCATCTTCGGATGTATTTCCACAGAAGCACACAGGGCTATCGGAGATATAATCGTTAAACATATCAGAGCGGAGTTCGCTACATCTGTTTCGGATGCGACAGTGTAGGATGCTGTTTTTTCGTTGTCCTGTGTAGAAGTACAGAGGAGGGGCAGGTGAGGTGTCCAATAGTTGCAAATTAGTTTTAAATATCGAAAATTGGCCAACGTCAGTGCTTATTTTTGGGAAGTTTATTCCACTCAGTGGTTGCCGACGGGAAAAAAGACTTTTTGTAATGTTCTGTATTACAGAAATATGAATAAAATTTGCCGGGTCGCCTCAAGTTGTAACCCGCGTAAATAAGGTTTATATTTGTGTTGTACGGGCGTATGTATATGTGTGTATCTAAGGGTGTTTACGTGTGAGGGTGTGTGTGCGTGTGCATGAATGTATATAATTGTGTATGTCTATGTGTATACATGGATTCGGATGCAAGCTGATGAGATTGTGTGCCTATGCGAGATTGTTTGGATGAGTGCTTGTTCTTCGTGGTGGCGGGAATTATTATCTATGTTCCTTTCTGTATTATTATATTATAATTTTGTAAACCACACTCTCCCAGATGGAGCAAATAAATATATATATATATATGTAGTTTTGAACCAATATATTTGTTAACGTTTCCACTCGGATTTAGCGAACTTAATGTGCCCCAAAATTGTGTTTGGAACAGAAACCGCTGTCTATGGATTAAAAAACATTTCAAAGATGACAAAAAGCTGACAATTCGCACCGATGTAAGATATAATAGCAGAATATTAAAAAAATGTCGGATAGGGTAACATCAACGGGTGTTAAGAGTAGAAAGCAAAATGACACCCATACTAGATGAATAATTATCTAAAAATGAATATGATCTGAAGAAAGTTTGGAGTTTTTATGGTGTACATAAAGTGTTTGAATATGTAAAAGCAAAAGCAGACTCATAGATGTGAAGAAACGGTTGCAATGACAGTCGGCATATGCCTTACACAAAACAGTTATTCGAAAATTTCAGCGCAGAATGACTATCGTACAGTAAAGCCCTAAATAATCGACTCCTTAACCACCGAAGAATTATGTGTAACTTTTCAGGATTTATTCGGAAATATGGCTTGTTACATATATAGGTCGTACCGATCCGCTATAAAGATACATTGATGTTTTACAATACTTGATAGATTCTTATAACACAAGTTATCATCGTAGACGGAGAAAGGGACTCGATGTTGGTCGAATTGGCCAGACTTATAAACAAAAGTGCTGGCCAGTTTTTTATTAGAAGTAACGGTTGTATGTTTTAGGTACAACTGTCCAAGTTAACTCGAGTTCACCTCCATGTAATTTAGTGCATCTGTTCTTCGCATGCGATTTTATATTTCTTGGATGTTTCCAACTCTTCGCACGTCAATGACAGACACTCTTTATTTTGTACCATATCAGGAAAGGTATTCAATATGTTTTCAGAAATAAATAGTGCGATTGTATACATGTAGGTCATATATACATTAACCGTTCTGATTACTAGACCTAACAATACTATGATCTAAATGTTTTATTGACCAGGCGTGACATGAACATGCCCAAGTATAGAACATTACTTGCTTATTATTTTTTTTTGTATCAAGCACACATTTTCTCATACGATCTTCAGATATGATATGGATATATAAACTGTGCTTTTGAACAAAGTTCTATTCTACAGATGTTATTGGTATCCAAAAACAGCGAAACTTTTGAATATCTTCATGGCATAAATGGAGTTAAAATCTGATCTGCAAGGAGTTCGTGGTTCTTGAATATTATGTCACTGTAATTGCTTGTACCTGTTTTGAAGAATTTCATTTTGAGAAAATCAATTTTGAAATATCAGGACATTTTGACAAAACGTGAGTCTCACCATTAAACTCAGTTCAATTATTTAATCTGCTTAAACCAAAAACATGGTATTTTAGATATAGATATACGGTTTTGGACACTAGAACAATAATTACATATGAGGCGAATCTGCGCTACCGCATCTTTACAACACGTTCCTGTCGTGAAAACAGCTACACTATATAGGAGACAATAAATCCAGTAAACTCGAGGTAAAGAATTCGTCCTTGTTAAGTATTTCATGCTCGATGTCTATCATCTTGATGTTAATTATTCCTGGCGGGTTAGAGTCACGGTCTTAAGGTTATGCTATGTTGGTTATCTGTGTATTGTTGCACCTGCTTGTCAAGTGCTTTATGTCAGTGAAACCGTCAGGATTATGACTGAAACAAATAAGAATGATGATCACAGGTGAAAGTGATGTTCTCAAAATGACACGTATAATACTTGCATGTATATGTGTGATGGAAATTGTACAGTTGGTGGCTTCAGGCAACACCATTTTAGAATATTCCGGCTTTTGTGAGAATTGCTTTTAATTTCTTCCCTGCGCACTAGCTTGAGTTTAGAGATTAGCACCATAAGCAATTCCTATATGTTATTTTATTTCTACATCCGTTATTGGGGGGGGGGGGCAAATGCGTTTTATTGAGTTATGAAGAACATGACGCGATTGTCAAATTGGCCATTCAGCGAATAGGATTTAGTGTTAAGTTATGAGAAATGTACATATAAACTAACAATCCAATACAATTGTAATCCACGTTTCTGGTTATAATACACCAAATACAAATTAGTAGAGTGATTTCCCCTGGGACCCCCAAGCTGGGATCAGCATAAAACAAAATCCTGGCAGCTGAATGGTCAATGACACATGGATGAAAAATGCACGAAAAAATGCACAAACGTGTTTCCCGACGAGAAACATCAAATATAGCCACATGGTGAACGGTTACGACTGTCAAATTGGCGAATGGTGTTTTTTTTTTCGATGTCATTTTTGTCTCCATTTTAAGGGTAGCGTGACGTTTGTCAAAACTTCAGTGTGACGCAGTACGCTGACAAGTACTTTTGGTCACATTTTCGTGTGTCTAAAAGGACGTTCTTCAATTCCTGATACTCGTGCAGGGTCAAATCTTTCCTGCGAATTGGGATTTGTTAACACTGATATCTATGCAAATCATTTGGTGTATTGTAACCTTCTTCGGTAGTGTATGAGCAATGTTATATCTTTATTTGGAACATCGTAAGCAAGGAGTATACCCAGCATGGCTTGTCAACGATGCTTGTAACTGAAACAAGATTACATATTACCAACATTTTATACCGAGCATTATTGTTTGACGAATTAATTAAATTAGGCCGATATATCATCGGCCAAAATATCTTAAGGAAATAACAAATAACATAATTAACTGTAATCCATAATAATGTTAACTGTATTGCAAGAATTTATAACATAAGAGAATGAGAAGCCTGACACCAATGAGGTCCAGATATCGTGCGTGATTTTACGTTTCATTCAGGGGGGGGGGGGGTCTGAAAAAAATTCCAGGCACGTATGATGGGGTGGGTGGGTGTCTCTTGGGTCCGACAAGCAGTTTTTTCCATGTGCCAAATTGTTTTTCCATTTCTGCTATTGAGTCTTATTTTGATGTGTTTTGAACAGAAACAGGTCATATATAGTTAATATGGGATCAGATGCACAATGGCCAACAATAACCCAAATTCAACTTGATAAAACAAGAAACTGCGCTATTGGGAAAATAAAATTTAATCAGGGTTCCATCTACTGATACAACAAAATAAGATTAACTATGCATAACTCAGCTGAAAATAAGCGATAAAATGAAAGCACACTTGACCATATGTGACATGGAAATAAAGATATAATAAATAATGGAATAAAATAGACTCTTGACAACGTAAAACATAAAATCTTAACATATAAATTGAAGGCCAGCCGGACCAGCTTGAACAATTTCAAATTGTTTTTCAAGTTAATGTGGATCAGCTTGCAATGTTAATCACAGTAACAAAGATTTTATCGTCACTGATATCGTGAGCAAAAAAGAAGTGAGATTGAGGTTCCATCCATATGTTATTCCCAATGATTACGAAGCCTAATACTTCAGGCAGTGGCTACCAGCCTGTCATTGGTATATCATGGTTATGTTTGGTATTAGCATTATTCTTCAAACTGGGATGAACTGGGATGAACAGTGGTATTTCCACATGTTTTGATAAACAATTTGGTTCAAGCAATATATCACATATCAAATATCAAAATATCAAATAATCTGAAATGTGTTGTACCATGTAGTCTGTAGAATACTCAAATATGATTATGTGACTAGATCATGTGACTATATATTCTGAAAATGAATAAATAAAATAAATATTTTAATAACAACTTTGGCACTCTGCCTATTCCTAGAAATGTGATAATGTTGACACATTTCTTGATTAATGACACTTATATGATAAATTCAAATAGTATCGTTATCTTCAGTATGCACTGTTCTATTAAAATATCGCGCAATAAACTATGATAATCAGGGATAATCAGCTATTTGGTTGGTCAATTGATAATTTTCTCAAATTTAGGGGGGGGGGGGTGGGTGTCCAAAACTGACCGGAAACGGAAGAAATTGGGTGGGTGGGTCCCCCGAGGCCCGAAAACATCAAAATGGTCATACGTGCCTGGGAATTTTTTCCTACCCCACCCTGTTTCATTGGGGTTAATCCCAACTAAACTGATTACGTAACCAAAGTTTACATGCCGCTTACACTTATTGTTGTGTTATAGAGAAGAAACATTCACTAAAATAAAATAAATAAATACTTAAAAACAAATTAAAACGGCAATTTAAAATGTATTCCTTATTCCAATGCGGACTTTTGTTTCAAATTTCATGCAAATTCACACTTTTAGTGTTTCCCTATACATGTATACTATATCCGGTCTGCTGTTGCCCCATGGACCCATGTGACTCATAAAACCTTAAATTTATGTATAATAAAATAGATGTACATTCATAACCGAAAACAATGAATAAGTCTGAGTTTGCATTATGATTCCAACTGATACTAACTATATGACAGCTTTATGACCGCCGATGTTCTAATAATGGCAGCATTTTATAAGTTAATGCCAGAACAAACTGTAATATAAATCATGGACAGCTGACATAGCGTGTACGAAGTATCTTATCACGTGTTATATCTCTATCTTAAAGTCTGTTTCAAGATAAACAACGCTAAATGTCGGTTTGAAATGTGTTCATGGTTGTGGGTTCTTAAGCACTTGGTCAAACATATGTTATGAATGTCACTCTGTTCCAATCATCGCGTTGACAGTAACTAACTGGTTAATGGTTATGGTTTATAAATTTAGAGATTTGTTTTGCGTACATATTTGGATGTCATCAACCCTTGGAGTACGAATTTCAGACACATTAAAAAAGTCAGTGAATAAATGTTGCACACCTCCACCTCTAATAGTGTCACGTTTCGTGTGTCGCAATGTGATATATTGTATACGGTTTCGCAGACGATTCTAAGGGATCAGACACATCTAAACATACTGGATAAATTTCGTTCATCCGCTCATCTCATATCGTGCCACGTCCACGGGTTCAACTATGATACCTTCGGATCCGAAGTCAACTCTAGACCTAATGGCTGTTTAAAAAGCGCAACAATATGCGCACGTTAACGACCCCTACCACGACGATGAAGTTATGGTAGTGAGCGCTCATTACCCGATATGTCACAGAAGGAGTATTTCAGCATGCTAAACAACCATATTATTATGCGTTTTTCATGTTAGATCCCATGATGTTCATCCGTATAAGCTTCTTAATCTATTTCCAGTTTAACTGTTGCTTCCTTTGATTTTGGGAGGCAGTTATGTCAGTGGCATTGAAAAATGTGAATGTTGCCACATAATCGTTTGTGACCTAATTCGTTAAGAATGAACATATTCGTTTATATAATTCAGTTTAATGTGTCTGTTTCAACTCCGCTATTGAAACTTATCTAATATTTTTCACAATATGTATGCATTCTTGTGATATGTGGCACATCTGCTATCGGATAGTTTTGTCAATGTGGCTGCGGCCCCGTGATGTATATAGCGCGAATACGGAGCAAAAAATTAACCCTTCCCAAACGATATTTAGTGACGAGTTTGTCAAATAGTCGGATTCATTATCATGTCATATTGTTTGCAGTGCTTTTTAAAGGCGATCTGAAAATATAATTAGTATGCCTTGAATGTCTATTTCCGGGATTTACTTGATTCCATTTTTGTATTTTGGAGGGTCTGTCTAAAATAGGGTTAACATTATTTAGGGAGCGTTTGGTTTCTATCGAAAATGATAGATGATGCTAGTTTGCGTGTGATGATCGGTGCGATTTGTATGGAATCCTATTAGGGCCACTTGCTAATGGCGCTTTCGGCGCACTTTTTGTCGCTTTCGGCGCTTTCGGCGCGCGCCGAAACATACCCTAATGGCGCACTTTTTGTCGCTTCCGGCGCGCGCCATTAGGGAGTGGACCTAATAGTATGCCTAATGGCGCTTTCGGCGCGCGCCGAAAGCGACAAAAAGTACGCCATTAGTAACGCGCCGAAACATGCGCTAATATCGCAGATTTTGTCGCTTTCTGTGCGCGCGCCGAAAGCGCCGAAAGCGACAAAAAGTGCGCCGAAAGCGACAAATAGTGCGCCGTAACGGCGCATATTTTGTCGCTTTCGGCGCTTTCGGAGCTTTCGGCGCTTTCGGCGCGTTACTAATGGCGCACTTTTTGTCGCTTTCGGCGCATCGCGCCGAAAGCGCCGAAAGCGCCATTAGCAAGTGGCCCTAATAGGATTCCATAGATTTGAAATAGTGTCACTTCTGCTAAATACGAACATTAGTAACGCGCCGAAACATGCGCTAATATCGCATATTTTGTCGCTTTCGGCGCGTTACTAATGGCGCACTTTTTGTCGCTTTCAACGCCATTAGCAAGTGGCCCTAATAGGATTCCATAGATTTGAAATAGTGTCACTTCTGCTAAATACGAACATTAGTAACGCGCCGAAACATGCGCTAATATTGCACATTTTGTCGCTTTCGGCGCTTTCGGCGCTTTCGGCGCGTTACTAATGGCGTACTTTTTTGATTGATAAGTGGGTTCTTGCTGGCAACAGATGAGATCAAAATATAACATTGATCCATATGGAGATCCTTATAATTTGGATAAATGGCACCATTTTACATTTGATTATAGAAGAATTGAAATTTCTCAAAAACACTATGCGTGAAACTCATGAGTAGTTTGAAAATTTCGTATGTGATCAGTCTATTTTCACTGACTACACTTGCGATCAAAATTTTAATATTGAACACTGTGGAGAATATTTCTATATTTTACTCGGACGTTGAAAGTAATATCAAGTGCTACTATAGGAAGACAAGAAATTCGCTTCTATCCAGCAGGCCCCTGGGGAATACCAGATATACCAATATATATTATCTATAATGGTATATCTGAAATTTGTATCCAGGGGCCTGTTGTCTAACCCACTGCATATATCAGTAATATACAGCTTATAGTGCGTGTTTGTTGATAACAAGTATCAATAACGCAATAATTTACTATATATAGTCACATTGTGAAACTGTAGTTTTGGCGATAATTTTCAGTTGACTGACTCAACGTTTGCACAGGCGGTATATTTGACATGCAACAGGCTACATATTATAGGTGGCTTACTTTTAATGTTTGATTGATTGACTTATTGCTAAAGTCCAACAAAGAAGTTAAGTAACTATCGACAGTGAGCTTAACAAGTGTGGTTGGAAAAGTAATGGATGGATTCTTACGGGATAACATCATGGATAATATGGTTAAAAACAAGTTATTCAGCAAAAGTCAATTCGGTTACATCAAAAGAATGTCTACAACACTGCAGCTACTACACACGCTAGAAAAATTGACCAAATTTATGGCCAGCGGACATGCAACTCATGTGGTATACATGGATTTTATGAAAGCATTTGATACCGTCCCGCATAGGAGGCTAATAAAAAGACTAGTAGTTACAATACCGGAGGAAACATCCTAGACTGGATAAAAGATTTCATAACAGCGAGGAAGCAACAAGTCGTAGTAAACGGAACATCATCAGTGAAATATTCTGTCATTAATGCATTCCTCAATGAAGTATACCTGGCCCGCTAATGTTTGTCCTGTATATCAATGACCTACCTGAATGTGTAAAATCTGAAGTGATGCTGTTTGCAGACGATACAAACATTTATAAGGAGACAACAGAAGAAAAAGATATGGATATACTGCAAAGCGATCTTGATGAACTCCAAATGTGGTCAAACAACTGGTTACTAAGAATCCATCCAGAGACGTGCGTTGTCATGAATGTTGGGAAAGAGCAGTATCGGCCAAATTACAACTTGAAAGACAAGAATGGAAGTGAAAGTCAATTAAAACAAGTGGAAAAAGAAAAGGACATAGGAGTAACCGGACAGAAATCTATCATTTGAAGGCCACATAAATGATAAAATACAGAAAGCCAACTGTGTTCTTGGAGCCATCAGAAGATCATTCACCTATTTAGACTAAACCACACTGGCAAAACTCAATAAAGGACTGGTAAGACAGACCCCTTCTTGAATATGCTCAACCTGCTTGGAGACCATATCTAAATAAAAAACGCAGTTCCAATGGATAAAGTTCAATAGAGAATAACACAACTAGTACTAGGACTATACAATATAGGATGATAGGCTAAGAAAGATGGAACTATCAACTCTGATATACAGAATCAACCGAGTTAATATGATCGAATGTTTTGAAATATTCAACGGCTACGACCCGGAAGTATCAAACATTCTAACAAGAAATACCGAATCTCGGACCAGAGGCCACAACTATAACTCACCGATATACTCGCGTTTTGATATGTTAAACTGTTTCATAGCCTGTTTACAATCCTGGTCAAACCATGGTTTATTTTTTTATCTGCGGCAATATTATTAGGTTGTCGCCCCGGAACGAAGACAAATGTTTGATATGGTCAGCATCAGTGTGGGCATAATCGTCAAATTCATAATCGAAATCAGCATTAATTAAATCAAATATATCGAAATTATTAGACGAGCCAAACTTCGTCAACTCTGAAATGGTACAAATTAAGGAGTCAATATCATTGGTTTCAATATCACCCAGTTTATTTGTTCGGGCGTTGAAATATCCTGTAATTATAATGAGTTCATTGTCTTTCCCAATTCGCTCTCGAGGTCGATCGACCAGTTGTCGTCGCAGTATATACTGTTGGTCGGTTGTACAAACACGGCCTCTATAAGTAAGGATAGTTTGTTTATAGTTCAATCAGGATCCACACGCAACCAGGCAATATTCTTTGAATTAGTCTTAATTGCTTTCACATATTTTAACAAGTGATCTTTAACACAAATTAACAATATTAACAATATATCTGAAGTACATACTTAGCAGTTGTGGTAATATTTCAACATATCACCGACATGCATACGTCAAAAGGCACCGTCTATCAGTTTTCATAAAAGGGAAACGCTCTCTAAATGATGTTGACCTCGTTTTGGGACTACCTTCCAAAATTCAAGAATAGAAACAAGTCAATCCTGAAAACACTAGGCATACAATATATGTTTTCAGATCACTTTCAGCAAGCAAACAATATGACATGACATAAGGATTTACTTTAGTTTACTGTTTTAGTGATTTCATGTCTTTGCCCCGTATTCGCGCTACATACACCCCAGGGCCAGAGATACAACCACATCATAGCTGGTATGCCAGGGATCGATAAACAGAGTTGAAGCAGACACATTTTGCTGAATCGGCGATTATATATAAGTTCGCGATTAACGAAATAAGTCACAGCGAAAACGTCAAACGATTATCTGGCATCTTGTTACCATTTTCAATACAAGAAAAGCAGATGCATGCATCAGATCGCCCAGGAATTATTTTACAAAAAATTAGTCACGTACATTGGCAAAATGTTATAAATTTAATATTAGAACTTCTCAAATATATGCATATATCAGAACGAGATACCTGGTGTGCTCGCGACCAAGTATATGGTACTTACATGACCAAATTACCCCAAGATATGAAACTTGATCGTGCATGTACAATTTGATAATTACCTACTCATAAATATGGGCTATATGGTTTGCCAATATAATCAAATGGTGACATCCAATATGCAGACATATGCGGGCTGTAACGTATTCCAAAGACTTTAATAATGATGCAAACAGTAAAATCCAAGATGGATGCTGAGGTTCATGTTTTCGGAAAGCGAAAAAGAAAATTTAGCTTATCTAGTTGTCACCACATATATACATATGAAATTTGAGATATATCAAATAAAAGATGCTGTCTATATAATCAAATACAATACAAGTGTGTATACCCAACTCCTCGTACAACGCCGCTGTTACCAGCCATGAGAACATACACATGCAATGTTCAAACCGACCTGACAGCGCTGCATGCAATACGTACAGCCCAACCTCCTGTGCCACGCCTATGTGACGATATGATCAGCATTGATGACATATACATGAACTAATCAAATATACCAGACAGTGTCCCATGCAATATAAGTACGCACACACTAAACCCATGTCGCCACGTCTCTACATGGGGCATATTGTGACATTTGGAAACATGCGCATGAAATGTTCAAACAGACATGCAATATAAGTGCGTACACGCCAATCCCATGTCGCCGCTTCCCTACACCTAACAAGTCGTGAGCACATGCACATGAAATTGTCAAACAGACCCGGCAATGTCAGAATCAATATTATAAAACAGTACATAAGTGCACCACAACCACCTGTCGCCGCGTCCCTACATGTGATGACCAGATGTGAAAACATGGACATTAAAAACAAGATGCTGCCTATTTAATCAAATGACTTAAACGTATGTACACCCAGCACCTCGTACCACGCCGCTGTGACCAGTCATATCATGGGAACATACACAAGAAATGTGCAAACCGATCGACAGTGTTGCATACAATATACGTGCACGTACACCCTAACCCCCTGTGCCACACCTCTGTGGCGATGTGATAAGCCTTGATGACATACACATGTGATATACACATGAAATAATCTAATACACCAGACAGTGTCCCATGCAATATATATAAGTACGCACACCCTAACCCCATGTCGCCACGTCTCTACGCGGGACATAATGTGACATGTGGAAACATGCGCATTAAATGTTCAAACAGACATGGTCACATGCAATATAAATGCGTACACGTCAATCCCATGTCGCCGCGTCCCTACATATAACCAGTCATGGGCACATGCACTTGACATTGTCAAACAGATCCGACAGTGTCACAATCAATATTAGAAAAAAATACATACGTGCACCCCAACCGCCTGTCTCCGTGTACCTACATGTGGTGAACAGACGTGAAAACACGCACATGAAAGTTTCAAATAGACCCAATGGTGTCCCATACAAGTACGTACACCGAACTACACCTCAACCCCCTGTAACTGCCTCCTTACCTGTGATCCCCCGTTAACACACGCACATGGTATTGAGTTTAATGTTTTAAATAACATTTTGATAAACCTATTTCCTTTACTAAAGGTCAGTAATAATATTAACTATTCTACTTTTAATGAACTATTTCGTCGGCTGTATTCAAAGACCTCGTAAAATAGAATTTACCGCCCAAATAAAAGTTTACGGGAGAGACAAAAAACTGATTAACGCACGTCACAGAGCTTGATCGAGGAAGTTGTTGAACATGTACACGTACTATAGCATTCAATGGATACTTATTATAAATTCACATGTTCTTTAAAGTTATAAATGAGGAGAAAACATGCGTGCCAAACCACCCAACTTACTGTTCATAGTCAACCAAATAGTGTCATAAATCATGCAAAGCGTGTCCGAAACCACCCAACGAATGAATGTTTCAAACGTCCCAATGAGTGGCCCAGTCCACCCCATTAGTGTCCCAAACGTATATAATGATTGCACAAACCACCCATCTGGTGTTCCAAACCACGGTAGTGTCCCCAACCACCCAACGGGAGTTTTAATCCACACAATAAGTGTTCCATAACATCCGATGAATACTTCAAACTATAAAGCGGGTGTCATAAACACTCATAGTATCCAAATAACAGACAACGGCTGACCCAAACCACAATATGACTGTCCCACTCCAACAAATTAGTGGTCCAAGCCACAACGTGTGTCACAGATCACACAGGCATGTAGTGTCCCAAACCGTCTAACGAGTGCCTGAAACCACACACTGAGTATTCCACATTATCAAACGAGTGCATCAAACCATTCAGGTATTGTCCCAACCACCCATTATGTCCTATATTACACACATAAGTGTTCCATGCCATCCAGTGAGTACCCAAACCACACAATCAGTGTCCTAGACCATTCACCGAGAGTCCTAAACAGCCCTGTGTGTGTGTTCCAAGTGTCCATTCGAGTGTCCCAAACGAACCAAGCAGTGTGCCAAACCACCCAGCGAGTTTCATAAGCTACCCAAATGAGTGTACCAATGACCCAGCTATTGTTTCAAACCACACACCGAGTGTCTCAAGCCACCCATGTTATGTCCCAAAAACCATCCAACGGATGTCGCAAACCATCCTATATATCAGTGTCTCAACTCACCCAAAGAGTGGCCCAAACCACACAACGATCGAGTGTTTCAGTTTCTCTGGAGTTTCTAAGACCGACCAACTATAGACTAGTGTCTGAAACAATCCGTTAAGTGTCTAAAACCATCTAGCGAATGCCCTAACCATACAAAGCTATCCATCGAGTATACCAAATGATCAACCGAGTGTCCCAAAACTATCAAATGAGTTCCCTAAACCATACAACGAGTACCCCGTGGTTTGGCAAACTCGTTAGATGGTTTAGAAGTCTTGGTAGATTGTATGGGACATTCATTGGATGGTTTGGAGCGCTAACTATACCGTTTGAGTCTCTAATCTGATGGTTTTATACATTCATGGTGGTTTTAATTATTCGTTGTGTGTCTTTAGTATTCCTTTGTTGATCTTGGGATACTCATTGGTTGGTTTGGGGCGCTCGGTATGTGGTTTTTGGACACCCATTTGATGGGTTGTTACACTAGTTGGATGGCTGGGACCCACCTTTGTAGTTTGGGATACGAGTTGGATATATATATTTAGACACTAGTTGGGTAGAGTTTGTCAATTGGGACATCCGCTGTTTGGCATAGGACACTCGTTGAATGATTTGATACACATGTTGGTGGATAGATTGGACACTCATTGGCTGGTTTGTAACACTCGTTATATGGTCTGGGACTCGGTCGAAATCGAGTATTTCATTTGGGAATAGTTTTCGTATAAATGATTTGGTACTTTTGTCGCCATTTTGTCCACTATTTTGGATAGTGGTAGCTTCATTTCTACTCAAATATGCACCGTGGTCCATATTCTACATATACTTAGCACGTGTATTCGGGACATGTTTGTTTAGCAATTTAGTACCTACTTCGAAATTCGATTTTGAGGGACACACAAAGGCCAAAATCCTCGTGATATGGCAAACAATACTCGGATTTGGATTGGACATCATATCTGGTGGCGCAACTGGTCATTTAATGCAATAGGTTTATAGATAAGTATAATATAGGTATAAATAGAACTACCTCATTAAATTTAACGAAATTTCCCAATTTTACTACACCAGGATTTTGACCGCCATTTTTTATTTTTACAATCGAATTTCACACGAAGTGACAGATAAACGAGACGTATATCTGTCACATCATGTGAACTTCAGATGTATAAACCAATGCGTCATTGTAACAAAAATACTAAGTTGTATTGCATGTTTTATGTCATATTTATAACTTAAAGGTACGGTTGGCCTTGGCGGTGGGTATCCTGTGAAAATATTTCCACCCGTCAAAAACCGCCACGAACAGAAAGAACATCAAAAAGTAGACAGACTTTGTCCGTATACAAATAAGAAATATCGCATAAACAGTATGTTATTGTCATATATTTACACACTAAGTGTTGTCATCACTAAATCCAGCATTCTGATTGTCGGCGCCCACGTGGCTAGTTGCAGTTATTTCTCGGTGAATGCGCAACGCATCATAACACCAAGCTAATAACACCATCGATACGTCATTAGGTTTGGAAAGACGAACGCGTAATGCTTTGGGCGCATTTTGACTCGCGCAGGATTTTGACTTAATACATCATCGGGTTTCAACATGAAGAGAAATTGTTCGTATTAACTTTTGCCAAGGGTGATATTGGGTATTTTGGGCTGATCTTGTCACGATACACTTTTCGATTTAAATATATTTACAAAAGTGGCTTTTTCGCTAAATGTATATAAATATAAGGATTAACTATCATGTGGACTATTTTTATGGAGATGTAACGGTGAGGTAAGTGGACATAACTTGTATGTAAAACCCTTCGGGTTTTACACAAGTTATGTCCACTTACCTCACCGTTACATCTCCATAAAAACAGTCCACATGACAGTTAATCCTTATATATTTGACCATTGTTATGTAAACAAAAGCATAACAAGTTACTTTTCTGGTGTTTGTTTATATTATGGTGGTAAACATAAAGAGCGTTCTTTGTTGGTGAATTCCTGATATGGAACTAATAAAGAGCGTTTATGTCATTTGTGTGTGATTAGCCAGTAGCATTGTGCTGTCTTCTGTAACACAATCAGGCTCTAGCTTAGGTAAACTATAGTAGGTCTTTATGATCGATAACATGCTGTTTACGCGATGGTCATGGTATATATGAACGAAACTGTATGCGTTTTAATGTTTTTCTGTTTACGGTGTTTGGAACAAATGTGAATATTTTCGACAATTAAGGCCCCCGTGCCTTTAAGATAAGATCGAAATGAATGGGGTATATACCCGGTCCCCGGAAATAGCGAACAGTTTAAAAAGACAGCATAGCGAACAACAATTGTGTAAAGTTTAATCAAAGATGCACGATGGTCAATTTAATTTCCGGGCTTTAAATGTTATGTGTGGGCCTGGATCGAATCACGTAAAATGAGGGCGTATTGGTAATGGCCCAGTAATGCATTCACGAAATTTCAAGTGTTAAACTCAGATGTCCATAACACAATGATTTATATAGCACTGGGACAAATTTGAATAGCTAATTGTATATTTCTCAACGAATGTCTCGGTCTCTATATTGACGAAATCGATAGGCTAAATATCGTATGGACAGCGGCTGCCAGGTTTTCTCCTTTGAGGGGTGAGGGTTAGCATTCCGGCTATTACTCTGGAACTATCCATAACTGCTCCATCGCAATATATTCGTTGGTTGTACATGATATTGGTCTTTTTAATGGTATGTAATACTACCCGATCTATAGTATAGTGTTCTTTCGAACATAGTTGAAATGGAAAATTTCTTCGAATTGTCATGAAAAACATTTAAGCAGTCGTCACGACGTCATCACAGTTTAGAGAAATCGACAACTACATTCAGAACATATCAACACATGGTGTAACTACAATCAGAACATACCAACACACGGTGTATTCAACTACATTCAGAACATATCAACAAACGGTGTATTCAGAACATATCAACACACGGTGTATTCAACTACATTCAGAACATATTAACACACGGTGTATTCAACTACCTCAGAACATAAGACGCGTAATAAAGCAATGGTAATTTCTGGCTAACATTTACTCATATTGGTAAACCGCGAGACACATGTGAAATATGTTGACACAGTGAAATCCAAATTTCCCAAGTTATAGTCTCCATTTGGGCGAAACAACTGACATAACTGTCTCCCAAATCAAAGGATGAAACAGTTAAATTTAAAATAGATTAAGAAGCTAAGATTGCATGATGAATATCACAGGAACACACCCAACACATGCATAAATATATTCAGAACATATCAACACACGGTGTATTCAGAACATATCAACACACGGTGTATTCAACCGCATTCAGAACATATAAACACACGGTGTGTTCAGAACATATCAACACACGGTGTATTCAACTACATTCAGAACATAGCAACACACGGTGTATTCAGAAAATATCAACAACGGTGTATTCAGAACATATCAACACACGGTGTATTCAACTACATTCAGAATATATTAATGCACGGTGTATTCAGAACATATCAACACACGGTATATTCAGAACATATCGGCAAAAACTTCGTTAAATTTGGAGGAGTGACCTTGGAAATAGGGCCGATATCCTTATTGTTTTGGTTGCCAAACGGGATTCGGAATCAGTGATAATGTTGCCAAAATAAAACACCTCCTCCATCCGCGCCTTGACTATAATGCAAAGTTTTTTGGCGTGTAATTTATGATGTTTCTGTCAACAGAGTGGCCGCTGTTCTCGCTCAGAAACCTCGTATAATTTTTACGTCGTTTCTGAACTGTCAAAAAAGTCCAATGAAAATACGAGGTTCGGTCACATGCCTAAAACTCTGATTCTGATTGGATTTCGGCCCTGATAAGAATTTATATGATGTATATTTGATAGGTAGATTCCGAATCCGAGAAAAACAATTTTCGCGCGAAAAATGGTTTTACGAGGTCTTTGAATACAGTCGACGATTTGCTTCTTATGTAAGCACGCCATGCACAACATATCATATCAATATTTACTTCATTTCACGTCACAAACTTCATTTAAAATACCGTGTACTTTAGTAGAACACGTTATTTAATCAGAAAAGTAATTCTTTGTCAAATAATCTTTATTTCTTGTTGGTGATTGACACATGCCAATATATATTGGGCTGGTTTAATGAGATTCGGAGCTGGATTAATACGATTCCATATGATAACAAAGAAAAGCAATGGTAAATTCTGGCTAACATTTACTCATATTGGTAAACCGCGAGACACATGTGAAATATGTTGACACAGTGAAATCCAAATTTCCCAAGTTATAGTCTCCATTTGGGCGAAACAACTGAAATAACTGTCTCCCAAATCAAAGGATGAAACAGTTAAATTGAAAATAGATTAAGAAGCTAAGATTGCATGATGAACATCACAGGAACACACCCAACACATGCATACATATATGGTTGGGTAGCATGAGGGGGGGGAATCATATCCCCATATACCCACCCCGCAACAACCGTATCTTTTGTGATAAATTGAAAACTTATGTTGGTGGAAGATGATACATAATTCCCCAAATATTGGCACATTGGAAGCACGCACATAATTTACTCAACTAAATGTCCGTATAATTTTATCCTTACGTTTCTGGTCACCTGAAATGTGCATGTATGATGACACCATCCTATCCACCCAGTGCACAGTTCAGTAACAACATGCCAGTCTTAATGAGATCCACAGACGCATTCCAATATTAATACAAACCACTTTTGACTTGATAACTCCCTGGTCATTCGGATATCTAGGAATCGATAGATTGGGAGAAGACGGGTCGCTCTTTGGAGTATATGTCTGAGTTTAGATCATGCCATGAACCTCTACTCTGGCTAACGCCCGTAGAGATCATATTCCACCAGTACAAAACCTTGGAACTGTTTGAAGTTTTGTCAGGGAACCTTATACAGTCCAAGAATAACGTGGGGAATATATTTATGTGTTGATCCAGTAGGGTGATCAAATAGATATGGAGAATAATCTTGCTCAAAGTAGTTATTTTTTACGAATATTAATCCAAATTGATAACACACACCGTCATTCTTATATACTATAAGTGCAATTACTCTAGATGTCGAAATTGTTTGCGTTAGTTTATCGCTGATTGCTGCGTCCCGAATTGAGGTGTAAATGTTTACAATTGAATGTAGTTCAGACGATCTGTTCTATGGAGTGCTATGGTCGATTCCTTTGAAAATTTCGGTGATCTTAGTAGAATATTATGAGTACTAACTTATAAGTTTATTGCACTAGAACAAGTCCATAATATGTCTTTAATAGTTTACTCATCAGTAGGCGAACGTCTCAGCTCGAGATTAAATTATTGAAGGGACTTTGTGGGCGATTTTGCTTTGCGCCACTTACAATCATAGAGTTTCTCCAGGGTAATTATTCAGTGTTTTTTGCCATATCGGCTCGCTAAAGTCAATAAAAAGCATGCAATTTTGAGCTGGGACCAACCCTTACTTTGAAGTAAATTATTGAGAAACAAATATAAACAAATATATATACTCCCTGCCTTGTTTGTTCAATGTTATAAAGTTCCTTGCCAGAAGGGGTCAGAACATCAACAAGTTCCCATGTTTTGTGCTAGTGGAATATGATTTCTACGGGCGTTAGCTAGAGTAGAGATTCATGGCATGAACTAGCCTGAGTTCTGACCATTCGACCTCTAACTTAATGTAGCTGTCAACGCCACACACTCGCATATGTTCAGGTTCCATGTTCCACTGACTTACTCTCAACCACTGTCTGCTTTATAAACGCAATTGAATGCCTGGTTTGTTCTTAGTCGTGATATGATATGCATGGCGACTGAAACGCAACCTCAAATAATCAATCTCAAGACATATACAGAAGTTCTATCAACTCGTCACGCATTCATGTAATCACCACGAGACGATCACGTCGGTTCAGGTTTTTGGACCCCAAGTATCTATAACGATCCCAATCGGCTTACATGCAGTCAGTAAATGACTGCAAGCCGCATCACCGAAGAATGAAATAAATTTTATTACTAGTATGTTGATGCCTTGAATATTAAGTTCCGTTTTAAACTTTCACATTCTTTCTCGTGATATTTACTGATATTACAATCTGACCGACATAACTATATATAATTACCACAAACGGATTTACAACTTTGTGGTATGTTTTGATTGATGATAGGTCCTGTGAGTTATAGGCACTGTTCGCACATGCTACGTTATGCCCCGGCAAGTGACCGTATGTGGCTTATATATCTATGATTTTGACACATGCTTTCTCGTGGATTCGCGCTTGAGCTTAACTTTACTCCAAGATGTCCTCGCGCAAATACGCACATAATCGGCCTATCAAGTGAAATAGGAACATAATGTGATTATTTGATTCTGAAATAAGCAGATAATGGAGTCATGTCCTTTATTTCGTTTTTATGGCGCGGGTCACAGTGAAAACAAATGCTAAAGAGCGTACACTTGAAAAGTTGTCAGTGGGCTTATTTGTGTCATTGTCCGCACATTATTTACTTAAAATTGACTCTTCATGAGTCTATAATGTGACTGAAATGCTCTCATTTTCAGCACCTTGTCGACCTACAATGAGGCAATTCTCAGCAGATTATTTACCTAAAATAAGTTCTATTTTAAGCAGATAATGTGTGGGTTTTCGGGATAACAAGCAACTTTGCTCACACTCTGCTAACACGCTGTTATATCGCTTCGCCTGTTGTGTTGTGTGGCGATCAAAACATCCACTGGTACTACCTAAATGCGGTGAGTGTAACATACATCTTTAATTCTCACTACATCAGTCAATGGTACAGAGAACACAATATGAATACAAATACAAGGTTAGCAGAGCGAACAGAACAACGTTAATTTGTTAAATTATTAAATCATACATCACATTCAATATAGATTCATAATAATAGTAATTATAATGCATATAAGTTGCCATATGCGTGTGCACGTTGTTCGACAGGATTTAGATTGATCTTTTCCCAATTGTACCTCAGGCTTTCCAACCTTTGGAAATTCCCCCATACAGCAGGGGCGGAGACATATAACAGGGGCGGAAACATATAGCAGGGGCGGAACATACGCCGTAGTTTGCTCGAAAATGGCGGCAATGTATCACGACTGGCAATTTTGACATTCGCGTTTTCCATAATTCCCAAAGTTGTGAGCAATGTCCTTATAACCCTTTTCGGATCCTGCAGAAACCGGATATCGAAAATATTTGTTTTAATGAGATTTTGGCGTTCATGCCTCGAAATATGGTGAGCAGAAGTCACTTCAACACATATCTTCTCAACAGTCATTTATATGGGGACAAGATTCATAGTGAGCTAGCAAACATTAAAGATACGGGCGGCGTTGGTGTTGGGTATGCTGTTAAAATATTCAGCTCAGTCAAAAACCGCCATAAACAGAAAGAATAGTAAAATATAGACAGACTTTGTTCTTATACCAATCATAAATATGGCATAAACATTATGGTATTGTCAAATGTTTTTCCTTTGTTATGTAAACAAAAACAAAAAACGTTACATTTCCTGGCTTTTGTTTAGATCCGGATATGGTAAACATAAAGAGCGTTTTATATTACTGTTTTCCTGATATGGAAATAATAAAGAGCGTTTATATCATTTGTGTGTGATTAACCAATAGAATTGCGCTGTTATGTAAACAGAAGCAAAACTTCTGTAACTCGAGAAGGTTCTTGTTTACGTACACACCATCGTACATCTTAACGACAATATACTATTTACGCGCTGATTATGATTGGCATATGAACAAAACTATATATATTTTAATATTCCTTCCGTTGATGACGATTTGAACAAATATGAATATTTCTACAAAGAACGTCACCCGTGCCTTTAAAGGTGGGTATCCTGTGAAAATATTTCCACCCGTCAAAAACCGCCACAAACAGAAAGAACATAAAAATGTAGACAGACTTTGTCAGTATACAAATAAGAAATATCGCATAAACAGTATGTTATTGTCATATATTTGACCATTGTTATGTAAACAAAGGCATAAAACGTTACTTTTCTGGTGTTTGTTTATATTATGATGGTAAACATAAAGAGCGTTCTTTGTTGGTGAATTCCTGATATGGAACTAATAAAGAGCGTTTATGTCATTTGTGTGTGATTAGCCAATAGCATTGTGCTGTCTTCTGTAACACAATCAGGCTCTAGCTTAGTCCAAGTCTTCTCGTACTAAAACCGGCTAAGATATTGGGATGGAGGTGCCGGTCTTTAGTCCGAGTTCCAGGCCCATGGTCTCCTTTGACACGAGTTAATCGTTAGTGACCCGCTCAAATAAAACCACAATTATATGAAATAAAATATCACAATTGCTACAATAAACGGATAGTTTCCGCAGAAGACATGCTATTTGATCTGAAACCCACATCGGTTGTGAATTGAAAGCGGTAATTTAATGTGAAAAGAAACTTTTGCCGCAGTGTTTACATATTTTTTAAAGTATGCGAACTCAGTTGACCTTGCGAACTGCGTTCGGCATTTTCCGGTGAAAATATTCCGTAGATTTTCAATCAACCACGCACGATGAATTCTCCATTGTAATCGTAATTATACGTGACAATAAATAAATTATTACATAGATTAAATACATATTGAAGATATAAATGTAATACATTAAATAAATTACGGGAATTATAACCATCTCACAGTTTAAAACAGTGTAAACACAATGACCATTAGAATATCATGGGGGCCGCCATTTTGTTTGTATCGAAATTCGTCTCGGCCAAAACAAACACCGGACAATGCCGAAGTTCTTCGGAACCTGAGTTCGGCTTTCAGTTAAGTAAACAAACAGAAAAAACAGCGATGTTGGTGACAATCAACCGGAATATTCTATGCGTAATTTAACATGAAAGTTAGATTATTATACACCATTATGACCATGATATGTCTCTCTTTCCGATGTATATAGCATCATGTATTGATTCATTAGGTAAATCGAGTAAAATACACCACAGATTCCCGCCACAGATCGTGGGCGTAACTCGTGTGATAGGATTGGTATGCAAGCGGGCTGGGACTAAAAACAGCAAATCGCCATCCCAATATCTTAGCTGGTTTTAGTACAAGAAGACTGGGACTAGCTCTAGCTTAGGTAAACTAAAGTAGGTCTTTATGATAACATGCTGTTTACGCATTGGTCATGGTATATATGAACGAAACTGTATGCGTTTTAATGTTTTTCTGTTTACGGTGTTTGGAACAAATATGAATATTTTCGACAATTAAGGCCGCACGTGCCTTTAATTCATAGCTGGTTCTCTATCTGTTTTATGACTTATTCATATAGATGAATAAACGATGACTACTTATAGTTCAATGTGAGCTGGGTTCCCGGCACCGTATATAAGATTGGAAAGTTTCCAACTGATTGATGAATCGACCATTACAGGCTAAATTTACTGAAAGAAGACAACTATTCAACGCCAGATATAAAACAACACACCCAAGAAATAAAGGCACAACACACAAATGTATCAATTCAAGTGTATTCGTTACAATGTCACCTTTCAAGTACGTGAGTAAAGAGCGAATTACTAGGTTTAGTGTCATGCCTAAACATGACGAATCGTTCACTTCTTGTATATCCCAAGACTGAACGTACAGGTTGGTATATTGGATACATTCTGTCTCTCCCAGCAGAAATCTGAATGAATAGTTTTCGGATTTCAATGAAATTTGATATGGATGCATGTTCACCATGTTCACCATGCGCGCGTTCGGATGAGTGTCTGGTGATTCATGTTCCTTGAATTTTCCGTTTATGATTAATTTCTCTTCGTTAATCTTGAAATGTTGATTATTCGCCCGCCCGAGCAAATATATAGCAACCGTATTATATCGGTTCTCGATGATATTTGGCAAGGATGGCTGCCATGCAGGAACGAATTGATAGAAGTGTCCAATTATATTACTATAGAATAAATTTTGTCGACCTAGACTTTTTATCGTTGTTCATTATCGTTGAAAATGTTGATTTTTCGTCCGTCCAAGTTAATATCTCAGATCAGGTTATCTGATCTTGATAGCATTTCATAGTGATGTTGCCTTTACTTTAAACTTATCTTAATGTATCTAGAAAGAAAATATACATATAGGAATCAGAGCACAATTAAGTTACACAACTTACAACTTGCCCCTCTCCTGATACAATCATGGAACATACATAAAAATAAAAAAATAAAAAATACATATCATGGCTTTGAGATCTGAAATGAAGGTTGCGTTGATTATATACACAGGCATTGATAATTCTGTAAATTGCTTGCAAATGGTGGTGTTGCCCACGCCTGTGTAGTGTGCGCCAGCCTACCTCGAGTCACATATAGCTTGTTAAGTGATACTGAACGATTTAGGCCGGTTACGATTCTAGCGGCGTATTTGTGTATCCGGTCCAGTTTATCCAATAAATAATCAGGTGCGGAATCCTATACGATGCAGGGTAATCCAAAATGGGAATGATGTATGCGTTATAAATTTGTTCGAGTTTATTTCTATCGATATCGTTTTTTAATTTCCATAACTGTGATAGTATATAAGCAGCTTTGTTTGCTGTGTATTCTATTTGTTTGTTCCATTTTAAATTTGATTGAAATTCAAGACCAAGGTACCTATGCGATTATTCAAAGGAAATAGTTTCGTCCTGAATATTAAATCTGGGGAGTTATCTCGAGGCATGAATGAGAACGATGTTGCCTGTTAGGAGAACCTTGATGAAAATGTTAAAAAGAACCCATTGAAGTGATCTAAACTTGTCACGATTCAAAGATTGTACTTCTTACATGTAGGTTATGACCACATATGCTTATGGCGTATGGGAACAGCGCAACTCGTGTCTTTTTATGCAAATTACCCACATAAATGCCTCATGTAGGAATGTATGGGGTCAGCCAGCACAATAACATATTCATTGCACAATCACGTGCGAGCTGGTGCGACCTGCTCGAAAATATTTCTATACTATTTCTGGGTTATCGTGTCGTTGTTTTTCTAAATTTCGCCGCAATGGGATAATATTGTTAAGATTAAGACCATCATCGATCAGTAAGTGACACGGTAAACATCACCACCACTGGGCGACTACCGCGGTCGAATTCCTACCTCAAGTGTATGCATATATAGTACAACTGTGCACCTATATGCGGTCAAATTCCGAACTGAAAAGTCTTAATTCAATGTCAGAAAATTTGTCATAGTGAAAGGTGCAACCTTTGATGATTTATTGTTATAGAAAATTGTATGTGTATTATTTACGGTAGAAAGCACTTGATGGTTTGAAAGTTAAAATCGACAATCCTATTTGACACTATACAATAACCATTGGCACGTTCATGTATGTATACCCGTAAATACTAAGATTAGATTTAGATTAGATAGGTTTTGATGATTTGGAAAAATTGGAAGTTTTAACAGGTTTTGATTTGTTGTCAGGCAAGTAAAAAATCCAATTATCGTCTCTTATGAAGTGCATTTCCCAATAGCATTATATGACAAGAAAATCAATGTCAGAAATGGTAACGCGCTCAAGATCATATATTATATACCCATGATTGTAATTATAGAATATAAAATATATTGGTTTCGCGAATGACCAACTCAGAATTCCGTTAAAATAACACCGTCTCCGATCACAACACCCAGTGGGCTGCAGAACGAAAAATGTCTATAGAAGTTGAAATATAAGACTTACAACTTATCTTTTACATTTCATTTATTTGTAATTGACATAGCTTGTCACAAACCAAAAATCAACATTATTGACATCATGGACATAATAATGTAAAGGACAATAAACGAAATTGAAATTCCCAACTACACCTTTTACCGGACTCGTCCTCCGGGTCGCAGTTCGACTTTTAAATCCGTCCCAAAAATCCCCATTTCTATAAATAAAAACCCCAGCGCCCAGGCGAAACAAGAATATCTACATTAGTATACACGCGGACCGCGAAATAAATTAAGAGCGTTCTCGATTATATGTTCGATTGTATTCGTTCTGTGTATTTTCACCGTGCCAGATGATGCGAGTATTTGTTCTTTTTCCATGGGAAATTTTGACTAATTTGATATCAAATCGGATCGCGGATCTTTATATTATACTCAGAAATGCTCACTTCTATCACAACATGTCGCGGTTTCGGGGATCAAAGTGGGGTGAAAATTATGTGAACTACTTTTATACGAACTTCATAATCCACGAAAAGATGTATTCAACTCATGGAATTTAGAAACATGGTCAAACATCTGGACCAGACTATTATTCAGCATGAAACAACGAAAAACATAATTATGTAACCACGCCCATAACCTTCTCCTGTTACTAATCAGGTCGTGCGTTTCACATTGATCCGACTCGTCATCTCCAGTCTAACCCTTTCATGGCTGGAGCTGCGCTTGTACAGCACTAATTACCCTGTGCCAGTGCATTATCTTATATATGATAGTCTCACATAGGGAGCCTCGCATATATGAGAATGCACTGGATTACAAGTCATTGTAAAATATTGTTAGGCCAATGCATTCTCTTATATATGCTAGGCTCCCTATATGGAAAACTCGATTATATGAGAGAATGCATTGGCACAGGATTTTCGCCAAATTTCAGGAAGCTCCAGTCACGGAAGTGTTAAACTAACCAGATTTTGCAGTAATATATAATGAGATTGAAAAATCCAACTGTTGATTTTCGTACCGCGAATGCGCTTTGTAAATATATATATATATATATATATATATAACTAAGTCTAACTGAGTCTGAACCGATTGAAATAAGGTGATATTCCTAAGATCACCGGGGCGAATTAATTCGGTCACGATCCATTCAGACATTACCCCTCTTTCCCATGCGGTGTCGAGCGTGTATCAACAGTTGTTACAAATGGAGACTGCACCTACATCCAGCCATTTATGGGGACATCGCCCACTACAGCTGTATATTCAACATAAAATATGCAACACGCGAATAAATTTGAGTCAGAGATAAGTTCAAATTACACTAATGTACTCTAATGATGTAAAACAACTTGGTCATTATGTATGAGCATGAGTATAAATGGTTTCATTTTCATTATAATTAAGATGTTTTATATCGTGGTTATTTATGTACGTGAGTGTATATAACTCTCATTCTGGACTCATATTTAATTATTGTATTGGATACGTTCTGCTGTGTATAGTAGGAGATGGCCCCATAAATGGCTGGATTTAGGTACAGTCTCCCTATAATGTTTCAATTTCGACCTTAAACTAAATTTGAGTTTAAACTCGATATGACGAGTCGGGCCATTTTGGGACTTCAGGCTGGATCTGAGGAAAGGCACTTTGTAGATTGTTTCTCATTAATCAGATGGCGTGCTTTATTTCTATCCATGACATATACATTTCAAATCGTACATGTCATCCATATATCATATGGGCGTTTACACCCCTGGTCAAGTGGTTCTGCAAATGTGCTATAAAGCGGTTAGGTCCTGACGAATTGCTATGATGCTGTTAGGGCAAACTGACGCTGTTAACAAAACGTAGGGTTATATTTGTTTTATTTGTCTTTTTCGCGCTGTTCCGATTATCTGAACATATCCAGGAAAAGCCATTATATTCAAAAAGATATTTATTGCGAAATATTTTAATAATTGTTGTGTTAGTTGTTGAAAATCGACTATAATCAAGATGGTTATGAACGTCGTTTTAGAAACACCAGCGCAGGCATTATCATATTTTCAAAAATATATATGTTCTTGAATGTTTCATACACACTGTTCTCTCTCAAATCGCTCGGATTAGCCAAGCACCGCGAAAATGACAAATTTAGAAAACAAATAACGATACGTTTTCGTAAGGACATTAGTTTGCCCTACCCGCATCATAGCAATTCAGCAGGACTACCAGCAGCATATCATATTAGCAGGACCATTAGACCAGAGATGGCTTAGAACACATGTGGACTATGTTCTATATACGTAAAAACATCAATGAGTTTCAAGGCGTTATTCCTATACCCAACACGTGCTCATATATACGATCCATCTTGTATCAGGCTGCACGTGTCCACGGCATGATCTCGACGAGCGTTTAGTGTAATTAGGGTCAGAATCGTGGCATATCATTGCAAACATTGTACGTGACTAGTAAAACAATAATCATTCGTGAATAAGAATGAAACATCACCGTTTTGATAGATGGTATATTATTGTTATGAACAATTGTGCATATAATGTCAGAATAAAGTTTATCTATTTCTTCATGTTTGTGGTGATGTGGGTTTTTACAGACTTTTATAATGTTTTGCATATTTACCCACTGCGAAAGCATTTGGTTCCTGTAACTTATGTATCAACTTGTCGTGATCATCGGAGCCCGATCTGTATGCTCACGAAGCACTCCATTCGGCAAACCTCGTCAGATTCCGTCACCGTTGCTCGAGGTCACAGGTCGAGGAGTCCAGAATGGAAGCACTCATCCTGTTGTTCTACATATAGTTTGGTGTTTATGGGCCCGTATTCACCATCTGGGTTTATTTAATGAACCGGGTAGTTTATTTGGCATATACTGAATTAAGGCATTCTGAACCTCGGGTTGGCCGGTATGTACAAGGACATAATACTGTCGGCGATATAACTAACCCAATATGGTGAGAGTGGCTAAAATGCAAGCTTGGCGCCAAGCTTGGCAGTTTTTAAGGCAGGTGACTAAAAGACAAGCTTGGCGTTTTCAATTTTTTAAAAAGCCTTTTAAACGCAGTTTTCGGGTGAATTATGCGGGAATAGCACCAGTTAATTACTTATATGGCCCATTTTCGTAAATTAATCGACAATAGTGGCAGTAATGTCCCCGATTGGTTGGTTAATAGGGGGCGTGGTCACAAAATCAAAACATCGTCTTTTTACGCAGATTTCTTGTCGGTTTTTGGTCGATTTCTCTTTTTAAACATCAGTTGGACTCAGTTTTTTATTCAAAACATGTTGAATGGTTATCATTTATCACTCTCATAGTCGAGCTTGGCGGTTTTGAACATTATATGCGAAGAATTTTTGACTTTTATATGACCGACCACCGAACCGCCAAGCTCGAATAAAAAATCAAAATATTAAGCTGAATTTTCGCCGATTTCTCGTTTCTAAAACACGTTTCAGCTAGTTTTTATGTAAAAACGTGTAAAATGATTATCATTCTTCACAAATATAATCGGGCTTGGCGGTTTTGAACATTATATACAAAGAATTTTTGACTTTTAGATGACCGACCACCGAACCGCCAAGTTCGAATAAAAAATCAAAATATTAAGCTGAATTTTCGCCGATTTCTCGTTTCTAAAACACGTTTCAGCTAGTTTTTATGTAAAAACGTGTAAAATGATTATCATTCTTCACAAATATAATCGGGCTTGGCGGTTTTGAACATTATATTCAAAGAATTTTTGACTTTTAGATGACCGACCACCGAACCGCCAAGCTCGAATAAAAAACTGCTGTTGTTGTTGTTGTTGGAGTTCTGTTTGTTGTTGTTGTTGTTGGAGTTCTGTTTGTTGTTCCTGTTGTTGCATTTTAAGCAACAGTGCGTCGGCTTTTGCCTGGGCCTCCATCACTCTCCTAGTTAATTCTTCGGTAGAGTGAGTGGAGCTGGTGGTGCTGTAGTTGTTGTTGGTGGTGGTGGTGGAGCTGGGGGACACCGGGATGTGTTGGTAGTCCGGTGTCCGAGGTGTAAAGTCCAGTTTCACGTCGAAGCTGGCGGCAGGAACATCTGGGGTGGTATCCACGTCCCTGTCTCCGCTAGCCTCGACGACGACAGCAGGGACCTCCGGCAGATCCACGGAATCCCTGCTAGTTGGTGCTATGTCGTCAGTCTCCATGCAGGTCGAGTCGTCTGGGCGTCTCTCAGACAACTTCGACCCGCCGGCTTTGACTATAGACGACTGAGCCACACGGGGAGGGGTGACCGGTCGATCAACGGTCGCCCCCATCTTCTTCTTCCATTTCGCCCGTCTGGCTGCGTCCCTTCTCCTTCGAGCTGGTGTCTTCTTCTTAGGAGGCTCCTCTTTCATGGTACGGCTGGTCTTGGTCTTGCTCCAGGTGGAAGATCTCTGGTTTCCAGCATCTCCCGTCCTGAATTCAACGCAGAGAGTCAAATAGCCTCTGTTAGACTGGAGATTCCAGCTAACAATATCCGCAATTTGAGATCTCTCTATCGCTGCTAACGCGGCGTCAGGGATTAGCTCCATTGTCCGTCGCACTAAGCCTAATCCAAAACCGTCTCACTCGCCGGCATCAGCACGAGGGCGGTTGCTTCCAATTAAGGTTACAGACCGCTCAAATCACTCGTACCGACGCTCTGACACCGCAAGGAACTAATGGAGTCAAATAAAATCTGACTTGTTCGCTCCACTTGCTGCCAGAGTGATCTGCTTCGTGCAATACGAGCCTTCATTTAAAGTCGTCTCCTGTCGGAAACCCATGTATGCTCAACAGGCTCTGATTGGATACCCTAAAATAAACATGACGCCTCCGTTTGTCGGTAATTCAAGTTGATATCAGTTTGGTTACCGTGACCTTTCATGGCATACCGCGATTCTTCTATGCAAACATGATATGAAGCCCAGTGACATCTATTCTCACATCGCTTGTTTTAATTGTTTTCATTGTCGGTGTTGCTTTGCGAGAAGAACAATTCGGTATTCAGGAAAGACGTCAATCACGTAATGGGAAGCCAAACGGACGCCAAGGTACTTACTATATAGACCATATCGCATCACACTAAAATCATTCCGGGTCATTTCCCAAGTGCCTAATAACGTTTCAAAACATAATCACCGTCACTATGGATAGATTATATGGCGAACGCTTCTATCAAATTATGTCCGACCAATTGCTGTGGAATTTACGACACAACAAAGACTTGATACCAAGTAAGTTATTTTCTCTGTAAATAAATAAAAAAAAAAAACATTGTAATGGAAACAAATTCCAAGCCGACCCGCCATATAAATACATATACTTTTCAACACCACGTCAAGCTACACTCAGAAGTATTAATTGAATGTGCAAATATACAGAAGTATGTAAGATAGCACCATTTCGAAGAACACGGAGAAGTAGATTCGTTGTTGATATGTTTCCAATAAAATAATATCTTGTGTTAAAACCGTTAAGTAAACAAAATTGTTACAGTGATTGCTAACAAAACACGGCTATTCGCTTAGTATACGGTCATACAGTTCAATCTGACATTCTTAATATGTTTCAATGCTTTAAACTTTGATGTATTGTAATCACTCATCGTGCATGGCGCGACTTTGGCAGACTCTCAGTTTTTATCTGCGACCAACTAAAATATCCGAGAGAAAGACGATGATACATTGTTTATTTGATGTTGCAAATGCGAAAGTTGTATCCACATTTCTCGTGTATAAATACACGAAAATGAATGGGGAATAAACCTTTATTGATTCAATCATTGCCCGACACTCTATTGTGTTGGATTTGGCATACTACGAAGAAATAAACTGGCATCGAAATAACCAGGAAAACGACTAACAACATCTTCCATTTTGTTTAGCTGATGGGCGCCTGGAAGGTAACCACCTTGCATCAGTTATATCCAGAAATTGCAGGAAACCAATTGTCTGTCAGAACCTCGTCGACGTAGTTTATCAAGGATATCTTGGTGAAAGAGTGACAATTATGAAAGAACACGGACAGATATGGTTCAGAGCAGAACAGGGACACACCGTTAAGGTATACATTGCATAATGCATGCATTCAATCCAATAGACCATTAATATTTCAGACCACACACGATCGTTACCAGTATTCATTGTTATCAGACAAACATAGATGTTGGAACAACTAACCTGGCTATATCAAATATTCGGGCATGTACAGATCTAAAGTTAATAATGTGCCGCTTACAGTCGGGCTGTATCAGAATATTCGAATGAAATTGAATTATATTAGTAAACGAGAGCGATATCATGTACAGTCGTGCATTATTTTGTGAATATATCACTTTGAACTTCAATGTACTTGCCATGTCTTACTTCTAAAACTGTTATTCTCTCGTTTCAGGTAAACCCAGTAGAGATGGAATACACCATCTTTGAACCAAAAAGAACGGACCAGCTAGTCCATATGACAAAATGGGAGAATGTTCTGTCCATTCTCGATGTTGGCGTGAAGAAGATGGGTAGAACGTATGTGCACTTAATCACGTGTGAACGATCGGCACTTGACCGTGTAATAAGAGGTAATCCAAACTATCAATAGTTATCTTTTAATAAAGAAATGAAAGCATGTCCATGTGATTAATGTGAATTTGTATAGTTCATTGTCGTATAGAGACATGGCGATAATCGTATCGTGGTGCAAACAGTATGTATCGCCACAGTAACTGAATGTTTATTTACTTATTTTTTATGGATGCAAACTGTTTACAGTATGAGTGACACACCCCCCCCCCCCCCACACACATGGCGTCCGACGCATGTCGATAACCGCATACGAGCATCAGTTTTACTCACGCAACAACCAAATCTTATTGTGAACACATAATGAAAATTCCCCACCATTGTCATCGTCTCGTGCATATCTCTTCTACTTTCTTTCTCCTTCTTCAGTTTCTTCTTTCTATGCATTTTGCTGTCCCGAACACTGTGCAACACTATCTGCTTCCTTTTTGTTCCACCCTAACTCAAATCATGTTAAATATCTCAATGCGACTGCCCCACTTTTGTATAATATGCAAATTCAGGTGTCATATATAGTAACCATTTACATGTAAATATATTTTTTCCAGGATTAAATGTGAAGAAGAAGTACACCGCTGCTATTTTCTTAAAGACGAAGATGTTTAAGAGTATACAACTTTACAGAAACGGTCAAAGGCACACCGTCCTCTGCCCTACCCACATTCTCCCCGAGCAGATTGGAAGTGTGGAGAAAATATAAACCAAAAATATGTGTCAAGTCGGTTTATTTTGCTATACTTTACGAGATCACATTTCGGACATTTTACTAAATATTATTTATTATAGCACTGATGTTAGTGACATATATTTGTCTCTGTTATGTCAACATGTACGACGATTTGAGATTAATTGAATTCTGATTCTGATTCTCTTCTATTTTGCATATTAATTTTGTATCATCTGTATATTATGTTATGTTGGAAATAAAAATATGTTTACACTAAAAAGAAAGAAAGAATGACGTCTCAGGTCCTTTCAAATCCTCCTGGGTCAAATCCCCCCCTCCCAAAAAAAAAAATAATAATAATAATAATTTAATGTGGATGGAGAATTAAATTATATTACAGTTTGCCCTCTGGAATTCATGTATATTATCATTGTGACCGTTCCACACACGTGCCATTTAAATCACAATGCTACATCGAAACAAGAATATAACATAATTGAACAAGTTTGATTAGTTGCATGGACGATCATTAATGGGTACACGTTGACAATATTTGGTGGGTATCATTTTGCCTCGGTTTGGTCTGGGTATCATTTTGCCTTGGCTTGGCGGTTCGGTGGGCGGTCATATAAAAGTCGAAAATTCTAAGTACTCAATGTTAAAAACCGCCAAGCTCGAGTATATATGTGAAGAATGATAACCATTTTACACGTTTTTACATGAAAACTAGCTGAAACGTGTTTTAGAAACGAGAAATCGGCGAAAATTCAGCTTAATATTTTGATTTTTTATTCGAGCTAGGCGGTTCGGTGGTCGGTCATCTAAAAGTCAAAAATTCTTTGTATATAATGTTCAAAACCGCCAAGCCCGATTATATTTGTGAAGAATGATAATCATTTTACACGTTTTTACATAAAAACTAGCTGAAACGTGTTTTAGAAACGAGAAATCGGCGAAAATTCAGCTTAATATTTTGATTTTTTATTCGAGCTTGGCGGTTCGGTGGTCGGTCATCTAAAAGTCAAAAATTCTTTGTATATAATGTTCAAAACCGCCAAGCCCGATTATATATGTGAGGAATGATAATCATTTTACACGTTTTTACATAAAAACTAGCTGAAACGTGTTTTAGAAACGAGAAATCGGCGAAAATTCAGCTTAATATTTTGATTTTTTATTCGAACTTGGCAGTTCGGTGGTCGGTCATCTAAAAGTCAAAAATTCTTTGTATATAATGTTCAAAACCGCCAAGCCCGATTATATTTGTGAAGAATGATAATCATTTTACACGTTTTTACATAAAAACTAGCTGAAACGTGTTTTAGAAACGAGAAATCGACGAAAATTCAGCTTAATATTTTGATTTTTTATTCGAGCTTGGCGGTTCGGTGGTCGGTCATATAAAAGTCAAAAATTCTTCGCATATAATGTTCAAAACCGCCAAGCTCGACTATGAGAGTGATAAATGATAACCATTCAACATGTTTTGAATAAAAAACTGAGTCCAACTGATGTTTAAAAAGAGAAATCGACCAAAAACCGACAAGAAATCTGCGTAAAAAGACGATGTTTTGATTTTGTGACCACGCCCCCTATTAACCAACCAATCGGGGACATTACTGCCACTATTGTCGATTAATTTACGAAAATGGGCCATATAAGTAATTAACTGGTGCTATTCCCGCATAATTCACCCGAAAACAGCGTTTAAAAGGCTTTTTATAGATTTGAAAACGCCAAGCTTGTCTTTTAGTCACCTGCCTTAAAAACTGCCAAGCTTGGCGCCAAGCTTGCATTTTAGCCACTCTCCAATGTGGTTGCCTTTTGTCAATAGACAGCGCCTCACGAATAAATCGCGACACTCACCCGGGACACAATTCGCGCGTTTCTTACACATAGTGGTATAGAGTCTCAAACTCATCCTCCGATCAACGACCACAGATAGTTTCGCGTTGAGCTCGCTCTGTATAAACTACCTGGGCTATATATAAACCTAGTTGGTGAGTACAAGCCCATGCAGGTGGCCAATGTGATCACCTCTTCTGTCCAACAAACACGTTAAGGTTGGTTCTTTTCTGACTTGTTAAATGAAGTTCCGGCATTCTATACATATGCACGTCGTTCACTCGTACATATAAGGGGAGTGACTAAAATGCAGAATGGGACGATGGGACGGGACGGTATGGGACGGTATTGGGACGGTATGGGACGGTATTTGGGACGGCGCGGGACGGTATTGGGACGGTATTAGAAAACCGGCTGTTTGTCAATAATACAGCGTGTAGCGGCATCAAAATGGTTATATATAGTCGGCATTAACATTGCGTACATGGAGCAACAATTTAATAGTCTCATTCGCCAACACAAAGCTCATATTATCGGCTAAAAATAGACACGACGGAAATAGGCGATTACGGTCAAACGCAGAACGAAAATGTAAACACCAAATCACCCCATACATTCATATTTCCCTGTCCCACGGTGATATTTTTGCATAAAATGTTAGATTAACATCTTTTCGACATCACTGTAGCATTTTATTGACCATAATCAAGATGAAAACAACTTTTTTCGTCGATGGGACGGAAGCGAAATTGCAGAACGAAAATGTAAACAAACACCAAATCATCCCATGCATTCACATTTCCCCGTCCCGCGGCGATATTTTTACATAAAATGTTAGATTAACATCTTCTCGACATCATTGTAGCATTTTAATGACCATAATCAAGATTAAAACATGTTTTTATTCGCTGATGGGACGGAACGGAAGCGGTATTAAAGCGCAGAACAACCGTAGGAAATTGCAGAACGAAAATGTAAACAAACACCAAATCACCCCATGCATTCATATTTCCCCGTCCCGCGGCGATATGTTTGCATAAAATGTTAGATTAACATCTTTTCGACATCACTGTAGCATTTTATTGACCATAATCAAGATGAAAACAACTTTTTTCGTCGATGGGACGGAAGCGAAATTGCAGAACGAAAATGTAAACAAACACCAAATCACCCCATGCATTCACATTTCACCATCCCGCGGCGATATTTTGACATAAAATGTTAGATTAACATCTTCTCGACATCATTGTAACATTTGAATGACCATAATCAAGATGAAAACATGTTTTTTTTCGCTGATGGGACGGAAGCGAAATTGCAGAACGGGGTGGGACGGTATTAGATAGGATGGGACGGTATTAGAAAACGCAGAACAGCTAAGATAGACCCATAAACTTGCTGTTTAGCAATAATACAGAATGTAGCAGCACCAAAATGGCTCTATATGGTCATCAGTGCAGCATTTTATTGGTGATCCCATTTTATTGACCATAATCAAGATGAAAACATGTTTTTTTTCGCTGATGGGACGGAAGCGAAATTGCAGAACGAAAATGTAAACAAACACCAAATCACCCCATGCATTCACATTTCCCCGTCCCGCGGCGATATTTTTACATAAAATGTTAGATTAATATCTTCTCGACATCATTGTAACATTTTAATGACCATAATCAAGATGAAAACATGTTTTTTTTCGCTGATGGGACGGAAGCGAAATTGCAGAACGGGATGGGACGGTATTAGATAGGATGGGACGGTATTAGAAAACGCAGAACAGCTAAGATAGACCCCTAAACTTGCTGTTTAGCAATAATACAGCACCAAAATGGCTCTATATGGTCATCAGTGCAGCATTTTATTGGTGATCCCATTTTATTGACCATAATCAAGATGAAAACATGTTTAGGGGTCTATCTTAGCTGTTCTGCGTTTTCTAATACCGTCCCATCCTATCTAATACCGTCCCATCCCGTTCTGCAATTTCGCTTCCGTCCCATCAGCGAAAAAAAACATGTTTTCATCTTGATTATGGTCAATAAAATGTTACAATGATGTCGAGAAGATATTAATCTAACATTTTATGTAAAAATATCGCCGCGGGACGGGGAAATGTGAATGCATGGGGTGATTTGGTGTTTGTTTACATTTTCGTTCTGCAATATCGCTTCCGTCCCATCGACGAAAAAAGTTGTTTTCATCCGTCCCATCAGCGAAAAAAAACATGTTTTCATCTTGATTATGGTCAATAAAATGCTACAGTGATGTCGAAAAGATGTTAATCTAACATTTTATGCAAAAATATCGCCGCGGGACGGGGAAATGTGAATGCATGGGGTGATTTGGTGTTTGTTTACATTTTCGTTCTGCAATTTCGCTTCCGTCCCATCAGCGAAAAAAAACATGTTTTCATCTTGATTATGGTCAATAAAATGGGACCACCAATAAAATGCTGCACTGATGACCATATAGAGCCATTTTGGTGCTGCTACATGCTCTATTATTGCTAAACAGCAAGTTTAGGGGTCTATCTTAGCTGTTCTGCGTTTTCTAATATCGTCCCATCCTATCTAATACCGTCCCATCAGCGAAAAAAAACATGTTTTCATCTTGATTATGGTCAATAAAATGTTACAATGATGTCGAGAAGATATTAATCTAACATTTTATGTAAAAATATCGCCGTGGGACGGGGAAATGTGAATGCATGGGGTGATTTGGTGTTTGTTTACATTTTCGTTCTGCAATTTCGCTTCCGTCCCATCGACGAAAAAAGTTGTTTTCATCCGTCCCATCAGCGAAAAAAAACATGTTTTCATCTTGATTATGGTCAATAAAATGCTACAGTGATGTCGAAAAGATGTTAATCTAACATTTTATGCAAAAATATCGCCGCGGGACGGGGAAATGTGAATGCATGGGGTGATTTGGTGTTTGTTTACATTTTCGTTCTGCAATTTCGCTTCCGTCCCATCAGCGAAAAAAAACATGTTTTCATCTTGATTATGGTCAATAAAATGGGACCACCAATAAAATGCTGCACTGATGACCATATAGAGCCATTTTGGTGCTGCTACATGCTGTATTATTGCTAAACAGCAAGTTTAGGGGTCTATCTTAGCTGTTCTGCGTTTTCTAATACCGTCCCATCCTATCTAATACCGTCCCATCAGCGAAAAAAAACATGTTTTCATCTTGATTATGGTCAATAAAATGTTACAATGATGTCGAGAAGATATTAATCTAACATTTTATGTAAAAATATCGCCGCGGGACGGGGAAATGTGAATGCATGGGGTGATTTGGTGTTTGTTTACATTTTCGTTCTGCAATTTCGCTTCCGTCCCATCAGCGAAAAAAAACATGTTTTCATCTTGATTATGGTCAATAAAATGGGATCACCAATAAAATGCTGCACTGATGACCATATAGAGCCATTTTGGTGCTGCTACATGCTGTATTATTGCTAAACAGCCAGTTTAGGGGTCTATCTTAGCTGTTCTGCGTTTTCTAATACCGTCCCATCCTATCTAATACCGTCCCATCCCGTTCTGTAATTTCGCTTCCGTCCCATCAGCGAAAAAAAACATGTTTTCATCTTGATTATGGTCAATAAAATGTTACAATGATGTCGAGAAGATATTAATCTAACATTTTATGTAAAAATATCGCCTCGGGACGGGGAAATGTGAATGCATGGGGTGATTTGGTGTTTGTTTACATTTTCGTTCTGCAATTTCGCTTCCGTCCCATCAGCGAAAAAAAACATGTTTTCATCTTGATTATGGTCAATAAAATGGGATCACCAATAAAATGCTGCACTGATGACCATATAGAGCCATTTTGGTGCTGCTACATGCTGTATTATTGCTAAACAGCAAGTTTAGGGGTCTATCTTAGCTGTTCTGCGTTTTCTAATACCGTCCCATCCTATCTAATACCGTCCCATCTGCGAAAAAAAACATGTTTTCATCTTGATTATGGTCAATAAAATGTTACAATGATGTCGAGAAGATATTAATCTAACATTTTATGTAAAAATATCGCCGCGGGACGGGGAAATGTGAATGCATGGGGTGATTTGGTGTTTGTTTACATTTTCGTTCTGCAATTTCGCTTCCGTCCCATCAGCGAAAAAAAACATGTTTTCATCTTGATTATGGTCAATAAAATGGGACCACCAATAAAATGCTGCACTGATGACCATATAGAGCCATTTTGGTGCTGCTACATGCTGTATTATTGCTAAACAGCAAGTTTAGGGGTCTATCTTAGCTGTTCTGCGTTTTCTAATACCGTCCCATCCTATCTAATACCGTCCCATCTGCGAAAAAAAACATGTTTTCATCTTGATTATGGTCAATAAAATGTTACAATGATGTCGAGAAGATATTAATCTAACATTTTATGTAAAAATATCGCCGCGGGACGGGGAAATGTGAATGCATGGGGTGATTTGGTGTTTGTTTACATTTTCGTTCTGCAATTTCGCTTCCGTCCCATCGACGAAAAAAGTTGTTTTCATCTTGATTATGGTCAATAAAATGCTACAGTGATGTCGAAAAGATGTTAATCTAACATTTTATGCAAAAATATCACCGTGGGACAGGGAAATATGAATGTATGGGGTGATTTGGTGTTTACATTTTCGTTCTGCGTTTGACCGTAATCGCCTATTTCCGTCGTGTCTATTTTTAGCCGATAATATGAGCTTTGTGTTGGCGAATGAGACTATTAAATTGTTGCTCCATGTACGCAATGTTAATGCCGACTATATATAACCATTTTGATGCCGCTACACGCTGTATTATTGATAAACAGCCGGTTTTCTAATACCGTCCCAATACCGTCCCCAATACCGTCCCATACCGTCCCAATACCGTCCCATACCGTCCCGTCCCATCGTCCCATTCTGCATTTTAGTCACTCCCCATATAAGCGAGCGGACTAGCTGACACCATGTCATAGATCATGTTAAACAAGGAAGAAATAACTCGACAGGCTGAACTTAACACCAATCTGGAAACTGCGGACCATAAATAGTAAACATATTTTTTGTAAAGCCGCTATGTATTCAGTCCAAAAAACACTAGGTGAATCGACATGCTATTCTATTAGCGTCACCGAATTCTAAATAAAATTAAACTCGTTTGAAGTATCGTGGCCATTTGCGGGAGATAGATAAGGTCCGGTATTTTTTTGTAATATACGGCGATCAGCCTCGTGCTGCCACATTACATACCTTAACACAATTTCCCTTTTAACAGAGGATTTGCGTTGGAGTGGACTGTTACTTGATCAATGATAACGAGCACAGTCGCAAATATGTACGCCCATATATGGATTTGTAGTGGCACAGCATTAAACGGGCCAATTGCAATATCAGGATGCATGGTGGTAATATCGAACCCTATCGCAGAGGCGTGTCCCCCCTTTGGTGTGGGTTTTACCTTCCCTTGGATTGCGGTCCACTCTTATCGGCTGAAACCCCACTTTAGGAGGAGCGCCACACTTACGATTTGGTCAAATTGCCCATCCAGGTAAGTCCGTCCCCGAAGTCTGTCAAGTCAGTCAGTTGTATCCACGCAGATCGAATCGCCCTGCCAATAATTAGGAACAGGGAACGGGGTGCATTGTTAACACTTGGTATATCATACATCAGTGAACGCCAACTGCACATAATTGTTTTTAATTCGTCGCCCAAGACGCAAAGTGCAATATATATGTTATTATGTTTTATAATTATCTGCAAATTCTACATAAAGTGTGAGTTTAATTGACCTAACGACTTAAGGTTATGTTTCGTGGCCCATGCAGCATGACTTCGCGAGTCACGACGTAATGGCTTGCACCGTTCGTGGGAAACAAGACTTTAAATATCAATCACTGTGATGTTGCTAGGCAATCTCAGGCTATTCTTAGCGACAAATGCGCAGACTGTTCATGGGGTCCTTCTAAGCAGTTGGTTGAATGGGCGATGCATGTACGTCGTGAAATTGACGTGAATAAAATGATGAAGTCGCATGCTAATTTCCGTCATGCAGTGCAAGTTTGTGAGTATTGTAGATGTCAGTGTAGAGTCCAGTTAGAATATCATACCTGTAGTAGGCTGTACATTTCAAACTTCAGATATAACGCAAGTTGTGCAACATAGACATAATATACAGCACAATGGCTATATACTAGACTGATTTGGTATTGCTCCGAATGTATACTTCTCAAGACTACGTCCGTCTTCGTTAAAATTAAGACATCAGGATTGAGGACACTAAACAGTATTGGAAATTAACACACAAATTTCATGGAACTATAAATACTGTTTCGTTTGTACTCTCTTAAGATAACATACGAAGTTACGAGATGCCACGCGAAGTTCGCAACATCGGCAACATTTTGTTTGAGATTTTATGTTTTCCAACTTGTGTTGTGTTACGATGTATACCATTACGTGGCACAATGAGGTCAAATATAACAATTTGGAATATCCTTTAGTTAATATAAATTATCATTATTACGATCCCGGTCACCCAAAATAGCCAAAATGCGTATGACCCGTGTTGTACAACTTGTGCATACATTTCCCGGGAACGTTCCCGCGGTTCCCGGTTCTGAAGGGGTTTCATTCCCGGTTCCTGATTTTTCAATTCCCGGGCATATATTAAACTCTACCTGCCATGGACTTTTTAACAGACAATAATATATTTTAAAACACCGATTAAAAGTACATAAAATAAATTGTGATTGGTCGATGCAGTCAGGTGGGTTAACTTGAACAAAACGGCGAATTGTGAACGCATTTTACCGTGATGGCTCTTGCTGTTCTAGAGAATAAACGAAGTATTCCAATGTAACTTCACATGGTACAATCTTTATATAGTTTTGCAAAGTTTTATCTTAATTTTCCGATAAGTTAATTACGGCGGAAGATTTTCCAGTAGCTAGATCGTTACCCAGACCTGACTATACAATACGGAGATAAGCTGCTTCCATGTATTCAGGTTTGGTAACACCAAAATAATATCTCCGTGCAGCGCGCAGCACGCGTTTGTTCATAGATTGCCGTTGATTGAACAATAATCCGCCGATCCCAGATTGGGACCATGCAGGTGGTTTCGCGAGTCCATGTCCTGACTTGGAACACCGTGATTATGATGGTGCAAGTCTAAACCAGAGACCAGAATTCGACCGATGGAGAATATCAATGATATCTTTCAGAAATCCTTTCACCGGGCCACCGTAATTCTGGTTCCCATGATAATTAAACAGTCCAGAATACATCGAAGGCTGCTCTGTAATTCTGGGGTAAGTTCACCCTTGTTCCAAGCAATTCTAATTTTCTCCGGTGAATTACGAGTAATGACAGGGATAATATTGTATCACTGCGTTTCGGATTGTGCTGTTTATTAAGACACACGCGGTAAGCGCGTTCCAACGTCGTATACTGAGTATGCGAAACCCCCCTCCCCCATAATTCACAGCCATATAGAAAGCTTTGGGAATAGCAATATGATTGAGAATCTTCAAGTTGGTTAGTTTAAACATATCTAATATAATACACAATTCACGGTATATATGATGATGGAATGTTGGTTATAAAAAGCAATAGTTCAGGTTGCTACACCCTAGACGTAGTGACAATGGAAAATTTGGCTTTGTCTTGTGTAAACAAATTCCATGTAACGGGGGCTCATGACACGATCTGTATTAAGAAATGATTTGAAGTCTGTCATTGTTTCTCATTGATTTGGCTTCTGGTTGTAGATCACTCCATAGACTCACATGCAGCTGCAGACAGAAAGTATTTTGTATATGCTTCAGTATTACAAAAGACCGGTTTCATGTCTTTTGGACTGAAGTCGTAGTTTGTTAGACTCCCTGATATTGGGGGACATAAATAAGTGAGAGATAATGTGACACCAAAAGGGGGGAGTAAAAAATGGAAGAAAAAGAAGCCATGGATGACAAAAGCAGCTTTAGACGCAGTGAAGGAAAAACAAAAGCATTGGAAGAAATACAATTACAACAAGTCAACACTAATTATGAAAGATATGCAAAGCAAGAAACAAAGCGTCAGCTTGCTTCAGGGATGCCAACCGAAACTATGAGAAGAAAACTGCGGAGAATTTTAATAAGGATCAAAACTCATTCTGGAACTATGTCCGACACAAGACAAATGTAAAGGACGGAATAGCCGATCTTGAAGATGACAAGGGCGATATTATAAGCGACAATACTGTCAACGCAGAGACCCTGAATGCTTCTTCTGAAGTGTATTTACTAAAGAGGGAGAAGAACTAGCCCCGCGGCTAGAAATCAGAGAATTAAGTGAGAAGCTAACAAGCTTAGTTGTGACCCAGGAAAGGTAGAGGAAAAACTGCTCAAACTGGACTCGACGAAATCTCCGGGGGCGGGGACTGATGGATTGCATCCCGCACTGCTGAAACAGCTAGTTTAATCAAAAATACTATTGACAAAGCTATATAATAGGACCACCAAAGAAGGGCAGATACCAATAACACGGAAGAATGCAGAAGTCGTTCCAATCTTCAAGAAAAGAAAAAAAGAGCGTTCCCTGTAATTATCGTCCTGTGAGCTTGACCAGTGTGGTTGGTGTGTAAAGTGCTGAAAAGTATCATCCGGGGAAGCATAGTAGATCATATGGAGAATAATAACCTCCTTGAGGAAGAACAACATGGATTCCGGTCAAAACACTCGTGTGTAACACAACTTTTGGAATCGCAAGATGATTGTCCATATAAAAATATACCCCGGTAAATCCACCCAGGTTTTTTGGGCCAAAACCCGGGTGTCAATCTATCTACCAAGACATCCACCAACCATCAAGACCCCCCTGAAACCCGGGTTTTACCAGGATTAACCCAGGTGAAACTAGACAAAAACCCTGGTGTGGATAAACCTGTGTGTAATTACCCAGGTGTACCCTGGTGTTCCCCCCCCCAGGTGTTCCTTGGTGTTATTCACCCAGGTGTACCCTGGTGTTTCCCACCCAGATATACCTTGGTGTTATTCACCCAGGTGTTTCCTACCCTAGTGTTCCCTACCCAGGTGTATCTTGATGTTTCCAACCCAGGTGTACCTTGGTGTTTTCTTACCCCGGTGTACCTTGGTGTTTTCTTACCCAGGTGGATTTCCCAGTGTTTCCACCCAGGTATACCCTGGGGTTTTCAAAGGGCTTTCCCCCGGGTATTTCTACCAGGGTATACCCCGGGTGTTATAAGCAGGTACCACTCGATTATTATACCCTGGTGTACCCCAGCAGTTTCACCCAGATGTATCCCATCTGCACCACCCTATTTTACCCTGGTGTTGGAGCACCAGGGTGTATCATGGTGGTTGCACTAGGGTTACACCTGGGTAAACATACTGGGGTACACCAGGGTAAAATCATCGAGTTGAGCCTGTTTAAGAACACCCGGGAATCGGGATATACCCTGGTATAAACACATGGGAAACAATTGGGTCGAAAACACCAAGATACACCTGGGTGGAAACATTGAGATGCACCTGGTAAGAAAACCCCAAGGTACACACAGGTAAGGAAACACCAAGGTACACCTGGGTAGGAAAACGCCAAGGTACACCTGGGTGGGAAACACCAAGATACACATGGGTAGGAAACACCAAGGAACACCTGTGTGAATAACACCAAGGTACACCTGGGTGGGGATACCAGAGTGAAATGGTGAGGATGGCAATGCAGTAGATTTGCAGGGGTATTGTTATCAATGGAGTTGTTTTAGTATAATAACACATTAATGAAACTGATTGTGGAGCCCTATAAGTTTATTCAAAATAAACAAACTAACTAAAGATAAAATATAGAAGCACATGTAATACATAAATATATAAACACATTAAACTGCATGGGTTAAAATTTTGATCAAATTCCCTCTTCATACATGTATATGGTATGTTAGGAAAGTTACATGTACACGTACCGGTAGTTGCAATGTATACCGGTACATGACATACTGGTAGACACTAAAATCATTATTTTAGTTCCAATGGCTTTTAACCAGTATACATGTACATGTACCTTGCAACTACATTTCCAGTGAGGTAGTTTTGTCTCATTTAAACTTTCTAAATGGGTTTCTCCCTTTGAATGACATAAACTAATGTGAGTATACACATGAGCTCTGATGTGAAATACATACCGTATGTATACCAAAAAAACATTATTTCATAGTCTAAGGACATGTTTGCTGTCATTATCTTATTGCATCAAAATATCAATTTGTATGCTTTAATGCTCCAGAAATAGCCATATTGTGTCCTGGTTCATAAGAACACATTGTTTCTTAATGTTAGAAGGACATGTTGGCTGTTATTATCTGACTCATAAACCCCCAAATGTACATGTAAACAGAACATTTGTGAAATAGACACACCATCTTTAACCTTTTTGATATCAGTAGCAATTGATCAGATAGGAATATGTACCACAAATAGTATTCAGATGCTAGAAATTAAACAAGCACATTAATTGCACCAACTCGAAACAGTTAACATACCCTGTAGAATACAAACTAGTCACTATGATCAAGGAGGGTGTCACATACACACACCCACCCCGGTTTGGTATTCAGGCCATTTCCAGGTGGTACGCTATATACATACCCAATGTTATTATTGTTATCTGGTACTAGAAACTCATACGGCAATATAACCGGCATTCGGGATTCAGCAAAAAGGCTGGTATGCAGATATTATAGCACAAACTTATACAAATTTTGAGTATTTTCCAGCCCAAACAGACCCAAGTGATATAATTTTATCTAATTCAGTCTAATACCTCTTGAAATGTTGATGTTTTGGATACTATTTCAGCAAATGTGAGAAAACAGTTAACTGGTATTCAGTATTCATTCACAATTGAATAGACCAGTCTGGAATGTGTCGCCCCCCCCCCCCCCCCCAAATACCAGTTGATGTAAAAGGTTGAATCTTGCGTACCAGTTACAAGTAAGAAAATATTGAATGAAAACTAATATTACACTAATAGTATAGTTTTCATATACATGTATTTGCTGAAGTTGTATCCATAATTTCTACATACCTATAGATAATAGACTGAATTACATCATAAATGTCATTTGGGTTGAAAAATAGTAAAACGAAATTAATTGTGTGCTATAAAAGCTGCGAACCGGCCTCTTTGCTGAATCCTGAATTCCGGTTAAAATGCGCAAATGAATCCCGACTACCAAATTAGCAGAGGGGTATAAATCCTGCGTATCGCCTTAAAATTGCATAAATGTTTTCCATTTACTTCAGTTAAAAGTATATGTACATGTACATGTAGCTGATTCACCTAACAATTTTTTTATCTTTAAATATGTGAGATCCAAGCGCAAATCATTTTGCACTATGTGCACTAGTCCGAGAGTCTCATAACCTGGGTGTTTAATAGTCCCACTGTTTGGTTATTTTAGAGTCTAAATTGTCTCAAAATTTGTAATCTTCATGCCCAATTTATAGCAGGCAGTCAGATCAGGTATAATTATAGATACCCATTCACACTCCGTACATGTACCGGTATGTGTAAACTATCAATTGCATAAATATTGCATTAATTTGTGTACAATTTTATGGGCAATACATGTTATGTCGCGAGTAATTTATTTTGTATGAGGGTAATACTATTAGTATACATGTATATAACTTACTAAATTAATGTGTTGTAAAAACACACAATCGATTCTTTCAAACCCGGGTACCATGAATTGAACCGTTGGACCATTGAACCCTCAAACTATTGAACTTCCCGACAATCGAACCCATCGAACTACTAGTAACGAACACTCTGACTAACGCACTTTACATGATTGAGTTAATGGTTATGTGACCTCATGAATTGGTCCAAGTTATTTTTCTGCTTTAAATGTCATTCAAATTTTTCCAATTGTATCGACTTTATTTTTCATCCAAAAAGCCAAATTGCAATGTAAATGTACCAAGAGGCCCCCATTTGCAATCAGAGGCCGCAAGGAATCACAGTGTGTAACTGCATCAATTCTACAAAATAAACCCACTATGCGACATATAGTGGTCTATCCCCAAATAGAACGTATGGTACATATACATTGTAAGTACTGGCACTGATAGTATACAAGGTAGTTATATATATTATAGCACAGAAATATTTTAGATTGCAGCATACATGTACATGTATAATAATAAAGTGAAGAGATCTCCATCACATTACTTTCAAATGAAATGTTCATGGGAAAGAAATGTGATGGAGAACTCTTAACGTTATTTTTAATTTAATGCACATAATTCACTATTCTTCGACTTTGGGGGTAGAAACAATTCTATTTGAGTCGAGGAACCCACCCATCAAATCTCAAGAGTTTTCTAAAACAAGCTATGATCGGAAATTATTTTTTGAATAAATGACTAAATAATCACCAGAAACTAAATTTACAATATCTTATTATATAGTTGGCATGTAGATACATTAAAATATGGTATGCAGTACTTGCAGGTATTCTTGATTTAGTAATCATGTTTTATTTATAGACACTTAGGTTATAACACCATGCTGATCACAATGAAAGATGTTTTGTTTACATAAATTGTTGTAAAGCATTGGGGAATTCCAGTTGGAACCAGGCATCACTTAATATATGGAAATCGACTAGGAGAAAAATATAAATATAATGACTGCATTGGGAGAGGTGGGTTTCTTGACTAAAATGAAACATGGTTCACCCCCATAGCTGAAGGAATACTAATTTTAATAAGAGTGTTAAATCAGACAGGGTATATATTTAATGTTTGCATCAGCAATCATTCATGTTTGCTTTAATGTGATTTGCAGAAAAAAATTCATGAAGAGGATCCTTATTTGGCCCTGTAGCCCATGTTTGTTGGCAGCCTAACAGGCTAACAACACACTCATAAATTTTAACTATAATCCCATTCGAAATGGGCAGTATTGATACTAGTACTGTCAGATAATGTACATGAATGTTGGAAATACTAATTACTATGAATCTTCAGAAATAACACAGAATAGTGTGACAATTCAATCACAATTCATTACTGAAGAACCGATAGGCTACCGGTTCATGTATTTCAAAAGCATGTATACATGTACATGTACTGTATAGACACTAGTACAATACCCTTGACCAAACATTTAATATTATTACTGTTATAGGCATTCAAGATTACTGCGGTAGTATTACCATGTTTCGAACCAATGTCATTTACACATGTGCAAAAATCGGTTACTCTAGACAAATCAGGGTGATCGATTAACTCGCGATTCACATCGGGTGGTATTAGAGTAAGTTAAGCAATATTAGTGATAGTGTTGCCAGTTGTGTGGTGGAGCCTGTTACAAGGCGATGTTTACCACCTTGCCTTGTAACAGGCTCCACCACACAACTGGAAACAATATCACTAATATTGCTGAACTTACTCTAATAAAATATATTTAATACTTCATTCAACTAACAGAAAAATCGCTGTTACATGTACAGTTATGCTCTAATTAATCGACCATCCTTAAAGGCATGGATGGCCTTCACAAATGGGTATTGCTGTTAAAGGTACTCAATCCGATCAGACGCTCCTAAATTACTATTGATTTGGCTTTGTGGGTAAATAATATTTGATTCGAGTCGAGGAACCCATCCATCAAAGCTCAGAGTGGTCGGTTAACGATTTTTGAAATTTGTTAATTTCTCGAGATGTGGTCCAGAAAAACACGTGCTCAAACTGACAAATTGCGGATGAAGATGGATAACTCCAAACTCAATTGGTTATTTTTACATTTTGTTCAAAGAAATATGGCCGTATTATCACAACATTTGGCCGCATTACCACTTTATTTTAGAGTTATCCATCTTTATTAGCAATATTGACCGATATGGTCCATTGACGATGTTTTTTCAGAGCCACAAATAATTGCACATCTCGATAAATAACAAACTTCAAAAAACGATATTTTATCACTCTGAACTTTGATTGGTGGGTTCTTTGACTCAAATCAAATATTGTTTACCCCCGAAGCCAAAAAAATAGTAAATTAGGAGCATCTGATCGGATTGAGTACCTTTAAAATAGTCACTTCCGTTAAAGATAAGGGCGGTGTTGGCGGTGGGTAAACAGTATGTTACTGTCAATTCCCCCCCCCCCCCTTTGTTATGTAAACAAAAGCAAAAAACGTTACGTTTCCTGGCTTTTGTTTAGTTCCAGATATGGTAAACATAATGAGCATAATTTGTTACTGTTATCCTGATATGGAAATAATAAAGAGCATTTATATCCTTTTTATGTGATTAACCAATTGCGCTGTGTTATGTAAACAGAAGCACACCTTTTGTAACACGAGCAGTCGCTGGTTTACGTACACCATCGTATGTCTTGACGACAATATACTATTTACGCGCTGATTATGTTTGGCATACCGGTATGAGCGGAACTGTATATATTTTGGTGTTCCTTCTGTTGATGGCGATTTGAACAAATATACACATTTCTGCAACGAATGCTGACCGTGCCTTTAAAACCACCATAACACAAAGAATTATAAAATATAGACAAACTTTGTTCTTATGCCAAACATAAATATTGCGTAAATAGTATGTTATTGTCAAGTTTGTATGCTTTGTTATGTAATCAAAGACCAAAAATGTTACAGAATCTGGATTTTGTTTACATCACACAGTGTATAAACTTGACAATGACTTGATATTGATGATTGGTATCAGAATAAAATATATCTATATTTTAATATTCTTTTCGTTGATGGCAATTTTAACGGGTTTGGCTATACCCACCGTGAAGGCCATCCGTGCCTTTAACAAGGTTGACCACTGGTATTATGTCGATGTGATCAACCAGTCAATTATACTACGGCTGACCATGTGTGTTTCCACTTTGCATTTGCAGACATTCGCCATGCGGTCTGACATTGACAAACTTTGAATACTGAATATACCGGAAACAATTTATTAATTGAAAAAATGTGTTGTGTTAAATGTAGTAGTTGAAAATAAAGATACCCACTGACGGTGTGGATTTGGTATATATCAGTTGAAAAGTTGGTGATCAGAAATTGCACAGGATTCGAAAGCTCTCCATCCCATGTTTCAACATTTCTAGATCAAACTATATTTTCCTATATAAATATCAAATTTAATATGGTGGGTATGACAAATTGTTTGCCATGGTGTTTATACATGTAAATAACTTCTCTGTTTTGTAACATTTCCACTCGGTGATTATGCAGGCTGTACGTTTTAGGATAGATGTGGATATTTTGAATTTTATTGCCATTGTTAATGATCGCAGCGCTCATGGAAAAATTAATTGGCTGCACATGTATGGCAGTCATGAGCAAAATTAATGTATCTGGCAGTTGCAAGAAGACAATACGGCGGTAGTTTACTTGGTTACATAGATTAAAAACATATTACCGTGGTATATTTCATTACATGTACCAGCAGATATTGTATACTAGTATCAACTAGGGCTGTAACAATTAATCTTGAATGATGAATCCATGCATTGTATCGCTATATATTTACACACTAAGTGTTGTCATCACTAAATCCAGCATTCTGATTGGTCGGCGCCCACGTGGCTAGTTGCAGTTATTTCTCGGTGAATGCGCAACGCCTAATAACACCAAGCTAATAACACCATCGATACGTCATTAGGTTTGGAAAGACGAACGCGTAATGCTTTGGGCGCATTTTGACTCGCGCAGGATTGACTTAATACATCATCGGGTTTCAACATGAAGAGAAATTGTTCCTATTAACTTTTGCCAAGGGTGCTATTGGGTATTTTGGGCTGATCTTGTCACGATACACTTTTCGATTTAAATATATTTACAAAAGTGGCTTTTTCGCTAAATGTATATAAATATAAGGATTAACTGTCATGTGGACTATTTTTATGGAGATGTAACGGTGAGGTAAGTGGACATAACTTGTATGTAAAACCCTTCGGGTTTTACATACAAGTTATGTCCACTTACCTCACCGTTACATCTCCATAAAAACAGTCCACATGACAGTTAATCCTTATATACTATCAAACTATGGTATAAATGACTGCGGTTGATCGATTTGTTGTGAACTGCGGTACTAAATACTAGTTGTCAACCTCGATAAGGCGGGTCGATTAATTAGGGCACAGCTGATTCATTTGGAAAGAGAATATAGCTGTCCGGCTAAATGGATAATATTGTCCCGCCAAAGCAGGCCTCGATTACAGTGAAATATACCAAACAAACTGTTATTCTGATCATACTCTGATCAGCTAAGTTAGAAATGAATAAATTAAGTTTATTATATCAATTTTCGAATATTTCAAAGAGCCTGTAATTATAATTGCTTAAAGATTTCCCATTCAATTTGACACTATAAATCTACTGTAATGGTTCAGGTTTTCCAAACCGAATATGGCGCCTCTCTAGCTAAAGCGATGTTTTATTTGAGAGGGTCCTATGTCTATGTAGGATAGAACAATGAACAGAGATGCATGCCAAATAATGGATTTATGCCGTAATGTTGTTAAGACCTGACGGCGTACATGCATATGTAGTGTTGAAACAACTAGGGATTTTCATAGTGTTTTAGGGAGAGGAGTGTATTCCAAGTGGCTATAGCACTTGTCCTCCAATCCCTTTTGTCATAAATCAATTTATGAACATATAAGTTACATGTATGTTTAAACCATAGTCGACATAAATGCTACATGTACGTTATGCTCATTTGGAATTTCATTTGGGTGTTATTTAATTCTGTTTATCTTAGGTAACTACGATGGCTGCACTGCTAAATTTGGACACATTTGATGTCATTTAGTGTCCATCACTTCATCGAAAGGCCGAACACAACCAATAACAAATCACAAATAAGAGGAAATACAACTAATTGTCAGTGTGCTTCTAAAAGGTCGTACCTGCCATTTTGGAGCGAAACATTTTATTGCATTTTCGGAATCTACGGGTTCCTGAGATAACTTGTCAATATTTCAGGTATAAATGCCATTTTTCAATGTTTTTCAGGGAAATTTCTGTTGTAAAATGTTGTATCTGGGTTCTCCATGAAAATATTTGTCATTTATGAATGTCGTATATTTTATATTCGAAACCATTCGCGATAAGATAATTCTGATGAGATTGTTTTGAAGAAGAATGGCCTGAGGGCGTATCGTCCTTATCCTGAGTGATAGAGACTAACGAAGATGCGGCAATCATCAAAATTAATATGTTGTATACACTCATGTTAACAAGATTTCTATTTTTTTTACTTTTAAAAGTGTCGTATAACACCATAAAATCATGTTTTGTCATCAACTAGATGATAAGTGAAAATGAAAGTGTATCTAGTATAACAACTGTGTTATTATGCAAAGATATTGGCATATACCAATTCTATTTTCAGATATGATTAGTTTTTTGTGTATCCTGAACAGTTTGATTTTCCTGAGGTATAACCTTGTATAAGCCCACCAAGTTGGCACCAACGATATCAAAGTTGATTTGCATGAATACAGATATTATGGTAGTATAAAGACTAGCACTGCACCTTCATGTACATGTAAGTGATAAATTGATCATGTACTATGACATAAACTCATACATCGCTGTGTTAACTACAATGTACATATACTGATATCATTCAGTTGTTTTTACTAGCGGTAAGGTACGTGATTGCCAGTTACATGTAAGGTTTTAACAGTTCTTTGTGTTTTAAAATAATATGTGTCCTGAGATTAACAGTTATGTTTCTGGTGAACAGCCTTATCCATGGACAATAACCTGCAAAATTCGCACTTAATAACTAAAAAAAATTCAAATTATTACATAGAAGATATATATACATGTAGTTATACATGTACAATGCACGGTATAACCACCAACTTGCATTTTTTATAATTAATTAAATAAATTAAGTACTTATATTTAATAAATATATACCGGTGAAATGATATCTCCACTACTTATTGTCAGTTTTGTAAATAAAAATTGGCAATGCAGATGCAGGGCCCAAAAAACTAGTACATTTAATTTTGCAAGAATCAAATGACGAATCAAGTTAGCCATTAAGCACTGAAAATGAAAAAGTTTCGCGATAATCATTACAAGAATCGATTCGGCGATTCTCGTCCAATCTTAAGCAGGGCTTATATTTTGGCGAGAATCCAAATCTAGATTCCTGTAAATATTCTCGCAAATTACCCTGGATTCTCTTGAAAAATATGTATAGATTCTCGAAAAATCAGATGAGATATCATATATGCTACAGATGCATATTGTGCATAATGTTGATCCAGGGAAGAAATTTGACATGCTGGTGTTTGGATATACAAAACATGTATTAAAAATCTTATTAGTTACCCAAACTACATATACACATGTTCACTGGACTTCACATGGAACTAGTTAAACATGTGCGCATGTCTAAACTGTCTTAAATTTTTTTTCTTAAGGTCAACCCATACCGGACGCGAGCGCGCGATTATAACGATTATTTTCTGTCATCCGTAGCAGTTCAAAGCGCGCGATTTTCATATTCACACTGCAAGTGATAGAATCGCTGACCACGATTCGATCACAGCAGTGATTTTATGCTTTGTCGATTTCTCGCTTTGTGGCCAACAAGCGGGATAATTGGGCCGCTGTCAAATAGGATATTTTACGCACGAATTTCCTTCTAATTGAAGGCGACACATGCATTCGTCATCGCGATAACAAAGATGGTGGGGGACTTTAGCGACATGCTGATAACTGAAGACCAAGGATAAATGAGAAGAGAAAATTCCTGGCAAGAGCTCGACGTAATAACAGGATCATCTGGTTAATTTTTGGTCCCAATCTACATGTATTCCAAGCTTGTAAAGTCACTTCGCGCACAATTTGCCCCCCCCCCCTGGAATTTTACCCGAATTATAGAATTAAATTCAACACAAATGCTATGATAATTTAGGAAGTCTCTACGGACGACAGAAAACGGCCATAAAAATCGCGCGCTCGTGGCGCTATAGTTCTTATCATGTTCCCATGTACTTACTATGCTATAGTTCTTATCAACGTTCCCATGTATTTACTATGCTATAGTTCTTATCAACATGCCCATGTATTTACTTGAACTTGTCTTCGGTTGACCGTTGTGTTTCACTTTTTCATGCACCCATCATAAATGATATAGCATCTTTAAAGGTACTCATTCCGATCAGACGCTCCTAAATTACTATTTGTTTGGCTTCGGGGGTATAAATATTTGATTGCGAGTCGAGGAACCCCCTCATAAAAGCTCAGAGTGATCAGATATAGATTTTTGAAGTTTATTAATTTCTCGAGATGTGGCCCAGAACACATGTGGTCAAACAGACAAATTGCGGATGAAGATGGATAACTTTAAAATCAAGTGGTTATTATTACCACTTGATTTTAGAGTTATCCATCTTCATCCGCAATCTGATCAGATTGAGTACCTTTAGATGTAAATAAATTACTAAATAACTTGTAAAAAAGAACAATTTGGTCAATCTTCAATTTGAAATGGAAGTGAAGTACACGCTAACAGTCTAACTAGTATAACATGAAATGTTAACTTCATTGTAAACTTCATTGCAATGCAGCATACATCATCCAGAGGTGGTACAGTACATGTGGATCGATCCTCTTATGGAATCAAAGTGCTGTCAAAATCTTTGAACTTTCCATATGCTGTATGAATATACATGTACATGTACTAGTATTTTTTTATGTTGAGTCCAGCGTTCATCTGTTCCATTATTTTGACTGTTGAGTATCATAGGTTGAGGTGTTCCAATTTGATGCAATTACGTACTGCTACATGTACCTTTTGGCTTTCGGGTAAATGTGAAGTCTCTGAATCTTGCCAACTGCATGCAGTAATAAATACTAATATTCATTGACAATGTGTTTTAATTTGCAATTTTGATGACTACTTCACGGCTAGAATTGATATAAATTTGTTGTATTGTTGACATCTGTTGTCCAATGCCGGGAATCTGTATATGGTTTCAGTGCAGGATCCTGACAGATGTATTAGCACACATGATGTTGGACCCTACCGATACGTTAGTGACATATCACTGTCAAGTGCGCTCAGTTAATGCACAGTACCAGTGGAACTGAATTTACATACATGTACCGTACAACATAACATTCTCACCATATTCTTCTTCTGTTCCAAATGCAGTTTGCGTAATGTCGCACCTCGATGCTGGGAGCCAAAAGTCTCCGGCATGAAGACGATATAATATTAAAACAGTATATATATATCTTTATTTCCTCCATTCACGGAGAGTTATGAATAATATAAATTGACAAAAGGAAATTCAAACAATACAAGAACAGTAAACATATATACAGTGGACATAACAACAAAGAATAGTCGCTAAGAGTTCAGCAAACATACACACACACGCATACACCATGTATATATTGATACGAACAGACACACATCGTACATACTCGCACGCCATCATACACGCAATTCCCACACTAATACATGCATGCACGCATACATATCCATACTCACACACACACACACACCCTCACACACGCACACACCCTCACACACACACAGCCGACCACCGCAGGCTATAGCGTATAAACCCAAGCACATATACACAGCTTAAATACTGACACACATATAGGTAGACAGTTGTACTAACTGACTGTATGTATACAGATGCATATATGCATATACAATGTATGGGTCATGAACATGAAATAGTATTTAGACACATGTATTAGATTGTGTACTATGCAGTCAAGGTTATGTTGAGTTTCTTAGCTGTTGTTCTTATAAATTAACGTCCGCGTTGTCGATTAGACTTGTCTGAATTGTGTGATAAGCATGCCACAGGCAATATGTGCTACAGACCATGAAGTCTGTGAACATGTCAGCTTCACAAATGATATCGATTGGGTAATTAATACTAATTTATACAGTACATTTGTAGTCATAGAGTACAGGTACTAGTACTGATATGAAGCCTGTAGATCAAACTTCTCAATTGCATATCAGTAACAGTTTTACTTGACCCAGTGGTTTTCATTCCTACCATTTAGTACTGTGGTCAGTTCGTTTCCTGGTCCGCAAATTGGAAATAGAAATAATTTTGACAGACTGTCTTTCGATATTCTGCAAACATCCATATAAATAACATCGTTGAATCTTGTATTTAATTCACAATATATCCGATTTGTATCTAGTCAACCATTTTCTGTTGTCAATCCATGTTAATTTGCGACAAAATTACCATAAAATACACGCTAACTTTTTTGCGCCATTTTCGTTGGAAGAATACCGGTATATAATTAAAAAACAGGACAATAGTTTGCCAACTGCATGCAGTAATAAATACTAATATTCATTGACAATGTGTTTTAATTTGCAATTTTGATGACTACTTCAAGGCTAGAATTGATATAATTTTGTTGTATTGTTGACATCTGTTGTCCGATGCCGGGAATCTGTATATGGTTTCAGTGCAGGATCCTGACAGATGTATTAGCACACATGATGTTGGACCCTACCGATACGTTAGTGACATATCACTGTCAAATGCGCTCAGTTAACGCACAGTACCAGTGGAACTGAATTTACATACATGTACCGTACAACATAACATTCTCACCATATTATTCTTCTGTTCCAAATGCAATTTGCGTAATGTCGCACCTCGATGCTGGGAGCCAAAAGTCTCCGGCATGAAGACGATATAATATTAAAACAGTATACATATACTCTTCCAGCGACTCTTATTTCTTTGTTGTGGTGATGCAAAGGATCATCTCTTTGACGTTTCCAACTTCCAAATCGATTGGGTAATTAATACTAATTTATACAGTACAGTTGTAGTCCTAGAGTACAGGTACTAGTACTGATATGAAGCCTGTAGATCAAACTTCTCAATTGCATATCAGTAACAGTTTTACTTGACCCAGTGGTTTTCATTCCTACCATTTAGTACTGTGGTCAGTTCGTTTCCTGGTCCGCAAATTGGAAACAGAAATAATTTTGACAGACTGTCTTTCCATATTCTGCAAACATCCATATAAATAACATCGTTGAATCTTGTATTTAATTCACAATATATCCGATTTGTATCTAGTCAACCATTTTCTGTTGTCAATCCATGTTAATTTGCGACAAAATTACCATAAAATACACGCTAACTTTTTTGCGCCATTTTCGTTGGAAGAATACCGGTATATAATTAAAAGACAGGACAATAGTTTGCCGAACGAAACGAAACGAAAGGGACAAACTATACATGTAATTCTATGCCCTAATATTTTTCTGTTCATTTAGGGTCTAATATAGCTCCCGACTCATTTTAAGTCACTCAACTTGTAAGCAATGTTAATTCGAAAAAGTGGCCGTGTAGACACCAGGCAAGATGGCGTCCAATATGGTCTCCGTTTTTCCAGACGAGTCACTAAGTCAATTTGATACATATTATAGTGAAAACATCTTGTCTTGTGTATACAAATGTCTATACTTGTGTAAAGCTAAGATGTATTGCCACATTTTTAAGGCAGAATTGGAACTCCCCTCCAAGATTGCCGCCAAAATGGCTGCCGGAAATTTTGACGTTTTTACACTAATATCTTGTAGATCAGTTTCTGCTCTATGGAATTGGTTCAGAATAGGGACTTTATTTTGTATTGTTCAATTTAATGATCATCGAGCAATGAAATGTGCCATTCATTGGGTCCCAGCCCCTTCCGAGTCCTCAAAAATTCGATTTTACAGAACACGGAAAGAAATTTGTCATTTTGTCTCAAAAGGCGGCCAAAATATGGAAAACGGTAAATTTTGCCCTAGCATGCCATTTAATTGCTTACAAAGTGTGGCTGATGAATAACCTTATGTCTTATATACATGAATGCTAACAATTCTGATGCACCTTAGTTAATTGTTATTAGTGTAACTACTGACATTACAAGAACAAATCTGATTTTTCTATCACAAGCTTGACATCGAAATCGTCAAAAATAACAACCAGGAGGTGAATATATGGTCATAGGTGAGGTGCATAGGTATAGAGGGAGTTGCTCTATATGATCACACCATGATCATATATAGCAATTCCTTGTTTTTTTTATCACACAGTAACTCCCTGTATACCTATTCACTTCACATTTGTCCGCATACAAATGTTAGTATTCAATATATGTAAGATAGAATAGTCCATTTTATTCCTTAAGCACAACTTGTACGCGATTACATAGCATGATGTGGCAATATTTGCCTTTTTTTTCATATTTTTGTCGCCGTTTTTGCAGCCAGTTTGAGACAAAGTGACAATTTTGATCAAATTGAGTTAAAATATTCATAGGTAATGGTATGCCTCAGTTACGTTGCACAGTTCTGTTCATTTCTTGTTGAACAATGACTAGAATCACAATGGTGATTTTTTGTGAAATGTTATACCACGCTCTGTAAAAAATCTACTGTTTGAGGGATCGGAAGGGGCTGGGACCACAATAATGTCATATTTTATTGCTTCAGTGATCAGTTAACATGAAAAATAATACTAAAGTCCCAACTATGAACCAGTCACATACATAATAAACTTATCTAGAAGATATCAGTGGGGAAAAACGTCAAATTTTCCACTTCCAGCTGCCATTTTGGCGGCCATTTTGGAAGGAGCGTACCAATTTTGCCCTAAAATGTGGCATTGTAACTTCACAAAAAATATATACATTTGTATACATATGACAACATGTTCTCACTTTAATTTGCATCAAACTGACTAAGTGACTCGTATGAAAAACGGCGGATTTACACCTCGTATTAATTAATTAATGTAATGGTAATCCGAACTATACATGTGAAATATGTTGTTGTAATTTAAGGTTTGAGCACCAAGGGTTGGGCGAAAATACATCTTCAAGTTCGCTCCTGTTGGTAACTTTTTCCCATAATGGACAGTAAAAACACACCGGTATATCATGAGATGGAGAAACACCTGGGTATACCATGAGATGGAGAAACACCTGGGTAAATCCCTATCAAATGGAGAAGACACCCGGGTAAATCTCGATATAGGTTTGATATACCTGAATTATTATTTTACCCGGGTGAGCCGGGGCTTGCCATGGGTTAAACCAGGGTTAAACCGGATAAACCCCCCCCCCCAGTTTACCCGGATAAATTTGTATATGGGTGGTATCAAGCAAAGACTTAATATATTTGGACTTTGGAAGGGCGTTCTACACCATACCAAAAACTATACAGCTACGGAATCGGAGGAGACATAAACATTTGGATACAATCATTCCTGACAGGACGAATACAGTGCAGTGAAACATCCGGAGAGAGAGGCTACAAGTGGCATACCACAAGGATAAAGGGCTAGGACCGATATTGTTTTTGCTATACATAAACGACATCACAGAGGAGAATAAAGACTCAATCAAAATATGTGCAGAAATATGCAGTGAAAATAAGATGAAGAAATACTATAAGAAGATCTAGATAAACTGCCAAAGTGGTCTGGCAAATGGCTGCTATGATTAAATTCTGCAAATTTAAAGTCGTACACCTGGGTAATAAAGACGATCATACACAGTATCGGAGGATGATAACATTAAAGACCAACTGAACTGTACATTCGTTTCTTTAGTTTCCCGAATCAATGCATCTATTTAGATTCCCACTAAATAGCAATGCAAAAATCTCGTCGAAATATACCCAGACATTATCTTTAATTTTACTGCGAAAAATGAGGCCAGAGTTCTGTTTTGGTTTCACAACGCGCACCACGTGGTCGATGGAGGGGTACGTGGCGTGACGTAATCGCGGGAAGGAATTCCTTACAACATCGCTCGATGTAATATCGATGTCATGTAAACAAAGGGCATTTATATACATGCGGTAAAATGTATATCGGGATATGATATCTGTATAGTGATCGAAATATCAATTTAAGCACGTCAACATATCACATTGTTTTTTTCCCCCTGGTAAATAATAACATTAGCGATTAAAACGGCATATATAGAAGTTGTAAATTCCATTGTAAAATAGTTCTTGTTATAGAATCATGGAAAAAGTACCGGTACACGAAAAATCCTGGCTGGTATTCAATACAGCTATAGCACCCAAATGTCATTTATTTTATCCGTCATATTATGTTGGAGCAATACGTAATTGATAAATTAATTGAGCTCAAAAGGAGACGGCAATGTCAGACTGATTCGTGCAGTTTAAAATCATTTTAAAATTTCATGATGACGTATTTTAAACCATCTGGGAACAAAATGGTCCTCAAAATGTTGCCACGTTCAAGAATTGTTGTGTGATGCCGTTTTGCCGATTTATTTTGTAATGCTGATTGAAAAACAAATGAATATATCGCAATTTAAATTGTTTTACGCCAGCTCGAGGACAAGTCACAATTTTCGACCTTAGCCGCTCTGAAGATAAGCCTATACTCTGATTAAATAATTATACCATGGCAACTCAACAAAAATGTTCTCAACCTCAATATAAAATATTCTTTGTTCCTACCATATGTTTACAGTCTATGTCTTGGAGTTTAACACACAAACACTCTAAATTCCACTCTCACTTATCACTTTATTGTCCGAGCCCCTATATATCCAACCGCCTCTGTTGCACATCGATGAAGAATCAATCACCTCCGATGAGCTTCAAGATACGATCTACAAAATAGTTCGACCTTTTCGAGTTGTCTTCGGGTAATCGAAAAAAGCACAATTTTGCATAACAGTTTAAAACATTTATATTCTCGTAATGCAAACAGCATAGAATTTATCCATTTCTGATTGATAATTTTGTATTTAGTTCCACGAACTTGATATGGCGCAATGATCGGAAAACTTTTTCAGGCGACCACACTTGCGAGTCACAATGGCATTATTTAGGTTGTGTTTACATTTCAAAAAGCCGATTTCCATCGAAATTTTGACTCATATCAAAGACGGAAATGGATTAAATGATCTCATAACTTTTAAAAGTAACGGGAATAGTTTATTTTGGATGTTCTATTCACGTCATTTGGTATAATGATTCGATTTTGTGAGTATATAAATAACGCCAACGTCACTGATGAATCAACTGGTGTGTAGACTACAGTACACTTCACGTGTACTCGCCAATGTCAAAACGTTAATCACTGTACGCTCAATTTAAGAAATTGATGTTGATTTGCTTGCGTTCCATGGAGTATGAATGCGAGTTGGTCTGACATTTTGTGTGGAACGTGAATTTTTTTTTTTTTTAATATGCCCATTATTCCAAAATATATACTCATTGATTCATAACGTCTTCCCTCTCTCATGACTGAGTCCCGCAATGACGTCATAAACCAAGGGAGATTACTTCGTTAGGCGACTTATCACAAATGTATACAATAATATAGCTATTTCTTTAAAAATATCATTAAATGTATTCACGAAAATGTTAATGGTAAAAAACATGGATGCATGCTTAGAACCTTATTTGGCGACAAATAAATCACATTTAAACAAATACTATATAAGGTAGTTTATTTTCTGATTTCGGTTGGTCTTTGACAATATAGAAGAAACATCTGAAGGGAAAGATCTAGGAGTCACATTCGATAACAAAATGACATTTGACAAGCATATCGCAACAACAGTGTTAACAAAGCAAACCAAAAGCTGGGACTACTAAAAAGAACATTCAGATACATGGACAGACGACAGATGTGTGTCACAATATATAAAGCATTCATCAGACCCAAACTAGAATATGGAACATTAATTTGGTCACCCCATTATAAAAAGTACAGAACAATGATAGAAAGAGTGCAAAGAAGATCAACCAACATGGTGAAAGGAATGAAAAATAATTATTATGGAGAAAGATTGAAAGAGATAGGAATAAAACATTAGAATATCGAAGGGAGGAGAGACATGATACAGATGTACAAAATGTATTGGTTTAAGTATAGTTTATTTATCCACCAAATATATAATATACATAATATAAATTGAACGAGGGAATACACAAGGAATTAATATAATGTATATGGTAATATGTGATATATCTGGTAGAAAGGGAAAACGACAGTAAGCACATGGCTGTTCAGGTGTCGTTCTCCCCATGTATCATCTAGGGCCCCTGTATAATATACTATATAAATCATCATGGAAATTGACGTTAGTGTCGGGACCGGACAGTAGATAGATAATTTGGATATTACATTGGTCCTGTGAGTTTTGGGTATAAAGAATAAGAGGAGAATTTAAGATAAGAAGACAAAGATGGAGGGGAGTGGTGAGGGGAGTGGAATGGAACGGATTATTCATTTTATTACATGTTACGTATGATGCTTAAGATGCTGCTGACCGATTTATAATTAAGCAACTAAAATCGTTGTGTGTGGATAATAAATTTTTGGAATTCTTCAAAAATAGTTAGATTCGTTTGTAGACTCATTGTATCATCGCCATTGACGAAAGTATAAACTGAGGGAACTATTGCGTCTGGGATCTTTCCAATAAGAATTTGCCTATGTGGACGGTAACGCCGACATTGGAATATGTAGTGGTAGCTATCTTCTATTTGGCCACAAACACAGCGATCAGTGACAGAGATATAATTTTGGTATTTATGCGCGTTTAGGTCACTACAATAGTTTCTAAGACGTGTGTGGATTACTTGTGCTTTTCTTGTGTAACAATATTTGAAGCGTGAATTCTTCTTTTTATGACTAGTGTGTTTATTGTTGTTCTAAATTCGTCGTAATTCACTATGTCGCGTGTGCTCATCGGCAGTGAATTCCAGAGGGCTGCTGTATTTAATATGAATGACCGGTCGTGTGAATTGGCGTTAAATTGGGGTAGCCTAAAGTTTTTTGAGTTACGGGTATTAATTTTCGATACCTCGGATACAAGTGGGGGCACTAAGTTTTGTAGATACTCCGGGGCCGAATTATAGATCATTTTGTGATATAAATAAAGTTTTGAATTTTCACGTCTCTTTTTTAGAGTCTCCCAACCTGCTTCAATTATAAGGTTATTATTACTCGTGGATCTGGTACATCCTGTTACAATACGCGCAGCTTCTAGTTGTATATCTTCCAACTTGTCAGATTCTGCTATTGTGCAATTGTCCCAGATAACGTTTGCATATTCTATGATTGGTCTTACAAGAGTGAAATAACATTTTTCTAGGGTTTCTCTATTTAGAACGTATTTTTGTTTTTGTAACATAGATATTCGATACCATGCAAGTTTAGATATAGACGCAATATGGGCCTTCCATGAGCAATTGTTTTCAAAAACGACACCAAGGTGTTTGTGGTTTGATACTGTGTTCAATGGGACATTGTTCGTATATAAGTTTGGATGATTCAAAGGGATTTGTTTACGTGATATGCACATAGCTTCTGATTTACTGGCATTGAATTTTACTAGCCATCTCTTCGACCATGCTTCCAGTGTGTTTATGTCGTTTTGCAATATTTTGGCACTTTGTATCGGGTCTTTAATAGGCAGAAATATGGACGTATCGTCAGCAAATAGTCTAATGTCACTTTTAATTCCTTTAACAATGTCGTTAATGTAGGTTAAAAATAAAATCGGCCCAAGGACGGATCCTGGGGCACACCAGCTTTAACCCCTCCCCAAGAAGAAGATTCTGAGCCTAAAACTACTCTTTGCTCGCGGTTTGTTAGATATGATTCAATCCATCTGAGAAGATTACCTGTGATACCCATTCTTTTTAATTTATAAACTAAACCACGGTGCCAAACTTTGTCGAATGCTTTGCTTATAATTATATCGAAGAATAAGACTCTGACATCCTGGCCTTCGTCCAAACTTTTACTAATTTCGTGATAAATTTCGCATAATTGGTGTGATGTTGACTGCCCGGGGAGGAATCCAGCTTGGTGTTTGCACAGTAAACTATTTTTGGTAAGAAATGTGAGTAGATGTTTGGCTATGCATTTCTCGTATACTTTACCAATACAACTTAATAGGGATATGGGTCTGTAGTTTCCTGGGTCTGTTGGGTCTCCTTTTTAAAAAATTGGAACAACGTTTGCACGTTTCCATTCATCGGGGAAGAAAGAGTTTTCCATGAATGTTTTAAACATTATTTTCAATGGATGATGCAGGCTAGGACATTTTTTTAGTATGCGCGGACTTATCTCATCGTAACCGGAAGATTTATCAGTAACAAGATTTTTCAAGGTTTCTATTATATCCGATTCAGAGATTAATATTTCATTTAGTTCTGGAATAGATTGCAATGGGGTGTATTCTGGTATTGTGGCATTTGAGTCATCTATAGATGAAACACTACAGAAATAGTCATTAAAAGCTTCTGCTTTGTCATAGTTGGATGTATGTGTGCTGTTATTCCACGACAAGTACGGAATAGCTCTATTGCTGTTTTTTTCTGAGAGTTTATTAAAGGTTTTCCAGCAGGCAGATGAGGGTGTTTCTGGATTATTCAGGATGTCTTGCATGTGCACTATGTGGTCAGATTTAGATTTTCTTATAAGGGAGATTACTTCGTTTCGTTTTTTCCTATAGTTTGTCCATGCGTTGATGGTATTACGAACTTTAGCTTTTTCATACAAGCGCTTTCGTTGTTTGATATGTTGTTTTATTCCAGAATTTAACCATGCTGGTTCATCTCTCATACAACGCACAATTTTACTTTGGACAAAAATATTGATCTGATCTTGTAAGAAAGTTGTTAGTAAGTTGGTCATTTCACTGATGGGGGTATTTGAAAAGGTTTGTTTCCAGTCTTGTTCTAAGATTGACTTATCTAGATCTGTGAAATTTGCTTCATCGTAGTTAAATACACGCCTAGTAAACGGTTTCTGTTGAGATTTCTTTTCCGAAATTAGGATATCTACAAAGATGGCAATATGATAGCGAATATAATTTCCATGGAAGGGTTCAAGGGTTCCACTTTCAAAGACAGAGCAGTTTTTATTTACCAGGACAACATCGATAAGAGTTTCCGAATATTCAGTAAAATTGGTAGATTCCGTTATTAACTGTTTTAATGTTAGTTGATTACATACTGCTGAGATTCTATTATTTGATGGGCAATATTGGTTTTCATTAAGGTCTCCTATGATTATCAGGTTATGTGGGGATAGGTCACGTGCCGAATCTAACATAGTTGTAATTTAAGTCCAACAGTTACAATTTGGGGGTCTATATATAGCACCGATTAGGCTTCTGGTATTTCCATGGCATAGTTATATCCAAACGCTTTCTATTCCCGGGTGTTCGAGATCGATTCGCCGTCTATATGCTATGTTATTCCTTATGTAGACTATTACCCCACCATATGAATCAGCCCTGTCCCTTCGCTCCGGTTCGCCAAAACCTTGAACTGGTAATCGTTCGTTGGGGATGTTTACACCTAGTCATGTCTCTGTGAAACAGCAGATATCAAAGTTAGGCATTTCGGTACTAATAATATCTATCTTGGGAGTCAGACAAAATGTATTGAATCAGCTTCTTCATTATAACAGTTTTCCCAGACTGAGGACGCATACTCCAGGACATGAAGAATAAAAATATAAATATATTCTTTCTAGTGACCTTCTGTCAAGGATATATTAATGCCTTCTCAGCAGGATCAGCCTACTAAAGGCTCGTTTTCAATATATTCCATGTGGTCTCTACATGTACCGGCGGAACTGTATGTTAGACCTAGGTGTTTATGTATAGTTACTTCACATATTGATTGATTTGCCATTTTAAGATGAGAATGGTTAGCTTCAATCTCTTTCCTGCTAACTAAGAGTGATTCAGTTTTGGATGGGTTAAATTTAACGAGCCATTTGTTAGACCATTCGTGTGTTTTCGATATATCTTTGATCAGAACGTCAGCCGCCAAATTGTGATCTTCTACTGATAGATAAAGGGAGGTTTCGTCTGCAAAAAGTCTGATATTTTCTTCTTATATCATTGATATATATATCAAGAAAAGAAGGGGACCCAGTATTCACCCTTGAGGGACACCAGATTCCACTGATTTCCATGACGACTGGGTATTTTCCAAAATAACTCTTTATTGTCGATTTACTAAATAATGTTTCAGAAGTTCGTATGTATTTTCACGCTCACCTAGATTACACACCTGATTTTTTTGCCTTCGTCTAGAGATGAAATTCGATAATGGTATACATCAGTTATCTGGAAATTGCTATTGTCGTTTGGAGTGAAGCCATATTGTAAATCTGTTAGAAGCTTGTTTTCATATAAGTATTTGGATAAATGTCGAAATATGCCTTTTTCAAATATTTTTCGAAAGACAGCTTAGCAATGAAATCGGACGATAATTCGATGGCAAAATAGGATCTCCCTTTTTAAAAACGGGACAAACGTTTGCTGTAAATCCATTCATTTGGGTAAATAGGAATGTTTTAAAAAGTCATTAAACATATAGCACATTGGATTTGCTAGGGCCGTACCACAGTTCTTTAGAATTTTGGGGCGGATTCCGTCATCGCCACTGGCCTTTGCTGCTTTAACGCTTGCTGGGGATTCCAGTATATCTTTGGGTGTGATCTCATACAATTTTTAGATCTAGATAATGGTGGTGGATATTTTTTGGTCACATTCGGACAAGAACGATATAGAACAGAAATAATAATCAGTATTTCTTTCCCTCACTAAGTACCGGAATAAGTTTACGGTCTGAAGCCAAGAGTCTCTAAAGAGTTTTCCACCACACAGCTGACTCTGTAAAAGAACTGCCGATGAGTTTTTGTTTCTTTCCCATTTCAGTCGCTTGGCAGTTGTGATAGATGATATAACTTCATTTCGATTGGATTTATATTTTGCCCATAACGAATTTATTGTCATATTCTGTTTTTGTTTTGGCATATAATCACTTGCGTTGCCTCGTATATAAGGAGATAAATGTGGCATGACATTCATTCAACTTCATCTGCATGGTCTAATTGAACAATGTTATTTGGAATGTGTTTTATCACAACTTCATTTATTTCTTCAGTTATCATCGTCGCGAGTTCTGTATAATTTACGTGTTTCAACTGATTATCTGAGCCCCACGTATGCAATTCATCATTCAATGCATTGTTAATTCAAGTTGGCTAACGGTGAGAATTCGTTGAAACTTGTAAACGACAAGCTGAAAAGAAGCATTTGCGTAGCATGTCAGCAGCTCTCTCAACTTTGGAGTTTTGTTGACCGGTCGAGTTATGTATAAAACCCAGATGTGAGACTTCCTCTATACGTTAGCGATATGTCTGGGTCCAAGTTCCCGTCAACTATCATTAGTGTAACGTTGATTTTGGGGAACGCCAAATATAACATTTTATTTTTTTCGTGTCACTAATACGTATATATATGTCACGCTTTACATGGCAACACGAATATAGCGAATCGTTAAATGTAACGGTTTAATGTTATGGGAAACCCCCCTCCAGCATCAACCGTCCGCGTAAATGTGCATGATTGTTTAAGTTTGAAGTATTTATTCATCAGCGGAAATGTGTCGACAAGCGCAGTAATTAATGTCCGCCGTTAGACGGTTATGGTTGTGTTGACGGATATTTCCAGCGACGTCGAGCGGCAACATGGCAAAAAGTGAATGAGCAAACTGATGCCTAGTGTAATAACTGTGAGGGATGTTAATTTGTCCTCCAAAACTGATGCTCTTGGGTTTTATACAATTCTTGAATTCGTTGCCGTAACATTCCGCTTCCAGAATTTCAACGTACATTCTAAACCAGAATGTCCGCGTGTACACATTCTAACAGTTGTAAATTCTAACTATACATGTTGAAAACTTCTAAGCCAATGCGGGGGGGGGGGGGGCTTAGTGATACTACATATTACATTATACATATTATATATTTTATATCTTATATTCACATGCACCATTGACAATGTCTGATATTTTATATGTAATACATGCACCATTGACGCTCCGAAACCTTGATATATATGTCGATGTTATTCGGTCGAAAATCAATTTCAATTCACTTTAATTTGAATTCCAGCGACGCGCAATACATTGTCACAGGGTGTTGGCGATTTTCAATAACTCGATAATTTTAAACCGCATATATATATGCCACAACTTGGTAGACTGTATATCTTTTGCTATTGTCATTGCATATAGTATCATTAAAACTCATATTATTAGTTTTAAAGCCATAAACTGGGACCATAACAGTATGTGGGTATCTAACCGACAAGTGGACGAGGGTGCATATATGTACATAGAATACAGGAAATAACACGGAATGCATTTCTGTCGAAAACGCGTTGACTATACCACATCACTCCATGTCATGTCACCTGACATTCGCGACACTATATAAGTCTTGGCATTAGCTGTGCAGAACTAAACTATATTGATCATATAGATCATATAACATGAATCACTATATAAGCTGAATATCGTCCATATAGAGATTATATTCCACCAATCCAAATGCTGGAAACTGTTAAGACGTTTAGACCTGTTCTGATGGGGAACATTATAACATAATTGAACAGATATTTCTTAGTTAATACATGTTCCTTAATAATGTATTCCGCACCTATCAAGTGTGTAATTCTACGAGCTTTCTGTTTAACAACCTTCGTCGGGTGGTAGATAAGACAACGAAATGAGTGAATACCCATATTCGAGATTGAATGATTTAAGAAACTTTTGTGAGCCGATTTTCCTCTGCGTCGTTTACAATAATAGCATTCCCCCTGTTAATCAATCCAATGTTTATCGTGAATTCGGCTAATAAAAGTCGCTTAAATCATACATTCTCGAACTGTGACATTCGCATGCAGTAAAATACATTATTATGTAACGGGCATTGATATAAGAAATATATTACGTGCGTTATATTTTTTTCAATGTCATAAAGTTTATCGTCAGTTTTTCAAAAAGTTCTCAGGCTTTGACTGGTGGAACATGATCTCTATGGGCGTAGCCAGAGTAGAAATAGTATGATCTATATTTACCCCATCGGTGACTATGTGTGTCCAGCCCTATAGTGTAATGGCCAAGATTTGTTGGTACAACTTTATATTACCAGTTTGGCTAGCAGCATGCAAGTAAACATATAATAAAACCAACACGTTTCATATATAGGGTTGAAGAACATTTTATGTGGGGAAACTTGGAGTTACAAATCTATCACAGGTTGCTTACATTGTTTACAAAGTTTCTGTGAAAAAAGCATAACAACATTATTCCTCATATGTTTTCAATTAAGGCCTAATATAGATCTAAAATTAAAAAGTTCAAATTGAAAAATTTCATACACTAATGAAAATAAAATCGCCGCTATCACCTGATAATGACTGGATAGAACAGAATAATCAGACATTGTCTTAAAAACACAAATTCAGTATTCAATTTCTCCCGGGTTTGTGATATTTTCCAAGAATCAAGGTCAAAAGTTCAAATTTCAAGTTTTACAGACGTATCCGATCATCATGTATGAATAAAAAGATATATTCTAATCTTTACGAAGCTATGCGCCAAATCGCAATGGAAAATGTCGAATGCATTAGATTATACCACCTGTCATAGTCTGAAACAACTTATCCAAGTCAAAGCTCTTTTCCAGCTGTTTTTATTGTTTGCAATGAAGAAGCTAGACCGTGTCATGAATATACCAACACTGAACGCTCCTTTTTGTTTCATGCCGAAGAAAAATCAGGACCGGATTTAAAAAAAAAATTATGACTTTAATAATATAAGTCTTTTCACGGCATATAAAGTCCCATCCACACTTTCAAACTCGTCTGTAAGAACTTACTGGAAATGCTCCATGATAAGTAAATTGTATGTGTACATACGTGTACAGGACAATATGGCACCGATACTTCCCCTGAATTAGTCATTGTTGCATGTTATCGTGCAAAAACACACCCATGATCTCTCAAACGTACAAAAAGACACACATGATCTTTCAAATGTGCAACAAATCTATTTTCGTATGCAGACTTTGAGATGCTGTGTGACTTTTTGTACATTTGAGAGATCCTGTGTGTCCTATGATCTCCTATTGCACGAAACCATGCGACAATGACCAATTCAACGATACTTCCAGTAACGGGCTTTTTAAAAGCAGTAAACCCAGAAAATCTGATATTTGCAGGAGAGGCAACACATATATTTCTCATTGGTATATATACATGCAGTTATTTTGCATTTCTAGTCTGTTATATTATTTTTTGGAAGTAAAAATAAGCGAATCAAGTCATTAGTTTTTACTGTTTTCCGTGGGTTCGATTGGTCTTTGTCACTCGTGATGAGGATTTCACGCCCATGCAGAACGATCATATCAGATTCAAAACGATCCTATCAAAATTATCTTATCAGGTATAGGCTACGGCTTTGAAAATAGACAGAGGAATTTTAGAACTAACTATCACCTTTTGGCTTTAAAGGCAGGTCCCGAAACGACATTTTAGAACACAATCTTTCAAGAAAATCGCATTTGATAAATTGACACGTGTCTTGAATAATTTAATTGAACAGAAAAATTACAAATATGACAAAAAAACGATAAATTCAACAGCTCGCTAGCTCGGGCATTTATCTATATATAGAGGATCTCACATGAGTTTCTATTTTATACGGAATTTATCAACCGAGTTCACTAAATTCGATTTGAGCCGAGGTTTACCGAGGCTCAAATAGAATTTAGTGGACGAGGTTGATAAATTACGTATAAAATAGGACGAGGGTGAGATACTTTTTATCACATGATCAAATAAACGCGAAGCAATGCGAAATATCCATCGAAAACAACGATAAAAACCGCAGCGATCGCAAGTCATTTGAAGAACGATGTGACGTCATCGCACGCGCTGATATTAAACGTGTCTCTTATCGATAATTATGAAACTGCTTTTATGGGCAAATTATGTGATAAATATACATCTCTCATCCGCACTGAAGACCAAGGCGCACGAATATAAACCGGATATGCCACTTAACCAAGGTGGGGAATCACGTGGTTTCGAGTTGTTGAGTACCACGCATTCAAAATGGCGGAGGCGTTCGCAAACACGACCAGAAACGAGGAAAAATATAATAAACTAGGACAATGATATATTACATGGTATGTTGGCACCAATACGTGCATATGCTATACTATTTTTCAAACAAGCTGATACCTCATTTGTGTCCAAACTCACAATTGTTTGTTCTAACATTCTGACCAAAGTTGTCAGTCGAAGGATTCTCTTAGATGTATGGACTTGTGTATTCCACGAACCTCCTCCTGGCAACTTTGGTCAGAATGTTATAGAAAACCACTGTGTATTTCCGAACAAATAAGGTATCAAACTTGTTTTAAAATTAAATGAGCACATATTCGTAAGAGTCAAAATGCTATGTTTTATGGCAGTTCCTCATATATTATGTGTTTGTGCGTTGGTACATTTTGAATGCGTTGTACTCTACAGCCTTGAAACCACGTGATTCCCCACCGTGTTAACGCCGATTTCTTTCAAATTACACATTCAAACAAACATGAACAAGTTCCAGGTTATATACATGTTATAAATGTAAACATGACGCAATAAACACTTTAAAGCCAAATTGTGGTTTGCGTTCTAACATACACACCGTATTATTCGCTTTCAGTTTGAAATTTTCCCCGATATCGATATATATAGGTCGATAAATATCTGAAGTACCTTTCTACGAGAATTATGTAACACAAAACGACACATTCAAGTAATGAAATATACAACTATGAACACGGTGTTTGTGTCCCAAACAAAAAACCGCCATTTGCACACGGAACAGAACAGAGCGTTCTGTGTTAGTCTATACCTGATATGGTAGAAATAAAGAGTGTTTGTCTGACTTTTGGCGAAAAATTGAAAACGGCTGGAAATTGGCCGTGACTTTCTCAAGTATTTTTCAGAGCATATGAAGTCGGTATATCAATATTGCGTGTAGCTATCGACCTATGATATATATCCGTCCCTCCAAATTACGTAGAAAAAATCGGAGGTTTGAATAAGCCATGTCCGTTTAAAGGCACGTGCGGCCTTAATTGTCGAAAATATTCATATTTGTTCCAAACACCGTAAACAGAAAAATAGTAATGATTGATTGATTGATTGGGGTTTATTGTCGCTTTAGCCACTAAGGCCATATCACGACATTGCCAGTTTTAGTGGTGGAGGAAATCCGCACACTTGCGACTAATCTAACAGTGATTTCAATGGCTGTTAAACTCGTCAACCATGTGCGGCAAACCACCGGCCATCGGCGAGTAACTGGCAACTCCACCAGATAACGATTTCGAGTTAAACCTGTGGTTTTGAACCCTTGTCGCCAGCGCTGGAGGGCGAAACGGCTTGGAGTGGTACCCCTAACCGATTGAGCCACCGAGGCCCCCGCAGAAAAACAGTAAAACGCATACAGTTCCGTGCATATATACCATGACCATCGCGTAAACAGCATGTTATCATAAATACCTACTACATTTTACATAAGCAAGAGCCTGATTGTGTTACAGAAGACAGCACAATGCTACTGGCTAATTACACACAAATGGCATAAACGCTCTTTATGTTTACCATCATAATATAAACAAACACCAGAAAAGTAACTTTTTACGCTTTTGTTTACATAACAATGGTCAAACATATGACCATAACATACTGTTTATGCGATATTTCTTATTTGTATACGGACAAAGTCTATCTACATTTTGATGTTCTTTCTGTTTGTGGCGGTTTTTGACGGGTGGAGATATTTTCACAGGATACCCACCGCCAAGGCCAACCGTGTCTTTAATTCAAATTACACGTTTAGACAACAGGAACAACTTACGGATTTTATATGTAATACATGTAAAAATGACGAGATAAACATTACTAACCACTTTAACACCATATCCGTACGTGTTTGTGCATTGTGTACATCGAAATTGAACACAGCTGGAAAAATTATCGCATGACTGTCAGCTGACTTCAGTAGTCTGTCAGATATGGATCAATTACTTATATAAGAGGAGGGGCGTGGCGACAGGTGGGTTTGGGATGTCTCACCCCCCCCCCCCAACTTTGGTAAAATTTTAAACAGTTGGAAATTTCATACCTGACACAACATTGGTTGGAATTTTCACACTAACAATAGTTTATAAATGTTCTTTTGGTTTTATTTTAAAACAATTTATTGGGGGGGGGGGGTATTGTTTTTTTTACCAATATTTGAATATTTTCCTACTTTTTGTCAAAATTTTGGACTGAAATAGCCATCAGTTGGAAATTTTCCAACCTTAGGGGGTGGGTGTCAGGTTGGAAATTTCCAACACTTGGAAAGCTTGTGTTCTGGTCCCTAGGTCCCCCGTGGCCAGTCAAAAATTGCTAGTTAATTGAAGAAAACGATATTGTCCTACATGTGGTCAACATTGAGTGGGGGTGTCAGGTTTGAAATATCCAACTCTAGGCTTGAGGCTAGTCTAGACTGGTGCTAGTATTTTGCGATTTTCTTGTTCAGATTTCAAAATGTTCATGGTCCCTCCCCGTGGCCAATAAAAAAACTGCTAATTAGTTTAAGAAAACAATATTTTACAACATTTGGTAAAAATTGTGGACTGAAATGGTCATCGGTTGGAGAATTTTCCAACCTAAGGGTGAGTATGAGGTTTGAAATTTCCAACACTTGGAAAGTTTGAGGCCAGCCTAGATGCTAGGATTTTGGGATTTTCTTGTTTAGTTTAAAAAAAATTCTAATAAAAACTATGGTCGTCCCGATGTGTCCAGGTCTATTGTCCGTAGCCGTGTGCATTTGTCTGGAGTTGGACCATTAGATGTTAGGATTTATGCAATTTCAGGTTCAAATATCTGAATGTTCTCATACCGGGCATATAGAACCATGGTTTATGAATATATAGGCTGTTATGCCTGACCACAGTGGAATAATGCAAAACTTGTGTTTAGTCGGATTCAGGGGGGGGGGGCTGCAATTGGAATTCCACAAAGTGGACACCCCCCCCAACGGAGACCCGCTCGCCACGTCCCTGTATAAGAGAGTGTATTGTTTGCTTCGGAAATTGACGAACATTTGAGATTGGATCAAAGACTCGACAACATTTAAGTTTACACTTCAACAATGTTCATCTTAGAAAGTCGTCTCTGGCAGAACCTATGATTGGCTGATAAGTGCTTCGTCACCTTCTCTCTGAAGTCACGTGTCCTGAAGGTATACACTAGCGGATTTAGAAACGAGTTCGAGAATCCAATCAATAGAAGGTAAGTTCCGGCTACGTTCTTAAGCAGGCATGATTCTACTTTGAACAGGATTTGCACGAAAGTTGCGATAAGAAACGGCGACCAAGTCAATATGATGCACCCCAAGACAATGATGAGAGTTTTGAGGGATCGCCAGTTTCTAGGCGACATACCTAGAACACCTCCTGGAAGCTTAGAGTGTGGCGAAAGAGTTTCTATGGCATCTATGCGTTTTATGTGTGATTTCGCTTTATGGTACAGTTTTATATACACGCAGACGATTACCGCAACCGGAAGTAAGCCTCCAACCGAAAAAAGAAAGCCGACGTAAAATGGTGATTCCACGAACAAAAATGAACAGTAATGTTTATAGATGTGTGGGTTCCAACCGAATAGTGGCAAGAATCCTATTCCGAAAGAAATTAACCATGTAACGAATATTGTTACGGCGACTCGAATTTTCGTCATCGCACGGTCATAAGTCAGAGGTATCACAATGGCGATATATCGTTCGATTGCTATTGCCATTAGAGAGTAGAGGGAGCAGACTAGTCCACTGACTATGAATCCTATTCGCACGAGACATAGTTCTAGTGTTCCTTCTGTAGCCTCCGTTATCACCGTGGCAACGCAGTCAAGGCCGACGAGAATGTCCGCGCACGCAAGTGACGCAACAAAGACGTATGTCGGAGTGTGAAGTTTGTTGGTGTATCCAATAAGTAGTAGGACTATAATGTTTGTAGCAAGAATTATAAAACAGAGAGGAATTGATATAACATTCGATATAAACTGATGCTTATTAGTCGGGTCCGCTTCGCAAACTTTCTCTAGAACGTCCGCGAAATCTCGTGACGTCGTGTAGCCCGAGAGTGAGGTCGAGGTACTCAGTGTCGTGTTCGGGGTCTCAGACCGAGCACACCCCGAACCGGAACAAAGTCTGGCAGCGTTATGTTGACAGCTAGGGTCCGTAAATCGGGTTACGATCGATCCATTGACTAACAAAACCTGTGCATGACACAGCATTCCTGTATAGTTATCCATGTTCAAGTTTTTAGATCTGACGGTCAAGAAAGGGTTTCTCTGTTAATAACGATGGCGGCGATCAGAATAAATGTTCAGTATAACATCCGATGGTGTAACAGAAAGCAACGTTTGGTTGAAGTATACGGTAAATGAAAATTCAGCAGATCCTCCGAAGTTTAACCGTCCATGTCATCTTGGTGTAACTAGCGACAAACTCCAGTCGATATATGTCTGTTAAAATCTTCATTAAGCAAAATATTTACTCTATTGGCGCAATCCTCTCGCCACGCAATACGTTGGTCATTACTCCACCACCTTTGTGGCGATTCCAAGGGATCGACTGAAAATGAGCCGGAATCCAATTGCCTTCTCTTTTGGATGGAAATGCCAGATACCTGCTCACAAAACCACAGATCCCCTGTCTCGACTACCCTAACACTAAACTGACAGTGACAATTGTCCGACCTTTTATATCACTATTTATCTCTGCCGCAGATGACAGTCGCGCGACGAGATATTAACAATTGTTTTAAGGTATCTCATTTATGATTAAATCGTGCGTGTCCCCTCACCTGTCAGATCATATGGGTGGGATGGCCTATTTTTTGTCAATCAAAACTTGTCCACATGGTACCCACGGCGTGTTTGACCATGAAGTGACTTTCCTTGAAATGTTCGTATTTCTGAAGATGGCATTCTCTTCGCCGGTGATGCTATCATCGGAAATATTTTATATCAAACTGAATTTTACTTGTTCTTATTATGAGGCTTTGATTAATTTATTATACCCGTACGGACGAAGTGGTTATTGTATACCCGTTGTCCGTGTCCGTCCGTCAGAGCTGATACCCTCAGCCATAGACAGGTATCGGATCTCATCTCGCGCTCCGCGTGTATACTAATGTAGAGATTCTTGTTTCGCCTGGGCGATGGGGGTTTTATTTATAGAAATGGGAATTTTGAGACGGATTTAAAAGTCGAACTGCGACCCGGACGCCGAGTCCGGTAAAATGTGTAGTTTGGAATTTCAATTTCGTTTATTGTCCTTTACATTATTATATCAATAATGTTGATTTTTGGTTTGTGACAAGCTATGTCAATTACAAATAAAAGAAATGAAAAAGATAATTTGTAGGTCTTATATTTCAACTTTTATAGACATTTTTCGTTCTGCAGCCCACTGGGGGTTGTGGTTGGAGTCGGCCGCCGGTTAGGTGATGGTTGTTATTGTTATTTTAACGTAATTCTGAGTTGGTCATTCGCGGAACCAATATATTTTATATTCTATAATTACAATCATGGGTATATAATATATGATCTTGAGCGCGTTACCATTTCTGACATTGGTTTTCTTGTCAAAATGCTGTATGGGATTGGTGGCTTTTAAAGATGTACATGTATCCACTGATGTTGCTCGCAGTTTCCGTTCTAGAGTTATTCGTCTGTGTTCATCTGGAAACGTATAGACGTTAATAAAAGATTTAAATGTAGTTAGATTATGAATTTGAATTGACTGGTCATATCTCATCTGACTGTACATACTATATATTCCATGCATACTGGTACTCTTCTACTTCTACATGTATGTATATTTATGACACGTAGCGTTTGGTCGTATAGGGCGTTAGCCATGGTAGAGATTCGTGGTGATTGTGGAACATACAATTCATCCTTTGAGACAAAAATTTTATGTAAATTTCACGACACGAAAATAGCCAATTATAATCCCTTGACTTACTGCTCTTTTCATAGTAATATTGTATACACCGTGATTTGCATTAGGTGGTTAATTGAGAATAAGATATTGTTTATATTAAAAGTTTATTTTTCGTCGGATATATCGGCCATAGGTTATAGGATCTCAGTGGGAACTCAATGCTATTATGCAAGAGCAACTTCAAAGTGACGTGGAACGTTAATTTCACTTCAGAATTGAGTTTCCTACGCTATTTAATGAAAAGTGTAAATAAAATAAGAGCGATCTGCCTAACCCCCAACACAGAACTTGTTTTATAAATCGTTATAAGGCTATGAAAATAATGATTTCAATGTTGCTATTGGGCCTGAACGAATCATCGTTAGACGTAAGTTAAACAGTCATTCCGAAGGCGATTTGTTGTCTGCAGTAGTTGCGTAAACACCAGAGAACTTCCTATGGAATCGGCCGTCATTGTTGTAAAATGACTGCCTGGTAGTATACCAGTCTCTCAGAGAAAATCTGAACATATCTTAGACAGTTAGCGAAATCTATCAAATTTGTCGATGGGGAGACAATAGGATGGAGCATTATTCCCCAGTCGACGATAAAGAGAAAATAACGACAAATTTGTCACCTTTAAAAAAAAAAGCTTACTGACATCTATAATATTAGATATATTAGAAAGAGGCGTGAATGGGTATCCAAACCATAAATATCAAACTGTGTTCAAATGTTTAAACTGGTACTCACTAATAAGGAATAGTTTCGGACTTTTGGGCTATAGATGTGACACTAACAATCTCAATAGTGAATACTATGATCGGTGAAATAACTTTCGGTGAACTCCAGGCAAATACAAAATTCGACTATACTAACACAAATGATGGAGATGACTGTGGCACAAATATCAACACACACGAGCTTATTAACCATTCCTGTAACTATTACGCACCCTCACAATTTCGGGATAAAATAACGAAAACAAATAAAAGCACTTCATTAATGGGCCTTAATTGCAGAAGCTTGAATGCTAATTGGGATAACTTCAGAGAATTGTTATGCGATATGCAAAATGATGATAATACTTTCGATGTAATCGCACTTTCAGAGATCTTCAGGATAAAAGAATCATATAATTTACCCGGTTACCAACCATTTGAATATTCAACGCGTCCAGATAACGACGATGGAAGAGGTGGGATTGGGCTATTTATAAAAAATGGCCTAACATTCCAGCATAGACCTGACTTATCAGTAGTTATTCCACACGTAATGGAAACGATATTTGTTGAAATAAACCCCAATCAAAGAAACTCATATGTTATAGGGTCAATATACAGACCCAACACAGCTCCTATGGCAGATATTGATGCTTTCGTATCCCATATGGATAGCATAACGGAAAAACGTAATGAAACGCACACGAAAGCTTATTTAATTGGAGATTTCAATATAGATTTACTGAACTCGGAAAATCATTCAAAAACCAACGAATTTGTAGACAACATATTTGAACGGTGCTATCTCCCTGTGATCACAAAGCCAACCCGAGTCACTGATTTCTCAGCTACCCTAATTGATCATATACATACAAACTCAAAACGGACATTTGACTGCGGAATTATATTATCAGATGTTTCTGACCATTTTGCAACCTTTTACATTGAACATGAATTTACTCAAAAAGAGATTAACACACAGCGACAACCATTAGGGTGATAAATGAAAAAAAACACGACCATATTCAAATACATCTTGAGTCGTCTATCATTTGACTCGGATTTTAACTAGCTTACAATAACTTTATAGAACAATATGTTGCCGGATATGAACAAGCGTTCCCACTTAGATACCCCGAACAAAGGAAAAAATATTTCAAAAGAGAACCTTGGATGACCAACGGCTTATTGCAATCTTCCCTGAATAAAAACAAACTATTTACAAAAAACTTTCTCATCCAACTAAAGAAAATGCAGACAAATACAAAACTTTTTGCAGAATATTCAATCAAGTGAAAAAGGAAGAGTAAAAACGATTACTACAAATCAAAACTTGACGAAAGCAAGAATAACATGAGGCGAACGTGGGCAATCTTAAAAGACGCTCTTAAAGTTTCTTCATCCCCACATAAACTTCCTAAAAATGTCAAATTCCAAAATAAAACATACTCGGATCCAGCTGAAATTTCACAATCGTTTAACGAATACTTCGCTTCAATAGGTCAACAAACTGCTGATAAGGTAGAAACAGTTCACAACATTCAACCCCTTGACTATATGACAGAAAAGAACCAAACAAATTTCTTCCTCTCCGAAACATCAACAGCTGAAATTTTATCAACATGTGCTAAATTTTCCAATAAAAGCTGTGTAGATTTTTCGAATATATCTATGAAGTTGATGAAATGTACTATCAACGAAACTGTTTACGCACTTACACACATAATAAACTTATAATTCGAACAAGGAATAGTGCCTACGAAAATGAAAATTTCTAGAGTTGTTCCCATACAAAAAAATAGTACACGTGAAAATATCGAAAACTACAGACCAATTAGTATTTTGCCAGCTTTTTTCAAAAATCATGGAAAAACTTATGCATAAACGTTTAAATTATTTCTTAACAAAATTTGATATAATACATAACAAACAATTTGGTTTCAGGGAAAACCACTCGACAACGCATCCCTTACTACATCTGTTAAATCATGTTGCTGAAAATAACAACAAAAAGACCAGACTCTACTTTAGCAATTTTTATCGACCTGTCCAAAGCATTCGACACGATTAGCCACACGATACTGCTTCAAAAACTTGACCATTACGGCATTAGAGGAATAACAAAAAATGGTTTAAACGCTATCTAGAGGGGAGAAAGCAATATGTTGAAATCGAAAATAATAAATCAAACATGCTTGATATAAACTGCGGTGTGCCTCAAGGATATATATTAGGACCCGTTCTATTTCTTATTTATGTCAATGATATGCCCAATAGCACACGTTTAAATCTCCTGTCATTGCAGATGATACGACTCCCTATACTTCCGGCCATGATCTGCGGCAAATTGAGAAACAAGTTAATTCAGAACTTCTAAAAATTCATCAATGGTGTTGTAGTAATAAATTTCCAATTAACGTATCAAAAAGTAAATACATGTTATTACATCCCACCAATAATGACTTCAAATGGAATAATAATAAAATAGATTTGAATAACAAGCCATTAACGCGAGTAGGTAATACCAGACCAGAACAATCTCTAAAATTTCTTGGAATTATCATTGATGAGAATCTCACCTTTAAAGATCACATATCTATGGTACGTAAACAAAATATCCAATGTAATATATTCCATAAATAAGGTAAAGCAAATACTACACAAAAACTGCCTGAGAACTTTATACTTCTCTTTGATCCACAGTCATATCATCCATGGTTTGACAATTTGGGGCCATGCCGATAGAGGACGCACTATCTTTAAACAACAGAAAAGGGCAATTAGAATTATATCCAACAAATCATACAGGAGCCATACAGAACCAATTTATCTGAATGAGAACATACTTAAATTTCACGACCTATATAATCTACAAGCAGCAACGTTCGTTTTTGAATGGAAAAGAGATAATCTTCCCAAATCATTCAATGAAACATTTCACTATACAACTGCTAATACCCGACAGGCTGGTAGTCTGAAAACATCAACTCCGAGAACTGCATTTAGTTCTACGTTACCTAAACACACATTCCCTGACATATGTAATGGATTGGACACAAATTTCAAGAACATAACATTTCGTAACCGATTTAAAACGTTATTGACAAAAAATTATCTATCGCAATACTCGTCTAAAATTAAATGCAATAATACCTTTTGTCGAGATTGTGTAGTTATGCCTAAATGCACGACATGAGCCCCAACATTGTTAATTCCTAGTAAAAAGCCTGGCATGTTCACCTTTCATTTTGGCTGGATAATATGTAACCTTATCCTTTATAAACATAAATGATGGATATGAACAAAATGAATAGCGATCTTTTTAAAAAAGGCTCTTATTTTGTCATATATTCTAAAACTATAATATTTCAGCCATACTCACTGCACTCATGGTAGAGTAATATTGCCCAGTGCTGGTATAACCAGTACATACAACCAGTACATATACCAACATACTATGTACACCATGTAAATGGTTTGGATACGTCATTCATTAATTTAAAAAAAAAAAATTCTCTCCATATTTTCATGTATTTAGATGTTACTATACTTCACGTTGTCATTTTACTATTTAAGTTTCATTTCCAAACAGGGGCGGCAGGAAGACGGCCTATTTGGCCATTCCGCTCCTGTACAATATAATCATGTTTATTTCTGTATATTTCACTGTCAGCATTATGTTTGTAAATATTGTACAAAATAAACAATCAATCAATCATGACTGCCTGGTAGTATACCAGTCTCTCAGAGAAAATCTGAACATATCTTAGACAGTTAGCGAAATCTATCAAATTTGTCGATGGGGAGACAATAGGATTAGTATAGTCGTTGTGGTGATTTTGGAGGGTGAACGTAGAAATTTTTTTTATAAAGCCAGTTTTGGTGTCATTTTGACCAGGAATTTTTGGACAACAAAATATCCAAAATCCGCTAAAATCCGCTTTGGGGAATTTTTTTTACAGTCATTTGAATACAGGACGTTTCGTCATTATGCCACAAAATGTCGTAATGCAGATAAATACAAACAGTATACTTGTGTTAGCTCGCAAACCACTTATGCGTGGCAAGTTCGCATGGATAATTGTCATATGATGATACGATAACATGACCCACCACAGTGTAAGCCATATTTGCCCCCACCAATAAAGAGCGTTGTGTAAAATACCATGGCATGCGTGCGCACCATACATAAAGAGCGTTTTGTGAGCGTTGGAGGAAAACACTACAATAAGCCATGTGTGCGCTCCAGTGATAAAGAGCGTTGTCATAGAACAACATAACGCACTTCACTGCAGTTGTGCAAACCACAAGTCGCATTGTTCAGTTGTTTCTAATATATCACTTCGATTTTGTATCTCTAATTGTGAAAGTTGTAAAAGTAGCTTTTTTAGGAGTCGGACACATGTTTCCTGTTGAAACCTAACGATGACAACGTACGCAGGAGATTTGTTTTGGTTAATTTGATTGCTTCATTCATTGTTCTCGTGTTCTGTTTTATTATTGCATATTTATTCTCGCTCTATTTCATTTCTCATTGTTGATAATGGCTGACAATCTTACCGTCGGCGAGGAGCTTAACCCAGCTGAAGACCTCTGTGTCATATGCGGTTTTGGTTTTGTTAATGATCCACCGGTAAAGGTGGAGGTAAAAGGTATTGTGACTCTCATAAGCTTTTGCGGACAACGGGGGCGACCTAATTTGAAACAATACCTCACCGCGCGCAGCCAGGTGACGCCTGTCGACAAAGTGCTGGTGCATGCAGGTTGCCGGAGAGATTTTACCGACACAAAAAGAAAGACAAGATAATTTGGTGGTTTCAGAAGCGAAAAGACTACGATCTGATGCAACGCCAATCAATATAGCAGAATACTGCTTAACCCTTTGAACCCGACTGGCCGCAAAAGCGGCCAGCCAGAAAACGTTCATACACCCGACTGGCCGCAAAAGCGGCCAGCAGCATTCAGTGACATCATAAACCTATGTAGCTGTGTATACATATTATAACCATTGGTATATCCACTTATATCTATGTAAATGATCCCAAGGAACTTCAGCAGTGCCATGTGTGCATGTGTATGAGTTTGTTGCCGACTAGTTGGGGTAGAAAAACATGCGCATGCGCACAGCGCAGAATTCAACAAACGTACATTATTTGAAGCGATTCGGGTAAAGCTCTACAGTGTTGCGCGGTTCGCAGGATTGTATAAAGACACCATTTCGATCACTCTTTTTGGTTTAAATTAGTATTGCATACATAATCAGTGTTCTGTCATATGTGAGGAAGGCGCACGCAGTTTCTTATTTGGGTCGATTTGTTTCGCGCATGCGCATAGGATAAAATGATAAATGTATGGATTTTTGTGAAATGATAGAATCACATCAAGGATCTCCATAGTGCATAAATTTGCGTTATACAGCTGCACGTTTTGACATTGCACCAGAGTAGTACTGTGGAAATGGGTTGCATGGTCACAATACCATCTAGTCCGATCTACTTGCGCGTGCACATTACAAACAATTGGTCAAATAGTGCATTATTGAGCAATTATGTAAAGTTTAAGACGAACATGACCATCACCGTGCTCTATATGCGATGTCTAAAACGGGACGTAATGCGATTGAATGCACAGGGAAGTGGTGTCATTCGATCACTTGGGCTATATGCTTAGCAACCATTGATACCGTTAAATACAAACTACATGTAGGTTCAATTTTCTGACCTGATGTATCTCCAGTTTCACAATAGGGTATTGACTGCATAGAAAATGCCGTTTCTTAGCGCGGAATTATACGACGCTATAAGATATAATTGCATTATACTTTCAGTTCCGGGTAGTTGCTTAGAAACCGTTACCAGGGAGTGATCGTGTGGCAAAGTATACCGTTCTAAAAAAAATACACAGTGGCCCATGGGAACATACCTGTATAATTTCAGACCTGTAGCACCATTTGAACATAACCATCAGCATGTGCATGCCAAGAATGTCTAAATTGGGGCATAATACAATTGGATTCACAGGGCAATGGTGTCAATCGATCATTTGGGGTATTTGCTTAGCAACCGTTGCTACCCTTAAATACAAGTTAAGATCAGACTTCTGGCCAGATATATCTCAAATTTCACAATAGGGTGTTGACTGCATCAAAAACGCCATTTCCTTGGGCTGAATTACGACCGTAAAAGCTATAATTGTATTTTACTTTCAATATCGGGTAGATGCATAGCAACCGTTACCAGGGAGTGACCACGTGGCAATGTAACCAGATCGTAAAATAATCAGTGGTCCAATGGGAACATACATCTAAAGTTTCAGAAATGTTACACCACTTGAACATAAACAACACCATACATCTAAACACTGGCCACAATATAAAAAATACCACTGGGAGCCCAGGGTCAGGGTGTCGATCGTTGTGGGGAGCCAGGGTTCAAAGGGTTAATATGTGGAGTTCATGCAAGCACTGATGTTAGACACCCAGATAGGGGGTGTGTCTTTTTACCGGATTCCGGATCCCGGATTTAGGTGTCTTTTTACCGGATTTCGACCCGGATTCGGGTATGAATTTCATGCTTGTTTTATCACACATTTAACCCATTAAAAGCCGTTTCTGACACGCGGAAACTGGTTAGGATGTGAGATTAAACCAATATAGGGCTGTCGTGCTCATTCAACCCGATTAATCGTATTTAAAGGTACATATCGTGCCCGAATCAGCATACTTCTTATTTTTTCATATAGACACGGCGGTTGGATTGATTTTACGTGATCATGATGGCATTTAAGGGAACACACCATGTCCGGATCCGAATTAATTATCTCGTAATTATTGATCATATTTAAAGGTAGATATCATGTCCGGATCCGGTTTTTTTTCTCTCTCTCTTTTTTTCCATATAAATTATCGTCTTTTTGATATATTAAATGTCACGTGGAACAAAGTTATAAGTTGATTTTGAGACGTTATACTAGGCTGTTGGATTGATTTCACGGAATGATTATCGCATTTAAAGGTACACACCATGTGCGGAACCGAATTAATTTCCACGTATTTACTGATAATATTTAAAGGTACAGATTATTCCTGGATCCGGATTTTTCTTCTTACAGTCGCGAATCTTATCCACCCAGTGACGCTATATCTAGTATTAGTCAGGGGCGAAATTGGATCCAGAATCACCTGCAAAGCTTACTAAAGATTTTAATTCCGTCCGATGTCAAGCAGAATAGCATCGGTCATTCCATTGTACAGGGTGCTCGTCCACGTTCTGTTATAACACCAACGCTGTTTGGACTGGGTGTAGAAATTGACCATGTGTTTGGTTCCAAATGGCTAGTGAACGAGTTATCCCGGTTGAGAGGTACAAGCAATCCGTCATTCAGACCGAAACGCCCAGTCAAATATTAACTGACTATGCACACGGTGCCTTCGTTCAGTGGGTGGCAGATAATGTCGACCATAACATAGCAACTCTAGATGGCAGGGGGAACCTTCCATGGAATGGGGATAATTGCAATATCTGCACCAATGAATCAATCAGCACTGAACATGAAATCGCGTGTAATCATGAGACAAAAGCGGTTGAGGGTTGATGAGCTCGTGAAGAACAAAGGAGTGTCCATCTCCCAATATGTTGATGTTATTGGCAAACGAATTTCCAATATCAAACTGAAACCTCTTCTTCATTTGGCCACACCCTATACCCTCCCATCTGACCTCAGCACAGATCTGCTGTGGCACTCAGCATGCTTTTTCAGTAAGAGTGAAAAACCTAGCGCGAACTGGTCAGGTTTCATGCAAAGTGCTTACTCGCAGGACGACACTCTGACCGCTGAGAAATCAGATGTTCTGTTTCTTCCCATCATCGATCTGAATCCGTCAGATGACGATTGCATTTATTCTACACTCATTTATATTGAGTAACAGGCACGTAGATTGAACATCCACACGCCATGTATCACTTTCGACCAGCCGTTGTGGTTCAAGGCTGTAAACATAATAAGTTCTAAGTCGATGAACATAGTGTGTAGGCTGGGCGGATTCACACTAATGAGCTTCATGGGGAGTATCGGTTCGATGATGAAGGGGTCGGGGTTAGAAGATGCTTTGGATAAAGTGTACCGTCAGAACACAGTGACCCATATGATATCTGGAAAGGCAGTGTCGAGGGCATTGCGTGGTCACTACCTAGTTGAAGCTGCGCTTTTCAATAAGTTGATAGCTGAAGTTGTCCCAGTTGAAAAGGACGGCAGTTCTGCGGACCCCTTTGATGCCAATGAGAAGAAACTCCGTTCATTGTCATCGGGGCTAACGTCCAATGGAACTGATGGCGTGAATTGTTCCGATTCTGAGAGTGTTGGCCAAACAATCCAGAGAAAACTTGACAATATGAGCATCACTGAGGCATCAATTAAAAGGAAAGATCACATAAAGTCTCTGGATCATCTGTATCCCGGGATTCGAGTTAATAACGAGCGAGTTCAATTCAATACAACGCTGTTGTTCTCACGACTGATAGCTATTGCCCAGCGTGAGGAAAGTATGGTGAAGTTTTTTTCTTACGAATTGACGACCATACCAACTTCTCTGTTCAAAGATCAATCAATGCGAAAACCAGCAAAATAACAGTTAGCGAAGGCTCTGACTGATTCCGTTCAGCAAGTCGAATATTCCCAGAAGGGAATTGCGACCGTTCTTGATGGCGGAGCTCTGCTCCATAGAGTGAAGTGGATCAAAAACTCAACATACAAGGAAGTAGCCACTCAATATCAGAACAAAGTATGGCTCGATTTGCATCGTGTTCGATGGTTATGGTCATGGCCCGTCTATTAAAGATCACGAGCACAACCGGCGATCTGGCAAAACATGTGCCGAAGTTCGGGTCACTGAAACAACAGCGAGCCCCAATAACCAGCAATTTTTCCTCTCAAATGAGAGAAACAAAAGTAAGTTCATCAACTTGATTGGCCGCCTCTTATCGGGTGATGGGCATGCAGTTCACAACAGCAGTGGTGACGCAGATACTCTGATAGTTTCTCATGCCCTAGAGTTTGCATCACATGGAAGAAACGTCAGAGTTATCGCGGACGACACAGATGTGATTATTCTTTTGATCCATCACTGGAAATCCAACATGGCCGACATATTTTTCCAATCTGATGCTCGGAAATCTGGCAAAGGCAGTGCGAATCGGTGACATCGTGCGCAAGGCTGGACAGTTCACAACTTCCCATATCCTGTTTGTACATACATGGGGAGGCTGTGACACCACCTCTGCAATATTCGGACATGGGAAAACAAGTATCGTCAGAAAGATAAACGAGTCTGCTGAAGTTCGCAAAATATCATCACTCATGCAGGAATCTAGTGCTAATCAGAAAGACATTGGAGAGGCCGGCATGAGGCTCTTCGTTGTAGTGTGTAGTGGTAAGAAAGAAGATTATCTAAATACACTTCGGTATGCGAAGTTTATGGATATGGTATCTTCTAGCAAGACTGCATTAGAGCCCCAAAAACTCCCACCAACAGAACGAGCGGCATACTATCACAGTCTCAGAGTTCATCTCCATGTGATGATTTGGAGAACACTGAATAATGACGTATTGAATGATGAGGGGTGGGGTTGGGAACGACGTGGTGTGGATCTTTCCCCAGTCATGACTGACCAGAATGCAGCCCCAGACGAATTGCTCAAGTTTGTACGGTGCAAGTGTAAGATGTCATAAAAAAAACCATGTGACACCAATGTGTGTACATGTCGCAAACATGGTCTGAAATGTGTTATCGCTTGTGGAGATTGTCGTGGAGAGGGCTGCATGAATTCAGAAGAGGTTATGATAGATAACGAGGATGAGGTCTGAGTATAAATGATATATTTTACACACAAGTGTCGAAATCATGAAGTATTTCTCATTCTGGTCATCACTGGCTGATTTCGATCAACAACATAAACAAAAGAAATAATTGTCATTTTAGCGGCCATTTTGGTTGCCATCTTTTGACTCTGTGACTGATATTTGGTCAGTGTGACTCCCGTGGAATCCTTTGTCAAACCTGATGACATTTGTACGGGGGCAAACTCATTACCCCTACCTCACAATGGAATAATGCTGATTGGGGAATATTTATAATCGTTGGCCGCCACATTGGACGCCATCTTGAATCCTGAATTTTCCCCAAGGCGGATTTTAGCGGATTTTGGATGTGTTATTCCTGATACTTTTGCGCGCAAAATGAGACCAAAACCAGCTTTATAACAATTTTGTCCAGGTTCAACCTCCCGACGACCACACTAGATGGAGCATTGTTCCCCAGTCGACGATAAAGAGAAAATAACGACAAATTTGTCACCTTTAAAAAAAAACATAATCTGTTTTGTTAAATTGAGCAACGATTTCAGTCTAAAAAAAATTTTTTTTTTAAATGTAAATAATTTGTTTAAACGATTAAAATGTGCGCGAAACACACAAATGGGTCTCCCCTTTGTTCTTTGATCCCATAATAACGGCGGAGTAAGTGCAATGTGTTGTTCCAGTATAATGGTATATTCGTTCTGTGATACGATTCCCAACTCTCTGCGTAACGACTTCCTTTTTAAAGTCAAATTTGATATATCTGCCAATGGTCAGTTCGCGCGTATTTCAGTAATGTTCTTCAATACACCTTACAGGCCACATCCTTCATCCGATCGCCATTAAATTTAATATGGACGTTTGGTGTGACCTCTAGATGGGATCCATAAATTTTTCCGACATTCGTTAACACATTGTCGCCAGCAGCCATCTTGGATTTCACATTTGAATCCATCTGCACTACCTGCACCCATATATATGTATTGGAGAAATATTTTGAAACTTTACATGTATATTTAGGATCACCTCTAGTGTGGCGATATTGAACTTGAATGATTTTCGATGAGAAACGTGGACGGCGGAAGCCATCTTTGATTTTACTCTTTGCATTACTAGATCCTTTGGGATTGGACAACCTGCGTTTCTCATTCGAAGATATGTTTGAAATTAAAATAGTATCATCTACATAATGCAATCCACTCACTATTTTTTTTTAACTCTCCTTATTCTTTTTCATCCTATTGACTGGTCAGTATAACATGAACCTATCCAAGTTGGGATACTGTGTCATTGACAGTTTCATTGGTCAACACCCTTGGTGATCCATGTGTATTGCCTTGACTTCTCGACTTTCTTGAATACTTTGTGAGGTTTCTTGATAAATTGCTTCTTTAAATAGTAACATCTCGTGACCTGGAAATGAATAATATTTAAAGAAGACCCATGGTATCTTGTGTGTACTACACTTACAAAACAAATCTATAAACAATACTAAGTTCGCCAACAATGGATTCTGTTACCCTCCTCCCTTTTCAATCTGATTGGTCCAAGTAATGTCACGTGCCGGTCCACAAATCGCACTGTCACTCGCTCACCCAGGTGACATTGTTTTTGTCACCCGCCTGATTTTCTATTGCAAGAATATCTCGTTCTTGAGGTAAATTAACTCAGTTATTTCACATCAGAAATACGTATTAAAAGCATAAATCTTATTTACCCCGCCGGTCGGCAAAAACACAAGCTGTGGTGTTGTCTAATTTGCATATATTACAAATTAATTCAGATAACACTAATATTGGTCCCCGAAATTTATCAAAATCACCGGTGCCCGTTCGTCCGTGCGAGCCTTCCGTCTGTCCAAGATGGTTTCCGGATGATATCTTCAGTGATAATTAATGCAATTATACTATATTTGGTATGTTGGCTTATTGGTTGGGGTACAGGTAAAGTTCGAAAATGGATGCGGTCCGCCCATTTTACCGGAGTTATGGTCGTTGTTGATTTATAATTTGCCGATTATTTTTATTCCTAAATGATAACTTTAGTTTTAGTTATCTGATTGTTTTCAAATTAGGTATATGGATAGTAACTAATATGACAATACAGGTCAAGTTCGAATTTGGGTTCGGACCGCTATTTATTTTTATATCCTAATTATGTCAATTATGGTTATTGTCGACTTATAATTTGCCAATGACTTTGGTTTCCGAATGATAAGTTCATACGCTTTGAAATTACTGATTAGTCTGGCGTCTAATCAAATAAAACTAGGTGTGCTAACAACATAGACAGTTGGAAGTAATGTGTGATTCAATGGTTGTTCCCACAACAAAATGTTTCATTTATAAAAAACCTGTCAAATAAAGCCACCTTATTCGGGGGACATGTGGCCTTTTATCCAATTTGTGCCTCACGATTTCCAACTGTTGTGGAGTTTCAGCTCAATAATACTTCATATGGTTGGACAAAACTAGAAACATATTCGACTTAAGGCCGGGAAGAGTTGTATCATGGGTGTCGATATTGTCGTTGGGATCTTGGCTGTATATGCATACACGCGAAATGTACGCGATTTACTATTGTAGCTCACCCCTCTATATAGATACGATTGTTTTATTGACTGTTAATAGTTTGTTCGATACTCATTGTTTTCTTCCTGAATTCAGCTTTTCCTCTATCAACCATATGTGTTCTCGCCAATGACCTCCTACCTAAAATGACTCTTCTGATGCTCATAAATTAAGAAAAACATACTTGATTGATGTCCGTAAGATAATGCTTATGACCGTGTTATTATATTTTATATACCAGTCTGGTACGACACAGACCACAATACGTTTTTAAACTATAACATCACCAGCCATTGGTTGGTCGGTTGGGGTAGTTCCCTCTGTTGTCTTCGGAGAACCCTGTAGGAACAGGTACACAAAAATCACAAAAACATCTGGGCTGGGATCTTCAAATAAACGATATCGCACACAGAGTTGCTGCACGCTTATCCGCACTAAGAAAGCTTAAATTTAGACTGTCAAGGAAAACATTATTGCTAATATACAATGCATATATACTACCCCTCTTCGGTTACGGTGATGTTATTTGGGATTGTGCGCCAAACAAACTCCTCGAAACTCTTGATAAACTTCAGTTTGAAGATGCTAGAATATTCAGCGGGTTAACACGTTCTGCTTCAAATAAACGACTTCTGGTAGAAATGGGTTGGATATCACTTGCAGAGAGAAGACACACACTTACGTGGGCGCTTTTCACTAAAATTCTAAGTCACAAAGCCCCTTCATACTTGACTAATCTTTTGCCCTAACGTGTATGGGGTAATAAATCTCATAAGCTCAGATTTCCTGAGACATTTAAGTCTTTGGGAGGGAATACTATTATCAGGACTCATTTTTCCCAGCCATGGTAAAACCTGAGTGGAATTCGCTTCCAGACGAAACGAGGAAACTTGAAACAACAAATCAGCTCGTGTCAAAGGTTTGCGAGAAATTCTTAGTTATAAAACACTTGACTGGTTTAATGTTGGAGATCGAAAATCCAATATATTTCATTGTAGACTGCGAAATAATTGTGTAACCTAAACTTTGATAAATTTCATAATTATATTCACCCATCCGCTATGTGTACTTGTTGATACCATACCAAGAAGAAACAGCATTTCATTTCATTTTCATGTGTCCTCTGTACTTATTAGAGAGACAAATCATGCTTGATCGTTTTGATCTTTACAATTCAGATGGATATGTGGTAGAGAGTCCCTTCCTGTCGCCAGTGGATCGCGGATGACGGTTTTTCTCCGAATTCATTTGCTTGTATTGTATTTGTATTGTGCTGTAAATGTCATCTTCTGTATGTATATCTATCATTTGTAACATTTGTAGGGAGAGGAGCAACTGTAAGTTGTGTAACTTGTGCTATGATCCCTTAAGCTGATTTTAGCTTAATAAATATGTTTAAACTAAGAATGACGCAAAAATTGATGTCATACATGACGCAGTGCTGAGACCATACGGGATACCATCTTAGAGTAGGGAAACACGTTCGGCCTTCTGGGAGTGGGGATACTTGTTCGATACTTTGAAGGCACACCTTTCTTTTCCTATTGGTACTGACTACGAACCTTCAGCTTTGGACATTGCTTGCAAATTTTAAAATGTTTAAAATGTTCTTAAGTCCTTAATTGTCTTACGAAATCGTCAGGTCTCGCAAAACTCATCCTTTGGGTACAATATAATGAAATGTAAATGTTGGCTAATTATTATTGATACATGGATACAACCTTTGGTATGAATTTGAGTGCCCTTGTGTGTCCTCCTTATACGTGTGCATATATATAGTGAGGAACATCATAAATGAAGATGCGGTAGAACATCAAACAAGTTGATAATTTAATAATGTACATAAGTCTGTTATCCATATGTCAGGCAAGATCTTATAGTTTCCAGTTATCATTTCGATTAGCATAATGTGACACGATGTACCTAGTTTTATACTTATTGTTTTCGATTTGTTTGGGGTTTTTTTTCCGTGTCCCATTCTGGAACAGTTATTAATTCTACATGTATGCATCCAGTAGAGGGGGTTGATTAAGGGTTCTGAAGAGATAACCAACTCCTATATAACACTAGATTCTGCTATATGTAGTATATATTTCAGTATTAACGTTTATTGCCATTTCTGGGTCAAAAGTATGATAGTATTTTGAAGAAAAAAAAGGCATGAGTAAAAAAAAACATTTTGGGGAAAAATATTATTTTTGAGATGACGATGGCCCAACCATCTTCGCCTACTTGTCCGGAATCCCCCCCCCCACGGAATAGCAGGCACTGAATCAATTTAATAGACTCCTCGTGTCAATGCTCATTCCACAATATTGTGCTAAATAAATTGTTCCATTTACAGATGTCATTTACAGGTGCATTGTCCAAATTTGTCAATAATTTGTTGAATAAATAATAAATTTGAAAAACATCAATGACTGAAATGTCTGGTAATGTTATGATGTTGGGTCCTGTCGATGTACATATATGATGTTGTGGGGGGGGTCTTAAATTGTATTTTTGAGAGGTCTTTGGCTTATCCGAAATATTTTAAGAAAAACCATTATATGTAGGAAACATCAAAGAAGATTTACTGAAATATAACTAAAAATGTCTGTACTGGTTGTTGCAAATCTACCATAACAAAGATACCCCATCCGATCGGTTTGTGTTTATTACAAACACGGTCTTTTCCTCGAATCACTCGCATTATCCGAAGACCGTGAAAATTACCATTTCAGAATAAATAAACGTACTTTTCGCATCACTTCGTCCAACCAAAAGTATAGCTAAATAAGCAGGACTCACCAAAAACATGTTTTTACGGTTTTACAGCAGGACCACGAGTACCACCGAATGTGCTGCACTGGTACTTATCAAATCAAAGCAACTTCTGTTAAAAGGCTGGGTAAATAGTAATCTTTAAAGACGTCATTAAAAACATTAGTTACACTTTTTTACCGCCATATACATCATTATATATACCCATTTATCTTAAATGCCAAAAGAAATCCAAAATAGTTGCGATGCAGTGGACGTGTCGCGAGACAAGACCAAAAAGCTATGACATTAGATGCGACATCCAGACAAATTATTTAAAAACAGTTGTTGTCTTAGTGTCGGCGCACACGATCCCGATTGTGTCCGTTAAATCCGGCTGCGGGATAAATCGGGCCCGATAAAATCGGGGGGTTCAGCGCACACGAGTCCGATTTTCACTCCGGTCATATGCATGCTATGCATATAGATGGTCACTGTAGTAAATAGCCAACTGGTGTGGTCAGCCGATCTAGACATTTACTATAGCTAGTCGTGGTGATTTATATTAATATGTATTTCTAAAGACTAATATTTATTAATAATAAACTGAATGAATATATAATATTAATAATAATATATTGAATTTGAGGTCACGGGACATACTGTGAATACTGCCAATAGCCGTAAATACCTTTCCACAGCTACCGCCCTCTTGTTGCGATTACTATATACGGGCACTATTCCGACATTTTGAATGATGTTTTGGTCATGTGACAAGCAAAACACGCGCGTTGCCATCGTCACGAGCCGGTTTTTCCGGATGAAATCAAACTCAGTTTGATCGGTCCAGTTAAATCGGATCCGACAAAAACCGGCCCAAAGCGTCGGCGCACACGATCCCGGATGTCCCCGTTTTACCCAGCTGCGGGGTAAACCGGGGACAACCGGGATCGTGTGCGCCGACACTTAACCTCAGTATATCAGACATGCCCTTGACCGCGTGTCAATTACATAATGTGTATATACATGTATAAGAGAAAGACATCCACGATTCAACTCACGTAGCGGTTTACGCTCCAAAATGCACCAAATAATATTCGCTTTTGAATTTTCCCCGGCATCGAAATAGGTCGATAAATACTTGAATTGCCTTTATACTGGCATTATATGTCACAGAAAGACGCATTGAAGTCATAATAAAATGTCGGCGACCACGTGTCCCCCGAAAAACGTGGCTTTTTCGTATATAGGGATAGCTTTTTTAACTCTGTCAAAATTCATCGGACCGTGACCAAATTAAACTTGGCCTTCGTCAAGAGATTCAATTGAATTTAAAACAAATCAGATAACTAAAAGTAATGTTATCATCCGGAAACTAAAATAATCGGCAAGTTCAATGTCGAGAAGGACCATAACTCCAGCAAAAATGGGCAGAGCGAACACATATTCGAACTTGACCTGTATTTGGAGCTGATAACATCACATACCAAATTTAGTTTCGATCCGATAACCCAAAAATAAAGACAGATTCTAAGTCGAAAAGGGGCCATAACTCCGGCAAAAATGGGAGGACCTATACTCATATACGATTCTGACCTCTGTTTTGGGCTGAGTCCAGATGTACTTGTGCAAATTTGCAGCTGTTGGGTGCAATATTCTCATCGTAGGTAGTCGTGGGTGCAACTTAGGTAAAAACTTGTGGGGTGACAGGGGGCGAAAATTGTGGGCTATTCACGACCATATTTGTGCAATCTCGGATGAAAGTTTGAGGGTGAAAGAGTGGTCAAATTGTGTTGGGAATATATGTCCGTAAATACTTGTGCCAATTTAGACAAAAGATTGTGGGGTCAATTAATAATTTCTGAGAACCCACGTCCGTAGTTAAGCAACTTAAGTATACACGTGTGCAGGGGGCGGCTGACAAAACATTCCGTACACAGGGCCAGGTGCATGGGTGGTCGGGAGCTCAGAAAAACATGTTTTTTTCCGGTGCTTGCAATGTTTTTTTTTTAATTATAGACAAACGCCGAGACTGATCTATTGTCAAGTAGGCTAAATAACACTATTTTGGTACATGTAGGATGGTGAATATATATGTTGCGATACCATGGTGCTTTAATTTGCTTTAGATTAAACCGCGTTTTCGAGTCCATATTTTACATCATGGTCAATAAGTTTTGAGGCAATAATTTATAATTAACTGGAGAAATATATAGCAAAAATATATTATTATAATATATAAAAGTTATCCTGTTAATGTATAATGAACATCATATCAGTTGTCCTGAGGTAACTAGATGTGCTCCACTCAATAATGACCCAATTTATGCAGATCGATGCATATATGATAAGTGTTCAACTGCTAATGCCATTAGTGATTTGAAACCAGATATAATCAAGAAGTTTTCAATACAGCATAAAACAAGGCAAGGAAGAATACTCTGTCTAAATATCCACCCATGTGGCTATCAAAATAGGGGCGATCAAATACATGCATATGTACGCAATATTTTCTTCACACCCAAAGGTCCTAACGAATGATAATCTTAATCCGAAACTATGGTAGACTCTTTTCGCAAAGGATTAACTGTTGCTGGTGTTCTTCTCTGGATCCTCACCGCTTTTATCTCTTATAATAGAAAACATACATACTCGCTTCCGCTTTAGATTGTATAAAACACAAGAGAGAACAGTCACATTCGCAGACAACACATATTTTATGCGAATAATTGTTACTAGCACTCGAGATCATCAAAGGTGTACCATTCAAGTGAGTCAGACCTTTGAATAAAAAATTTAGTTGCAAATTAGCAAAATCAGATATGTGTCAAGCTGCACGGTTAACAGAGAAATAACTGTTTCTGCATCAAATATTCTATCACTGAGAGATATATATATTATAGCCAGCATTAAGGATGACGTATGATGGACATGTTCAGTTGTCAATATATTATTTTAAAAAGTGTACAAATCCTGGAAAAAAGTGGGTGGATCGCAAATTTGTCGGAGGAAAAAATATTTGTTTTGCGCGTAGGGGGGTGGGTCCCTGTTGGGTGATATTTTTATTTTCAGCCCTGTGTACGGAATTCTTTTTGCAGACCCCCCCCCCCTGATGTGTGGTAAAATTGGCGAATTGTGTTGTGTATCCACGTCCGTACTTGTCCATATCCTCTCATTCAGTTCTAAAGGCGTGCGTTGTAATGACCGATTCTTCATTGGCATGGGTGTCGTGACAGAAAAAAACCCTGAAATTTATCCATGAGTTAATTAGATGTTCCGATAATAAGTTTAACAAACAGCGTTTGGCTGTCTGTTGATTGCTGAACTTATTATTTTAACATCTCTACCCATGAATGAATGGGAATCATGTAACAATTTGTCAGCTACACTCTAACCCATGCAGTATTAAAGGATTAAACTAGAAGCTTTTAGTATTGACATTTTGAGGAGTTTAATAGTGGGGTGCAGCGCACAAGTTGTCCGAAAAATAGAAATCACCCGACAAGTATTACCAATCGTGGGGCATGCCGACCGTATATATACTTGTGCTTATCCGCTCATTAAGTTCTAAACGTGTGCGTTTTAATTACTTCATTATACTTCATTTTTTAGTAGCTCTCTGCTGAACATATTATTCTTAATCCCTACAAATGAATGGATGCTTATCAAGTAACAACTTCTATCAAAGGGTTAAACTATATGCTTTTTAATATTGACATTTTTTCAAGAATTTACTTGTGGGGTGCAGCGCAAAAGTCGCCCGAACAAAAGAAATCACACACAACTTGACACAAGTATACCCATTCGTGAATCTCACCGTTAGGCCTACTTGTGCGTATCCCATCATTAAATTATAAAGGCATTTATAAATTTGAATAGCCTATTCTTCAATTGTATAGCGATGTTGTGACAGAAACACCCCTGAGAATTACCCACGGATTCCCGTCAATTTATTTACAGGGATGTTCAAATATTAAGTTCAACAAACAGTGTTGGGATGTCTGTTGAACTTATTATGTTAACATCATCACAGTGAATACATGCATGGGAATCAAGTAACGTAACAACTTGTCAGCAAGTATCCATGCATTTATCAAAGGGTTAAACAATATGTTTTTTAATATTGACATTTTTCCAGAATTTACTTGTGGTGTGCGGCGCATAAGTCGCACGAACAATTGATATTATCTCGCAAGTACCCATTCCGGCGTGAGGTTCGCCGTCCGTACTGGTGCATAGCCTGACCAGCTCTATAATAGCGTTAGACTCTCTAATTAACGTAGATCGTTTTAGTTTGGTCTCGGGTACAAACAACTGTTTATTATATTTTCAGTAACTTTTTCTGCCAAAATAATAATCGTATCCCCACTCCCGGAAGTGCCACGATGTTATCCTACTCCCAGAGGTTTATCCTACTCCCAGAGGTTTATCCTACTCCCAGCGATGACGGACTATTTATCCCAACCTCGCACGTTCCGAATTACGTAATTCGAAGTGCACGTTTTGGGTTACTCCCCTTGCACCAAAATAATTGTCTCAATTCCAGTGCATAGTTGATAACACAAAATACATCACCAAAAACACAGACCACCAATGTGTTATCGACTTCAAATTCCAGCTCAGTGAATTTGCAGGATCAACACCAACTGGGAAACATTTTTGGTTACGCTACACTTCGGAATCCAAAGATCGAAATCGTGATAAACAATTGTTCCCACAAGTGCATTCGCACCAAGAAAATGAAAACAGTTTTGAAATTCACTACTACTAGTCCCAGATATTCTCACTCAAAAAACATTCAATGTTGTCATTTTATTTGCCAATCACTAATATGTGATGAAATAAACAAGCATGATAAAGAAACCCACAAGTAACACACTACTTTTCGGCTGAAATCTATTTTTAGTCTTTAATTTTTAATTTCAACACAATTCATCAAGTTATATCAAACCTTTTTTGGCTTTACATTCACCTCAACTGTCACAACACTTTTCTCTATGTATCAGGAATAGTTATCAAATAAAAAAGATACTGTAATGTCGAAATTCTGACATTAGAAAAGTTGAAGTGACTATTGTTTCCAAAAAAAAACACCACAATTACAGAATTTACAGGACGACCCTTCACATGTATGCGCCATGAAAGGTCAAGGTCGTACGCCGATCGGGTTGTTTATTTTTTGCGGAGGAAATCATTAGCTAATATGTCAATGTAAACAAGCAAAATTTCTTCGAAAACCGACAAAGGACGGACGAAGACTATACAGAGGGATGTATTGGTGATTCCAGGAAGATTGGTGGTTGGATTGGTGGATAATTTTGGAATTTTGTATTGCTTCACCTATGTTCATTGAGCCCTTCACCACCCTGTTGATATGTCGCCTTATTGTCCCAGTGTTAATTAACTTGTAAATGTGACAAAAGCAATCAATATAGCTCGGATAGTACTACACAGCATTTGTGAAAGGTGTGATAAACAATCAATTAACATGCAAGCCAGTGGAGAAAATAACAACATGGAGGACGATTTAAAGCGAGACCTCACTATCAGCTTTCGACGTGGAATGTTCAAAAGGCTACAACACCTAAATATCATTCAGGCCCTAACAGAGGCAGTGGATATTGCAAACGTGAGGGCCGTTCAACTAACATATTCTGAATGCCTAATAACATTAAAAGACCCCACGACAAAAAATACCCTAATAAGTAAGGGTTTCCGGATGTTTGGCAGATTTGTCCGACCAGTAGATGTTGAAGGGAGGAACACATTGGTAACCATTCTGGATGCTCCAGTAGAAATGCGGGAATCATCTATAACGAGGGCACTTTCAAATTACGGAAAGGTAATCGAAGGGAGTTTCCAAATTGGGACAGTTGCTGACTCGAATATCGAAAATGGGAACAGATACATTCAAATTTCTGAATGTGACGACATTCCATGTGAGATAGAGATTGGCAAATACAAACTGAAAATCATATCAGACAAAACAAAGCAAAGCTGTTCAGAATGTGGGTCGATGCACTACAGGTGGGACCAGTGCGAAAACCAGGCAAAACGCAGTCGGGCTAGGTGTCGAAACTGCTTAAGCGATGACCATGACACATACTCGTGCAAGAACGACGTAACCTGCCTTAAGTGTGGCCTCAGTGGTCACAAACAGTATATGCCAGAGTGCCAGAAGTCACGGAAACCTGCTTGGAAACCCATGATGAGACCTAAACCACAAAGGCTGGACTTCAAGCAGCATGTATACGATGATCAAGCTGACGATAAGGACACTGGCGATGACTTCGTGGTCGTAAATGAGCGAGATTCAAGGACAGATTCGGACCGAAGTAGAGAGAGGCCGCCAAAGACACCGCTCCCCAATTCCTCGCTAAAAGCAGATTCTCTATTGCTCGGCGCTAGCAACTGTTATGGCCTTCCAATAATGGACCCTAACATGAGAATATTCAATTACTCAGGAGCGGACATGCAAAATGTGACAAAACTAATCGAAAGTGTAGAGAAATCAGAACTGAAGAAGAGTGACATCAAGGCGGTGTATATTCACCTAGGTACAAACGATATAATACACCAGTGTAACGACTATGACATGGTCGTAATGAGTTTCAACGACGGGATCAAAACAGTTCGTAGTGAATTTCCGAACGCCAGCATTAGTTTGTGCACCATTCCTCCAAGGAAAGGGAAAGGCGAAAGAATACAGGCACATAATGATGTAGCTTACAATTTGAACGTTTTCATAGACAAGATGTGCAAACGCGAAAGTTACACATTCATTGATACGAGGGACATGTATTGGAACGCGGAGGGTTTCGTAATAAAAACTCTCTTCAAGGCAGACGACCAGTCCGGCCTTCACCTCAGTCCAGATGGCAAGAATAAGATAGCTTCGGCTATATTCGATGCACAGACAGCTGACAGAAAAAGGCGACACAGGAGTAACCAAACTCCAACACCCGAACGGAAAAGTGCCAAAACTGACGACTGCTGATATGTGTCTGCGCGGGGTAACATTTGCGTAACCCAAAAACAGTTACAGATATGTAGTTCAAATATTCACGATAATGTATTTAATGATACGACATGTATACATGTGCCTATATGTGAATGTTCGACATGTAGTTCAAATATTCACGATAATGTATTTAATGATACGACATGTATACATGTGCCTATATGTGAATGTTCTCATAACGGTGACATTAATGGTATACACGTCTGTAAACGCGATGGTTATCTGGACATTCATGCACATTCTTCAAGAAACGAGCATGATGATAGTAAAATTTACACAAAATGTTCACTGAAAATATTGTCCTTAAACGTATGCGGTTTGGATAAAAGATTAAATTACCCAGATTTCGTAGAATTCGTGAATCAGTACGATATCCTTTGTTTATCCGAAACGAAATTATTCGCACAAGATACAGTCATTATACCTAATTTTGACGTGATCGCCACAAAAGGCAAAAACATTGGAAATGGGAAACGGTGTGGTGGTATAATTATAGCAATTAAATCTTCAATTTCAAATACCGCCAAAATTATTAAATCAGAGTCGAAGAATGTGGCATGGGTCCAAGTAACCTTTGGTGAATCGACACTGGTTGTCGGTGCTGTATATATTCCGCCGTCGGGCACTAGATACGCCGACGACGATTGGGATACTAAATTGATTGGCGAACTTAGCTATTTGCAGAAGAAAGACAAAATTCTTCTAGTTGGTGATTTCAATGCACGCACTAAATGTCTGAGCGATACGCTAGATTTAGACGGGGTTGATATTCGACATGCAACAAATGGAAATATGTCAGAAATTATACTGGATGATATATGCACCGTAAATGACTCTAGTTGGCAGGTACCATCTAGATGTTCAGAGGATCAGGGCAACCCAACTAGTTATGGTCATAAGTTAATAAATTTGTGTGGGATTTGTAAGATAAGGATTTTAAATGGGCGATATGGGAACGACAAAGGCATCGGCAGAGCCACTTGTCGCGACAAGTCAGTCATAGATTATGCTATCGCAAGCAAAAGCGTCTTCCCGTGTTTACAAAATTTCAAGGTATTAGATTTTTCGCCCATTAACTCAGATATCCACAAAGGGCTACATATAGAACTTAATTCGAATTTGAAACAATCTCGTAGCACTGATCCCGAACAGCATGAGGAAAATGACAGTTCGAAAGACAAGGGAGGGGAGTTCGAAAGACAAGGGAGGGGATAAAGCCAACGCGAGACCAAAGCGCTGGCAATCAGAACACGCATCAGTTTATTCAGGTAATATAGACCAGACAAATCTGAATAAAATTATCACTTCTCTTCTCGATATGAAAGAAGCTTCTCGCAGCGATATAAATAGCGTGTGCAGGGAGATAACTGCACTTTTATTGGACACCGCTGGAGCGACATGTGGTGTGCGCCGAAGTGGCAAACAAAAGGATAAAACTCACCGAATTGATAAGACGTGGTTTGACGACGAATGCAAAGAGAAACGCATAAATTTCAATAGGTGCAAGTCCGAATACAATCGAAGTCAAACTGAGCTCAATAAAGTACGTTTAAAAGAATCAGCTGTTGTATATAGAACAACTATGGATACAAAAATTAATTGTGATCGTAAAACAAATATTAACGAGCTCAGAAATTTGCGCAATACTTCAAGTAAAGATTTTTGGCAAAAACTTAACAATCTTGTTCATACTAATGAACCAAGAAGGGATAACGGAAGCGACATTATTAGCTCGAATATGAATTCCTTCTATGAGCATTTCAAAACGCTAAACGAAGGAAATAATGACAATGTTAACCTCGACAATGAATTTAACGATATATACGATGAGTCGGATGGTAGTGACCTTAACGCTGAAATTACAAGGGGCGAGATAAGAGCAGCTATATCCAGACTGAAAAATAATAAAGCACCCGGTATAGACCAACTGTATAATGAATATATCAAATCGTCGGAGGACGAGATGATCGACGTGTATTTCCATTTCTTCAATTTGATATTAGACACGGGCTATTTCCCAGAAGACTGGGCTATTGGAAGCATACATCCGATTTACAAGAAAAAGGGTGAGAGACTTGATCCGGAGTCATACAGAGGTATTACTCTTTTGAGTTGCCTGGCAAAACTATTCACTTCAATACTGAACAATAGACTGACCATATTCTCTGAAAAATTTAAACTCATTAGTAATAACCAGAGTGGTTTTAGGAGGAAATATTCTACAACCGATAATATGTTCATACTAAACATTTTGATGGAAATATACCTCGCAAGTGGAAAAAAAATATATTGCACATTTTTTGACTTTAGAAAAGCGTTCGATACAGTTTGGCGCGATGGACTGTTTTTGAAAATGATCAGAAATGGTATCAATGGGAAAATTTTCAGAGTGATTAAAGAATTGTATAGCCAAATAAAAACTTGTGTTAAGATTGGCATGACCAAATCAGATTATTTCGAGAGCCATATTGGTCTTTTCCAGGGTGAATTAATGTCACCGTTTTTATTTTCGTTATATATCAACGATTTACAGGAATTTATTAATGATTGTACCATAGGCAATTTGAAATACCTTGATGAATTATTCTATACAAATCTAAAGTATTATATAGGCCTTCTATGTTTATTTTATGCTGATGATACCATTCTGTTGACTGAAGACGAAGCTGCAATGCACAGAGCACTTTCAGCGTTTCATGATTATGCAATCGCTTGGGGTCTTCAAGTAAACACGCAAAAAACTAAAGTTGTGATATTTTGTAAAAGACAACCCAAGTGCTTACCCGTGTTTGTATATAACGGTATACATATAGATATTGTAAAAGAATTCATGTACCTAGGTGTAGAATTCTTTTACAATGGCAGATTTTGTAGGGCAGTCAAAAGAACCAGTAGAGTAGCGACCAAAGCAATGTATGCCCTCTTGAACAAAACCAGAAATATGAAGTTCCCAGTAGACCTCATGCTACAGCTGTTTGATGCTATGGTTCTACCAATTTTATTATACAGCAGTGAAATATGGTTTTTTGAGTCAATGAAAACGGTTGAAGCCGTGCATATCAAGTTCTGCAAAATTTTACTCGGCATGAAATCTAGTACGCCAAATTTCATGGTTTATGGAGAGTTAGGAAGGCATCCTCTTATAATAGAGGCCAAATGTCGAGCTATTTCTTACTGGTCAAAATTATTATCTGACGAGGGTTCTGAATTGGCCAAAAATATGTACCATATTACTTACACGTTATATCAAAACGACAGCAGTTATGAACACAAACTTAGATGGGTCAGATCCATAAAAAGTATATTGCAAAACACTGGTTCTAATTCCAAATGGATTGCACAATTACAACTCTCTAAACATGACAGCGCACAATTAAAGCAGATCTTGATCGACCAGTTTCACCAAGAATGGTATGGTAACATGATGTCAACATCCAGGGGTAATTTGTATAACTGTATAACTCCCACGTTCGAAATGAAAACGTATTTGATCGAACTACCATCACATTTGAGTGAATCTCTCGTGAAGATAAGAACTTCTAATCACCGATTAGCCATAGAAAGTGGCCGATGGAAAAAGATACAAAAAGAACAAAGAGTATGTCCCCTTTGTCAATCTGGCCTGGGCGACGAATATCACCTTATGATTATGTGTAGTTATTTCAATGAATTGCGTAGACAATATATCCCGAAATGTCATTGGGAGATCCCAGACAGGGGGAAGTTTCACAGACTTCTCTCCACACAGAATGTGAGCCTTCTGAAATCCGTGTCGATTTTCTTGAATAAAGCATTCAGAGAATTAAGTAAAAGGGTGTTTTAATATGACAAAACACATTACCCAATTGCGCCTCTTTAACCACATCCTTTTGTTTGCACAGAGGGACTCAATTTATTTTCCTTTGAATTTCGATGTGGGTGTGAAGTATGGACGGTGCATTATCAAGATCTGCTCACAATTGTGAGTAGCGGTGTTGAGTTACCAGTATATATATCTTGAATGTATATTAGATACATGTGTATTTATGCTGATGTTCCCTACTGCGCATCGATATATTTTGTGCTTTTGTATATATGTATATATGTTTGCATGTTCCATGTCAATTCGTGGCTAGCAATAAACTCATTCATTCATTCTAACAATATCTAATTTGTAAAGTCACGTGACATTCTCATAATGTCAAAAACACACCTGTTTAAGGTCTCGACCAAATTATGTACGGACAACTAAAAATAGATTACTGACCGAAAAATCTGGGTGTGAGCATTTTCGGCTACTTGTGGGTTGCTTGTCGAAATTTGAAATTTTGGGATTTAATTTGTGGAGATGGAACCCACAAGTAAACGTCAACCACAAGTACATCGTGTACGTGTGAATCAACCCACACGTTCCACTGGACTCGGCCGACAAACGGACGAACACCGGCTATTTTAATAGTCCCCCAAAACAGAATATTTCGCTATTATAATAATAATATGTTTATTTGCACAATAATAAATGAAACATTGACAAAACATCAAACAAATTATCTTATTGTACAGGAGCATCATGACCTAGGTGGTCGTCTTTCTGCTGCCCCTATATAAACATTGCAATATGAAATGAGATGGCATAATTATGTGCAATTATACACGGACTATGGGATATTGGGTTGGCCGGTATGTGCATAATTTAACAGTTCCATATAGTTGAGAGCATTGTGGACGTCAAGGTACTATAATATGTGTGCATTTTGGAAAGATCGAAAGGTTGTCTGGAAATTAGTTGGATGGTTGCGACATTCCTGTGTCACATTCACGGACAACGCCGTGTTTATGATGCAGGGCTGTATCCGATGTATCGAGTGGCGTGTTCAGGGTTATAACTTAAGGACATAATAAGATAGATCAAATTTAAAGTTTGCTGAGATAGTGGAGTCAAGTGGCTGACAGACTATTTTGTCTACAGCAAATGTAGCATGATTTGGTTTCACATGTGAACGATTTGGAATAGTGTCCAATTAGTTCCTTTGACAATAAGTTTTTGAATGTATAGTTAACTTTACAACGTTTTATTTTGGTGTTTATTGAATTCCACACACTAGGAAATTAATGTTTTGGTAAAATTTCTGAGAAACATTGCTTATTATTTTATCGGCCTGTCTAATGTTAACACCGAGGGAATGTGAGAACATCATCTTAACCCTTTACCCAACAAAACGGCAAAATAAAGCTTCAACAGCCTAAAATATCTTCGGTCTGTCTCAATAGAACCATACAAATATGGATATCATTGGAACCGACTCCTTGACCACATTGTGATAGTTACAGTTATGCCCTGTGCCAATGCATTCTCTTATATATGCGAGTCGGCCACAGGTCGCCTCGCATATATAAGAGAATGCATTGGCCTAAAAAAAATACTTTTTTACCATTTTTTCTTACATACTTTAATGTGTAAAGCAAATGCATTCTCTTATATATGCGAGGCGACCTATGGTCGACTCGCATATATAAGAGAATGCATTGGCACAGGGCCGTTCTGTTGGGTAAAGTGTTAAACGATTTTGGGAGATTATTTCTATTTCAGTTGTACGCGAAGACAGATGAATGCACGATATATACATTTTTTTATTTTAGAATATTTTCTCAAAGAAAGAAGGGTTTTGTGTGACTTCTATATTTAGAGTTGCATAAAATACGAATTTCCCTTTTGTATATGCCCGTATGATTCGAGTGTCCCCATATTGGGAGTCAATACAGAAGATGACTGTGGACTAAGGACTGATATAGTGTTTTACGTGATTGTTTTGGCAGAAAGTTTTTTTTACTTTATTCAAGGATTAGATGGTATGGTTTAATTTGCGTTGTATCACTGAAATGTTATTTTTAGAAGTTAAGTTTTCATCTATCAGAATGCCTAAAAATTTGATATATTTTCTTGGATTTGGTTCCATGCTCTAATTAATTCTACGCCATTCAGTGTCAGTGTAAAATTTCTCCATTAATCCTCATTTCCTTTGGGATGAATCAACATGAATTTACTTTTATTTGTATTTATAGATAGTTTGTTGCAACAACACCATTCAAAAATGTTTTTACATCGGTAGTTGATGTTTTTTTTTTATCTGTTTCCTATCATCAAGTTCGTTGATGTACATTGGGGAATATCGTTTGCATAGAGAAGAAAAATTATCGGACGAAGAACGGGCCCTTGGGGCACAACATGCACACATTATCTGAGCAAATCCGGAAGTTTGACCAAGACAGTCAACATATTGTTTTCGTCCCATTAAGTAACTCTTAAAGGGGTACTGTACGCGAAATGTTGTTGGTTTCTATAGTCTCCGAGTCGGAGAATAAGGTAACAATTTTTTCATTATTTGAAAGTCTGTTGAGTACGAAGTAGTGTTACGGATGACAAATTTACCGGAATGCAAAAATACAAATTGTCGATGTCGAGTAATTTTTGTACAGTTTTCAACCAAATGAATCAAATAAAAGTTATATTATAGGCAACCTAGTCCCATATAATCATTTAAGTTATTGTATCGTCGCTAGTCAGTGAGTGGCTTGAGTGTTCTCCCCGTATCATCATAATATTTTAAGCGATCGTGTGTGCGATCGGTTTAACAATCCAGTATCCCTCAATTACTTTGTTTGATTACGGAAATTCGTAATTTAATTGACGCCATTTTATGGCTCCAGTCATAAATTCAATTTATATCAAATTATTAACTTTTAAATTATTAAATTTTAAGATAGCATATTAACCTGAGCGTTTACAGAATACATCTTCGACTCAAATTATTTATGTTTCTATATATTATCGATATTAGATCGTTGTTGTCACCGGAAATTTAATGAAAATGGCGTACAGTACCCCTTTAAACCATTCCTTTGAAACTCCCCGAATAACATAATGTTCTAATTTTCTTAATATCACACCGCATCACCGCCTTTACCCCTTCTCCCTAATGTTACACACATATGCTTCAGACAAAACCATGCATAGCAACATTGAGTGGACGGCCAATGCTGAAATAATAACTTTAAATGCTGGTCAACTGATATTTAGCACAAGTACGTGGGTGGCATTTGGTAAGATATGTTGAAACAACAAGATACTGACAACTAATATTTGCATTGTGTGGTAGCATAATCCAGTTGTAAAGACTTAGTGTCGACTCAAGTAGTTTGAACAGAATTGTCTACCAAGAAACCGGGTTGGTAGCAGCGTGAAAATTAGTCTTACATAAAATGTATACGATGTACCGTCTCTTCGATCTGGTGAAGTGTTGATTGTTTCTGTACAGTATAATATAAAGCATTACGACAAACTTGTATTATGTATTATCACGGAGATTGTTAAAAATTCCGGAAATATGTAACTAGTATTTATACCACAAGGGTGTGCACTTCAGTTTCTGCGTGATGCATTCAATAATTATTCATCATTCCGAATAAAACTACCACACACTGTGTGACGAAACATTACTTCTTCTGTTCAATGCCCGAAATAATTATGTTTGCCCCGACTGTTGGATGCATTCTATACTAGAATACCCGAACTTTAAACACGTAAATCATTAGGTTTAACTTCCGTTAACAATCCTCCAGATGGATCTGTTTTAATGATATGAGTACCTTCAAAGATATTTAACAACATACTTGTAAAGTAACGAATTGCCAATTCGTATTTTCACTTCTATAGGTGGTCATCCAATATTGTTTAAACATATTTTATTGCCACATATACATGTATATACACATAAAACAATTGGGATTGGGGCAAAAGTTCCGACATTTAGATTTGTCCTATGCCCAGAGGGGTATCCAACATGTTTCTTTCGTCATGGCATGGCTCGGAGTTATGTCCGCGTTTGCATTATTTTGTGTTCGTGTCACTCGATTCGTTCTCTTACTCCAATTTCAAACAAACTAGTATATATCGGATGGAGGAGTAAGGTGTTCTGATGTCGCCGACGAGAGATATTGTCGAAAAACCTACATACCCGCTGTAAAATTTTGCTCAAAGCGGATTTTAGCGGATTTTTTAAATGTCATAAATGAGATATTTTTGTTTCAATTGACCCCCAAAACCTTCATTACAAATTTCTTCCGGTAAACCCATCACTTCGGGTTTGACGACCAGGCTAGCGTGATTGTTGCATGACTTGGTCCCCGGACGCTCGGACACACGTTGGCACGTATTCATCCGAAAGTTTTATTGTGGGATAGGTGAGATGACACCATCACTAATCGAATGGCACACATCGATATATTCAACATAAAACTCATGTCCAACCACCGGTCCGCGAAACGAATTATTGCTGCTTTATTGGCTCTATACTGCCCTTTAGTTATCCCTGCAAACAATGTTTGTCCAGTACCGGTTTGTATTGTTCATTGTTATCTTTGACGTGTGTTTCTATTCCCTGTTACCGCGAGATATCACTTTTCCTTTTCTGTGAAGCATGCACACCCCAGTGTACGTGGTATCGCCAACCCGGAAGGTATTGCCAAACGAAACTGAATGGGAAAGTCATTTTAACGTATATGATATGAGGAATATGTTTGTTTCTCATCGTAAAACAGACAACGAACAACCTATATGTGCGTCCACACGAAACAGGAGTATTTGCTCACCCGCTGTCAGTCAGTTCTCCCAGATCAAACCATTTAATAATTTGTTTTTGCGAATTTTTCCAATAGTGTTTTTGCTTTTGCTCACTCAAATTTTCGAGAACATCCATCCACTAGTATAGTTCCTGGCCTTCAACGCTGCCAAAACAAATGGCGGTATATAGTTGAATGAAGCATAGGATTGACCAGAATTTTAAAAATCAGTGTCGTTCTCAATATGCCCGCGAAATAGAGGGACCACTGTCGAAACACTACGAGGTATCAACGATTTGTTATAACCATGTACATACTTTATGACTCCTTCCCACTCGAGTAGACCGTTACACAACAATGAAACCGAATCATCTTATCGAATATACAGATATCGTATAGCTACAAATTCTACATGTCTGGCTTTTTCAAGAGCCATCAGATAATATTGTGACGACTCTATTTTAACCCTAAACGTCCATACATATATGAACACAGTGTATTATGTGTGGCACACGTGTGTGCCTTCTCGTCTGGATGTCGATGGGCCTGTCACCTCTTTATTGTGTCTGTTCAAGTTCAAGTTCAATGTTTATTTACTCAAATCACAGTATGTGATGCAAGAGACATTTCTAATTATACAGTGCATGGCATGTCATTGGTGTAATAATCAAAGTCGACAACAACAAAAATGGTTGTGATAAAAACGTTTTCTATACGCACATGGTGTGCGAATGGGATGGTGGGGTTGATAAGGTCAGCGGTGATCCAAAATAATTTCGAAGATTTTTGATGAATCCGCATAGCTTATAGAAGCATACATTGTTTTTTGGGTTCATTATATTTATGAAATTATGAACATTTTTTTGTTCTGTCAAGTGTAAGGGTAAAAATCGTCTCCGGAGTGAGTTCAATTGGTTACAGTCCATTGTGTAGTGATATTCATTCCCTATTTCGCTCTTAATACACAGCGTGCATGTTCTCATTTGGTAATCAATCTTGTACCATGATCCAGTTTCTACGGGGAGGTGATGATTTTAACATCTGAATTTAGCTAAAATAACTGCTTGTTTTTGGTGGAGATCGGATAAATATTTTTCTTGTGCGAATTTATGTTTTATGATTCGATAATTTCGACACTTATTCATAGAGTTAATCTCGTTTCTCCACTGTTTTTTATATTTATTTTCCAGAGCTTGTCGTGTGATATTTTTAACCGACTTCGGGTTAATTTCGTGTATAAACTGGTTTGTCCAGATGTCGGGCAGTTCTAATTCTCCTAATGACGTCTGGATGTAATTGACCCAGGGATGAGTGTAAGTTCCACTCTCAGATTTTTGGAGTAAATAATTTTACAGCAGTTTGTTAATTGTTTGTTTGTCTGACATAACTACATTAGCCCAGTATGTTAACATTCTACATTTTATGTCAATAATTAAAGGATATACTCCTGTTTCTCCATATACCATCATACTTGGTGTGCTTGGTTTTAACCCTAAAACATACTTGAGAAATTTTAATTGGATCTTTTCTAAATCTGCGACGTGCTGGTAACCCCAGACTTCACATCCATATAATAATATTGGTTTGACAGTCTTAGAAAAAAGTTCTATTTGAATGTATATCGATAAATTTAGTTCTTTCGCCTTATGTAGTAGGCCAAACATGGCCCGATTGCCTATTGCTATATTGTGCTTCACGGCTTTTGAGAAAGAACAATTCCTAGTAAAAATAATACCCAGATATGTGAATTGAGGAACAATTTGTAACCTTGCGCCATTGAAAAGTATTCGTGATTTTGGAATTCTTTTACAGCCAAATACCATTAATTTTGTTTTGTCAACATTGACTGTGAGCTTCCAAAGCTCGCAGTATTCAGAGAACTCTTTTAGGGCTATACGCATATCCTTGGCTGTCTCCGCAAAAATGACTGTGTCATCTGCGTACAATAGTACCAACAATTTGATATACATTCCAATTTCTGTCAATGTGTCATTCTCAATTAATTTCAGAGTTGGAACTCTATTGGACAATAGAAAATTTTCAAGGTCATTTAGGTAGAGTGAAAATAAAAAAGAAGATAGATTTTCTCCTTGCAAAACACCAGAATAGCTTTGATAACTATTTGAGAGACATTCACCGATTTTAACCTTAGATTTTACTTCGTTATACATGTTTTTAATAAGTTTAAAGCACTTTCCATTAATACCTGCGGTAATCATTTTTTGCCACAAGCCGTTTCTCCAAACGGTGTCAAAAGCCTGTTTGAAATCAACAAATGTGCAAAACAGCTTTACATTGGCTTCTCTGTAAATAATAATTATGAAGTGCAATGTTAGTATATGATCGGTAGTGGAGAAGCCTTTTCTAAAACCTGCTTGGTTGATGTCGATAAGTTCAATAGATTCTGAATATTCAGTTAATCGTGCATTAATTATTTTGGTAAATAATTTTCCTAGACAGCTAAGGATTGTAATAGGTCTATGATTTTCTGGTAATGTATTGTCACCTTTATTTTTATAAATTGGTATAACTATTCCTGTCAACCACTCATTTGGAATTATGCCTGTGTTAAAAATCAAATTAAACCATTCGGTATACAATGGTAACATCATTTCTATGGTACTCCTGATGTGTTCATTACGGATGTTGTCAATTCCGCTGCTACGACCGTTTTTTAACACCGATACTGCTCGAAGTATTTCGTCCTGTGTGATGGGCATATCAAGAATATCATTGTCCTCTTGGAAAACATAATGTGAAAATGGGTCATGATCGTCCTTTTTTTGATTACTTTTCATAAAATTATACATATCATCGATGTTAACCGCCGGGGGACTAGTGCCCTCCGTACGTAAAGATTCCAGAAATCCTTTGGATTATTAGAGTTTGCCTTTTTAATTTTACCTGATAATTTATTCTTGTGTTCCGCTTCATGCTTACGCAGTATTGACTTGTATGTCTTACTTTCTTCTTGCATTAGCCGCTTATTTTCTGCAGTTGGGTATTGTGAATGAGTTTTCCGTACAATGTTGTATCTGTTTCGAGCTATCTTACATGCATTATTAAACCAGGGCTTAGTGCCTTTTTGAGAACTATGCGTAATGGGTCGCTGACCAAAGGTTGTGTTTACAGCATCACTAAAGATTGTCTCAACCTCGTTTGCAATTTCACTAGCAGTATATTTGTTGAATTGCTTTTTGTTTGTCGTATATTCTTTCAGCGTATCTATTACTGTTTCGACTTTGTTTTTCTCAATATTCTTTTGGAAGCTAAGTGCTCCATTTTGATGCCAAAGTCTACGTGATGTTTTCGTCTACCGACATGTCTGTGTAGATGGGGGTGTTATTTTACAATTGCAGTGTATGACTAGCTCCGGCGCCACTGGGGAATGAATATCAGAAAACATAGGATCAAAATCATGTACTCGTAAATTCGTACATAATTTCATAAAATGCTCAGTAGATAAGAAATAATCAATTAAACTAGTGTTCTTGCTAGTGAGCCTTCCGACGTGTTTATCAGAACCAATTCTGCCGTTTAAAATACACATATCAGTATTTCTACAAAATTGAATTAATCGTTTTCCGTAGCTATTCACTGTATTGTCAGATGAAGCTCTGCGTTCGCACTTGAAGTGCGTAACATGCGGGATAACTCTATATATATCATGGAGTTCTGCAAATGAATCGTTATCGTTATTCGTGTTTATTTCAAGATCAGTTGTTTCGTCAAGTTGACCGCATCTAGCATTCAAGTCTCCCATAAGACATATATGTGTAATACATGTGGTCAGCATGGGCTTACCAAGCTACAACACCACGTATAAACACAATCAGACTCCAAATTTATTCTCCAATCGCCGGACGTGTTCGGTATGACACGGTATAAATATTAATACACAATACATACATGTACATAGATATATAATTGTGGCACATGCAAACAATATAGATAATAAATCGTGTACACGTGCACATGGGGGTGGGTGTGTGTTGTGAGTTAGGTTTGTTGTGTTGGGGTATATAGGATGTGGTATTTCCATCGTGTATTTCGCTGTATGGACGCAAGCGTGTGTATGTTGGTTGGGGCGTCAGACTGAGGTATTCAACGGTTCGTAAATTGATTCACAGTTTTTCAGTATTTAATGTGAAAATTGTTATCAGACAAAAACCCGCATATTTAGATAAAATAATTTCCGCCTAATTTGTGAACTGAAATGATCACCAGATGAAAAAAAAATTAAATTAGGAGTTGTCATATCCAAAAGTTGGAAGAACCCGTTGTAAATTCGATGAAAACTCGAACCTAACAGGGGGGCTACAAATAGAAGTTCCTGAAAGGGGTGCATTAAGAAACTCTAGGTGAATAACCCCAACAGGGACCCTCTAGCCACGTCCCTGAAAACTCATGATTTACACTGATTTAATGGTTCCTTTCGATGTACAGTTCCGGGCCTATAATATCGAATAACACAGAATAACATATACTATTATTATGACATTAGAACATAAAACACAAACAAACATACACGTTTTCACCCTTACGCATGCACCCTCGCCGTAAAGATGGTCCATGTACCGGCCTGTCCGAATGATATTCGGGATATTTTCAAGCAGAAACGTTCAAAATACGAAGTATATAATCCGCATCTTTGACATCCCAAATCAGGTTTGGCGACATCTCATCGCAGGATCGATCCGCGGCTTTGACACCTAAAATTATGGTGGGTACCCACGCTTGGTCGCGGATATTATTTTTGAGAACCGCTCTGTAGGCTAGACAATTTTATGGTTAATTAAACATAAATTTTTCTAGGATAGGATAGGATAATTTTATTTACAATACACACACATGGAAAGTACAATTACAAATAAATATAATATTAATATACTATACATGTATATTGCTAGGGGTGATATAGTCATGGCTGACTGTCTTCCTATCACCCCTGAATGTGGTGACAGATTATATGATGAAGATGGCCGAATTAATTTGGTTACGTTCATCGTGTGCAGACTGGGTTTTTAATATATAGGCTTTGTTAGGGCGATGGTACGAAAAGTGGTTCATATGTATGGGCACCTACTTGGTCGATATAATGAATGAATATTATGAATATACATGTGTGAGTGGAACCGAGTAGGAATAATGTGAATGAGGTTTTTGGGAATTTTTTTAATTAACATGCATACTAGAGTGAATTTTGTTTTGTATTGTTTGTTTGTTTGTTTTGTTTTTTTGTTATCAGAAAATTATGTATCGTTTATGCAATCAGGGCATCTTCGGTTTTTGCATCGAACGCTCGCTGAATAGGTATTAATGATATCCGTTTTCAAACGTTTTCGGAACACATGTCTTGATTGTTTAGAGGTATATTTACTTTCTAGGGAATTCCACATAAAGGGGAATGAATGGTATGGGAGAACTTTAGAAAAAGAGATGGTCCTGAATTGTTTTTCTACTATAGGATTAAGTTGTCGTCTATTTGGTTCTGCTCTCTTGGCATACATACCAGAAAAAAGACACTGGTAAGCGATCGTAGTACCAATCATGCATGAAAATGGATGCATGTAATTTATGTAAATCATCTATTTTAAAAATGTTTTCTTGTCTGAAAAGAGGATCTGTGTGACTTCTATATTTTTTGTTACATATAATTCTGATGGCTCGTTTTTGTAATAAATATAGTTTTCTTCACTGCTGGTACATGTCCCCATATTTGGATGCCATAAACTAGGTGGCTTTCAATTAGGGCGAAGTATAATGTTTTGAGAGCCTTGCTCTGGAGAAAATGTTTAACTTTATTAATGCAATAAATTGCATGTGCCATTTTTGAGCATACAATGGAAATGTGTTTATTAAAGGTCAGGTTTTCATCTATATGGATACCTAAAAATTTGGCAGACGATTCGTTCCGCATGTTCCCTATCCGTCGAAGTTCGGTTCCATTGAGATATATTTTAATTGTATTCCATTTTTTGTCATTGTTTTGTGGATACAAGAGCATATAATTGCTTTTGTTAGCATTGATGGCTAGTTTGTTGCAGCAACAGCATTCAGATAGATTTCTTAATTCATTATTGACATAACTTTGGATTAACGCTTCATTTTGTCCACTGGCCATAAGGGTTGTATCGTCGGCATATATATGATAAGAGTTCCATATTAGTTGCATTTGACATATTGTTCACGTAGATGAGAAAAAATATGGGTCCGAGTAAGGATCCCTGAGGAACACCACATGATGTTTTAAGGAGATTTGACTTGCTTCCATTGAATTCTACGTATTGTCGTCTCTCATTGAGATAGCTTCGAAACCAGTTGTTTGCCATGCCTCTAATTCCATAATGTTCAATTTTTGTAAGTAAGATTTCGTGGTTTATTGTGTCCAAAGCTTTGGACTGATCAAGAAAAGGGGCTGGAATCTTTCGTGGGCTTGTCGTTATTTTTCACAACATGATCCAGTAGATGAATGATGGGATGAAAAGTTGAATGGTTTGGGCGAAATACGTACTGATGTTTAACTAAGATGTCCGATTCATTAAGAAAATCAACTAAACGTTTTTGCATGAGTTTTTCGAGTAGTTTAGAAAATGCAGGAAGGATGCTTATTGGACGATAATTGTTTATATCCCCTTGTCACTATTTTTCGGTATTAGTACAACTTTAGCTATTTTCAGTTTGTTGGGAACATGACCTTATTCGAACGACAAGTTGAATATATGCTGCAATGCTGGTGCTACAGAAAATATGGTTTCCTTCATCAGTTTTGTAGATATCCCATTGAAGTCACTGCTGGTTTTTCCATTCATTGAGTAGCAAGTTAAAATAACCTCTTGGATTGTGGTGGGCGTAATATTTAGCTCGTTGCTTTGTCTATTCGTTAAATAATCGAGGAAGTTTAAATCTGTGTGATTTTCAATAAGTTCTGTGGTCTTTTGACCTATATTGGAAAAATATTCATTAAATTTTTCAGCGATAGTGTCAGGATTTGTAAACTGTATATTGTTATCATGTAGAACATTCGGGTAGCCACCCGTATATTTATCTCGCTTGATTGCAACTTTGAGTGTCTTCCATGTTTCTTTTAAACTATACTTATTCTTTTCTAATATCTCACAGTACTACATGCTTCTACTTTTCCGGATAAGTTTGTTATATAGTTGTCGATATTTGAGATAGGAATTCGTATGGATGGAGGAGGGCGAGCTTAGTTTACGGGTATATAGTTCTTGTTAATCTTATTAATATGGTGGTCATTTTTTTGTATGTTTTGGGTAATGGGCGGAAAAGCTATGTTGTATGCTGTCAAACCAAATGGAAATTACACGATTTAAGAGTATCGTTGAATTTATTAATATTTTCTTGGGAAAGGTTTCGTCGGGGAGTGCGCATGGTTTCATGTGGGTTTATTAATCGGTTATGTCCGTTATGACCTTCGGTGTCAGTGAGAAATACCCCAAAGTGATCTGACAAATCACATGTAACTATACCAGAGCAGTGTTCGTTACCAAGATTATTTGTGTATATATGACCGATAAGGGTCGCTGAGTGATCGGTCATTCTTGTCGGTTTTGTTATCATGGGCACGAATCCTCGTGTGAATACATTGTTTAAAATATTGAAATCACCGATTATGTCAGTCTTATGAGTTTTGATTATATCTAAGATGTCGTCGAATTTAGAGGCAAACTTGTCAAGGTCAGCTTTTGGTGTCGTGTTAGGTCTATAAATACATCCTATGATATATATTTCATGTTTTCCGAATTCAAGCTCAATGAACACAGTTTCAATAACATGTGGGATAAATATTGATAGATCGGGTCTGTTTCTATACGTAATAGTGTCTCTTATGTAAATACCAACACCACCCCTACCATCATCGTGATCAGGCCTTGATTTAAATTCTATGGGATGACCGGAGAGTTTAAAGTCCGATGCTTGGTGTATTTTAAATGTTTCGGTTAGCGCTATTATATCAATATTGTTGTCATTGGTTTTCATGTCACATAAAAGATTTTGTAAATTTTCTAAATTTGCATTGATGCTTCCGCAGTTAAGACCAAACATTGACAGTTTATTCTTCTTGTTGAGAATATCTTTCGCTTGTAAAGTTGAGAAGTAACGGCAATTGTTTTTAACAAAAATAGACAGAGTTGGTTCTTCGTCTTCCTCTATCCTAGCCCATTTGGCGGCAAGATCAAATTAGGCGCTTCCCTAACCTCACTCAGTGTTACGTTATTTGTGGCCATAATGTGTTTTAATGATATTTGTAATAACATCTGTGCCCTTGTTCAGATCGGTTAGCATATACCAGTGGTTTGGGTTCGGTCTGCACACGACGTTGCACTTGTAAACAGTTTTATACATTGTAAGATGCATATATGTTTTCTTTTGTGGGTATATTAATTTTAATAGTTTCACACCGTGAACTCAGGAAATTATTTACAGGATTTCAAGTGATTAAGGGATATAGTTTTCGAAATTGAATTCTAAGCCTATAAACGATGTTTATTTCTGTTAGTGACCATGCGCGGGTTTTCCCATGTTCACGGCGTGAATTACGAAGCAAAATTCCATTTATAACTCAATGATAAAAAACGTTATAAATACCTTGGCTATGACATAATTTTGATCGGATGAGCATTTAAAAAAAAAATGAAGATATGAGTACATATTATGTCTATATAGAGAAAAACAACAACAACACAAATAAAGGTATTAGCAATTTAACGATAAATAAATTATGGTACAAATTCATGAATTATGGTAACTTTGTGAAATGATTAATATGCGTATGTATAGAGCGAAGAGTGTCTTTAATGGGTGGTGCATTTATATTTATATTACATAATTCCGTAATACATAAACACCATCTATATTTATGGTCATTTGATGATTGATTAAAGAAAATAATTATATTATGCTTGCTTGCTTTGTAAATTATGTTTTGAATAGTGGATATCACAATTCAACTGGGAGATATATAGATTCAACTGAGGGAAGATATGTTCATTTATCAAAAACGCATGGTCTGGTTTGGCGATACCTTCCGGGTTGTCGATACCACGTGCACGGAGGCGATGCATGTATATTACTTGCAAATTACTCCAAAAATATATATATTGTATGAAATAAATTTTGGCGTGATGTACACACCGCATTGAGCTATTTTAACGACAGGAACGAGCCAAACGTGAATACATAATACATGTGTCTTATGGAGTAATCAAAACATAAAGTTGCATGCATGACAAAAATTATTATCGGTATATTTTTCGGTAATGACATGATACATACAAATGGAACATTTCTCCCCCGAAAGTATTTACATTTACAATTATTTTAATGTATCCACTATAGATAACGATGTGAAAAATTCAATGCTCGCTGTAATGTGAAGATTGCAGAATTTGAGGAAAGATTGGTTTCTGTTATACCAAGCGATATAAATAAACAAAGGAATAAATTTCCTGTTGCTCTGCAAATACGCACATATCACATGCATGGTGTAAAATATCAGACCATTTTCTATCTTTCATCTCATGATTATACAATTTCATTATATACGATCGCCCGATTGCCTGTTTAGAGCTTTTAATATCGGTTGATGTACGTACAAGTATAAGTATGAGTGGAGGAGCGTCTGGTTGAATGTATATGTGTCGGATGACTGTCCTCCCATTGTAAACAGCATAAGTGCTTGTATTACCCATTTCATATACATAAAATCATCTGACTAGATTTTTTCAATAAAAATAAAAAATAGCAAGAGAATTAAATTGAGTTGTGTAGGGGAAACAAGATTGCGAATTTTTAAAACTGGCTGCTGACCGGTGAATTACCTCTGAGAGAAAAGTCCCAGGGTGGGCAAATATAAAATGATACCCTACGTAAATATGACGAAATATTTTCTATAAATCAGGAATTATGAGTCTGGGGGGTCCCGAGGTTGTGGAAGGGGTCTCGGTATTGTTTTATGCTGCTGATATATAATTTGTGCAGAAAGTGGGGTAGTTGTGTAGTACGGCGGCGTAGAGCTGCCACCTCCTCTTCAGTTATTAATCTGATATATCAGGTTACTTATTCTGCTATATCAGATTAATATTCTGATATATCAGATTACGTAATCTGATATATCAGATTATGGGTGGACCAATCGAGATTACTGTCATGCTGGTGAAGGCTAGGCATTGGTCAGTCAAATATCTTCAGATAATCATTCAGTTGGATCACGTTAATTGATATGGTGAACTTTTCGACATTTTCCATAACTTGATGTATAATCATACTCCGTTTTATTCCAGTTAGGGTGGATACACACATGTATGTAATCTCTGTAATTATCGTGTATTTGGCGTTTTACATGGATCATACAGACCATGTAATATGTGTCCGTTGACAACCCAATCATTGCGGCTATGTTTGACCACAGTGAGCCAAGCTCCGAACGTGCAGTGAACTGTTGACTGAACGAAGTCGTCAGGCCGCTTAAAATAATTGTTCGCGCGATAACCCAAATGTTGGACTTTCTGTTTAAACCATTGTCAGTCTTCTCTTGATCTTTATACCGATGATGGCCCCATGAGTGCCCCAACCCAGGGGCTATGATTCCCAACATGGGGGCAATATTATCTGGATTTCCTGACGAAGGGGCTATATATAACCCCCGATATGGGGCTATATATGATCCCGAAAGCTACCAGACGGGTGGCTAACTCTGAGCTATTTAAGTAAAACATATATTGTACCTTCTTGCCCAGATTATTCCAACCGATACATTCAATTAAGTCCCTTAGCGATTTGAAGCTTTCGAAACCCCACGCCAAGCAAGCATCATGGTCGAAAATGTTCTATATCAAGCCTGTATACACCAGATGTGTCGCTTCTGGTGATGTGCATTAATAAAATGCCAGATATCACACAGACTTAACTAATTTCCACATCCGACATTTTGGACTAGCCTTAAATGTCATGATAGCAGAGAGTTTGACTTCGCTTACGACTACTCACTTGTGTGGCCTGTTAGCAATGAACCGCTCGCGCGCAGGTGATTAGTGTTGTCAATTATTGGTGTGGCCATGTAAAATACATGTATTTTACATACAGAGATTACATGCATGTGTGTATCCACCCTTAAACTTAAAAACGTTGAAGCTTCAGCGATATTGGCACAGCTTGTGTCTCCTGCACTCATCCATTTCGCGTTCTGTTACAAAATTATATAAAGCAAACGTTTACGAACCGATATTACATTGCCATAGCAGGATCAGTGGATGTGGAAGTGCAAGATTATAGAAAAATACCGAAAATGATTCTTGTATATTTGCCAACTGCATGGTGCGTGGTGTGACATTCTAAGGGAGCCTTTAAGGTTCATGGCGCAGCACTTTATGTCCAAAAGCATACATCTATATGACCGATTATATTTCAAACTCGCTGATATCCCATTAGCGCGCCTATATACACGTTGCATGAATTTTTGTTCTAACATTCTTATCAAGGTTCCCAATAGATTGATAATTTCACATATCGCGAAATATGATTTGACCGGAAACTTTTGTGAGAATGTTGAAGAAAACTGACGCTGGATGACTCGCTCTCACCTAAAACAAATATTGCTGAAGGGTACATCGTTTCGCTGAGATGTGCGAAGGGTGTGCAGGTTTTGAAATCGCATTCGAAATGATATTTCTTTTTCTTTTTTCGTAAACCGCGATTTCTGCTAGAATAATTCACAGGTCCCCAGAACAAAAATTGACCCCACCCCAATGCTAGCTACTTAATCCTATAGAAGTATCATTGGGGTGGGGTAAATGTTTGGCGGTGGGGTCAATTATTATTCTGGGGACCTGTGACTTGGGTCGGCCTGTCGATACACTATATAACTTTCGGAAGCATTATACTTATATGTGATGTATATTACGCAACATTGGAAAGTTTTAACTGTCGTAGTTTTCAGCACGACTAATTGAGGTTTGAATTTTATGTGTCGTTTCGATTTACACGTATATATCCACGTGTCGTTCAAACACCTTGTCATTTTGATATAAATACTGAGATACCCATGCCCCTCCAGCGCATATAGAGCATGGAACATCGAAGATCCACACCCTCCAAACGAAGACCTTTAATCTACCATTGTCCCTGAACAATGCACCTGGTATATATAATTTTCAGTGTGCTGGTGATATTATTTGCTTCTGCCATGTCAAAAGACGAAAGTGATAATACTGCCAGTTTAATATCAGTCATGTGACAAGATACACGGAATTCCATGTTTTAGTGGACGGTTTCTGTATATTTATAAATCAGAAGAGACATAACTGGAACACTAAGAAAAATGTCATCTTCTGATGAGTTAAGATATCCGTTTGTCATTTCTGGTGGATGCGCTATGATGGGACCGACAAGAGAGCAGGACACCTGGGCAAACGGACAGGAGAGCACACTCATATATAACATGAATTATTGCGCCTCTCCATGGGTTGGGTTTTTTTTTATTTCGCATTCACTTCTTTTCGCACACTAAGCATTTTCTTATTTGTGTACAGTAAATCACAAAATAGGACCGATGACCGCGCGTTAAAGACACGGGCGGCGTTCGTTGCAGAAATGCTCATATTTGTTCAAATCACCACCAACAGAAGGAATATTAAAATATACATATATAGTTTTGTTAGCCAAACATAATCAGCGCGTAAATAGTATATTGTCGTCAAGACGTACGCTGGTGGACGTAAACAACAGTCTGCGCGTGTTACAGAAGCTGTGCTTCTGTTTACATAACACAGCGCAATTCTATTGGTTAATCACACACAAATTATATAAACGCTCTTTATTATTTGCATATCAGGAAACAGTAACAAATAACGCTCTTTATGTTTACCATATCCGGATCTAAACAAAAGCCAGGAAACGTAACGTTTTTTGCTTTTGTTTACACAACAAAGGGAAAACAATTGACATTAACATACTGTTTATGCCATATTTCTGAATGGTATAAGTACAAATGTGTCTATATTTTACTATTCTTTCTGTTTATGGCGGTTTTTTGACGGAGGTGAATATTTTAACAGCATACCAACTGCCAACACCGCCCGTATCTTTAAAGCGACTCGTTTTTATAGCAGGTTTCGGCGATAAAATAGATCGGCGAATACATGAAACTGTAATATCCAAACTCAAAATATTTTGAAAAGCCTTCCCGAAGTGATAAAACGCACTTTATTTTGTTTATATCAGGAAAGGACTAACACGAAACGGTCTTTAATGTTTATGCCTTGAGGAGTGATAAATTCTATTATTTCGATCAGCCTTCCCCACCATACCGGAAGACTCATATATATAGTGGGTTTGTATAAGTATGTCTTTATAATCTTTATTCAGCTATTTCCAATACCGCATCTGGATATTATTTATAAATCAGAAGAGGCAAAACTGGAACATTAGAAATATTGCTGCCACCTGCTGACGAGATAACCCTTTCCCACTCATATCTGGACAATACCTATACAATACCAAAGACTACTCATCAGTGAGTCTTTAGTATAGAAAGGTTTAAGATATCCGTTTGTCATTTCTGGAAATTTCATGTGCACCTATTCTAATTTCATGTGCACCTATTCTAATTTCATGTGCACCTATTCTAATTTCATATGCACCTATATTCTAGTTCATGTGCACCTATTCTAATTTCATGTGCACCTATTCTAATTTCATGTGCACCTATTCTAATTTCATGTGCACCTATTCTAATTTCATATGCACCTATTCTAGTTCATGTGCACCTATTCTAATTTCATGTGCACCTATTCTAATTTCATGTGCACCTATTCTAATTTCATGTGCACCTATTCTAATTTCATATGCACCTATTCTAGTTCATGTGCACCTATTCTAATTTCATGTGCACCTATTCTAGTTGGAACTTTCCAATTGATAACTCAAACTTTCCAACTGATAACTCAAACTTTCCAACTGTTCAAAAAATCTAAATATAAAACTCATAGGCCCGATTCGTCATCTCAGGTTTAAACCTGGTCTACGTAAACCTCTAGGTTTAAACCGCCGTGAGTCAGCAAAATCCGTGGTTTAAACCCGCGACCGCAGGTCTAAGTGACACATTCGTCATCTCTGGTTTAAACCTGGTCCAGCCAGACCAGTGGTTTAGCAGTGGTGTCTCTATATCGTCGAGAAAATTAATCGTACTTTCCTAATGCGGACCGCCTCGTTTTATTGATTGCAAAAATCAATAATTTCGACAGCGACCATATTTTGATTGGAAATTTATAAGCGAGAAGCACTCACACCTATAAAGCGTGTGGGGATAAGTTTTTGTCAATTTCGATGTTTTATTTGCGTTTTATAAGCTTAAACCGGCAACTAAACCATCTAATTAGGTGGTCCAGCTAAACCAGCTTTCTCGAGGCTAAACTTGAGATGACGAATCCGTCTTTTCTTCATCGCGGTTTAGAATTGTCAGACAATCAATCAAAGGGTGGAGCTGTAAATTATCTCGAGTGAGGGCGTGTCCAAGTGGCGGTTGCCGACTGGTGTTATCATGTCACAGTTGATTCATTCCCATGCGAGATTTGCTCAGATATTGACGCGTTCCTTCAGTATGATTTTACAACTATCTTGTGTTTTTTTTTTGGCTTGTGGCAATCACAAATACTGGTGTTTTCTACGAATTCATTTGAATGGTTCAACGTTTTAATTTTGAAACCAAAAACGATGCTACTGCATGACCAGATATGCTATACACATAGTTTGCAATCCTAAACTTATATTGCTATATGAGTCAAATTTGATAACTTATTTTTATGTAGATCATGCCACAAAGCTCTACTCTGGCTCCGCTCATAAATTTCCATAATATTCCACCAGTTCAAAACCTGGGAACTTTTGGATTTTCTGCATGATGGAAAAATTTTACATTGAAAAAAAGCAACGCATGTAATATATTTTCTGGTGTGTACTCATAAGCAAATTGCTTTTACTTGACCGACCTCTTGGTCCAGGATTGACACGATTATGGAGCCTTTATTCATGCAGCGTCAGAGGGTCCTGCGGCCCCTTCGTGCGACAGGAGCCTGCGTCACATTTGCGCACATTTTGATCATTTGATCATTTTTTTTAATTATATTGAAAACAAACAAATATTAATATAAATTTTAAATATTGTTTCTTGTTAGATACAACTCCTTGCTCAATTTAACAACACAATTTTTTCATTTTATTTCAAATTAAATTATTCTTATTTGTAAATCATTTTTAGAACAGTTGCAAACAGACTAACGGACAAACATATATACAGCTCCTATATCCTTTAATATATACATGGATACATGTAGATACACCATATTTTGTCTTTGCGGGAAAAGCATCTTGTAGAAAATCAATCACAAACAAAGTGATAAACAGCGCGTGAAGCTCGTGTTGAGAAACATGCCCTTTGTCAAATTGGTTTAAACCAACAAAGAGATCGGATTAATGGTCCATGAGCTATACTCATTTCTCCGTGAATAAATCGTGCACGCGTTCGCGATGATTTATGACATGTCAATAACCATTACATCGGCTTGTCTTTTGGTCCGATAGGTAAGAGGGTAGTTTGACTGTATGCTCATATCACCAAATCGAGTTGTCAATTAGTTGGTAACTGAATGACAAAAACGCCCCCTTAGACCCGGTTTGGCTGGACCGCCAATGTAGGTTTAAACCAGGTTTAAACTCGGAGGTTTAAACCGGAGATGACGAATCCGGCCATAGGGTTTGGGAAATTTCCAACTGGTTGTTATATCGGTCTGATATCTTCTACTAACAGCAGATTACTGTTGATAGAGCCAACAATTTATGGGTTGTTCCGTGATATTCATAGACAATACGCTTTGGTGAGCTTTTTGTTGTTGCTGTTGTTCCATTTACATGGACATTGTTTGGCTAATTAACCCTCAATGTGGGCTAGCTAATCAACCCTTTTCGGTTGTTCCATATCCACAGACTATATGGTTTGACTAATTGACCCCCATTGTGGGCTAATCAACCCGTGTCGCTTGTTATCCAGAGACTATATGCTTTGGCTAATTAACCCTCGTTGCCAGCTAACCAACTGTTTTGTTTTGGTTGTTCCATATCCATTATCTACGCATTACGGGTTAACAACAGCGGGCGTTGACCTTCTTCTGGTATGGATCGCTCTGATAATTCGATGAGGTGTGTGAATGGCAGTATACAAAAAAAAAACCCAGAATCGATCGAAACTGATATAATTTACATTTGGCTTTAGATTATGGTGTACAATCATGATTGATAATTGACTAATCAATCTAGTGAATGAGCGCACACGAAATTTCAAGATGCGTTCATCCTCATTGCATGATTTAGGACCATTTATGGTACATTCACACAGTTGGAATATGTGTCATGAAATTAGTCATACAGTAATACCCTAAGTAATCGACCCCTTAACCACAGCAGAATTATGGGTAACTTTTCAGGATTTAGTCGAAAATATGGCTTGTTGCCATTCATCGGAAAGCTGTCCCCGAGAGCTTTCCGATGAATGGCAACAAGCCATATATCGGACTAAATCCTGAAAAGTTACCCATAATTCTGCTGTGGTTAAGGGGTCGATTACATAGAGCATTATTGTAGCTGGCTATATATTGTACACTTTTGAGTTCTAACTTGTTTATTATGTGTATTCGAGTGTTTTATCGCTTATTGAGTAGATGAAATGCCATGAGTTATTGCACGATTGAGGCTTGACATAATGTAAATATTTAAGTGACATCTGGAAACTAATAACTTAATATTGTTACGCCATTATCAAATTACAATCTGTCATAAAAGCATGCATATTATTTTGACTGTATCGGTATTGACGACAAATAGCCACAAAATATCTGTCGTGATTCACATTTGGCTGATTAAGCTATTGTCTTACACTTGGTGCTCATAAACCTCGACCGTCATAAATACAATGTCATCATATACATGCATTGTGCAGGCGCGCCGTGAGTGATCAGACAGACAATGGGCTGAATGGGGGATTAGGGGATTAAATGTAAAAATTAATAATGACCTTTTGCTGCTTCGTGCAGGGTGACATAATCTTTCTCCAGATTAAAACAGCCTGTTACGAACAAATTGCTTATATACCGGCGTCAATGCACTTTACAAAACATTGCTTTCTTCACATTGTCATAATTCAACCTTTGAATGTCCGTCTTGTGAAAACTAAAGATGATTGCATATCACTTTGTGATCGCTTGGTTGGCTGATAGAGTTGTCGATCGGGGTTCCCTTTGTACGATATTTCATAAGTACGAAAATAATGAAATACATTCGTCACCTAACTTCGTCTTGAATGTCGATCTATTGAGCGCTTTTATTAATTAGCTTTCTGGCTCCATGCTTTCAGTCTCCATTTGGGTTCAAAAAAAGTTTAGCCAAAAGTTTAGCCAAATGAAATTTTTATTAGCCAAATTCGAAAAATATTAGCCATTGGCTAATTTGGCTACCGACAGCGCGAACACTGTTGACATTTATTTTAAAGCTATAATTACGGAAAATGTTAGTTATATAATGAATGATGGAGGTACGGAGTTCTCATCGCGCATGTATAGTAAACAATGAGGAATGTGCATTTTATAAGTGGTTTGTCGTTCATAATTTAGCACACTGCAGCCCTCTGCGACGAAATGCTTGTAAAATCGACAAGCATATTTGCCAGCATGTGAACGTACCCTGTGGGTAAAAGTCTAAGAACGACACCTGTCGTGTCGACATGAACGTGCCGAGTCGTCACACAGCATTGAAGTGACAGATAATCAGAATAACGAGAGCCATTTCATGTCTATATACACCTGTGGCAAAAAATATTCCTTTTGATCTATATTATTTATGGTTTTCACCTCTTTGCAATTTTTTTTGATAATTTGTATCCTTTAATGCACTTTTTTTTGCATAAGAAATTAATCTCTGGAGTTTTTATTTATCATTGTCACCATGAAGTCTTTAAAATGATTCGTTCTTGTCATGTGGCGTGGAGTGCATCATGTGGGACATAGCGGCACGTTTTTATTCATCGTGCGACAAATGCAATGTATGAACATAACCTGGCACTGTGTGTATGTATATATATATATATATATATATATATATATATATATATATATATATATATATATATATATATATATATATATATATATATAGAGGATCTCCAACGAGTTATATAAGATTTTAGGAAACGAGTTTGATAATTTGATTGACAACGAGTACTTCTAGATGAGTTGTGAATCAAAATTATCAAACGAGTTTCATAACATTTTAGATCCCAACTTAACGAGTTGAAGATCTTGTATATCACATAAAACAACTATAGTTTTATAAATGCCTTTTTAACAAATCAAAATCATTAAAAGAAGCTGAAAATGCATGCAAAGTGTATACATAGATAGAACACAACGCGCATCTTAATCGAGACTCTTTTATCGAATGAGTAGCTCGAGCGAAATATAACTTTGCGCCATCCGCAACGAGTTCGATAAAAGATTCGAGATTATGATGCAAGTTGTGTTCTGTATTTATTCTACACCGTTCAGTCAGATAAGTTCAATCCATAAATGTCACATTCATTGTTACTATAGCTACATTTATTGTGAGTTAAGTCTGACAAATGACCAGTAATTATGGGGGATCACCGGAAGCGGATGGTCGACGTAATGTACGTCATCTTTCTTGGCGACAACGTCAACGAGAATAGTTCCGGTTTGTATTCCACTATATGTATACACTAATATGTATTCAATGGCTGGGATTCCGTTGAATACATGTGACTCACGTCAATGGGTGTGGAATACATTTATAGCGTTAGCGTCCCCCAATTTGCCTCTTTATTTTTGTGTCTATTTTCGTTAGTGCAACCAAGTTGGACGAGAATATAACTTCAATGAAGAAAGCAATCATTTTTTCATTGTCTGGTGTTGGTGTCATGCGTGGCTTTTCGAAAGAGTATTAATCCGCGCAGTCATTTTGTTGACGCGATGCTAAGTGACCCCGGTAAGCAACCGTCTATTCATAACTAGTGAGAGATAGGGAAATATGTAATGTCTTTGTTAATGATATAATAGGGGTTTCGTGCGATATATTTAGTTGATCGACTTCCCACACAGACACTCTTTGTGATTGTAACATGCACGTAAAACTATTAGGAAATAACTAACAACAACTAAATTATTAAACGCCCTACTCTATATTCATGATATTATTATATGCTGTAGAAAAGGGGATTTTTTACTTCTGTCATTTCAATACATGTAAGTTTTGCCAACGCATGTATAGTCCATATACACATACCTTACTCGTATTTAAATTCGCGCAGTACTAATTTTCGCTCAGTTTTGAATTCGCGAACTTTAAATTCGCGCTAATTCAAAACTGACGAAATATTTTCGTAAAAGTCTTGGATCTGATGACAGTTTCAGTTCTTAGTCGTTTCTGGAGACACATGTGTATATTAAACACGGTCACAGTGGATTTACATCCTGTAGACATAACTACATCATCGTTTTTGCTGCGATTATAGATCTTTATATGCTCCGGATAATTTTTTCTGAGATTTAAATAGTTATCAATGAAACTCGAAAACAGAAAACCACAACCGAGAAGGCAACTAACTGACTAAAAATCAACACTTGGCTGCGTGTTGTGATGACATAACTAAGTTAACTCACTCAGGCTTTATGGTCACGGTGTAACCTCATGGTGGTGAATATAGGGGGCGTGCTTTCATACACATGCGATCTAGAATATGTGTTCTTACAAGCATCTCAACATCGTCGACGTTACCAATTGTATATACGTCGCTTTTATAAGATAAGATAATATAAGATAAGATAGTTTACACCAATTTACACCAGTGCAGGCAGTTGCAAATAACATAAAGTACAAATAAATTAAACATAATACATAATATATGTCTAATACATAATATATGTAAACAAACCTATAACTATATCCTACATACGATTCTTAATTAAATATAAATTTCCCATAATTTTCATTTCCCCATATTTATATTTGTTCTCCTTTGGAAGAATAACCGGATGATGTTGCACACGGAATTCATAATTACTTTGTCTTCATTTTTCATTATAAAAATGAATGTATCATCATCGTTCATGTTTGTAAAGTGTATGTTATTAGTGTTAGCAACATCAAGTAACTCTTTCCTGAAGTTAAGTGTACGCACTGCATTCCATTATGAAATGTTTTTCAGTTTCAACTTTTCCCCCCATCACACATGAGACAAATTCTGTCTTTTAATAGCCTCTTTGGCTGTGTGTGTCGGCCTTTTTCTATTGCTAACATATTATTGCTAACATGCAGTCGGGTGAACATTTCTCTTGTCGTTGGTGATCGGACGTCTTTGAGGTATGGTTCTATTTCATATTTGTCTTTGAACGTTCTATATGTTCGTAGTTTATTAGCACCATTCTTTTTGTCGTCATCGAATATATCTTTTTTGAAATGATTTACATGTTATGATTTTAGTCTCTCAATTATAAGTTTGTCGGTGAATCCTATCGTTTTATTAGACTGTGATCACAGGGGCCTCTAACGCGCTCCGCTGTCCACCCCCTTTTTGCACTGCCCATATACGCCGCCCTCTATACGCGCCTTCTTCGCGTTAATGGAACATTATATAGACAAGGGTAACTGTAGAAATTCAACGTTTCACCATCGCTCGGGAGTCGCACAAATTTAGCCCATTCACCCCAGTAATGATAACGATATATACACGGATGGATCGGCAAAGAATTCATCTTTCAATAAATACCACAAACTCCCATCAGAAACATTCATACACGTTGCATTTGATTAAATTTTAACCACCGAATATTGTCTCCGGAGAGCGTATTTTTTCGGTTTGATCCGGCTCAGTAGCAATGGACGCCATGTGTCTCTAAATTCACCACCCATACAGTTTACTATCATTAAAAATCGTGTCCATCCGTGTATACATAATATATCGTTATCATTACTGGGGTGAATGGGCTAAATTTGTGCGACTCCCGAGCGATGGTGAAACGTTGAATTTCTACAGTTACCCTTGTCTATATAATGTTCCATTAACGCGAAGGCGCGTATAGAGGGCGGCGTATATGGGCAGTGCAAAAAGGGGGCGGACAGCGGAGCGCGTTACAGGCCCCTGTGAATGTGATATATTGATACCCATTTTCGCAAGATGTGTGTCCCACGTTGGAAGATTACATAATTGAGATTCTGTGAAAGAATCATGTATTATATTTCCCGATTGTGCAAAACGAAGTTTATTTAAATATTTGAACATATTCCCGATGGCATTAATTGCTATGGGGTATCGACCTATAGTTCAGCCCTCGAAGCATGATTTGACGCTTTTCTATTGAGTTGTAGTATATCTTTACAGAACTTTAAATGTGTCTGCTCAAGAGGGTAGTTATCAACAAACGGAAATTTCAACTCAGCAGCCCATATTTCGCAACCATACAACAGAATAGGCATTATTAATTTGTCAAACAATTTACATTTGGTACTGAGAGACAATTCTGTCTGTGAATCCAATGAATTCGTCATGAAATACATAGCCTCTGAAGCTCGCCTGCTCAAGTTTTCACAAGCTCTCTCCATTTTACCGTCAAAACTGAAAATGAGCCACAAGTATTTATATTCTTCGACTACTTCTAACGACTCACCTTTTATATAAAACTTATTATCCATATGCAACTTCCGTTTATTTGGCTTAAATATCATGCATTTTGTTTTGTCTGAATTAACCGTTAGATTATTATTATAAGTATATTTTTGCAACTCATTCAAAGAATTTTTCAAACCCTCGGCTGTTTCAGATATTAAAACGAGATCATCCAGGGGGGGGGGGGTCGGAAAAAAATTTCAGGCACGTACAGGGGGGGGGGGGGGTCGTGAAAAATTTTACACATACAGGGCCCAAAAAAAAATTTACAGCCGTTTTGCTACCCACCCGCCCTTTTTGTGCAAAAAAATTATTTTTTTCCGCCTGATTTTTTTGGACCCACCCCCTAAAATAAGAAAAAAAATCATTTTAAATCTATTCAAGACCAAATCAAACAGAACCAAAGGTAAGTTTTAAATTGGTCCGTTTCTGGCAGATTCCAAGTGTTCCTGGTGGTGTCTCAAAAATGCTGGCAAAGATCAAACCAAACAAAGCCTTCGGGGGTTGACAACATCTCCCCTCACCTGCTGAAAATGGTCCACAAAGAAATAGCCCCCGTCATTGCAGATCTCTTCTCAATTTCGCTCCGCACTGGCCATGTACCATCAGACTGGAAGAAAGCCATAGTCTCTCCTATCTTCAAAAAAGGCTCCAAATCTAAACCTGCTAACTACCGGCCTATATCCCTGACTTGTATCCTCAGCAAGCAGCTCGAACACATTATTGTCTCCAAAATCATGTCGTACCTAGACTCAAAACAGCTCCTAGCATCTAACCAACATGGCTTCCGCTCAAAACTGAGTTGTGAAACGCAGCTCATTGCCTTCACACAAGAATTTTTTTTAAATATGACCAAAGGCAAGCAGACTGATGTCGCAGTTATGGACTTTTCAAAAGCTTTCGACAAAGTTGACCATCAAAGGCTAATCCTAAAACTCAGGCGTATTGGCATAAACAACACAGCTGTAAACTGGATTAAAGACTGTCTATCCAACAGATCACAAAAAGTTGTTGTCAATGGCCAAGAATGATCCGCTCGTCCCGTACTTTCTGGGGCTTGGGCCCTGTCTCTTTCTCATCTACATAAATGACCTCCCATCCTCTCTATCAAGTCACTCCCGCCTCTTTGCAGATGACACTATAGTCTACTGTACAATATCATCCCCCTCAGACTGCAACACGATCCAACAAGACCTGATCAAACTCGAAAAGTGGGAAGATGATTGGCAAATGGCATTCAATACTGACAAATGTGAAATAATCCACATACATAGGAAAAAGGAACCTATAATCCATGACTACTATCTCCACCATCAGAAACTAAATAGCACAGAAAAGGCAAAATATCTAGGAATAACCATCTCTAAAGATATGTCATGGAATTCTCACATAAACAACATCACAAACAAAGCCAATGCCTCATTGAGGTTCATCAGGACAAATAACCACAAAACAAAAGAACTAGCCTATAAAAACATATGTCCGCCCTAAACTGGAATATTGCTCAACCATATGGCATCCATGGCAAGCATACCTAAGAGACCAAATAGAAATGGTCCAACACAGAGCAGCCCGGTACACAATGAACATCTACAACTACCCAAGCAGTGCCTCCGATATACTAAGACAGCTGCAATGGCCTACTCTAGAACAGCGGCGTTTGTACCAATCACTTGTCATGTTCTATAAAATAAAAAACAACATTGTCAACATAGGAGACACCGCTCCCCTCACAACATCGAGAGGTCATAAATTCGTGTTCTTTTATACTGGACCCAAATACATCCGCACCTCATTCTACCCTCGCACTATCCTTGCATGGAATTCTCTCGACCCTTCTATTGCTACCCTCACAGACCTGGACAAATTCAAATCTACTCTCTATAGCGACCACTTTAAACTCCCATAACCAACTTGTACCAAACCTGAGTTTTATCATGTTTTTAAATATAATCCAAAATTCACCAAAAATATTGCACAAAAATTGTATGTTACACCTCATGCGCCTCCTTTAAAACTTCAGGTTAGGAGAAACCTATAGATAGATAGATAGATAGCTAGTTCTCCATTATTGATCAATGTCTGAACAGAATCAGGTCCCCAGAGTGTGATTGTGGTGAGGCTAGACCGCTATGCGGGGGAGCATCACTAAACTCACCCTTTGGGGACCTCATTCTGCATATGTCAGGCACCGTATTTCCATTTTCCAGGCCTGATTGAACCATACCTTGCCCATGTTTGTAATTAATCCAGGTGATTGAGTTTTCATTTATCACATGTGTAACTGACAATATAAATTTGAGGTAGTATCCAGTAGACTGCAGTAGTATCAGGTAGTATTTCATTCATTGAGTAAACTACCAAATATTATGAACTGTGAATTTCAACTAGGTCCACTAATGACGGAATGTACTCTCACTTATAGTGTTTTATGTCACACGCCTGCATATACAATACTTATTATTTGTTTTAAAATAACACCTTGTGATGTATAAACGTCATTTACTTCTTAGCAACAATGTTGGATAAAGAACAAAACTGGAATATGGCCATTGTACTAATAACACAGTAAATCACTTTCATTTTCCATCAAATTTATATTGTCCGTTTTAATACACAGCATTACATGTCTTTAATACCGGTATTAATCAGATTTATATTAAGTATATTTTCATATTTTATTTTACTGTTTAAGTTTAATTTGATTTTGCCTTTCTTGCGAAGAACGCTCAGTACCTGTGCATTTTGTCTTAGTATTTCCTTGGAAAAGTCAGATGTTATCATTTCATTTGATTAGGATAAATATTATTTATGCTGGCAAAAGTATCAAACAATTGAAAAACTATCAACGGTTATGATGTTGTTTTCGACATTGAAAAATACATTTTGAAATAAAAAGTGTTTTATTCTACAGTATGCACAGATATTGTGAGGTAATATTTATAGTGCCAATAAGCCAACATTGTGTTTAATTTTTACATAAATAGTCCAGTTACTAATTAATGACTTCTTCACTGTGTTGTTCCCAAAAAGTTGCCACCAACCATCATATCAGAACACCTTATAGCCATACCTGCAATGACAGTTATATAGTATATAAGTATCACACTTTGGAGCCAAATAAACAGACTGGCATGTTTATTTTTTAATTTGAGGTATTTTGTTAGCCAACACTCTGCAGCACTGGTATTATTTGGTCATTAGACATGCCAGAGTGAAAATGCCAGCACTATCAGGCACTATTCAATATTAATTTGAGGTGAAATGCAAACCAGCACTCCTATTCAGTCATCACTTTTATTTGGCACCAGAGAGTACTTTATCTTATACCTATATGTTCTTAAGTGTTGGTTAAGGTCATAATCTATTTTAGAACACATTTATTAGTGAAAACAACTTAAAACAATGTCCATAATGTGGGCTGAAAAAAATTTGCACAAACAATGTTTTTCCGGCCTCTGAGATGCACCCACCCCGCCCGGTATAGGTATGTTTTTGGAAGATCTCCCCTGTATTACTTATATCTTATAGCTACCCTGTTCCTAAGTGTCTGTAAAGGCCATAACCTGCCTTAGAACACAATTATTAATGAATATATTTGAAAACAACTTAAAACAAGGGCAAAAATGTGAATAGAAAATAATTTGCACAAACTCATTTTTTCGGGCCTCTTCGGACCCACCCACCCCGGCCCTGTATGATAAAACTTTTGTGCGACCCCCCCCCCCCCCCCCTGATCGCCGCAATGTTTTCTAGTTTTACGCTCGCTCTGTCATCAAAAGTCAAATAAAACCACGTCATGTTGCATTATTATGGTTTATTTCTCCATTATACACCATAAAACGTGGTTTAAGTGTCATTTTCCGCCTTAGTTTTCTTCAGCTTGGTTCTGCTTGGTATTTCGACGTTCCGTTATGCATGATGGGTGTGCCATGAGTCCCAATTCATGCTCTCCCACTGAAACTTCGTCCGAAATTCGGCGCTTTTCCTGTTTTCGTGACCATAGCTGGACTTAGAAAATTTCCACTTACACGACATATAGGCCTAGCAGAGGGCGCAGGCTGTATTGACGAGCCGATTGAGCTGAAATTTGGTAATTATAGTCATTCCCATACGAAAACTGCACATGCCAATCTACAAGTCCAGACATGGTCAGCGTTGTGCGTTTTGAATATCGAATACCATATCTGGACTGAAAATTTTGACTAACATATCCAAAAAAAATTGCAGTTTCCTGATTGCACCAGCGCGGAATTTCGGACGAAGAGAGCACGAATTGGACTCATGGCGCTCCCCTCATGCATAAAACGAAAATTATTTTTTTTGAAATTTTCTAAGTGCCGAATATCGAATATCCAACGTCAAACGTCCAACTAACTGCACGCGAATCTCGACTGAATACCCATTGAATATCGAATGTGAAATAAAATTTCAGCTAAAAAAAAAGGTGGAAAATTTGTGAGTTAGAGAGCACGAATTAGGTCTAGAGAAGTCTCCTGGTGCCATCAGGAAACTGCGATTTATTTTGTGTGGATATGTTAGCAGAAATTTTCAGGTATCTGATTCCCGTCTTTTTGACAACATTGAAATATTTCTGAGTGAATATATACATTATGTATAGGGATTGCATCTTATAAGCGTAATAACATTCACCTCACAATTCCACACATACAGATGATACAGTGTACATGTTTGTTGGCCAATGCGCTCGCACGTGGCATCCTAATGGACTGTGCAGTATGTCAGTGATTGTTTGATTGCTGTGTGGTCTACCATCCTACCTATACAAAATAAAATGGTTTTGGTAACCAGTGACTGGTGTAAAATGCTCAGAGAGCAAGATGATATTAAAACGTTGCAGATATTTTGTTATAATGTTATACTGTTGACATGCGGATTAAGACCTTGATAGCCACTGTCTGAAGTACATTTAATAGTATTGAGGGTTTAATATAGGCTCAATAATATAATTTAAGACTTGCATATATATATGCCTTGGAAATTATATGAATTGTTGCTTGAAGTAGCGTAAAATATCAGCCAACTCAAAAGATACACAGCCGGGCTATATGTACCGGTATAATATAATCATGAGTGTCCAACCTGGTGATGCATACCTTGTTCTCTTGTCAGAATGATGCAACAGGTACAGTACAAAATAAAGTGATATAAGTTCAATATCTTAATGTTTCCTAATTAATCTTTAACAAATATGTTGATTCGAACAAATTTGCATCACACATTGTTTCCGACCCCCAACAGACCGCCTCGTGTGTCTGGAATTTTTCTGCAGACCCCCTCCCCCCGCTAGCAAATGTAAAAATCAGGTTAACCCAAATGGTTCGTGTATTTCAACGGAAATTTAAAAAAATGAAGCCAACACGAAACGTAATTTTAAAATAAGCCACCGTGACCAAAGTATTTCTTCTCCCCCAACTCTTGTTGTTTTCTTCCTTTGATATCATCTCTATATGCCTTTGGTGCCGATGTCAGTGTGACATAGCCTTTTCTTAACAGGCATCTACAAGAAATTATTTGCAGGAAAAAAAAATCAAGAGCTGATTTTTTCCGATGATAGGAAACATGGAATATCGTGAATAGCACTGTTAACTTCCCTGCTGTCTGTGTTATGATGTTCATGCTTTGATTCAATAAACATGTCTTCGGACTTTAACATATTCTTTTGATAAGAGACATCAATCTTTCTGAGACGAGATTAAGGGGTTGAGCCAATTAAAAGTGGTGGCTTTATAAAGCAATAAAAAAAATCACTGTATACTTGGACAAGTCATTGACGCAGCTTGTGAAACCCTGATTCATTTTTTTCTGAAACACCGTTATGAAGGACTTCAGTATGGGCAGTACCGAAGAGTACAATCCCAGGATAAGACGAGTAAGTTTTCTATCTGCATGGATCTACAGCAAGCGCGTTCGGTTGGTGTCGCGCACGTTAGGATTTCGGATGTCCCAAGTCGGTGGTATACCTCCACAGTATTTCAACATACTTTAAGGGTCAGACGCACGTTTTGCCAAAATTTCCTGGTATTTCAAAATGTATTTTCTCTAAATCTATCAGGAATATCTTTGTGAAATTTTGTACAAGAGATTATTGTGGTACCATACATAAGAACCATTGGACATTTGGTTATTATAATCTCATTTACTTTACTTTTATGGCATGAAAAATCTTTAAAATTTCACTGTGTTCAGGTACCGAGAACTACTGTAAAACAGATTTTTTTCGAAAGTGCATTTCATATATACATGATATCATATCTGAAGATCGTGAGAGGAGACTTAATTTTTCTTGACTCATGAAATTAAATGATTATTTTCATTCAGAAAGACAACAACCATAAATAATGTTTTATTATTGAGAATTTTCATGCCATGCTTGTTGGTCATTGAAAAATTGGGCTCAGTTGAGTTCTGGGTCATGGGTTCATAACCAAGTTAAATCTGACCACCATATCTCTTAACACTGTGGCCTATTTTCTGTTGATTGCTACCTGCTTGAGTGGACAGCACCACATTTGAACATTTGTTTTCATTGGGCTGGCATATTTGTGACTGCTTTATTCTTCATAAAATACATGGGGTATGATGCTATAATATGCAATTAAAAAGCTAACTCAACATTATGATACAAATGAAGCCTCCTCTCATGGAGTCAAGACAATAAGCTATTTGATGGTTGACATGTTGTTTGAAATTATAAATTTTTCAGGCAGTTCTCGGTACCTAAAGGGACAGAAACGATACAAATATTTTCAACCTCTCAAATGTATTAAAATCCATTATAGTTATTGTCTCTTTATAATTGCTCTGATTCTATATATAATAAAAATTATCATATGTAAAATTCAATATTTTTCACCAGATAGATCCAGAGAAATTCTTTGTTGAAAATCACTTGCCATTTCTGGCTGGATTTACTGTGATTTATACAAAAAGTTCGTCTCCCCCTTAATCTTGCTTTCTAATGGAATACGGTCAATGCATCAAGGAGTCTCAAAGTGTCCACTTCACAATCGAAGACAGAAAGCCATCTCTGTTTGGCATAATTCTGAGGTATTGAGTATTTGATGTTCAAGATGACGCACACTTTACTGAATAAATTCCCCAATGTCGCATTGTGAACATGATGGCAGGAATCCACAGATGCATGTCCAAAAGATGAGGAGCTTTGTTTATTTGGATGGTTGTCTCAAGTCCAGATTTGCAGCCTCTCATCACATTACAGGAATCTGCTAGAACAGGGACTAGATTCTTCCAAGGGATAGTTCTGCCCTCAAAAACAGCACATAGTTCAGCATAGTTCATTGAATGATTGCGCAAAGGAGACAGTGCAATTATCCTTATAACCGATGCTTGGTGTTCTTTAGGGTACGTTCATACACTGGCAAGTTTGCACGACATTTTTTTGCAGGCGTTTTCTCATATAAAACCATATGCTGCCAGAATATGAACGGCAACATGCATATAAAATATATATTGATCAAAGCTAACAACACGAGAAGTAAAATTTCTTTAGTTCCACATGTAATGGTGATATTAACCCTTTGAGTGCCAGGGGCCGATCTCATCGGCCCTAAACCTACAAAATAAGTCTGTTAAAGAATATAAGAATAAATTATTAAAATTGTAAAAAAAAACAAAAAACAAAAAAAATTGTTATGCCAATGCATTCTCTTATATATGCGAGGCGACCTATGGTCGACTCGCATATATAAGAGAATGCATTGGCACAGGGTATATGGGTTGATACAAAACTTGGACCTGGCACTCAAAGGGTTAACACAATACCTTAAAATACCTGAATAATTGATTCTTGCGAGATAGTTGCATGCTATTTACAGGCAAATATCGACAGCATCGCTGCTAGTGGAACTACATAGTGTTTACTTCTCATGTAGTATAGATGCATTTTATAATAACCCTCACCCTGTCCATAACACTCGCGCAAATCATATCCATATTAACCATATCCTTAACACAAACCTAACTTTTTTCGATTACTGTAACCATACGCACAAGTCTAACCATATCCAAAATTCTTTGCATAACAATGACACCTAACTCTGACTCGCTTTGATTTGTTTGGACGAGAACCGGTGCTTTCAACGTGACATGGCCGAATACATTAAGTCCCTATAATTTTGACATCATATGGTTACTCCATGAAATGAAAGTGTCAATGATACTGTAGCTCAACTTGGAGGGGCATACTTTCATGTGTTACAGTCAATGGAGTGAATAGGATAGGTGAGGAAAAATGACAAAATTTCATATTTGCCCCATAAATTCCATATGCAACAACCGGATCATTAAACTAGAATGAATAAGCTACATAACTAACATAGTCACAATTTTTCCATCTTTAGTGCGACATCTCGTATTTTCCCAGCCTATACTACTGAGAAGAGCTATTCTTGCCACATCCAAGGGAATTGGGCACAAGAGTTATCCTAGTGTGAATATGCCACTGGGTGTTCAGATCATGAGATGCACAAAGAGAATAACAATGCTTAATTTATTTTTCCCACAAATTTGACATTCACATTACAACATACAACATCAGTCTTTAATATAATTATACCCGGTATAGAAGTGTCACTTCTGTTCCATAGTCAAATGCTACATGTGTGATTTTCAGGTTTGGTAGATTTCAATTTTGTGAAACTACTAATACCAAATACATATTGTTGTGCATGTGAAATTCCAATACCATCATTATATTCATATATATTGGCAGATTGTTTGTGACTGCTTGCAGTAGTGCTCTAAATAATCGACTCCTTAACCACAGCAGAATAATGGGTAACTTTTCAGGATTTAGTCGGAAATATGGCTTGTTGCCATTCATCGGAAAGCTCTTCCTGTCTTAAGAAAGTAGCAACACAGTATAATTAAATGGTCTCATAAATCTGGACCATAATCATCATATATGGCAAAAAAAGTGTCAACTCATCCTTACATGTCACTTCTCTCCCTATTTAATTATTAGGGAGAAGTCAGAGAAATGGATTGTTATCAAGAAATTATAATGGCTCAAGTTCAATTTACCCCAACATTGCCATGTTATGACCCAATAAGTACCAGGATTATGCAATACAATCACTGATACAATAGCCCATTTACAAAATGATTAAATGAGTAAGGACACTATCATAACCCGAAAATACAGTTTAAATATGCTGTAAGGACATATGCATACCGGTATATGAGAGAAGTCACTTCTCCCAGTTTCCCTCTGGGCTGGACCCTTGAACCAAAACATGTATATATCACCTAAGTATGTGAAGCATAAATTCAATGTTTTCCAAAATATCTCACATAGCTTACAGGGCCGGGAACAACATAATAATTTGCTCGAAAATGGCAGCAAGATATCACGCCGGACAACATTTCTATATCTTCCAAAGATATCAGCAAGCAATTAGACTAATGATCTGTATTTGTTTTTAAGGAGATTATGGCATTATAATTTCACAACTGCAATCGTCTTTTTTCAGTTTAATGAATGCACACCGCGGCAACTACACCATGGCCGAACAGCAAGTACACAGCGGCCCAACTGTAGTTAGCCGGTGAAGCCGCGGTGTAGTTGCCTTGATGTGAAACATCTTGCTGCCAAAACTTTCAAGCTAATTATTTATGTAGGTTCCTAGCCCAGGGTTTAACTTGTATTCATGTTGTTGAGATTTTTCCTACACTTATCTATCTGCTCCTTCAAGTGTTTGTGATTCCTTGCAATCGGTGTTGACTGCCGCCTGTGATTGTTTACAATCAGTAATCACCCCCGCCTGCGAGTGCTTACAATCAGTGTTCACTCCAGCTTGTGACTGTTTGCAATCAGTATCAACATAACTTTGAGACTGTTTAGACTCAGTATCAACATAGCTTTGAGAGTGTTTCGACTCCTGTTCATAGTCCTTTATATCCGTCCACAAAGTTTCAATTGGTTGAGATCCACATGACTCTATTATAGGCAGCACAATATGCTTGATTTCCATGTGGATGTCATCGATATTTCTATCCGCATCAATGACCTACAAGATACATGCAAAGTTTTGTAAACAAAATTCAAATAATTATATAATGACAAAAGCCAAGTCAAATGCTTCCAACATGGAACATGTGTACGAAGACTACAGAGAAACATCAGTAACGTAATTTTAGAATATATAAGCAACCATTTTATAATTTGTTTGTAGTGTACGTCTGCATTTGGTGACTTATGATCGCCTGGTGGCGTTTGTTATGCCCATTTTGCTGGACCAAGTCAAAAGTTCGATACAACCCAAATCGCATTCAAATATTTCGTATTGAATAAATGTGGCGGTTTTGAAGTGAATACAAAGTTGATCAAAGGGCCCTACTATGGAGATACAAAACAAGCGGTTGCACAGCCAGTGCTGGCATACCCCCACGATGCAAATTCAAACGTGGGAATTGCCGATGCCATAAGCAGGGTTCGCGCTGCCACTTGCCAAATTTCCCAATGGCAAAAATAATTCACATTTGGCAAAAAATATTTTTATTTGGCAAAAGTTTTGGCAAGTCACTTTTTAATTCCTCAAGAAAGTTGAAATATTGCCATTGGTCAATCAATACCATTCATTTCAGGAAACTCTTATAATATAATTATATTAGTGGTGTTTTATAAGGTCTAGGAAAAGTTAACGCCTCTATTAAGATGCAGTTAATCTCATAGCATTAGTGCAGGTGATTGGAGTGATTACTACCTTTTAGTGTGGTGGTGGTGTGTGATATGCTCTTCTGATGCATCAGAGTACCATTGTATTGTTCGGTGATTGGCTTATTGTTGGATGATAAACCACAATCGAGATGCGAGTAAAACTAATTGTTAACTAACTGCTTTTCTATCGATACCAAAAGTCGTCCAAACCGCGAGTGTCCAAACATAAAATTTGAGGTTGTGGAAAATAATACTATCAGGATAGCATTTGGCAAATGCTAAAATGATTTGGCAAAAAATATTTTCATTTGGCAAAAGTAAATTTCGGTCCAGCACGGAGCCTGGCCATAAGCTGAAAGGGACCTCTGCAATTCTCTCCTCTGTAAGATCAGTAATAATGGTTTAAAAACATCTGTAGCTCAGGCAATTAATTTTTAATAGATAAACCTGGTTTTGCTCACTGATTTGAAATGTTGTGGCAAGCAACTTTAAGGTCGATAACTCAGGTAGAATGAAAATGCACACACAATCAGTGGGCACTCTTTTGAAAGCAGTTGTTACCAAATTTCAATAAATCCAATAACCCATGGTTGAGATATCTGGGCAGATGGACAAAAAATGATTTCCAGATAAACAAAGACAGATAACTCTAGAAATTAGAATGGAAAAGTAATTTGTCCCTCTTTTGAAAACAGTCACGATGGCAAACATCCATACCAACATTCATTCAGCTATGATAACACAAGGCTTAGATATATGACCGGATGTAGTGCTGTACAGTATTCACCAATTTAAAATATTGCGATAATTTGAAACTATCATTGCAAAATTCTGGTATATCGTGCACAGGAATGTTTGTGCAAAAACAGTTATTCTAAGCTGAATTTTGCAATAATAGTATACAATTAGGTAAATTATGCAGCTAAGTTTGTATGATAAACCCTATTAAAACATAAATCTGTCGGCCTTTCTGTCTTATTACCTAATCCCATAATAATGTGTGCATATGTAGGACAATCTGGATTCGCAGGTGAGTATCTCCAATACCTGTATGCTGGCGTTCCATTTTCAGCAAGGGTTGTTGGACTTCTGAAAGAATATGACTGAACCACTTAGTGATGCGGACCAGTCCGCAGGCCTGGCCTTTTAAGGCGGGCGATCGCCCTCGCCCGCCTCCGCCCGCCTGAAATTAAAATAAGGAGGGCGCCTATCGCCCTCCTCGCGTAAGTATAATAAAAAAAAAAAAATATATATATATAAAAAAAAAAGTATATAAATATTATGGTTTACATATGCATATACATATATGCCTATACAGCAGAGTGCTCTACCTATCATTAGCTTATGTCAGCTTCCGGTGGGTAAGACATGGTACCTCTAATTGTGGACTCTTCTGCTATAGGGCATCCCCCCTTTACTCACATAATGTGGGTCACACAAAACTACATGTTTTCCCTCAAGAAACACTGAACAAAATCCACAAATATATGCCAGAATCGCTCTCAGGGACACTACATATTAAAAATTTCCCGGGGGAGGGCCCCCGGACCCCCCTAATCATGAGAGGGGGACACCCCCTCTCAAACTCACCCCCGCTCGCCTCTGACGATGCTTCGCATCATATGGTCAGATAAAATAGCCCTCCTGGGATAAATTAAGGAGGGCGATCATTGCCCTCCTTCCAATTTCAAAGGGCCAGGCCTGAGTCCGCATCACTGAGACCAGTCCGCATCACTGACTAGGCTGTCCAGGCCATTCCAGTCTGGTACCCTTGCCTTACAGGTGAATGAATTACCCTTTTAGCAAAGTTCATCTATATCAAAACAAGGTGCGCAAACAATTTCCTGCTGCAGTAAACAAGGTGGCACTGCAATAACCCAGTACATACTTTGAATATAAACTTTTAGAGATGATTTACCATTGTTGTGTATATTTGACTATTAAGTTATCTATTTCCTGCCAGGGTACATTCTCATGATTCTGGCCTGGAATTTATATTCAAATGAGCGCTCCAGCGGCAAGGTTGAAAATAAGTTCCAGGCCAGGAACATGACACCATGCACCCTGGCAGGAACCATTGATATATTTCTGACAATGGTGGGTCATTGACTTGTTTGTTATTGAAATGTTTATCAAACTAATTAACTGTGATATTTCATAATTGTATCGTTGCAAAAACAGAACACATACTTACACATTCAAGTTCAGGAATTTTCATATTCATAAAGTTGTCTGATATCCAGCATGACAAATAAAGGGCATTATTAGCTACTCCAACAATTTATAGAATGCTAGACTTGGATTACTATTAACATGTCATGATGGGAGCTGCGCTGGTCAGCATAAAATATCCTGTGCCAGTGCATTCTATGCGAGGCTCCTTATCATATGTAAGAAAATACATTGGCTCAACAATATTTACATTGACCTTGTAAGCCAGTGCATTCTCTTATATATGGGAGGCTCCCTATGGGAAACACATATATAAGAGAATGCACTGGCACAGGATCATTAATGCTGCACCAGCATGGCTCCTGTCATGAAAGGGTTAAATTTGCTTACCTTCCATGATAGATCCTTTAATTTTTTATAATTTTCAGATACTCTGGTTTGGAAATCCCTTTTTTCATATCTCTCCTCACCGAAGTCCCCTCTACGAGCTGCTGCATCTGCGCTTAGTGACATATACAAGACTGCATCTGGTTTTGGCAGGCCGATATCTGGTTGTTTGCACCAACTCAAATCAAACCCCTGTTTGGTGAAAACAAATCTCAATCTCCTGATTACAGAAACAAGACAGTTAATTAACCCTTTACCCAACAGAACGGCCCTGTGCCAATGCATTCTCTTATATATGCGAGTCGACCATAGGTCGCCTCGCATATATAAGAGAATGCATTGGTTTAACACATATTAAAAATTCTAAAATTGTCAAAGAATGTAGAAAAATATTATAAAAATTGTTAAAAACTGTAAGAAAAAATTCTAAAATTGTTAAAGTATGTAAGAAAAAATGGCAAACAGTATTAAAAAAATATTTTTTTTAGGCCAATGCATTCTCTTATATATGCGAGGCGACCTATGGTCGACTCGCATATATAAGAGAATGCATTGGCACAGGGCATAACTGTAACCATCACAATGTGGTCAATGAGCCGGTTCCAATGATATTCATATTTGTATGGTGTTATTGAGACAGACCCAAGATAATTTAGGCTGTTGAAGCTTTATTTGGGCGTTTTTGGCCGGTTTGTTGGGTAAAGGGTTAAGAAATAACTGTTGTTTCGATTAAGGTTATGCAGTTATACCCAAAAAGTTTAAAGACAATTTCTATAACATGTGTAGCGCCGTTATAATAAATTTGTTTTCAAACATTTTGGTTATAACTCATATTAACCTGAATTGAAACAACAGTTATTTCTTATAATTTAATCTGTCATGTTACAGGACCACCATAAGTAGAAGATATAAGTATAGAAGAAGTTTAAACTTTGAGATTATTTCCAAGGAAAAAGACGCATCCAACGTTGAAATTGACATGCACACTGTCAATCAAACATCTAATTATCGATTGATCAAGTGGCGTCATAAAGTTGTCACTTTTGATTGGCTATTGAACAGTGTCCACGCACTGGTCACCCACTGTGGCAACAGGTGTTCCAGAAATATATCGCTTGCACTATGATAATGACATGAGTTGTTAGTTTCTGAAACTCTTTAATTTCTTTGCAAATGTTAACTCATTTGAGTTGATATTTCTAGTAACTTATGCACACAGACAGATGCCATAATCACAGGTGCACAGGTTCCCATGGTACTAAATATCTGTGCTAAGTTTAAAAAACATTGACCTAAAAATGTAGGAATAAAAGCTCGGACAAAATTATGCATGTTGCAAAAAAATTCTAAGTTGAAAAAGGGGGATAACTCCACCAAAAAAAATCCGACAGACGTCATAATCGCAGGTGCACAGTTTCCCCATGGTGGTTGATGTCTGTGCCAAGTTCCACGGAAATTTATTAAAAAACGACTGAGAAAAACTCAGGACAAATTTGTGTCCACGGACGACGGACGGACAAGCTGATTCCAGTATACACCCCACAACTTTGTTGTAGGGGACTTTGTTGTAGGGGGTATAAAGAGTGTTTCAATGTCCCATTCCTGTATAAAAATTTAAAACAACTGAAGAATTGCTATGACTTTGGCAATCTTTTTCAGGGTATATAAAGGCTGGAGATTAATATTCTTCATGACCTGGGATGTGGGATGGAAAAATCTCACACGAGGGGCCAGATATTTGGGGCGGACATGATCCTTGTCCATTTGTGAGGGTCTTTTGTGTAAACGTTACGAAATGTGCAATTGCTGCCCGTTTCGCTTTGCAGAATTTGCCTTTCGTTTCATCAATTGTGTTCACATATATAGTGCATTTTGCAGGAGGGCTTCTGTTGAATAGGGCTGCAATGATACACTTGGTCATGATACAATACAAATCACGATACATGATCAACGATACGATACACTAAATTAGTGTTTCCAAATGAATACCGCCTGAATTATCAGAAACAACATGTTTGTTACTGGAGGTAGAGTTAATTTTAAACTAAAATGGAGTTTAATTGTTGGCTACATGAGTCAAATATACATGGTATACACGTAAACTTGAGAGATAATTGCAGGTTTAGATTTTTTACACTAGCCCATCTTCAGATATTACTTTATTCCTGTATCACAATACACATGACACGATATGGAGGCATATTTCCATTTTAATTAGCATCCACAAATTTGTCCATATTTATTTACTTGAAACGTGAATCATTACTATTGGTTGCCATTGTTGTAGTTTACACAAGACATGCTGATGGCTCATTTAATAACTCTTTCACCACTGGATTTCCATGGGGAAATTCCACCAAACCCTGGATTAATTACTGATAATTCTCTGAAATGCGTCTCAGTGCTAGTACCATGCGCTAATATTGAGATAGATATTGTACAAACAGGAAACTTGGCCCATATATACATTGGACCATTCTCGTCGTTTTCGGGTATGATCACACGCATGGCATGACCATCCTGGGCAACGGTTGCTAGGCAACCACAGGGTTGTTAAAAAAATCACCCATACCATGTAAATTGGTATATAATGTAACAGAAATATGGGATAGCAATCACATTTCATACCGAATAGTACATTGTAAATATCTGGTATGAGCTAAGAGCATCTTTCGTATCATGTTTGGTTAGCAACGGTTGCTATGTGTAAGATTCTTAGCTATAAAAGGTACCAATTAACCCTCTGTTATCAGAATGAGACCTGCGTGAATTCGTTATTTTTTTCATCGAAATAACAAGCATGGAACTTGATATATATATACATATGTGTCCATTGTCTGTGGGAATTATTCTAGTTCTACAATCATCTCAGCTTGGTTCAACCCTAACAACCGTTGCTAGGCAAATATTGGATGTCTTGAAATGTAGCTATACTATTGATTTTATGGTCATTAAGCCATATAACACATGTAAATAAATTTCTTTCTCCAACAACATTGAGACACTTACATATAAATTATAAGCCGATCCAGGCACTTCCCATCTGTGTCAATTTATAACTGTTCCTGGGCAGGTCGGCCCCCAGGCCTTTAAATTACCCCAAATTAACGTCGTTAAACGGTGTCCCCATATAACGGATATGACCCCAATTTTTTGTTAAATCTAAAAAAATGACAGTTCTGGTCTTTTTATGGATTTTCCTGCCGTAATTTTTCGCAGCACCTCCAGTGGGAGTACAATATTGATTCCAATTACAATCATCGTGGTATATACATTGATCCTTCTTGAATATAAAGTTTATAATATTTAGTTATAAAGTAGGGAAGTGAGAATGGTTTCGCCAGCCCGCTGTAGCGGGCCACCGGGGTGAACGCAAATGACGTCGTGCCCGCTACAGCGGGCCGCCGGGTTGAAAGAGTTAAAATAGTTCCGGCTCTTAGCTAGAGGCGGGCTGTCCCAATGGGACTAAGGTTACCCCCCCAAAATTGCCCAATCAGCGTTTTAAATTTTTTTACTGGAAAATGTAGGAATACAAGCTCAGACAAAGTTCTGCATGTTGTAAAAATTAAGTCGAAAGAGGGGGATTCCAAAAAAAAAAGTCAGACTATCACTCATAATCGCAGGTGCACAGAATTCCTTGGTACTAAATATCTGTGACAAGTTTAACAAGAGCTACGCTGGGCATGCAAAATATGCCATCTCTTGGGTCGGCGGAAACTGGTAAAAAAGGGGCATAACTCTGGTAAAAATTGGCGTACGGAACTCAAATTTGAACTTGACCTGTGTTTTGGTGGGAGAAAGTAATATACCAAATTATCATTGAATCCGATAAGCTCTAGTAAAGTTATCATCCTGACAACAAATTTCAGGGATTTTCCAAGTCAAATTACGTCAAATAAGGGGCATAACTCCGGTGAAAATTGGCGGACGGAACCCGAATTCGAACTTGAGCTGTCTTTTCTCCTAATAAACCCACATACCAAATTTGATTGAAATCGGTTCACTCTAACTAAAGTTATCATCCGGACAACAAATTTCAGGGATTTTCTTTCAGGGATTTTCTAAGTCAAATTACGTCAAAACTCTCGCAAAAATTATCGGATTAAAACGAAATTCGGACTTGAGCTGTATTTCGATATATGTAATCCACATTTGCGTATAAACATTCCAAAATCGAGTTATCATCCGGAAACCAAAAAACATAAGAAAAACTGAATTTTCCGAGTCGAAAAAGGGGCAAAACTCTGCCAAAAATGGTCGGACAGAACCCAAGTTCGAACTTGACCTGTGTTTTGGTGGGAGAAAGTAATATACCAAATTTGGATTCATTCCGATAAACTATACTAAAGTTATCATCCGGACAACAAATTTCAAGGATTTTCTAAGTCAAAAAACGTCAAATAAGGGGCATAACTCCGGTGAAAATTGGCGGGTGGAACCCAAATTCAAACTTGAACTTACTTTCGGCTAATAAACCCACATACCAAATTTTATTAAATTTGGTTCACTCTAACTAAAGTTATCATCCGGACAACAGGTTAACGGACGGACGCCCGGACGCCCGCCCGCCCGGCTCGACAGACCAATACTATAATACGGCCTTTTTTTCAAAAGGGCGTATAAAAATGAAAGCTCAACTTGGGAAGGAGTTAATTTTTTGCTTAACAATGTATAGAAAGATAAAGAAGGAAAGTAAACTAGAGGTCACCCCGAAGATCCATACGAAGTTTAGTGATGATCGGATGAGAGATGTTGGCTGTAGGGTGGGCCAAAGGATTTAGTCATACAAAGAGTAAATTATAAGATGGCTGCTGGTGGCCATGTTTTTCAATAAATTTTCGGTCAAAATAGGAGGCTCCCATCTAGAGGTCCCCCCGAAGATCCATATGAAGTTTGGTGATGATCGGATGAGGGATGTGGTCTGTAGGGTGCGCCAAAGGATTTAGTCCTACAAAGAATATATTCCAAGATTGCTACTGGCAGCCATGTTTTTCAATGAATTTTCGGTCAAAATAGGAGGCTCTCATCTAGAGGTCACACATCTAGAGGTCACCCTGAAGATCCATATGAAGTTTAGTGATGATCAGATGAGGGATGTGGTCTGTAGGGTATACCAAAGGGTTTAGTCATGCAAAGAGTAAAATCCAAGATGGCTGCCGGTGGGCATGTTTTTCATCGAATTTCGGTCAAAATAGGAGGCTCCCATCTAGAGGTCACCCCGAAGATCCATATGAAGTTTGGTGATCATCAGATGAGGAATGTTGTCTGTAGGGTATACCAAAGGGTTTAGTCATGCAAAGAGTAAAATCCAAGATGGCTCCCGGCGCCATGTTTTTCATCAAAATTTTTTCAAATTTGATAGCTCCCATCTAGAGGTGATTCTAAACATGACTGTAAATTCAAATCAATTCTCCAATAAATGCAGGCTCCAGGGTGTGCCAATGGATTCAAATGTGAAATCCAAGATGGCTGCTGGTGGCCATGTTTTTTACCAATTTTGGGTCAAAATAGTAGGCTCCCATCTAGAAGTCACCCCGGAGATCCATATGAAGTTTGGTGACAATTGGATGAGAGATGTGGCCTGTAGGGTGTGCTGAAGGATTTAGTCATACAAAGAGTAAATTCCAAGATGGACGCGGGAGGCATATTTTTTAACAAATTCCTGTCAAAATTGGATGCTCCCATCTAGAGGTCACCTCAAAGATCCATAATAATTTTGGTGACGATCGGATGAGTGGTGAGGTCTGTAGGGTGTCCAAAGGATTTAGTCACGCAAAGAGTAAAATAAAAGATGGCAGCCGGCGGCCTTGTTTTTCATAGAAAATCATTCAAATTTGATAGCTGCCATCTACAGAAGATCACAATCATTCCTGCATAGTTTACACATGATCAACTTTGAAATCCAAGATGGCTGCTGGCGGCCATGTTTTTCATCGAAATTCAGAAAAATTTGATAGTTCCCATCTATAAGTCACCCTGAAGCTACATATGAAGTTTGGTATAGATCGGATAAGGGATGCGGCCTGTTGGGCGTGCCGAAGGAAATTGTTGATGCACGCACGGACACCAACCCATGGCAATAGCTCAAACTTCGTCTGACTGTCTTCACGTTGTAAAGCTGAGCTAAAAAAGGGGGATAATCATAACTCCACAAAAACAAAGTTGGACAGACTATAAAGTCTTCTCGGGCCACAAAAACTAGGGATATCGGTTGGGATGATACTGTTTGTGGATCGAGTCCCACCCCGTTACTCTTCTATAATGGACATTATGCCCAGAATGGTGGACGGGAGTTCTAGTGCTTGTATGTCTTCGGATAATGTCTTTGCTTATCTGAACATAGAGGGGAGGACTTTAAAAAAGCATTTTGCTTGTTGTCCAATCCTCTTCATAAATATCTATATTTCTACATGTATATTGTGTCTGTGTTATATGTTTTATTTTTTTTAAATAAATATTGTTTACACCAACATAGAGGGCAGCCTTTCCCAAACATTATAATATCAATCATGCATATATCAGAGGTCCGTTAAATGTCAAAGCAATGAGATATATAAGTAAACAAAGCTTAGTTTTCCACAGAATTTTGATTTGTCGCAAAATCAGAAAATGCATGTAAACAATACATTATAATGATCGTATCATCACTATACTTTTTTCTATCACAGTAAATGATATATCATTTTGAAGAAATATTAATCGCGGATTAGTCAGGTGATCAATCACATTCAGGGGTTAAAGTGAATGCCCGGGCTCCACATTTACATGTAGTATGTCTTTTGAATGAACGTCCGATAGAAAAGAGCAACGGGGCGGGACTCGGTCCAAAAACAGCATCATCCCATATGATATCACGAGCTGTTGTGGACTGAGACGACTTGGTCAAGTTTTCACACTGCAGTGTAGATGATTAATCAAAATACCGTACAGCACTAATGATCTCCAGCATAGGTGAAAATGTACTGATAAAATTAAAACAGAGCACTTCATGATCACTTGTGCCTGCATTGGTTCATTTTCTGAGAAAAAATCTGCTAGCAACCGTAGAAGCAATGTTTGCACATTTCTTTCAATCCTGGCTTTCATGGCCAAGCAATTTGTCCTAGCTCAAATAATCTAATTAAATTTAGAAATAATTGATATAACTAGACATATGTTACAATATTAGGTTTCTGATTCTTTTAGTTTCATGAGCATTCAACTATTACTTGATATATTAGCCTAGGTCACCAAATTATGTACATACAAATTGTATCACCATGACCGTGTAGCTATCTGATTAACAAAATTGATGCATTAACAATCCACACATGAACAGATGTAGTTGAGGGTGTCATCAGATGGTGATGGTGATTGGCTAAAACCAGATTTTATTCAAACTGACCGGTTTAGCAGCTGTGAAGGCCACACCAGAATATGCATATCGATCAATTATGAGTGATGTCCCTTGTTGAAGAAGTTTTCTCATCTTTGGACTGAAAACAAATAAATAATAATGATATGTGGCAAACTGCATTAAATGCCACATACTAGTATATAAAAATAACAATATCTTTGGCAAACTGGTTTACTCTTTATATTCCATTCTACCAGATTCTTCAAGAATAAAGATGTGCTATCTGATTTGACAACATCAAACTAAGATCTGCTTGTACATGTACATGTAGTTGACAAAATGCAGCACATGATTCTCTCTTCGACAATATGAGTACAAGTGAATGGTCAAGGCCGAAACTCATAGTCAAAGACCAGTGCGATGTCACGTTTAAAAGCCAGTATCCTTAGGTATATGTATGCCAGAATATATCGTGCGTGGGCATCCGATGATTGAGGTTGAATAGATTTGTACATTGCCCTGACAGAAGAATGTTTAATAAAAACAAGAAACATATGAATTTGGAAATGGCAGAGCAGCGTTTACGTATATGGTTGAAATTGTTTCTTGCAATATTTCTTCATTTCCGGGTTTCACCTGTGCCGGTGATTCGTGTTTCCTAAATATCATGTACAGTAAATGAAATACAAAGTTTTTGAAGTGTCAATTTCTGGTCCGCCAATGTCTACACTGATGGTCCGATGGACTGGTGTTTTTGGTATAAAATGAGATGATTTGTTGTTAAAACCGATGGTTGTAATTGAATAAAACTTTGTAAAATTGTCAGTAAAATGAAAAACACGTCGCAAGCGGCCATTGTACCAGAAGCGGTATTATAGGTATGATAACCCTGGTGTTTCAAACATCAGGTCCAGATATTATGATTATTTGTTGTCAATTCATATGGAAAGTCACACATAGCAGATATGATTTTGACTAAAATATTCATTCATACATACACAAGTTCCCATCGGTTAGCAGAGAACAGTAAATGAATAGCATGGTCATCAAGTTCACACTTCTGGCACAAATACTCATTGATCATTCCACCAATTACTGTTGTCCGTTCTGCAAAAAAATAAATATGGTCAATGGTTACTTGTTATTAACTCTTTGAGTGCCACGGGCCGATCTCATCGGCCCTAATTTACGGTCTGTAAAATCGGTCCTAAATTATTTTTTTTTTTTTATATATATATATTTTTTGGTTGAATTTTTTTTGGGTATGCTTAAGCACGCTATAGCGAATTTAAAAACAAACTGAATAAACCTTAGGGACATGTTATAACTCAAAACTATTACCAAGTATTCATAGTGATAATTTTGATGCCCATGAAAAACGTAAGATTCCCTGGCACTAAACCTACAAAATAAGTCTGTTAAGGAATATAAGAAAAAATTATTAAAATTGTAAAAAAATAATAACAAATGATGAAAAACTGTTAGGCCAATGCATTCTCTTATATATGCGAGGCGACCTATGGCCGACTCGCATATATAAGAGAATGCATTGGCACAGGGTATATGGGTTGATACAAAAATCGGACCTGGCACTCAAAGGGTTAATAGCCATATATACAATAAACAACTTTAATGTGGTGATTGTGAAAAATCTGTATATAGGTAACGCCTACATGTATGTAGTTGATTATATGCGATATTCGTAAAATGGTTCAAGTACAAGCATGTTTCTAATCACATTTTATTAGTATCCAATTACGCAAATACCGAGTCTGTTTTAAGCACATTTACTAGTACTATTTAAAAAACCCAACAAACTATTTTGCTCTAAGCTGCACTCCGGTAGTCCACCACCTCCTGCGACAGGGTCAGATATACTTGCCTATATAGACCCTTGGACGACGTAATGCTGATCTAAGAATTGCCTCAGATAATGAACTCCTGATATGACCTCTCATAAGGATTAATTAAAATACGTGTATTGTTCCATGAGGGTAAATTAAAATATGGTCACACTCAGAGAGGGTTAATTGAAATATGGTCCGATGAGGGTAACTTAAAATATGGTCACATCACAGTTAAATAAAATATGGTCCCATGAGGGTTAATTAATATATCGTCCAATGAGGGTTAATAAAAAATATGGTCCCTTGATGTTTAATTAAAATTGTACCTTGATTGTTAATTAAAATATTGTCCCATGAGGGTTAATAAAATTATGGACCCATTGGGGGGGGGGGGGGGGGGGGGGGGGGGGGGTAATTGAAATATGGTCCCATTAAGGTCAATTAAAATATGGTAACGTGACTTAAAGGCACGTGAGGCCTTAGTTGTCGAAAATATTCATATTTGTTCTAATCACCGTAAACAAAAAAACATTAAAACGCATACAGTTTCGTTCATATATACCATGACCATCACGTAAACAGCATGTTATCATAAAGACCTACTATATTTTACCTAAGCTAGAGCCTGATTGTGTTACAGAAGACAGCACAATGCTACTGGCTAACCACACACAAATGGCATAAACGCTCTTTATTAGTTCCATATCAGGAATTCACCAACAAATAACGCTCTTTATGTTTACCATCATAATATAAACAAACACCAGAAAAGTAACTTTTTATGCTTTTGTTTACATAACAATGGTCAAACATTTGACAATAACATACTGTTTATGCGATATTTCTTATTTGTATACGGACAAAGTATGTCTACATTTTGACGTTCTTTCTGTTTGTGGCGGTTTTTGACGGGTGGAAATATTTTCACAGGATACCCACCGCCAAGGCCAACCGTACCTTTAAATAAAGAATAAATATAGGGTCCCATTATGAGGGTTAATTAAAATAAAAATATGGTGTCATCAGTGTTGATTAAGCTATGGTCCCACTGGGTTGAAATACAACATAGTCCCATGAGGGTCAATTAAAATATGGTCCAATGAGAACTAATTATAATATGCCCCCTCCCCCATAAGGATTAATTAAAACATGGTCACAGGAAAGGGGGGGGGGGGTAATTTCTGAACATTCTTCAATTCATAATGCAGTGTTTGAATAATGCAGGAATGTGTGCCCAGTGTGACAATGTTTTACTTTTGATCTTGTCCACCTGATACTAGAGTGTATCTAGGTGTCAACTTTCATGGTTCCATGAGGTGAACATACTAGGAGAGCACATGCCTGCAAAATGCTGGCTTTGTTTGAACCCATGTAGCATCTTACCTATCCCCAATGATAAATACATTTGGTCATTTCCAGCAGAAAGTTGCATTTTTGTAAATATTTTGAATTCTTCTAAATTTATCACTGTATGCTCAGTGGAATGGTTCGATACCCAAATGTATGAATCTTTTTTAATTTTCTCAATAACTGCCACCAATCCTAAGTTATGATAAAGAACATCTCTACCATTTTTTCAAGGCAAAAAACTGATGGATTTTACCAATTTTTTGTGCATTGTGGATTTTTAACCAACTGACTTCCCCATTGGTTTGTCCCATCAGTCACGTTTTGTGTTCATAATGTTGTGGTACACACAAACTATTGAGATACTAATACTAACTTTTGTTTTCCTACATTCACAATGGAACATTAATATAAGAAATTATGTAATCCAATACAAATACATTCAATTGTTTTAAATGTAGCCATGTAAATTATGTCCCATCAGTCACAAAACATTCTCAAATATCTGAGTTTATGGACACATACACACAACATTGAAATGCCATAAATTATGATTTACAAAAGAAAACCCATGCGAAAGTAAAGATTTTAGTGTTTAATATCTTGATTTCTTTGAATGCTGATGTATTAATTATTTTCACATACTAATTTCAACTTTTTGTCGTAATACCGATATGTATATATGGACACCATCTTGTCTGGAGTCTCTGCGGCCACTTATTTTTCTTGCTAATAACCAAAAAAAAAAAGAAGAGGTTGCACCACGGGTGCTGGGATAGCCACATGGTGAAACTTTAAATATAGGCAGGTCAGAAACCAAATTATGAAGAAAAAAAAATGAGGAACAAACAAATTACTGGACTAGTCTAACAAATGACAGATGGAAATCCAACATTTTCAGATAAAGAAAGAGGGATAACTCTTGAATGGAAAATGTGAAGAACGTCAATGAACCCTCTTTTGAAATCCCTACTGATGCCAAACCGCAAACAAATTTTATTGAGATCCAATAAACCATGGTTGAAATATATGAGCGGACAGACACATGGACAAACGCATATGGGGGGTATAATTAGAGAAGACATTAAGGAAGAAAATTAGTCGCGTGAAGTTAAGTCCTGGGAGGGGGGGGGGGGGGGTGCATAATTTGACCAATATCTCCTGGACTAATAAGGAAGGGTAAATGAGAAACGAGTTTCTCCACAGGGAAACACCAGTAATCAACTAATCCTTCGCCGATAGGTCTACGTATTTCGTTCATGACCAAATGTGGTTTGTGCAAAAGTGTGGGGAAACCTTGCCCTTTTATAGCCTGTTTGGGGCTCAGATTCGATCTGATTGGTTGTTGCTAGTCTGATAGATGTCAGACTGCGGTTGGGGTGAAGTTTACAGGTTTGTGTTCTCATATGGGGTTATCATTGGGGTTCTCATGTGTGATGAGATACTCATGGGGCTCTCATATGGTTTACTTGGGGTTCCCATGTTGGGTTCTCTTGTGTCATGGAGTTGCCATATGGGGTTCCTATGTGTGGTTCTCTGTGAGATCTGTGGGTTAGGGTTCTCATAATTAATGGGGTTGCCATGTGGGGGTCCTTCTGTAGAGATTATCTTCTGAAGTCAGGTTGTCTTTTGTGATTTCCATGGGATTCTCCAGTGGTGTTCTCATATGAGAAGAGGTTGTCGTGTCGTGTTCTCATGTGAGACTTATAGAGTTGGGGTTCTCGCGTGTGATGTCCCCCCTTAGCGATAAGATTATCTGGTGGGGTTCTCATGTGAGGTTTTCAAGTTGTGGTTCCCATTGTGAAATGAGGTTGCCCTGTGGGGTTCTTGTGTGGGATTGGAGGGTTGGTATTCTCATAGGGATTTCCATTATCGGTTTTTGTCTGAGATTTTTGGATTGGGGTTCTCATAGGAGATTGTGTTGCCATATGGGGTTCTCGTGTGGAGATTCTCTTGCGAGGTCAGGTTGTCTTGTGGGTTCCCATGTGGGACTCTCTAGTCTTGGGATTCTCATATGAGATGGGATGGGGCTCCTACTAGTATTAAGTGGGGTTCTTATGTGAGATTTGTCCTTGTCCTATATATCCAATCATATCCAGCAATCACAACAAGTATTGATGTGCTTGTATACTTCCATAAAAATGATTTTTTCACCCCAGAGATGAAATGGAATAAAGCGCCCTTCCACAAACATATATAAAAGTTTAGATTTCAGTGGTGTCCCACCAGTCACAAAAGTACTGTCCCATCAGTCACGTGAATTTCTTCATTGCATTTCAGTTTCAGAATGAATGCACCACCAAGACTTGATTTTTCTGTTAGAAAAATATTATGATGTTTCATTTACATTGATGATATTACTGAAATCCAATGTTTTGGATAATACCATCAGTTTGCGTAGAGGTACCCAAAAACCTTGTCCAAAACATGTCCCATCAGTCACGCAGAACAAAATTGACATATATGGCTACAGGATTAGTCATTTTAAAAATGGTACCTAATATTGTTAAGAGACTTGATTCACCTTCTTTTGAGCATAATTTAGTTATCTTTAATCTATTTGGATGTGCATGATCAGTTATAGAAAAAACTAAATTTATGGTTTGTCACATCAGTCACGCATGGAATTCACCATTTATAGTTTATAGGTTTTCAGATTGAAGTGTTGTCATTTCATCTACATGTACCCGGTACATGTACACAAAACAATTAATTAATTTAGTGTAATTGTAAAGTACATAAAATCATCTAGGTAAAGTCATTCTAAGTATAAATATGTATGAATCTCAGTGAAATAGGACCTAAATTTGTCAAAACAAACATCCGACAAATCTGTTGCGTCAGTCACGGTTGTCACACTACTAGTCACACTACTAGTGTCGTTCACAGTGATATTCCTCCATTATATTTTGCTAATGAAACAACAAATGTTATTTATTCTCTGCCCAAAGGTTGAATGTGGAAAGTGAAACAATAAGTAGATCTCAATACTGTCAGATTGAGAAAGAAAATGCTCAACAGCTAATAGCCTGACAAACCCATGTCATATTTCTGTTGCATCAGTCACGGCATGTATTTAGTAATTTCAAGAAAAATTGTTGTGAAAGTCCAAAAAGTCGTCTTGTTCTATGAGGATACAGATCAGCTTAATCATATAGATAATGCAATGGAAGCATTTATCAGTTGCATTGTGGATTTATATAAGAATATATGTAAAATTGTTGCGTCAGTCACGCATGGAATGACCCTTTTTGTCTGCCGACCCAACGGGTTCGGAGGACTATTATAATCAGCACGTCTGTCCATCCGTGTGTCCGTGAGTCTGAGGTTTCCGGATGATAACTTTAGTTAGAGTGAACCAAATTAAATTAAATTTGGTATGTGGGTTTACTAGCAGAAAAGACAGGTCAAGTTCGAATTCTGGTTCCGCCAATTTTCACCAGAGTTATGCCCCTTTTTGGACTTAGAATTTTACGGTCTGTTAACATTTTTGGTTTCCGACCAATAACCAGGGTTTCCGCCAAGGGGAAATTAATGAGTCGTATCGGGAAAACACATAACGCGACGGGACGACCATGGTTCGTCCCGTCGGGCGAAAATTTTGTTATTTGACACCGAAAAGTAGCCATTTCCTTGCACCTGAGTGTCCCACAAAGCAATCCAAAGCTACGTATATTACGCAAGTCGATCATTTTCCGTGGGTGCATTAATTATGTTGATGGTATCCAGATAATTAATCATGTAATTACGCACGTAAGACTGCCGTCTGATTGAATACTATATCAAGCTACAAGTTACAGTGTTTAAAAATGTATAACTTACAATAAGATTCCGTATAATGAAACTAAACACTAAAAAGCATCTATGCATTGTCCAATACTACCTAGCTGGGAGAATTTAATTAAGTATTTCCTAGAATTTCAAGTAGCTTCCGTGAAAATGAAACTGACTTTTCCATGTATTCTGTCAATCGTAAAACTATTTGTGCACTGTGACGTCATATATACTGCAGGGTTTGTCTGCAGGAGATATTTATAGCGGCGAAATACGAATGGTAGCCAAATCTTTCAAACTCGGAACGCATAGCTTGTCAATAGTCTGTATTATAGTCCAACAACTGACGACTGCTGCTATAGAGTTTTAGCCAACGTGTTATAAAATATAATTGAGTTTTGGCAGGAAATGGGAACATGTGCGCCGTTGTTTGTGTTTGGGGACCCAGGCGGGACAACGAAACTATTATTGACCGTACTTTGACTTTATCTCCATATTGGGGGGGGGGGGGGGGGGGGGGGGGGGGGGGCATGTTTTTTGTGTTTATCATCCATGCATGTAATATGGGTCAAATGAATGATTTTGTCACTATGAATTCCCGCTATAAAGACTGATTTGGGACAGGTTCCGTATTATAACAGTACGATAGCACGGGATCTCGGAGGTAGATACCTCCTTTGGTAGGAGAACCGAGTTGTTATATTTATATATCTATACTTTTTATATTTATACTATATGAATGTCACACTCTGTGTTTACACTTTTGTATATATGCTTATGCTCATATGTCTGCAAATTTTGCATCTTTTAGCCATTAAAAAATTATCTATCTATCAAGGCCGCCTGTTGGCGTCTGTTGATCCCTACTCTGCCAAACTCAGCAATTCGACATTCTTTGATCAAATTATGTAATCGTACGATAGCACGGGATCTCCGAGCGCGAGTAGTTTCAACCACAGAAATCGCGTGCAAAATAATATCCGTACTCAGCAGTCCGACATTCTTTGATGTTACCGCAACATTTATTACGCTGTATATAACGTCGTTATTTCAATGCACACCAAACATTACGTTGTAGTTTTGGCGCTTTGATTTCAAAGGGTTACGTTGTACTGGTAACACACTGTGCTCGATTGACCCACTTTTTCACCAGTATTCTGTTTAACCCCCCGAACTCCCGTTGCAACCGGATTTTTTTGACATATTGCTACTGACTTTTGGTACATGTATGAATCAAACAGATCATCTGCGAGGGGAATGGGTCCGTGGGACGGATCCGCAGCCGGCCTGGCGGAAACCCTGCGATAACCCAAGGTTTGGATTATTTGATCTGAACCAAAGTTGGTATGTGTATTTCCCAGTTAAAGATACAGGCCAAGTTCGAATATGGGTTCTGTCCAATTATTTTTACATGAGTTACTGCCCTTTTTCGACTTAGAATTTGACCATCTGTTAACATTTTTGGTTTCCGACCGATAACTCCAGTTTGGATTATTTGATCTGAACCAAAGTTGGTATGTGTATTTCCCATGTAAAGATACAGGCCAAGTTCGAATTCGGGTTAACAAACAAAAAAAAGTTAAGCCTACCTACCTACCCTAATTTTTTTCAGCTCGTTAGCGGAAACAAATGTATTTTTTTTTTAGGCCTTTAATGGTGAATTTGATATTTTCATTGTTCATACGCAAGACAAATAACACATCTTCTTATTATATTTTTCATCTTTTACTTTAAAAAAATATATGATCAGAAAAAAAAGGTTATTTGGAAAAATAAATTTGTTGGTAAAAAAAGTGGCAGAAACAGGGATCTTTATAGACCGCTTACTATTTTTTTAGACAGTATGGTCACTTATTTAAGTAATGGTGGAGAAGTTTGCGCTCTTCTTGCAATATCAACCAGTCCCCAGCCTCCTGAAATGACACACCGCCACCTCAGGAAAGATGTACATTGTAACATGACTGACAGACTGATGTTAAGTGTAAACTTGAATTATTACTATTACAAACAATTACTAGTACTACATGGCTAATATCATATGGCCTAACTTTTTTATTTATTCCCTGAAAAATTTGGTGAATGGTCTTCGTCTGTTTATTCATCCGTTAGTGCGCCTGCCACAGATGAGCCCAGCCCGATATGAGAAGTTTTGTATATACTATATAGTGGCTGGAGGCTCTGTCCAAAATGAAAAAAGTGTAAATAGTGGCTGGCGGCTCTGTCCAAATTTTTAAATATGTAAATAGCCGCCGAGGCTGTCCAAATCGTGGCCTGGAGTCCAAATTTATAAATATGTAAAATAGTGACCAGAGTATCTTTCCGAATTAAAAAATATTTAAATAGTGGCCAGATACTGTCCAAAATTTAAAAAGATGTAAATAATTGGCGGATGCGGTATGCGGCTTATACGGACCCTGGCTCTTACGGACCCTGGCTTTTACGGACCACCGGCTGATACGGACCCTGGCTTATACGGACCCCGGCTCATACAGACCTCAATTAAAATATGAAATTTTCAAACTTACATTTAGGAATTTAATATATAATTATGATTGTCTTTTCACACATATATCTGTATTAATTGAGAATTTCGGTGATTTTTTTGGTGATTTTCAAACTTATATTTATGAATATAGCTGATTTTTTCAGTGATTTTCAAACTTATATTTATGAATTTAATATATAATTATGATTGTCATTTCACACATATATCTGTATTAATTGAGAATTTTTGTGATTTTTTTGGTGATTTTCAAACTAAAATAATAAATTTATGAATTTAACCGATTTGTTCGTTTTTTTTCAAACTTATATTTATGAATTTAATATATAATTATGATTGTATTTTCACACATATATCTGTATTAATAGAGAATTTCGGTGATGTTCTGGCTTGAAAAAGCATTTATTGAATCGCGTTAATTAATCTCTGTGTGTGAGCATTTATTGAATCGCGTTAATTAATCTCTGCGTGTGATCCTTTATGTCGTTGTATAAACAGACACGCGGTGATAAATGGTCAGTGATGGTGATCAGGATGAATCCACTGAGTTTGATTTGTTACGAAAATATGTTAGTAAAAACACAACTTGTTTCAACTGATTTATTGTCCCTTGTATACACACTCGTGTGTGATCCCTTATATTGTTTTATAAATAGACACGCGATGATGAATGGTCAGTGATTTTATTTAAATAAACATAAAAAATAAAATAGTATATTTTAATTGAGGTCCGTATGAGCCAGGGTCCGTATAAGCCGAGGGTCTGTATAAGCCAGGGTCCGTATCAGCCGGTGGTCCGTAAAAGCCAGGGTCCGTATCAGCCAGGGTCCGTAAGAGCCAGGGTCCGTATCAGCCGGCATTCGGCGGAGGCTATATCCATATATAAAATTATGTAATTAGATGCCCAAAAGATTTGTTTAATTTTTAAAAGATGTCAATAGTGGCCAAAGGTTCTTTTCAACTTATAAAATATGGTAAATAGGTGCCAGGGGTTCTGTCCCAATTTTATAAATGTATATAAATAGTGGCCAGAGGACTGGTCCCAACACAACATTGCATGATTATTTGAGTCAATGGCACAATAAAAATGAAACTGATTATCTGGGAGAAATCCCATGAGAGTATGCAAAATAAAGTTTGGTTCAACAAAGTTACGTAAATCATGCATTCCCGAGCTGTCATGGGACCTTCACCTACATGTACATGTCCTGACTATGATATGACCTAATATGAGATGGGGCAGTGGTATACTGGATACATATATACTAGTAGCATTTGACAAATACGTCTACTCACTACGTAAACTAAGGGTATTGTGAGACAAAATTGAAACACAAGATTGTTGCCTCAAATACATATTGCACATAAATCGACTATAAATGTGTGCTCTGTGGCTTACAGAGAAAAATACCCTCTTCAGTGGCTCAAAAATACTTCCTACAACATTTTTTTCTACTCCAAAATAGTCCCATATTCCTCAAACTGGATCTTGGATCCAATGTCTTTTTTAAATCCGGATTCTAGGGGGAGGTTGATCATGCATGAATCTCTACTCTGGCTAACGCCCGAAGAGATCATATTCCACCAGTACAAAACCTGGGAACTTTTTGATGTTTTGACAGGAAAACTTATAAAGTCGAAAAATAACGTGTAGAATATATTTCTTTGTTGTTAATTGTTCCTTAACCCTTTACCCAACAAACCGGCCAAAACCGCCCAAATAAAGCTTCAACAGCCTAAAATATCTTCGATCTGTGTCAATAGAACCATACAAATATGGATATCATTGGAACCGACTCCTTGACCACATTGTGATAGTTACAGTTATGCCCTGTGCCAATGCATTCTCTTATATATGCGAGTCGACCATAGGTCGCCTCGTATATATAAGAGAATGCATTGGCCTAAAAAAAAAAAATTCTTACATTCTTTAACAAATTTTTATAATTTTTAATATGTTAAGCCAATGCATTATCTTATATGCGAGGCGACCTATGGTCGACTCGCATATATAAGAGAATGCATTGGCACAGGGCCGTTCTGTTGGGTAAAGGGTTAATAATGTACTTCTCTGTAAATTCACTAAATTGCATGCTTTTCTCTTATTTTGTGAGCCGATATCGCAATAAACATCAAAATTAATTTCCCAGGAGAAATTTCGAGTTGGGACCTTCACATACAGTGAAGTACATTACTAGGAATGGATAATAATCAAGAAATATATTCCCTGCATTATTATATGTATTCGTCTTGATAAGGGTTCCCTGTCAAAACTTCAAAACGTTCCAAGGTTTCCACTGGTGGAATGTGATCTCTATGGGCAGTTAGCCAGGGAAACTAGAGATTCTTGGCATGATCTAGGTATGTCAGGCTCAGCACATGTCAACTTTGATTATGCCCTATTTCGTTACTGGAGTTATGGTCCTTGTCAACTATTTTGCCAATTATTCTCCACATACATATATATATATGCATTAGGTCAAACAAAAACATTTATATTTGTTTCTCACTTCTGGTTGACCATTAAAATAGCTGTCGACCATGATATGAATTTGTTATAGCCATGGAACATATCATAGAATTAAAATTTTAAGTTGCAGAGGTCTAATTAAGGATTCTAACTAACACGGTGAACATATACTGAACAATGTACATGGTATAAATGTTGGGCATGCCAGAAGATGAGTCTATTTTTCTTATTGAGTAGTATTCTTGTCTAATTAAGGATCTAGGTGCTTCAGTTATAGGGGAAGTTTTTCCTAAATTAAAAATGAGGGTGAATTCTCTACCCAAAATTTCAATTTCATTTGGATTGCGGGTAGAGTTTCTGCCCAAATTTTCAATTTCACTTGGATTATGGGTGAGGTACATACATGTATGGCCAGCTCCTAGACAGGGAAATTCTGCCTATCAAGATTCTAACTAACACGGTGAACAATATACATGTATAAATGTTGGGTATGCCAGAAGATGAGTCTATTTTTCTTATTGAGTAGTATAACCCATATCAAATATTCTGGAGATCAGGCAATATATACATATACAAGTTGTTGGAGCACTGCAGTGCAGGAAAGGGAATCTGAAGCTCATTTTACATTAAAAGGTGAAATAACCAATTATTTTGCCTCTCATTTGAATATGCCTTGAAAACAGCAATGTTTTCTCAAGATCCATTTGAAATTTTGACACTTAGGTTGTTTCACAGACAAAAAATACCATATGACCGAACTTCGAAAATTTGGAAAAAATAAAATTCTGTGCTCATTGAGCATTAAAAGGTGATATAAACCTTTATGCAGACTATCATTTGAATATGCCATAAAAACAACAATGTCTTTTCAAGATCCATTTGAAATTTTTACATTTGGATTGTTTTACTGACAAAAAATACCATAATAATTATATATGCCCTAACTTCAAAAATTTAAAAAACAAAATTCTATGCTCATTGAGCAATAAAATGTAATATAACCCTTTATATATATAGGCACTCATTTGAAAATGCCATAAAAACTACAATGTTTTTTACAGACAAAAAATACCTTTGTCAGAACTTCAAAATTTTTGAAAAATAAAAACTTCTGTCAATTTTTTTTAATTTCTCTGGTGCTTCTGTCGACCTATAGACAACAACAATACCAAATATTCCCAGATTCCATTGATTTTTCCAAAAACCTTTGAGGTACTAGTATGCTACCAGTAACTGTGGTAGGACCCACAGTGGCCACACTGGCACAGTAATTAATAATAAAAGGTCAGCTGACCACAGTGTCCCCCGAAAAAGTGGCAAGTCGATGCCGCTTTGTTAAAGAAAATGTTTTAAATGTTGAAATTTTCTAAGTCGAAAAGGGTTAATAACTCTGTCAAAATTTAATTTTTCCGTCATCTATATACATGCTGCACATCTTCAATATATGGGCAACAATATTCTGAAGTTTCAAATCTCTATGATGAAACCTTTGGGAGGAGTTGATTACACCATGAAGGTACCCTCATACTGAAAATTATAAAAAAAAGTCGAAAAGGGTTAATATCTCCGAAAAAAAAAAAAAAAAATTCCGTCCTCTATATACATGTTGCACATCTCCAATATGTGGATAACAATACTCTGAAGTTTCAAATATCTACAATCAAAACTGTAGGAGGAGTTGATTACACCATGAAGGTACCCTCATACAGAAAATTAGAAAAAATGTTGAATTTTTTAAGTCGAAAAGGGTTAATAACTCTGTCAAAAAAACTAAAATTCCGTCATCTATTTACATGTTGCACATCTTCAATATATGGGCAACAATATTCTGAAGTTTCAAATCTCTAGGATGAAAACTGTGGGAGGAGTTGATTACACCATGAAGGTACCCTCATACAGAAAATTATAAAAAATGTTGAAATTTTCTAAATCGAAAAGGGTTAATAACTGTCAAAAAAAAAAAAATCCGTCATCTATATACATGTTGCACATCTTCAATATATGGGCAACAATATTCTGAAGTTTCAAATCTCTGGGATGAAATCTGTAGGAGGAGATGATTACACCATGAAGGTACTCAAAAGTGTGACGGACGGACGGACGGACCCCATTTCTGTAGTTCCCCGAAAATAAATTTTTCGGGGGACAATTATGAATTATGTACGGAAGCGTATTCGGGACATGGTAGAAAAAAAATAAAGTCAAAATTTTGACTTTTTATCTCAAAATTTTGACTTTATAAACTCAAAATTTTGACTTTTTATCTCCAAATTTCGACTTACTAAGTCAAAATTTGGACTTCATAAACTCATAATTTTGACTTTTTATCTCAAAATTTTGACTTTCAAACTCAAAATTTTGAATTTAAAAGTCAAAATTTTGACTTTTTAGAATTTTCTAAAAATAGAATAAGCAGTGTGAATCTATTTTTAGAAAATTCTAAAAAGTCAAAATTTTGACTTTGAAAGTCAAAATTTTTAGTTTAAAAGTCAAAATATTGAGATAAAAAGTCAAAATTTTGAAATTCGAGTTAAAAAGTCAAAATTTTGAGTTTATAAAGTCAAAATTTTGACTTAGAAAGTCGAAATTTTGAGATAAAAAGTCAAAATTTTGAGTTTGAAAGCCAAAATTTCGAGATAAAAAGTCAAATTTTTGTATATAAAGTCAAAATTTTGAGATAAAAAGTCAAAATTTTGACTTTATTTCTACCATGTCCCGAATACGCTTCCGTAATTATGAGTAACATGAAATGATGTCAGATTAATTTATAATCAAAATGTGTACCTGGAAATTTCATATCTTCGGTTTTCATTCCATGTTCTCTCAAAAATTCGACAAGTTTGCCGACTTGAGTCGTTTTACCACAACGATCACCACCTTCGAACACAATCAAGGCGCCTCTCTTTTGCTCGGCCATTGTTGTACTATTTTGACGGAAGAAGACTTCGAATTTCCCGCCAAATTTTGACAAGCCCACAGTCTGCAAAGAGAAAATCCTACTCATTCGTCTGCTCAATAAAATAGTTCATGGTATCGTCGCAAATTTACTAAATGATCTCTGTTAATTGTGGGTATAACGTTCTGTTCGTGCACGCAAATATTTACAAGAATAAGCGAGTTGCCAATCTCGACCGGAAGCGCCGCCATTTTGATATGACGTATTTGTCCCCGCATGTTTTTCCAGCGTCGTTATCTATTTTCGATTCGCGATGCCTGCGTTTCTGTTTTATTACGCCACCGTAGTGTGGTGTTTATTGCATTTGGTTTTTTTGTATCGCATGGTCGATCGATAATTCACTGGGTGATTGTACATTCGGCAAATCTCGTGAGATTCCGTCACCGTTTCATCGTACCATAGACTAATAATCCTTCCTTCATCTATGATCGTACCGATAATTACGAGAGTACAACTAAGATTGGCACATGTGTTTACGTCACCGGTGTAATTGTGGGGACATGCTTCTATTATGAAGGTTTGCTATCCCGAAGATCCGCTATTCCGAAGGTTCTCTATTCCGAAGGTTTTTGTTATTTTTAGGTTAATTCTATATTTTAAAGTATTGAGACTAATTTGAGAGGGTTCATTTTCACAAAGATTCTTTATATGGAGTGTGCGCTCACATCCGAACTGATCATGCGCGCACACCGATACAGATACAGGAGGAAATAACTTAACTTAGAACATTAAATGTGATTTTGTTTTGTTTTCGCTGGTTTTCTTGAGATTTTATGTCATTACGTGGGCCCATACCTTTGAATTCTTGGCATATACTATGAATGTTGTGGTATATATGGACCCTCCCGCATTGGGACATGACATAGGTTCAGTTGACTTAAGTGGTGTTCTGTGTGTGCTCCAATTTGGAGTTCATTATTTTAAGGGCCAAGTTTAGAATTTTATGGGTCCATACCTTTGAACTCTGGGCATATAATATGAATATTGGGGGGCATGGCTCTATTCCGAAGGTTCACTATCCCGAAGGTCCACTATTCCGAAATTTCTCTGAATGTTCGCTATTCCGAAGGTTCACCAATCCGAAGGTTCGTTATTCCGAAGGTTCTGTGTTCCAAAGATTTTTTTTATTTTAAGGTTAATTCTATATTCTAAAGTAACGAGAGGGTTCATTATCACGAAGATTCTTTTTATGAAGGAAATAACGTAAAACATTAAATGTGATTTTGTTTTGTTTTCGAGGGTTTTCTTGAGTTTAATGTCATTACGTATGACCTTATTTCTCATTACATATTCACGCCAAGGAGCCCACACAATTGCTATGTTACGATGCGATTTAATGTGATTATGTGTGACCTAATATCTCAATAATCTGAGGCAAGAGTACGCCTGCTAAAGGCGAATTATAACAGTTGGGGGTATAACGCTCAATAAATACTGGAGGCTATAACAAACTGCGCAGTAGAATATCGCTGAATGGACGAGTATGAGATGAGCCTAAATGCAATTGTGACTTTGTTTAAAGGCCCACTTAATTTTCGAGTCATTAATTTTTTATAGTATATACGGTTTTAATAACAATTTATGCCATAAAATTTGAATAAACTACTATAATTCATCACCATTTGAAAGGCAGAATACTTCTATCTCCTAGTTTGAAACACCTTCAAAATACCGCGTCGTATATCTAGCAATTAGCAACCAACATGTCCTCCTCGGCTTTCCATAGATTTCAACGTAATTTGATACCTATGGGTATTTGTGTCCGGGAAGTGTTTTGAACAGGTCAAATCGTGACCCCGACCTGACCTTGACCTTTAAAACTGTCAATGCAAGGTCAATTTGGGTAAAACGGACAAATTTCGGCGAAATTTGATACCTAGGGATACTTTGGTCCGAGGAGAGTTTTGAACGGGTCAAATCGTGACCTCGGCCTGACATTGACCTTCAATATGGCCAATCAAAGGTCAACTCGGATAAAACGGATAGATTTCGACGAAATTTGATACCTATGGGTACTTTTGTCGGGGGGGGGGGGGGTGTTTTGGACGGGTCAAATCATGACTCTGACCTTACCTTGACCTTCAAAATTGTTAATTAAAGGTCAAGTTGGGTAAAACGGACGGATTTCGACGAAATTTGATACCTATGGGTAGTTTTCTACGGGTGGGGGTGTTTTGGACTGGACAAATCATGACCCTGACCTGACCTTGACTTTCGAAATAGTCAATTGAAGGTCAAATCGCACCTTTCACCGGAAAGCAGATGTGAAACAGCCCGGGTGAAGTCGGGCCTATCAGCTTGTGTAATAAAGAAGACAGTTTGATGAAAGTAATGTATGCCACGAGAAACGGGAAAACTTGAAATATGGAAGTACGCAAATTTCCCGCATAAAATTTGAAAGCTAGTTTATAGAATAATTGTATTATTATTTATATTTATGGCTAATAATACGATCTTGGTGGCGTTACCATTTCTGACTATGGTTTTCTTGTCTTATATGTCCCTGTCAGAACAATGGTCCCAGCGTGTTGACAATGACATGGTGGTTATTTTAAAATTGCATCTATAGTACAAGGGGGTTTAGACAGGAACATAATGATAATAATAATAATAATATAATAACTAATCATGTTGAAATGCCTATGTATTTCAAGCCTATATACGGTACTAAAATGTACGATTGTCTGTTTCCAAAGCATGTGCTGAATATATGTATCTCTCATATAATATAGGAATGGTTGACCACTATTAGTCACTGTCGATAATTTCTACTCTGGCTACGCACATATAGATATCATATTCCACCCGTTTGAAATGTGTGAACTGTGTTGTGTTCTGACGGGGAACTTCATAGCATTCAACACACAAAACAGGCAATATATTTCTTTGTTAGTGCACATGTTCCTTAATAATCTATTCCACAGTAGGGGCCATGGTACCCGCAAGAAATTCCACGACTGTAAGGGATGCAAATCAGACTTGGCAATTTGACATAGTTCATGCATGCAATCTCGAGCTGGGACCTATACACTTACTGTGTAATATCCTTCAATATCGGTACATAGTTATTACCGAGGAACAGGTATTACTCAAGAAATATATTATAGCTGCAATGTTTGTGTCAATCTTTAATATAAACTTCCCTGACAGGACATGAACACGGTGGATTATGATCTCTATATGGATATAATCAGAGTAGAGATTCATGACATGCATTTTATCAGACACAATGTGGGGGGGGGGGTGAATATGAGTGTGTCGGGGCCGGAAAATGGGTAATGATTTTTGTTCCTACCCTGAAATTTACTGACGTTGTCCTTTATTAATCTTATATAGACTCACATCTATATATCATTTAGAACACATTTAACTCCATGTGGACCGGGGCCTATATGGTCTGAATTTCCAATAGCGGTATAAATGCAAGCATTCTGCCAAACATAACTCGATGTTGCCAAGTTTGTGCTAGCAATATTATGTCGACATTATCGTGTCTATGTATGTTGCTGTCAGTCATTGGACTCAATGATTACACCAAAAAAATATTTTATTTTATACCCCACTTATAATAGTAAGATTACAGTTAGGTCATGTACGGTGCTCATGACAATGTGTCGAACATGTTTCGGTGTTAATTGGAGAGTTTATCTCATTAAAACTCGATATCGTGGTCAACATTCATGGGAAGATTTCGGGCAGATCGAAAATTCAAACACGAGTCAGAACAGGGGTGGCGCCAAGGGGGGGGGGGGGGGGGGTCAGGGGGGCTACAGCCCCCCCGTCGGGGATGGTCAGCCCCCCCGTCGGGGATATCTGCCAAATTCGTCGGGGAGATAAAATTATGCAAAGACGATAAAAATTGGAAAATCCGCGACTCGAAACACGTGCACTGGTGATTAACAAATCGACGTGGGCGTGCAGAGTTAATGAATCACATTACCAGAGTTCTATTTTTAGTCCGACAGACTCGACACGAGTCACTCGTGAGACTACCGTGAGTCATATCGTATACTTATTAAATTCGTGCATGGAACTATAGGGTTAGGGTGTCATAGATGCCGTCACCATCCTCGTGTGTCGAATTTTATTCTTTGAAAAGATAGTGTTTCGCCTTGCATGCATTATATCATGCTTACTAGTACTTCCCCGGGATAGATTATTACTTGAGGGATTTAAAGAATAATAACACAACATAAATTGTGGACTGGATAGAATTTTAATTCAGTGGATTATGGGATAATCCTCATCCAACTTTGTTCTCTCCTTCAAATAGCTTTCTGCATCAATTTTTCACATCGTATGTTACCTGAACAAATTTACATCTATTATACGCTCCTAAATGATGTTCACGGACTCATGGTTCATCCGTCTTTGTAAGTTGATCCAACTACCTGTGGCGAAAGATTTACGGTGAGTTAACTTAAGATCAATTCCATATTGTCATTACTATTGTATATGCTGATTTTGTTTTCCAAATACTCAAGTAAAAGTGACAATTATGATCCCCTAGAACAGTGTGTATGTTGACACCAGAACACTCCAGAGTCGATCTCAGGCTATGTATTTTCAAAAATTTCGTGGGGGAGGTCCCAAACCCCCCGTGTGAGAGGGGACACCCCTCTCGCGCTCTCCCCGGGGCTGCTTTCGGCAGCCGCCGATGACCTTCGGTCACCGGTCTAGCCCCCCCTATCGGGGACCATAGCCCCTCCGTCGGGGAAATCCTGGCGCCACCCCTGAGTCAGAATGAGTGAAGGTTTTATTGAGTAAGTTATACGTGGCGGCGAAATATGGGGTCGAATTGATACCGCTATATTCCATAGATTACCTAACTTGTTCTTATATATATTTTAACTGGCGATAATGAAGGGTACACAGATTTTGAAATTGTGCTGAAGAATACATATGTTTTTGAATCTCGTTCTAAATGACGTTTAGTTTTCGTGACTGTCATGAGTTCTGTAATTAATTGAACATTAAAATCAATTGAAAACAAATATGATGGCCGCCAGACTTTCAGAAACACAGTTTAATGAACGGTGTTAGTGCAGACCAGAATCATGTGTATATATACCCGTGTGTGCCATTCAGCACATTTACAAACCCTGTGTATATACCATTCGGCACCGTTTTTGGTGAGAGTGACCCCTTCAGCCAAAAAAAGGCTTCAGCCCCGTAAAACTATTAGCCCACATGAGAGCGACAGGCGTACTATAGACACACGGAGTAATTATAATGTAAAATGCAATCATGGGGTTTAATCCATGTAGTATATAACAACTCGTATTTCCAGACATCAAACCATAGTTTCTAGCCGCATACTTACTGACAGGCCCTGGACCTCCAATCAGTCACCACATTGCTACACAATACACACCTACAATATTATTTCACACCCAAGGAATGGATCTGATGTGAATTCCATTGGCAATTTCGAGTTATATTTGCCAGAATACTTGCATTTGTACCGCTATTAGATCATCAGACCATGTATATAGACCTCCAACTTGCAGTGCCTCTAAATGGTAAATATTCATGTATATAAAAGTATATGCGTAAACAGCATGAGTAAATTTTAGCGTAGGAACAAAATTGCACTACTCACCCTTTCCGGCCCCGACACACACCAACCCGCCTTGTGTTATAAACTTCCCTGTCAGAACATGAACATGATTTTAACTTGTGAATTATGATCTCTATACGGACGTAGTCAGAGTAGAGATTCATTACATGCAATGATCTAGCCAAATATATAACCTCCCTGGCAAGGGGGGGGGGGGGGGTCTGCATATTTTCGGTATTCCACAGTAAGTGTAGGTCACAGCTCGAGATTGCATGCATGAACTATATCAAATTATTGAGTCAAGTCTGATTTCCTTCCCTAGCTTACAGTCGTGGAATTTCTTCCGGGCAATCAATGCAACGTTTATTTCGATATCGACTCACAAACGTGGCAAAACTCATGTAATCAGGAATTGGTAGTTGGTACCATGGCCCCTACTGTGAAATAGATTATTAAGGAACACAGAAATATATTCCCTGCTTTGTGTGTTGAATGCTATGAATTAGTTCACCTTCAGAACATAACACAGTTCCCGTATTTTAAACGGGTGGAATATAATCTCTACGTGCGTAGCCAGAGTAGATATTAATGAAATGATCTAATAGTTGTCGACCATTCCTATATTCTATAAGAGAGAGAGAGAAGTATATTCAGCACATACATGCTTTGGAGACAGAGAATCGTACATTTTACTACCATATGTAGGCTTATTTATTATTATTTTATTATTATGTTCCTGTCTAAACCCCATCGTACATTATAAAATAACCACCAACTTATTGTCAACACGCAGGGACCATTGTTCTCACAGGGACAAATAAGATATAACAGAAACGCAGGCATCGCGAATCGAAAATAGATAACGACGCTGGAAAAAACATGCGGGGACAAATACGTCATATCAAGATGGCGGCGCTTCCGGTCGAGATTGGCAACTCGCTTATTAGAGTTATTTCCCTAATAGACAGGTTATAAAACGTGAACATCACCACCAATTATCTCTTGGGAAATATATCCGGTTATCATAATCGGTCGATTTTCACATGTTATTTCTTCTCCAGATCAGCCAACTTTGTTTTCATCTAATTAATTCAATTTCGTTTATTGTCGTTCACATAATGCCAATACTGTTTTGATAAATATTTGGTTTGTGATAAGCTATATATGCCAATTAAAAATGTACAAAAAGATAACTTGAAAGTCCTTTATTTTACAACTTTTATCTGACATATCTTTTATCGTCACTTTCGATCTGCAGCAGCGGAGGGGATGGGTGGGGTTAAAAGGTGCGATACACAATGTCCACCCGGGTGGGTTGGTGTCCGGAGGCCAAGAGTCCTAACAAGTAGGCCTAGAGCATGCGATTTTTATCCAAATACCATATTTTACTTTGTTTTTAGTTTAAAGGCACGAGCGGCGTTCGTTGCAGAAATATTCATATTTGTTCAAATCTCCATCAACGGAAGGAATATTAAAATATATATAGTTTTGTTCATATGCCAAACATAATCAGCGCGCATATAGTATATATTGTCATCAAGACGTACGTTCGATGGTGTACGTAAACAAGAACCTGCTCGTGTTACAGAAGTTTTGCTTCTGTTTACATAACACAGCGCAATTATATTGGTTAATCACACACAAATGATATAAACGCTCTTTATTATTTCCATATCAGGAAAACAGTAACAAATAACGCTCTTTATTATTACCATATCTGGATCTAAACAAATGCCAGGTTCTGTAACGTTTTTGCTGTTGTTTACATAAAGGAAAAACATTTGACAATAACATACTGATTATGCCATATTTCTGATTGGTATAAGAACAAGGTCTATCAATATTTTATTATTCTTTCTGTTTATAGTGGTTTTTGACGGAGGTGAATATTTTAACAGCATACCACCGCTTTTACGACACGCTCGACAAGCATGATTTACAATTTTATCCATTTACTTCGTCTGCCAACTGTGGTCCAAGTTCCAACACAATTTAATGGCAGCTGTAGTTCAATGCCGACAAAATACACGTACTTCAATTCGTATACAATAACCATAAGGAGTGTATTATACATGACCGACTCATCAAAATGTACACCAATATCGGCATCCCAAGAAGAGAAAGACCTCGAGGGTGTTCATAGATAACCAACTGAATTTCAACTCAACAAACAAAGCAACGAAATGGGGATGATTTCAAGCAAAAAAAAAAAAAATATGTTATCAAACGATCTTTCGAATACAAGGAGAAATATATTAAATCTACGCTAATATACGGACATTGATCCGGCCTACTAAAGAATATGGCAACAGCGTGAGTAGTGTATACTCAATAAAACACGCTATGAGAGCAATAGAGTCAGTTCAAAGGAGGGCTACAAATATTATTTATAAATTTGACATTACTTTATAAGAAAAGACTCTGCAAATCATGTCTTATGTCGCTCAAATATCGGAGGGGAGATCTCATAGATGTGTTTAAACTGATGCACGGCTACTATAATATCGACAATACCATTATTTTCGAAAAAGCGTAATACTAAGGAACATAGATATACAGAAGAAAAAAACACACTATAACAAATAAATATGTGCGCAAGTTTTTCTTTACACAAAGGGTTGTGTCGTCGTGGCACAATCTTCCAAATCATATTGTTGTTCAAAGTAAACACACAAGACGAGTTGAACAAATGGATGTTGTTTTCTGTGCAACAGATACGAATTTGACTAACTGCATATAGATATATAGTATACCCAGTAGGGACAAATCCATACAATAACATCCACAGTCGTTCCATCTAAATACTTTATGTTAATTTATTTTTGCAAGGGGTAAAAGTCATCATGATTTAATAGTCCGCTAAAATTTATGATGATGATGATGATGACATACTAATGTTCAAAGGGGGTATATATGTGTCTTTCTGTGAACGGAAACAAATTGCATATGTTATAAAAATTAATGTCTTTGATCAAGATATGTATATGGTACACAAAATATGGTTATTTTCTGGTTATTTCTCCCATAACTATCAGCTATTATGCTTGCAAACATGTCACTATGGTGCATGTGATGTTGTTGCTATGAATGAATAGTGTTGGGATGTAATAGTGACCTAGCTATATAGCTCTCATTTATCATATTTTAATAAAGACTAGATTCTGACCAGACAAACAATTTCTTGTATACATCCAATGGCATTCAGTTTCATTACACGTCAACAGTGAGCCTACATCAGTGCATATATATGCCTATGCAAATCGATACAACGGTTACCGTACTGTAATAAAGACAATGGTATAATGTTGCAATAGCACAGTCAGGCGGCCAGTTGACAGTAATTATTGTTACCGATTCATGCGCAGAAGGGGTTACATTTTGGATTGCACTGCTTTGTTGTGACGGGTTTGGACAAGATCCCTTAACTTAAAGACATATTATGTATTTGTTCGCGTGTGTGAAACTGATAAGTTAGTAATCAGGTGCTATGCCAACTGGGGGAATGTAGCATTCTACTTACATCACCGAAAATATCTAGCAAATCAACCGTACCACTCCATAGAAAACATCGTCTGAACTACGCTAAATTGTAAATATTTACTACTCGAATCGGGACGCTTCTATCGGCGATAAACTATAATGAAAACGACTTCGCCACCGGCAGTCACTGCATTTAATTATTAGTATACAAGAATGACGGTATGTGCTGCTGTGTTGTCAATTTATATATAATATCTGTAAAAATAACTACTTTGAACAAGATTATTCTCCATTACTATTTGATCACCCTACCGGAGTGTTTCACATTACTTTAAGCACGCAAAAGCAATGGAGCCCCAAAGGTAACATATTTTCAAAACATTTGAATCAGTAACTTTCAACATTCGGTGCTATTGCAAGCTAGACTATGCCAGGACAAGAGTGTATCTGATATATGTATATAGACATAATTAGGTTGATCAAAATTGTTAATCATATCAAAAGAATACGAAAGTCAAGCCATTTTGTTTCATATATAGCAGCTATTAGAGTTCTTGTAAATCTTGTTCGGTGTTTTTTTTTTTTTGACTATATAGTGTGGGCAGGCAGCTGGGGCATGTCTAGGAAATTACAACAAAATCGTATTGCCACGGTATACCAGTTAAACCTGTTTAAACAGGCATAAACAATTATTTCTGTTATTTTATATGTATTGTTATCTTAGCTAGTCAATTATTGTTAACAATGTAGATTTAGAAGTCAAAATTGTTGTAAATTCAGCAGATAATCGTCATTGAAGCAGTGATCACGATGATTCAATTAGCAATTCTTAGCAGTTCTTTGATTGTAATTAAACATGCAGGAAGAAACTATAATTGAGGCTAATAAACAGAACCTGGTTGGAATCGGTTGGAACCGAATTTGAAGATGGATAGCTAGGGGTGGGTGTTAAAAATTTGATGGATAAAAATTACACGGAAGGGTGGGTGGGTCCCGAAATTCCGAGAGAAAAAAAATCAACCTTGTGTATGCCTTTTTATCCCCCCCCCCCGGGTCAGCCGCCCACTAAAAGTTGTTGTCCGAACCAGCCGAGTCAGCCACGGGAGTGTCTGAAACCCAGGGTGTCCCAAACAAGCAAAATGACACCCAGGATCTCAAAGTCTCACCAAAACAACTGGAATTTTGTTTAGTCGTCTGCTATTAATATTATATTAATTTGTTTGTGATCGGTGTGAAATATCAACGAAATTTAAATGGGCTTTGAGTCTGACTGGCAGCGCAGTTCCGCATCCTTGATAATTGGACCAATATTAATAGCAGAACACCAAACAAAATTCCCGTTGTTTGGTGAGACTTTGAGATCCTGGGTGTCATTTTGCTTGTTTTGGGACACCCTGTGTGTCTTTTTGCCAGTTTGAGAGATCCTGGGTGTCTTTTTATTCAGCCGTACTGGCACGGTAACAATCCACGTCAGCGCATTCAACATATATATATACATGAATAATAACCAAATAACTCAACTGTATAAACATACACCGAGTCTGGACTGTATAAACATATACATAATATCAACCGTGTATCTAAAATATTGTAGTGCTCATTTAAATAGTGTGGTGTGAAGTTATGATATATGCTTATATAATTATGTAATAGGCCTAATTAAGTAGGCCTACATTCTGGTCTCGAGGTATTCATGAGTAGGAAGGAAAATTCAGGAGCGCGTGGGTAAAATCTTCTAAATAAGTTACTGACGAGTATCTTAATTGTCCTATATATTTAGTGGAATTGCAATTCATACATGCACATTTAATGGCGAAATGCATAACTAAAACGAACCATGAGGTGTCCATAATTAAGCATCTATTTTAAAGGCCCTATATATATATATATTCCCCGAAGTGCCCATATCATATCCCTCTTAATGTGTTGTACTGTTGTACTAAATAAGACAAACACCAAGCTGCGAACCATCTAGCTGAACCTCACTCCCTTACCTTATGTAACCTTATGTTGTTAGTGGACGCTGGCTTCTATAGATGCCACTATATCCACCTCTGATTCTTCATCTTCTATTTCTCCGAACTCTCCTGCATTTTTGTTTTTTGTTTGACTGATCGTATCAGGGTCTGTCAGCCTCAATTCAGCCTTGAAATTTAATTTAATCTCTTGGTCCTGCCAATGGTAATCGAGATTGTTTTTGAATGAATTCATGTCTTCTGCATAGACGACTTCTTCTGCTAGATGATTCCATGGCTCCACCACTCTTAGGCTAAATGAGTATTTCCTCACATCCCTGTTTGCTCCTTCCAAGAATAATTTATAATTATGTCCTCTGGTTCGGAGTTCGGTGCTTCTTCTTAATATGTCATTCACTTCCGGATCATAGGTGTTAAATATCTTGAAGCATTCTATCATATCTCCTCTTATTCTTCTGTAGTTTAGTGTTGGTATATTTAGCTTCTTTAGTCTTTCTTCATATGGTAGTTCTTTTAATTCTGGTATTAGTTTTGTGAATCTTTTTTGGACTTTTTCGAGCATTTCAATGTCTTTCTTTAAATGTGGACTCCAGGCCGGTTGGGCATATTCTAGATGTGGTCTCACCAGACTTTTGTATAGTTTCAGCATTGTTTTGGTGTCCATGTGCGTAAATGCTCTGCGTATAGCTCCAGTGACTGCATTTGCTTTCTGTATTTTCTCATTTATATGTTGGTCAAATTTCAGTTTGTTATCAGTTGTGACTCCTATATCTTTCTCTTCAGTTACCTCCTTTAGTTGTACATATTGTCCATCTTTGTTCTTCATGTGATAGTTTGGCTCTTCTGTTTTCGTGCCGATGTTCATTGTCACACATTTATCTGGGTGAAATTTCAAAAGCCACTTGTCTGACCATGTCTGGAGTTCATCTAAGTCATTCTGTAATGCATCCACATCTGGTATACCCTGTATTTCCCTGTAAATTTTAGTGTCGTCTGCAAACATCATGACATCCGATTTGACGTTGGATGGGAGGTCATTTATATATATGACAAATAATATGGGTCCGAGCACACTTCCTTGGGGTATTCCACTTATTACTTCTCGTGTTGTTGACGCTTCGCCATTTATCATCACTCTTTGTTGTCTTCCCTGTAAAAAATTCTCTATCCATTCCAATATATTTCCATTTATTCCGTAGCTTCTTGCTTTATGCAGTAGTCTTTGATGTGGAACGGTATCGAATGCTTTCTGGAAGTCCATATAAATTACATGTGTTGCATAACCTTCATTTATGGTCTTGGTCCACTTTTCCAATGAGTGCAGTAGCTGTAATGTTGTAGATCGTCCCTTGATGAATCCAAATTGCTTCTTACTAAATAGTTGGTTATTTCTCATATGGTCCATTATTTTATCCCTTATTCTTGCCTCCAGAGCTTTGCCTACTATACTGGTTAGGCTGACTGGGCGATAGTTGTTTGGTTTAGATTTTTCCCCCTTTTTGTATATAGCAGATATGTTTGCTGTTTTCCATTCATTTGGTAGTATTCCTAGTCGTAGGCTGTTATTGAAGATTTGTGCTATTGGTATGCTTAGTTCCTTCGCTAGCTCTTTTAGGATTTTAGGGTGTATATTGTCAGGACCCTGGGACTTGCATGGTTTGAGTTTTGATAGTCTAATCTCTACTCCCTCTGCAGTTACTTCAAGGTCTTCCATCTCATGCTTTATTGTCTTCATATCGATATCTGGGATGTTTCCTTTAGGTTCCCGTGTGAATACTTCGGAGAAGAAATCTGCCAACACTTCTGCTTTTTCCTTATCGCTTGTTGTTACACTTCCATCTGCTTTCTCTAAGTTTGCTATCCCTGTCTTCGTCTTCGTACGTCTCGATACATAGTCCCAGAATTTTTTGGGGTTATCTTTAGCTTGGTCAGCAATATCTCGTTCGTGATTTTTCTGCTTCTTCCTTGTCAAATTTCTCACTTGGTTCCTATATTTTGTATATATGTTATAGTTTTGTTGTGTCCTGTTTTCCATATAGCGAGTCCAAGCTCTATGCTTCTTCCTCACCACTTCTCTTGTTTTTGCATCTAGCGGCATTCTATTTTTTTTGCTGGATGTATTTCTTTCTGGTATGTGTTTGTCTGTAGCTTCTTCGAGTACTAGGCAGAATCTCTTCCACTGGATGTTGATGTCGTTATTACAGTCCTCAAATACTCCTTTCCAATCTATCTTCCCAACTTCTTCCCTCATTTTGTCATAGTTTCCTGCAGCATATTGTTTCTTCTTCATTCCTTGTTTTTTTACGCTATAGCATTTATAGTAGAAACTAATGGAGCAGTGATCACTCTTCCCTAGGGGGTTCCCAATCTCCAGATTTTGAACCATATTTGCTTCGTTGGTTAGGACTAGATCCAGTACATTTGCTTTCTGTCCATGTCGATATCTTGTTGCCTCCTTTACGTGTTGTGTTAGGTAGCATTTGTCAACTGTCTTCAGGAATACTTCTCCTTTCTTGTCTGATGACGTATGTTTTTCCCAGTTGATAGTTGGGTGGTTCAGGTCTCCCATTATCAGTATATGGGTGTTCTTCTTATCATTGCATATCTTCTTCAGCACCCTTTTTAGTATTTTGTCCTTTTCCTCAGTGCTATTATTTGGGCTTCTGTATACTGTGCCAATGACAAGTTTGTCTTTATTTTGTAGTGGAATTTCAACCCATACTGTCTCATTGTATTCTTCTATATATGATAACTCCTCTGCTTTGATTTCTTCTTTTACATATATAATCACTCCTCTCCCTTCCTTTGAAGTAAGATTCATGTGGAACATCTGATAGCCATCTATTGAGTAAAGTGCAACCGGTAAGATCTCTTTGAGATTTTTTGGCTTTGCTTCGGTGATGCTAATTATGTCGTACTTTTCTTCCTCAATTATGTGTCGCAGCTCATTTAGTTTGTTGAGAACACTGTCTGCATTTAAGAGTAAAATCTTCAGTCCCTCCACCTTGTGCATTTTGTGCTTTGTGCTTTGCAATAACGTATTTACATTTTGTCTTCTCTGTGGCTTCACTCCGATTCCTTCTTCTTCACTTTTTTCAGTGTCCATGGAGGGCCCCGGACTTGGAAGAACCATTCTGGTGATTCCGATGTTCTTTTCTTGGCCTCCTCGATACACTTTTTCCTTTCTTCTCTATCTGCTTTGCACAGATCATTTGTGAATGTTGCCCTCTCTTTCTTCTCCTTCAACTTTGCTCCAGCTTTCAGTGCTCTATCTTTCACTGTTTGCTCTTTGTATGTCACTCTGAGTGGGCGTGGATTTTCCTTTTCTTGGCTTTTCTTTCCCAGTCGGATAATCTGTTTAATATCATCCACTGTGTGTGCCTCTACTTCTATTCGTTCGCAGAGATCCATGTATTTCACCAAATCCTCCTCTCTTGCTCTTGTACTATCCTCGGCTTCAGATTCTTCAATATTGAAGACGATTATATTCTTCTTTCTCAACTGGTTGTCTGCTTCGAACTTCCTATGTTCTTCCGTCGAATCTTCTCGTGAATTGATTACTTAGGCTGTAAAAAGAGTAGTTACAGGATACAGCCGGTCATTATTTCCTATGTACATCTAGTTGATCTACTTGTAATCGCCGGTTATACATTTTGGCGCACCGATCAGCAATGAAAATAATGAAGAAACACAAGTTCTCATTGGCTGATCTCTTCTTTGATATCCAATAAAAACCATCAAAACATCTGTGTCCTACTTGACATTCAATGATGGCTTCCGCACTGAGGACGAGTCGTCTGTTCAATGTTTTGCTTAAAAAACATAGTCCGAAAGTACGAACATGAAGATTATATTATATATATGTTAAAAAATAGGCCTTCTAGTAATGTCGATAAGGCAATATTTGGGACTGTGATTAGATACGACAGTGTCCAGTGTTTATGTTTTCGGAATTTCCAGAACTCAAAATCAAGACTCATTCACTCAACTTTCTCAAGGCCATGATCCCCCCATGTCCATATGACGGTCAACTCACAGGAGTTTGTCAGAATGATAGTAAATAATAGTAATAATAATTATATACAAATAGAAACAGTAATAAAAGACTAGGATTGAAACAAGCAGGGGCGCCGGCAGAGGGGGGCAGCTGACCCCCCTGCCCTTGACCAACTTCACCAAGGCCAAGGGGGGCGAGCGGGCGCAGGACTTGCTCTTTTTCTGGAGACAGAAAATGCTTTTTGTGTGTTTAATCTCGTGTTTTTATAGCAAAATATGACTTTTTTGGTCCAAATACCACCTATTTCACAACTTGCACAAGGAATATTAATTTTTTTGTCAATTTTATCACAAAACGGCCATAAAAACCAACAAATACCATTAAAATAGGGATTTTTGCCACAATGAATTTATGGTTATTTTCCCGAGTTTGCGGAGAAAATGCCCTTTTTTGCGGAAAAGTGCCCTTTTTGTAGGCTCTGCCCTTGGATGCTTTCGGCGCCCCTGGAAACAAGGGGATTAGTGATTTGACCTATAGAGCGGTTCCGTGTGACGTCACTAATCCCAGCATGCACTGCGGGCGCCATGTTGGAGGTAACAACGAATATAAACAAACACACGTGTGTACGGAGTTCATTATAAGGACAAAACAAAAATGATGCATGTTTTCCGTAACCCGACCGACTGTCTTCAAAACCCCCGACCCAAGTTCATTTTATTGGTTTTAAATAAAAAAAAATCAATCTATAAACCGACCGACCGCACTGATAACCAAACTATATATATTATATAGTTTATTTAATTCAGGCTCAAATGGCCCATATGATAGAGATATCAATTATATGTAATACAGAATTTCTTTCCAATGTTTGAAAAGATAAGATTCATAAAATAAATCGGAATTAATGATTGCATGCAAAATTGTATTTTCAGATTCAGTCACACGTTCTCTCAGACCATACACACTCTTTTTTATCAACATAGGAACAGAACTCACAACATCCCTGGCATACATCCCACTTGCGCTACATCTCCATTCATACCCCATAAACTTCCTATAGGCATTGTTATAACATACAATTAATTTGCGGTAACTGCGCTGGGTGAAATTTTCCCACAGAGTACAACAATATAATGATGAAATATAAGCATGAAAAAGATGGCGTTTTACATCAAATGAACACTTGTAAAACTTTTTCATGAGGATATTGGAACGGGAACAAATTGATCTATATTGCCTCATAATATCATCATCATCAATAAGATCGTCTCTGAGAATATGTCCAAGGTATTTATAGGCTATGTACACGTGGTTCCATTTTATCTGATTCACCTCGCGAGATAAATAATATCTTTGATATATTTATATATTTTTCGTAAAGCCACATCGTCACTCTAACGGAAAGTCAAATTTAATACGATCTGATGCAATACAGGATGATCACGAGTTATCGTTCCTCTTCGTTGACCGGAAGCGCGTGTTTTTTTTATATTTACATTAAACATCGATGTTTTCCGCGGTTGATTCGAATCGAACCGAATCGATTCGAACAAGTTCATCTCAACGATGGGGGTCGCACATGGGTTGATTCGAAGTCTCTGGGGGAAAATGGAGACGTATTCTCTTTAATATTTACAAGCTGTATAACCACAGACTACAATCGATGCAATCAGGTTCCTCTTTCGGTGTCCGGTTCGGAGTTATATCGTCTGGTTTGATAGCACAAAATACACTGTTTTCGAATGTCGTTCTCTTTCTCAAGAATTGACAAGTTACTGAATCCGATTTTTGGCGCATCAATTAGAATGGTTTTTCGTCACAAGAACACAACAATGATCGGATTGCCAGATCACAATTTTACTGGGTGCATACAAAATTCAGGATGTGTTGATAAAAATCTTATAAATGTTGTCTCACATTCAATTATGTGATTTAATCGCTCGTTTCATATATATAAAACCCAGAAATATCATTTACATCTAAATATTAACTCAAATAATAGTTATCTTCCCCATAAACATGCAAGATTTGCGATCGAAAACTCGGAAAGTTTGTGCTGATTGTTAGCAAGTGCAGAGCTTTGTATTTTTTTCGCATGCATGTTAATCGCAATTTACAACAGGTATAAAACACAAAATGAAGCCCATGGAATGACTTTGCATGAACAGGATGTTGTATTGTGGTATCATCTGGTATGGTAAGATATATTACATATAGAATACCTTTACTTTGTCCATAGTATATACAATTTGAATTCCACATGCCATGCATGATTAACTAACTGATAAGCTACATACTATGATATAGATACCAACACTAACTAGTAATCAACAGAAAACCGACTTGCCACTTCAAATTTTCTGGTTACAAAACGTCCAACAGAAAGTGGGCCTGTGATAACACAAAATTTCCATTCATGGGGTGTAAGGTCCACTCATGGGGTGTTAGGTCCATTCATGGGGTGTTAGGTCCATTCATGGGGTGTTATTTCCATTCATGGGGTGTAAGGTCCACTCATGGGGTGTTAGATCCATTCATGGGGTGTTAGGTCCATTCATGGGGTGTAAGGTCCATTCATGGGGTGTAAGGTCCACTCATGGGGTGTTAGGTCCATCCATGGGGTGTTAGGTCCACTCATGAATATTCCCAGCTCAAAATATTGCTTGGTTCAGGGGGTGTGAACTTCAGTTTGAAATAGGGGGTCCTGACATTTCCCAACAAAGACCCTGAAGCCAACTAATAAATTACTCATCTCTCCCACACGCCCCATAAAATGTTAACTGTCCACTAACAAATTACTCATCTCTCCCACGTGCCCGCTACAACGTTAACTGTCAATTAATAAATTACTCATCTCTCCCCGTGCCCCCTACAACTTTAACTCACCTCTCCCCCATGCCCCCTACAACAACTCATCTCTCCAATGCGCCCCCTACAACAACTCATCTCTCCCCAGCGCCCCTACAACATTAATTCATCTCTCCCCCATGCCATGCGGACATGTAAACTGTCTACCGTTATCTGTTTTATATGTTTCCCCTCAATATATCAGTTTTATCACCAATTTGTCGGTTGCTTTGGGTCATTGTATGGTTTTTGATGGTCATTGGTGGTTAGGCATGGCCCACACGAGACCATAAAAAAATAAAATGAAAAATTAAAATAAAATGAAAAGCCTACCGCCCGCCCCTATTTTTTTGGGGCTCGTTACGGGAAACACGCATTCATTTTGTTTTGGCCTAATCAAGTGTCTCTCTTTCGTGTATCATGCCTCTCAATTGATTTGTTAATGGCTGTGCGCACATATAAAATTACAAACTAAAAATTTGAAATAGTATAGTCCCAATCGATGATGTGTTATGAATATTAATTGCGCGGCGAGTACTTTTTATGTGAAGTGTTCGTTCGTTATATATGTACATGAATCTGCTATAACACCGTGGTGATATTGACTTCAAATTTCTGCTATTCAAACTTTAAACATGCATATTTAGAGAATTATACAAGTAGTTCCGTATAAGTAGGGCCTACATCTATACATGTCGCATAGCCATAGAAAGGATGACAAGGATAGATGCCATGCTAACCTGTATAGTGTATGATCTTCTGCGAACGTTTAACTTAATCGAAGTTAATCCGTTTGAGAATCTAAAGCTTCCTCCACATGGCTGCGACAATACACACATGTAAATGGGAATCAACAAGTTTTCCAAGAGAATGACAAGAAATTTAACACATTGCACGTGATTCGCGCTGTGTACATGCAATCTTCGTCGAACAAGTTCACTCTGTGCTATTGTTGCCACGTGACAAGTAACTGACTCCATCATCGGCGCTTTTCTTTCATGTACTTAATGATGGCTGAATAAGATGTGGAATTAAAAAAAAAACACCATTTGATAATCCTTTGCATCCGGTCGCAAAGTTGTTGACACCTTTAATGTGACGGGGAACGGTTATGTATATCGTTATATTTATTTTTGCCAACTTTAAATTTGATGCCTGAGGGTGTACTGTTTGACAAATGAGAGATTATAGATTTATTACGACATCAGTCCTTCCCAGGAGACGGGAGTGATTGCTCTCGCACCCGTACGCACTCGTAATTTTCAAATCACGGGTGCTAAAATTCGCACCCGTCCCTCATCTCAAAATACTAATGGAGACTGTAATTGTTGGTTCAATAGTGAACTATTTTAATGTTTATTGAGATCCTTTACCATCTCAGTACAACTATGGCATATTAAAGTGTAACTAGACATAGGTCTATCGTCTATTCCACAATGACTTTTTGTTTGAGAAAAACCCAACTGACAATTATGGTATGGGTGCAATTAGTTCAGTCATGAACGTAGTGCGTATCCTTCTACAAAATCTGCGAAAGCGGTCATGTTGACCTAGGGTGCAATATGACACCCGTCTTCTGAAGTACGGGAGCAAATAAATGTTCTCGCAGTGTTTTCCTCGTGGGAAGGACTGCGACATGTACACCTCCGGTCGGCTTCAAGTTATTTCATCAAGGTGTGAGCTATAAATCAGCACTGTTCCAATATTAGATAGTCTAATCTATATTGAAGTTATATAATGGCATTTGTTACGCACTAAATTTGATTCACACGTAAGCATCAATCTTTGTTGGTTATCGGAAATGGCCAAAATTCGCTCTTGTTTTGTTGCTCTATTTCGTTTTTGTTAACAAACGATTGTCACTTTTACAAGATGCTTCTACACACACATAGTCATCTTGCTTGAAAACATCGGAAAGAAGCTATATTGTCGTGTTACATGCATATATACAGCGTTTTAAAACGCACATATATGCCTAAATGCAACACCGGGGAGCTCATTTGTTTCGATAATACATGGACTACATTATCATTCATTGAAAACTAATTAGGTAAGCCTGTAATAATTTTATTTCAAAACATAACTGTGATAACATGAATGTAATGGTGTATGTATGGATATGTAACGTTTGACGACAGTTCCGAGTCTGCACTCCATTCCTTTTAATAAATATTGCACCCCTATAGTAAGTTTATCTAACATTTCGATGTATTCTTTTAGAACTGTTGTTCATGATTATTAATAGCGTTGGCAAATATTGCAATTAATTCCGTCGAAGCCATAACGAGAGGTTTTAAAAGTAGCTTTCTTAATTAATCCTATTAACTCAGTGCTTGCATTCCATGCTTTTGTTGTTGACTTCCACTTTTCACTGTATATTGAATCACGGTTACTGGACATACTCATCTATAACCATGTCTGACTATTTAAACAGGGACGTGGTTGGAGAGGTGTCCACCTTGGGAAATTCCAACTGCACCCCCCCCCCCCCCCCTTGAATCAGATTCAGACCATACACACAAGTTTTGCATAATTCCATTTGCACCTTGCACCTCAGTGCTCTCAGGCCTAATATCCTATATATTCATAAACCATGGTTCTAAATTCCTGATATGAGAACATTCAGATATTTTAACCTGAAAAATTGCATAAATCCTGACATCTAGTGGTCTAAATCCAGACAAATGCACACGGCTACGGCCCGGTGTGCGAAATTTTTGAAATCTGAACAAGAAAATCGCAAAATCCTACCATCTGGACTAGCATCAAGCCATCATAGAGTTGGAAATTTCAAACCTGACATCCCCACTTAGGTTAGAAAATTTCCAACTGATGACAATTCCAATGACAATGCTGACCAAATGTATGATAATATTGTTTTCTTAAATTAACTAGCAGTTTTTGACTGGCCACGGGGGAGGGACCAGGACACAAGCTTTCCAAGTGTTGGAAATTTCCAACCTGTCACCACCCCCCCTAAGGTTGGAAAATTTCCAACTGATGACAATTTCATTCCAAAAATAGGAAAATATGCAAATAATTAGTCGGGGAGCCAAATAAGGTCCACCTGCACCCCCCCCCCCCCCCCCCCATTTGAGCCATTTGAATCCAAGATGGCCACCATTTCCTCTAATTCCGACCAGCTGTATTTAATCGTTGTAATAGATCGGTTGTTAGCAAAAGACACAGACAAAATATATGCCATTTGTTGGTATGATGTCCTTCTTCAAAATGACGGCAAAAAATTTCGAAAAATGACGTCATCTGCACGAAAATAGGAAATTTAATTAATATTTCACCATATCTTCCATTTTTCTTCACATTAATCATTAGTAAATGGCACTGGTTTTGAGACAGTCATCAAGCGTGATATTATAGCGTCATTTTAAGACATTTGCCATTGACGAGGGTTCCGTAATAGATACAGAAAGAGGATTTGAAAAAGAGGGGTAAAATTTTCGATTTTTTGCAAGACGATTTTGATAGTCATTTTATCGACAAACCACACAGGCTGTTTATAGAATGTCAACAACTATGTGCTTTATTTTATTGGACGGATGTTTTACTTCAATGGGAATGAAATTGGTGTAGAAAATTTCCAAAATGGCCACCGAAAATATGAAAAATGGTAAATATTGCCCCAGGGTGTCCTGCAATGGCTTACAAGTTGTGGTTAATATATAAAATTGGCTAATCTGTATTATATACATTGCATACTAACATGTCTGATGCACCATGGATCATTGTTTCTATTGTCACCACTGACATCACCAGAAATATTGGATTTTTCTCTCACAAACTTGACATAAATTTCGGCAAAAATTAACTTTTCAGGGTTGGACAATTGTTTTAAGTAAAATGCAACTATCATTGGTATCAAAGGTATTTATTGTTTTGGTCTATCTTAAATGTGTCACACTACAGTGTTTATAGACCAAATTGCTCAAGATGGCTTCCAAAATGGCAACCAAATTTGTAAAATGTTAATTATTTACATATATCCCGAACATTATTCTCTGCGTTATCCGACAAGGTAGTAAATTGTGACTCACTTGGTTATTGTACGTGTTAGTCAATTAACTGACAACTACGTTCTATTATGTTTGTCCCAGTTCCGTATGGGGCATGACAAATTCATTTTAAAGTTGCAGTATGGAATTTTGCGGAGAACCTCTTTTGTGTTTCTTGCCATATTATTGAAAGGAAATGGGCAGAACTTTGAAACGGAACTGAGATGAACCATAATATGTGGCTATTCTGGTCCATTATGATAAAACATATCAACTGGATACACGGTGGATGCCAAGATGGTAGCCAGGGAGTTACTATATGATCATAGATGAGGTGAATAGGTATACAGGGAGTTATTGTATGGTCAACGGTGAGATGAGTACATGTATGTATACAATTAGTGACTGTATGATCATAAATGTAATGAATAGCTATACAGGGAGTGACTAAATGGTCATGTGTCAGGTGTATGAGTATACCCGGTGTTCCTGCTTGGTGACGTGTAGGTCATGTGTAGGTTATACGGGTATACACATGTGTTGCTATATGGTCATGGGCGAGGGGTATGTGTATATAGCGAGCGGCTATATGGCCATGGATGATGTGCATATGCATACATGGAGTGAATATACTGACATGGCTGGGGAATATTAGTATATCTTGAGTGGCTATTCTGCTATGGTGTGACAAATAGGGATACGGGGAGTGACATGGCCAAGGGCGAGGTGAATATATATACAATGATTGACCATGATCATGTACGAATGTTTTGAATAGGTACACACTGTGTGACTATATGGCCATAGGTCAGATGAAGGAGTATACCAGGTGCCATGGGTGAGGGTATGTGTATGAAGCGAGTGGCTATATGACCATTGGTGAGGTGGATATGTATACCCGGGGTGACTCTATGGTCATTGTTGTGGTGTTGATGTATATATTGAATGTCTATTTGACCATGTGTGTGTGGAGAATAGGTATACATGGGATGACCGTATGGGTTAATTCCATCGTGACAGAGGTTACAAACAATTTGAATTGACAACTTTCACCAAGAAGTTTCCATCATAGAATAATAAGACAGTGGTTTTTATTGTTTTTTATAAACAAAACAATATCTATATTTTTGTATAAAAGAATACAATTTTAAGAAAACTTAGATTTTTTCAAGCATTATATCTTGAATGTAAACCGTGACAGAGGTTACGAAAAAAGACACCTTTTTGAAATCTCTAAATGTTGCCTGTAAATTCTATCTCATCATTGACCCTTCTCTAAATCTCAAATAGCAAAATGATATAGAATATTGTTAGATATGTATACCTGTAAGAATTTAAGGATGTAGTACTCCACATAATTGATTTAATGTGTGATCTTTCCGTGACAGAGGTCACATGTAATTTCGTGACAGAGGTTACGTTCCCACAAATCACAGGAAGAGGTATTTTCAACAAACAGAATCAATTTAATTTCCTCAACTTCAATTAAAAAAGAACACATAATACATATTTGGTAGGTTCATGTAAATTTTTTACTCCACTTCAACCCTGTACAGCCCTCGACTGTTGATCAAGACAGGGTCCTTTCCATCAAACTGATATGCGGGATGTCACTGTATGATGGGAGGGGGGTCTTTACTCAAGTATAGATCTGTGAAAATTCAGGAATCTCTTAATCCGACCCATTGAGCCCAAGTATTCAGATTGAAGACGTTTTACCGATGTCAACTTAATGTACATGCATCCTTGGATATATGAATTCCATCAAACTCATACATGCAACCATGGTGGTTTACTAGTATTCCATCACATCTGGGATGGAATATCATGCTGGTATGAGGTCTGGTGGCAACTTTGCTGTTTAATGCTTGATAGTGTCAGGAAATTCTCAAATGTTGAAGCTTGTTATTCCAAATGTTCTTTGAGTCATATATTTACTAATTAACTATATAAGCTGTGTAATAACTTGCCATGCCGATTGATATCTGCAATGTAATGTGGGGGGGGGGGATGAGTTGGTGGTACATGTATGTATTAGTATCCACCATTTTATGACAAGCACTTTTCACTGTTTTGTACATGGAATCTGGCCATCTATAAAGTTTTTGTGATTGAGTCCGCTGAATTGTAAATTTATTTTGGTTCAGGACATTTTTCACTATTTTTGTGACAGAGGTTACAGATTTTGAGTCTCTTTATCTGAACTTTCTTTGTAAGGAAGGACCAAGTATATTTTGCTTCTTGTTTCTACCCATGTCTAGAAGATAAAAATATGACATGGTCTCAATAAAACATTTCACATCTCTTCAAGTAAAAACATATATACGAATTTCGTGACAGAGGTTACACGAAAAAATATTACTATATAAATTAAAAAAATAATCAATTCGCATGAGAATGCCTATAGAAATGATTGAGTTAATCAAATTGACCATATGACATGCATCTTACAGTGTTTTTCATTATCATTTACACCAGTTATGTTCAGAATAATATTACAAGAAAATTACACCCAATACGCCCCAAAAACATAATTCAATATTCAAACACTTTGAGAAATCATAAAACGAAAACTAAGTGGCGTTAAAAAAATCGAAATCAGTCTCAGAAAGCTGACAATGTGACAAATTAACTAACACCAATTTAAGAATGGCCACACAAAAACTGAAAATTGACGTGAGTGGAACCTTAATGTGGAATTAACCTATGGCCAATAGTGAGGTGAATGGGTATACAAGGAGTGACTCTATGGTTATGGGTCATGTTTAGGATTATACCCGGTGTGACTGCATTGTGACTCATGGCTGTATGGCCATCCATGGTCATGGGTCAGGTGTACGTTTATACAGTTGGTCACTATATTGTTATGTCTGTAGTGTTTATGTATATATGGAATGACTGTGTGGTAATGGGTGGCTATCGCTTTTCACGTTTAAAGTTCCCCCATGTACACAAACACTATCATGGTGGAGAACTCTTTGATATGACCTCTCTATTGATTAACATATCCTTGAGTTATTGTGGAAAGCGATAGCCACCCAAATTACACATGTACAACCCACCCATGACCTCATATGTACATAAACACCACACAAATGACAATATAGTCACCCACTCTATACACGTACTAGTACACCTGACGATACAGCCATGAGTCACCATGCATGAACACCAGGTATACTCCTACACCTGACCATATAGTCACTATGTGTATACATATTCACCACATTCACGATCATAAAGTCACTCATTGTATACCTATTCACCTCACCGTGGACCATACAGCCACTACATGTATATCTATTCGCCATACCCATGACCATAGAGTCAATCCAGATATACATATACACCTCACCAATGGTGAGCCCTTCCAAATATACCAATACCCGCAAACACGACCACTCATAAGTTTCATACTTGCATATACACCTCGCACATGACAATTCAGCAACTCACTGTATACTTATACACGCCATCCATGATCATTCATCTACACCCTATACACCACCGATGATAATACATCCACAACATATATCAATATACGACCCACCCGTTACCAAAAGGGCACTCCCTATATAGCCACAGGTATGCATATAACTTCAATCTTGACCGTACAGGCATACCAGGTGCACCTATACACATTACCCATAACCATAAAATCACTCCATATTTATCTACGCACTCCATCCATGATCATACAGACAGCACAAATATACATATACACCCACATGTCACACTACAGCCACACACGGTACACATATACATCCCACCACGACATGACAGTCACTCCATATATACATAAACAACTCACAGATGACCATGTAGCTACTCTCGTTATATCTATACACCACAGCAATGCCCATACGGTCACATCGGCCACACACAACAATACACCGTACAGTCACTACATGTATACCGATTCACCTCACACATGCCCATACAGCCACTCCTTATATTCCTATGCATCTCACCATGGACACCCCACTCATAACCATATAGTCACTCCTTGTATACATATTCACACCATTCATGCCCATGCAGTAACTCCCTGTATATATATTCACCTCACCCTTGGCCATGTCACTCCCCGTATCCCTATTGTCACACCATAGCAGAATAGCCACTCAAGATATACTAATACTCCCCAGCCATGTCAGTATATTCACTCCATGTATGCATATGCACATCATCCATGCCCATATAGCCGCTCGCTATATACACATACCCCTCGCCCATGACCATATAGCAACACATGTGTATACCCGTATAACCTACACATGACCTACACGTCACCAAGCAGGAACACCGGGTATACTCATACACCTGACACATGACCATTTAGTCACTCCCTGTATAGCTATTCATTACATTTATGATCATACAGTCACTAATTGTATACATACATGTACTCATCTCACCGTTGACCATACAATAACTCCCTGTATACCTATTCACCTCATCTATGATCATATAGTAACTCCCTGGCTACCATCTTGGCATTGACGTGAGTGGAACCTTAATGTGGAATTAACCTATGGCCAATAGTGAGGTGAATGGGTATACAAGGAGTGACTCTATGGTTATGGGTCATGTTTAGGATTATACCCGGTGTGACTGCATTGTGACTCATGGCTGTATGGCCATCCATGGTCATGGGTCAGGTGTACGTTTATACAGTTGGTCACTATATTGTTATGTCTGTAGTGTTTATGTATATATGGAATGACTGTGTGGTAATGGGTGGCTATCGCTTTTCACGTTTAAAGTTCCCCCATGTACACAAACACTATCATGGTGGAGAACTCTTTGATATGACCTCTCTATTGATTAACATATCCTTGAGTTATTGTGGAAAGCGATAGCCACCCAAATTACACATGTACAACCCACCCATGACCTCATATGTACATAAACACCACACAAATGACAATATAGTCACCCACTCTATACACGTACTAGTACACCTGACCATACAGCCATATTTGGTTATACTGGTACATGCCACAAATGACGATACAGCCATGAGTCACCATGCATGAACACCAGGTATACTCCTACACCTGACCATATAGTCACTATGTGTATACATATTCACCACATTCACGATCATAAAGTCACTCATTGTATACCTATTCACCTCACCGTGGACCATACAGCCACTACATGTATATCTATTCGCCATACCCATGACCATAGAGTCAATCCAGATATACATATACACCTCACCAATGGTGAGCCCTTCCAAATATACCAATACCCGCAAACACGACCACTCATAAGTTTCATACTTGCATATACACCTCGCACATGACAATTCAGCAACTCACTGTATACTTATACACGCCATCCATGATCATTCATCTACACCCTATACACCACCGATGATAATACATCCACAACATATATCAATATACGACCCACCCGTTACCAAAAGGGCACTCCCTATATAGCCACAGGTATGCATATAACTTCAATCTTGACCGTACAGGCATACCAGGTGCACCTATACACATTACCCATAACCATAAAATCACTCCATATTTATCTACGCACTCCATCCATGATCATACAGACAGCACAAATATACATATACACCCACATGTCACAATACAGCCACACACGGTACACATATACATCCCACCACGACATGACAGTCACTCCATATATACATAAACAACTCACAGATGACCATGTAGCTACTCTCGTTATATCTATACACCACAGCAATGCCCATACGGTCACATCGGCCACACACAACAATACACCGTACAGTCACTACATGTATACCGATTCACCTCACACATGCCCATACAGCCACTCCTTATATTCCTATGCATCTCACCATGGACACCCCACTCATAACCATATAGTCACTCCTTGTATACATATTCACACCATTCATGCCCATGCAGTAACTCCCTGTATATATATTCACCTCACCCTTGGCCATGTCACTCCCCGTATCCCTATTGTCACACCATAGCAGAATAGCCACTCAAGATATACTAATACTCCCCAGCCATGTCAGTATATTCACTCCATGTATGCATATGCACATCATCCATGCCCATATAGCCGCTCGCTATATACACATACCCCTCGCCCATGACCATATAGCAACACATGTGTATACCCGTATAACCTACACATGACCTACACGTCACCAAGCAGGAACACCGGGTATACTCATACACCTGACACATGACCATTTAGTCACTCCCTGTATAGCTATTCATTACATTTATGATCATACAGTCACTAATTGTATACATACATGTAGTCATCTCACCGTTGACCATACAATAACTCCCTGTATACCTATTCACCTCATCTATGATCATATAGTAACTCCCTGGCTACCATCTTGGCATCCACCGTGTATCCAGTTGATATGTTTTATCATAATGGACCAGAATAGCCACATATTATGGTTCATCTCAGTTCCGTTTCAAAGTTCTGCCCATTTCCTTTCAATAATATGGCAAGAAACACAAAAGAGGTTCTCCACAAAATTCCATACTGCAACTTTAAAATGAATATGTCATGCCCATACGGAACTGGGACAAACATAATAGAACGTAGTTGTCAGTTAATTGACTAACACGTACAATAACCAAGTGAGTCACAATTTACTACCTTGTCGGATAACGCAGAGAATAATGTTCGGGATATATGTAAATAATTAACATTTTACAAATTTGGTTGCCATTTTGGAAGCCATCTTGAGCAATTTGGTCTATAAACACCGTAGTGTGACACATTTAAGATAGACCAAAACAATAAATACCTTTGATACCAATGATAGTTGCATTTTACTTAAAACAATTGTCCAACCCTGAAAAGTTAATTTTTGCCGAAATTTATGTCAAGTTTGTGAGAGAAATATCCAATATTTCTGGTGATGTCAGTGGTGACAATAGAAACAATGATCCATGGTGCATCATACATGTTAGTATGCAATGTATATAATACAGATTAGCCAATTTTATATATTAACCACAACTTGTAAGCCATTGCAGGACACCCTGGGGCAATATTTACCATTTTTCATATTTTCGGCGGCCATTTTGGAAATTTTCTACACCAATTTCATTCCCATTGAAGTAAAACATCCGTCCAATAAAATAAAGCACACAGTTGTTGACATTCTATTAACAGCCTGTGTGGTTTGTCGATAAAATGACTATCAAAATCGTCTTGCAAAAAATCGAAAATTTTACCCCTCTTTTTCAAATCCTCTTTCTGTATCTATTACGGAACCCTCGTCAATGGCAAATGTCTTAAAATGACGCTATAATATCACGCTTGATGACTGTCTCAAAAACATTGCCATTTACTAATGATTAATGTGAGGAAAAATGGAAGATATGGTGAAATATTAATTAAATTTCCTATTTTCGTGCAGATGACGTCATTTTTCGGTGGCCATTTTGAAGAAGGACATCATACCAACAAATGGCATATATTTTGTCTGTGTCTTTTGCTAACAACCGATCTATTACAACGATTAAATACAGCTGGTCGGAATTAGAGGAAATGGCGGCCATCTTGGATTCAAATGGCTCTAGCACCTAGTAGGGCCACCTTTATTTTTCGGTGAATTCCGGATTCTTTATCTGGATACCATAGGGAACAATAAAAATAAGGTTATTTGTAATCATCGGGGGGGGGGGGGGGGGGGGGGGGGGGGGGGGGGGGGGGGGGGGGGGGTGCAGGTGGACCTTATTGGCTCCCCGACTAATTGGTCCAAAAACAATTAATTCCCCCCAATAAATTGTTTGAAAATCAAACTACAAGAACATTTTCAACCTATTGTTGGTGTGAAATTTCCAACTAATGTTTTGGCAGGTATGAAATTTCCAACTGTTGAAAATCCCCCCCTGTCGTCTCTGTATTTGAATGATGAGTCGATGACAATAACATTTTTCACATGGTTACAACTGTTTTGCAATCAGAACTTGGATATTGCACATAGAAGTTTGAACTGATTTATTTTTTGACAATTGGCAAATGCTGATCAATATTCAAGAGTGACTTACAATTATTATCCGATGTGCTATCATCAGCAAATTTTGATTCCTATTTTCAGCTCATTACTAGATATGATTAGTACTAAATAACATGTTTCTGGGAGTGGGGATACAATTTCTAACAAAAGGAAGTCTGATACGAATGAATTACATGAATTACATATATTTTTCTCCACAGGTGCTTGCACCATGTCCCCTTGCTGGGCAGTCAGACACAAGGCGGAGCTTGTCGATTCATGAGCACAACAGCATGGGTCTCTTGGACAATGCTGGTGTGACAATCCCACAATTCCGAGTAGCCAGCAAAGCAGACCAGGTGCTGGGATATGCAAAGGAATTGGGTATGTGCTAGTACTCAATCGATGTATGTGTCTTTAATTTACAAATCTGGATCTGGTTTTTCTGTTCCTTATCATGAAAGTATTATTGTTGATTTTTGGTATGTTGTTTATAAAGAGTTTATATACTTATTCCTGCCAAGAATAATTCTGTTGCATTTAGTTCCAGGTTGGAATTTGTTATCATAAATGCACTGGACTATATATGGGTAGGCTGACTGGCAGCATTCAGCATTTATATATTCAATACAATTAGATTATTGTTGAGTTTCATCCGCTCTAATGTCCTGTGAAAGTCTGTATATGTTAATGTATTATTTATAAAACTTCAAATATAAACCAGCTTAGCATGGTTGCAAAGTTGTAAATTGTCGTACTTATATCAGTGCGTACTTCGATTACCTCTTCCTATGACATCACACCTCACGTAACCACAGCCATTATACTTTTTAAAGTCTCTTGAAAATGATTAATCTAAAAAAAATTCCATGACCCTATTGGCCCAAAAATCACAAAATCAGCCGTGATTGGGTCGGATTTCGATGAACTGCTGTTGAACAGCAAATAGTCACAAAAAGTAAACATGGTAGAAGCCAGATTCAAGCTGAAATTAATTATGTGTCAGTTCCACCTTAAGGAAATATTGTGGACTTATTTCGTTGAATCGAACCAATCAGTTTGTATCCAAACAATATCCCCATTGGAAGAATGTAGCAATTAACTAAGATTGTCTAAGCTAACCACATCGACTGTACAGACACAAATTATTGGAAATGTCTATTGGAATATTCAGACATGTTGACTCTCACAATTTTAATGTGAGACACAATTTCACACGCCATCTCCTGCCCTCACGATTATGGACACAAATCTCACAATTTTAGTTGCCCCGTTGGTACGTGCATGCTGACTCATGTCAATGCGCACATACAGAGGGCAATGGATCCAAATCCCAGTACAGTGCCCCTTAGCTATTCACCTTCAGGCTTCAGCAGGGATGGGCATCAATGAATCTGAATCTTCTTTATTTCTTATTTAACTAAGGTATGTTTATGTGTTTGCTCAATACACAAATATTTATGAGAGGCATTGTGAAAGACATATTAGAAGAAAGGAGAACACTAATTAGTGCATACTGTCGGTACAGGGCAGAAGTAGTACACATGTACAAGGTGAACATTTCCAAGAAATTTACTGTTCCACTCTACAAGGCAAACGTCGGCCAAGGCAAAAATTAATTTTACCTAGGCAAATAATTTTTTTTTATTCCTTTGGACTACAGTAGACTAGTATAAATATACATTTACTTCAATTTATTTACCTTATCAAACTTTTTGGATTTCTGACTTGATAACTCTGCAAGCATGAATTGTTTTTGCATAGCATCGCACCCTCCCAATACGATTTGCTTCATTTAATTGCATCGTGTACTTTAAAACGCGATGCATCGGAATCGTGGCAGCCCTAGTAGAAAGGGTTATTATCACTGTGTCTGTAATCTTTCACGAAGCATGTTCTGCAAAACATTGATGCATATCGATACTGAATATATAATATGGCTGTTATGCACCATTTATAAAAAAATTTACTATCACTTTATATTGTATACAGTTGACAAGACTGGAAGCACAGATATCGTCGTCAAAGCTCAAGTGCTTGCTGGCGGACGAGGTGTTGGATCATTTGACAGCGGTCTAAAAGGCGGTGTGAAAATAGTGTACTCGTAAGTATGTTATGAGCTACATTCTCAATATGGATGTCATTAAATATTTACCCTTTCTTTACTGAATGGATGATTATTTATAGCTCAACTTTACTTTGTAAAGTTTGAGCTATTGTTGCAGGTTAGCGTCCTTCATCCTTGGGTCCGACGGCCGTGCGTCAACAATTTCCTTTGGCTCACCCTACAGGCCGCATCCCTCATCTGGTCATCACCAAACTTCATATGGATCTTCGGGGTGACCCCTAGATGGGAGCCATCAATTATTTCTGATATTTATTAAAAACATGGCCACCAGCAGCCATTTTGGATTTCAAATTTGAATCCATTGGCACACCCTGCAGCCCGCATTTATTGGAGAAATGTTTTGAAAATTTACAAGCATGTTTAAGATCACCTCTAGATGGGAGCTATAAAATTTTAGTGATTTTCTATGAAAAACATGGCCTCCGGCAACCATCTTGAATTTTACTCTTTGCATGACTCTATCCTTGGGGATTCCCTACATATCACATTCCTCATTTAATCGCCACCAAACTTTATATGGATCTTCGGGGTGACCTCTAGATGGGAGCCATTGATTATTACTGAAATTTTTTTTAAAACATGGTTGCCAGCAGCCATCTTGGATATCTAAGTTGAATCCATCGGCACTCCCTGCAGCCCACATATATCTAAGAAATGTTTTGGAAATTAACAGGCATGATTAGGATCACCTCTATATGAGAGCTATCAAATTTGAACAATTTTCGATTAAAAACATGGCCGCCGGCAGCCATCTTGTGTTTTACTCTTTTAATGACTAAATCCTTTGGCACACCCTACAGACCACATCCCTCGTCCGATCGTCAACAAACTTTATATGCATCTTCAGAGTGACCTCTGGATGGGAGCCATCAATTTTTTCCGAAATACTTTGAAAAACATGGCCACCAGCGGTCATCTTGGATTTTACTCTTTGCATGACTAAATCCTTCCACACAACCTACAGGCCACATCCCTCATCCGATCGTCACCAAACTTCATAAGGATCTTCGGGATGACCTCTAGATGGGAACCAACCATTTTTTTTTAGGAGCCAACAAATTTTTCCAAAATTCGTTAAAATATGGCTGCCAGTGGCCATCTTGGATTTTACTCTTTGCATGACCAAATCCTTCAGCACAACCTATCTAGGCCACATCCCTCATCCGATCATCACCAAACTTCATAAGGATGACCTCTAGATGGGAACCAACCATTTTTTCCGAATTTCATTTTAAAAACATGGTCGCCAGCGGCCAACTTGGATTTTGCTCTTTAAATCCTTTGCCGCACTACATGCCACATCGCTAATCCCTCATCCAGAATTCATATGGTTCTTTGGTGTTACCTCTAGATGGAAACTGTCCAATTCTTTTGAAATTTGTTAAAAAACATGCCTGGAGCCATGTTGGATTTCACATTTGAATCCATCGGCACACCCTGCAGCCCACATTTAGTGGAGAAATGTATGAAATTAATTTCATTTACACAATACAATCCATTTACTGATACTTTTTGACTTTCCTTCTTTATTTTTCTATTGACTGCTCAGCATAAAATTATTAACGCCTCCCCAAGTTTAGCTACAGTGTCATTGACGCTTTCATTGATCATAGTATCAACTACTAGTGGACAACTCATTGAACTAATAATTTTGACAATGTCTCATTTTGGAACGTGATTGAGCAATAATTAAGGTGAGAATCAGTGATCGCGAGACATACAGAAAACTTTGGCACGACCTGTTTTTCTTTCACAGCATTTTCATTTTAGGTAACCTCCAGGTGAACTGAACATCGTACGTCTCATATGATATGCATATGTATAAATTTAATTTAAAAGACGACAATTATGTGCAAATGATGTAAGCATTCAGTGATGTCGCGACATGAGGGTGTAAGGAGTCCCAGTCCAAACTCTAGCCACTGGCCCCTGGGGGAAAACACTAGAATATACTAATCAAAATTTTATATACCATATGGGAGACTAAAGTCCGGTACCGTAAATTTTGGTGTATAAGTTGCATCTTTTTTACCTGAATATTTAGCCCAGAATATTGGTGTGCCTTATACAACGGTAACTCAAAATGGGGATGAAATCTTGACTCATTTTCAGGGAGTTTGAGCGATGACTGGTAAGTACACATGTGTCGCGATGACAAGGAGATATTCAGAGCAAATATCGGCAGAGATTCAGCCTCAAAAACTCTCCATAAAGAAGGATAATATTCATTGAATTAAAATATTGAACATAGTTATCTTACTCTTCACCTTTATTCACTTTTATTCCCAAAATCCTGGAAAGAAAGCGTGATATAACCTGATATGTGCGAAACCGAAAGTACAATTTACGAATAAACAACAAAATGGAATTGTCTTATGTAAATATTATAAATTTTTGTCTTGTTTTTATTACCAAAAACCTACCCAAAATACGATTTTGATAGACCATTTGCAGAAATGGGACTGCGCAAAAGATATAACGCCCTCTTCAACATTTCGGGAAATTTCCTGTCTATAGTCATATGAAAATCCATATTCCAAAAAAAAAAAACAAGGGTAAATCTGAATGAGTTCACTCAAATAAAGTCTTAATATTATGTGACGCGCATGCTCAGAAATGAATTGTAATCAAGAGAACAATAGAAAATTGTCCCTGGTGAGATGTACCGCTATAAACCATACTTCTAATTGCTCAGCGAATCGTAAAACAAAAAAGCATGTGGTCACAACAAGCGGCAGCATTCATCAGCCTATTACTGTCACAACATTATTTGACATGTACACTAAGACATGACTTGTAATCAAGAGAAAAACAGACCATTGTCCCTGGTGAGATGTATTCACAAGTCCTCCTAATTGATCGCCGCTCAGTGAATCGAGAAACTGAAAAAGCATCTGGTCGCTACAAGCGGCGGCATTCTTTGAAGTTCGCTTTACTGCAGTGAGCGACATATCGATGTTGGCTTCAGCGCAGGATCAAAGTGCATATTTCTTTTAACCCCCGCCAATATTGTTTATTCAGTTATTAAAACATATTCTATATGCTCTATATAATGGGTCACTTTGAAATTTTGGGTCATAATCGTTTTAGCTATATATTGTACTATATATTCACATACTTCGATCATTATGGATAAATGTGGGATTAAGCGCTAACATCAGAGTTACGAAACTAGATTCAAGTTGGAAGTTGTTAAGTTTGCAGAACTTAACGGTAACCGTGCTGCCGAAAGACAGTATGGTGTCAGTGAGAAATTATTACAGGATTGGAGGCGATCCATGGACGTTTTAACCGAAATGCATCGAGACAAGCGAGCTAACCATGGTAAGAGTGCGATGTGGCCTGATCTTGAACAGCGAGTTGCCCGGTGGGTTGAAGAAAGGCACGCATCTTTGCTAGCTGTATGCAGGCATTCCATCCAGATCCAAGCGATCATCATAGCCAAGGAGATGGGCATACCTGACTTCAAGGGCCACAACAGTTGGGTGACGCGATTCAAAAAGCGGAACAAACTCTCACTACGCGCCAAAAGCAGGATATCCCAGATAATGCCAAAAGACTATGAGGACCACCTATTCGAATTTCAACGCTTCATAATCAATCAGCGAAAGAGATACGACTACTCCCTAGACCAAATCGGCAACATGGACGAGGTGCCGATGTTCTTTGATATGCTGCCAGAATGCACCGTCAACAAGCTTGGGGAGAAGACCATTCAAATAAAGACAACCGGCCACGAAAACGATCCCATTTCACCATTGTCCTTGCCTGCATGAATGGGTCGAGTCCTGCAGGAATGGGTCGAGTCCTGCTACAACAAACGAAATGGCGGCTACGGCGAAAACGATCGCTATTGGTTCTTTAGCTTTAGTGGGCATAAAACAAGACGGTGTGCATTCCAAATTCAAACACTCAACGTCGATATGGCCGTCTTCCCCGGCAGCATGACCAGCATCCTTCAACCGCTTGACGTCTGCCTGAACAAACCATTCAAAGCCAGCATCAGGGAGCAATGTTGTGAGTGGATGTGCGACCCGACCCAGATGGTTTTCACCAAAGGAGGAAATCTGAAGTGCCCATCACTCCCCCTCGTCGCACAATGGGTCATCAACTCGTGGGATAAGATCGACTCCAAAATGATTATTAACTCTTTTAAGAAATGTTGCATTTCCAATGCCATGGATGGCACAGAGGACGATGTTTTATTCAGTGATGTTGTTTGTAAGAAAGGTGAGAGTGCGATAGTTGTTGATGTAGATGAATGTGAGGATGATGTGTTCATAGAAAGTTTGTATGTTATTGTTGTTGAAATGTCCGTTTTGTGCATTCCGTGTATTAAATCATTTGGTTTCCATTCCATATTTTTATTGTTTCTCTATTGCAAATGGCATTCGTTTTGATAAATGATGCTGTGCTGTGCTATGCATTGTTATGTTATATTTTGTGTTGTTTAATTGAGTATAAAGCATTAAGGGCAAATAATTTTCTTCATCATTCTTCCCCCAAATGTTTATGTGATGTGTGAATACTTACTCTCAATACTTACCAGTACACGGTCGCGGGCAACTGGGGGGTGTGTTTTATACACAGGTATTTCGCAAAGGGCAGGTTTTGGGATTGAAAAGTGGGGGTGCGTCTTATACACGCATGCGACTTATACACAGACAATTACGGTATTAGGAATTTATGACTGGAAAATAGGGGAATTTTTTACTTGAAAATAGGTTGAGGTTGTGGCGAAAGATGATACAGTAAAACCTCCTCAAACCGAACACCCTTCGGACCAGCCCTTCTGTTCGGATTAGAGAGGTGTTCGGTTTATAGAAAATAGCAATACGATCGGAATGTATTGACGTCGTTGTCGAAGCACAACCGATTCATTATTGATTAATTAAAATTTATTCAATAAAGTACCGAATCAAATATAAATAACAATAGATAAAACATCATGTTATAATAAGAATTAAAAACATGGTTTATTAAGACATAAAACATGTACAGATAATATAAGACAGGAAACATGGAAACGATAAATGTTACAGTGATTGAAAATGGCGCTTAAAAATGTCGCATCGTTTGTATAGTAGATTCGTACTCTTGAATAATCGTACCGATTAATTAGCGGTGTTTTGTTCCGCGACCGCTTTGCATCGGATTATAACAACAGGTGTCTGATTAGATAACTGAGTGCTTATATTTAACACGTTGAGTGAACAATGGTGACTTCACGGAGATTACAGCACTGACATTTTGTTTTCACATCAATCGTTGTGCTGAATTGGACTCGTTATTTTTACGACCACTATCAAAACTAAACACTAATTAGCTAGACGTACACGATGGTAGTGTATTGTCACCAGTACAGTTTTAATCAACATGTCAGAACGAATGAGCCGTCATGAAAATGGCCACTCAGAGTTGAATGTATAGACTAGAAATTTAAACTTATAATGGATTCCCAGTTTAAACACTAAAGCCAACACGAGTTCAGCACCAAGTTTGTCCAATCTATCGCACATGAGTTCAGTTGGTATCGCTTTCCGCGTTCGGATTTCGGAGGTAAAAATTAATGTATTCGTTCACTTTTGGACTAGAAAAAACGTCCGATATTCGGAATAGAGAGTTTCCGGATTACAGAGGTAATTTTAGTGACAATGCACTTGGGTGAATTCGTGACCGGACAATTTGGTCTGTATGGAGAGGGATTCGGTTTATAGAGCGTCCGGTTTGGAGAGGTTTTACTGTATATTCGAACAAATGCTTAGTATATTTTCCCCAGATTTATAAAGAGATCATTCTGGTTGTGGTAGTGCTCATTCTCTGTTAAAATTAAGAGTTCATCACTTTGTTGACTTGTTTTCAGATATATTACTTTATAATGCATTCAGTTCACATTTATCTTATATACCTCTTACAGTATCTCATGTGTGTGACTTAATACCTCCTGTCTATGACATTTAATCTCGGCATGAGACAAAGTAGCTAATACCTATAATTCAGCATCTCTGTACATGTAGTAAATCACACATATGAATTGACCTGAGTTTGTGATGGTGGTATTTCAGTGCACCCAGTCAATTACACGTAATCTGCTTGTACCCAATGCACTGCTGAAAGGGATTTTGAACTGGTGTGCATGTCGGTCACAGTGTGTTCCCTTCCTCTATTGTGCTATACCCTGTCGATTACAAGTAATAAATTTGCATAACCTACACCCGACTATCTTCATTATAATTTAGTTAAACTGCATTTGGGCGAATCTGCTGAACTGCTGAACATGATTTTGAACTACTGAACTGAGTTGGATATCAGTCGAATGATGTTCCCTCACTGTATGCCTAGTCGATTACAGGTCATTTGCATAACCCACACATGACAATTATCATTACAATTGAGTTAAACTGCATTCAGGAAAATCTGCTGAACTGTACCCGAAGTACTGTTGAATGTGATTTTGAACTGCTGAACAGACATGGCGGTTTGTAAAATCGATTCCATGTATTTGGTTATACTCCATCGATTACAAGTCATTTGCACAACATCTCACCTGATATCTTCGTGAACTGTAGCCGATAGACTGCTGAACAGGATTTTGAACTGCTGAACTAGGGTGGAGGTCAGTCAAATGGTCGCCCCTCACTGTATTTAGGTACCCGGTATACCCCATCAATTACAAGTCATTTGCCCAACATGTAACCTACATGTAATATCTTCATTATGATTGAGTTAAATTATTCCGGGGGTATCTGCTGAACTGTAGCTGATGAACTACTTAACAGGATTTTGAATTGCTGAATGGGCATGGTGGTTAGTAAAATGGCGTTCCTTCCCTGTATTGGTATATTTTCCATAGATTACCTGTCATTTAGTCAACTTATAACCGACTCTCTTCGTTTTAAATGAGTTAAACTGAGCGCGAAATATGCTGATCAGCATTTTAGTATGTAAACTGCCGACCAGCAGCTGATTCAGCATTGCAGGTACATTGATTAAGGTTCCGATTTGATGACTTAATTATGTTGGAATGAACCAATAGTTTAAAAGATATCTTGCTGTCCACTGTAGCGTCGGATTCCCAATACTTGATATGATATCAAACTCAGTCTAAAATTAGTTGTCACTGTCTGTTCTTCGTCATTTGTACATATATATTTAAACAAGGTTCAGATTTGATGGCTATATTTTTGTTGGCCTGAACCACCAGTTTGACAAATACCCATTACTGGCCATTAGGGCTCCATAATTAATATGTATTAATTAACATGCAAAAGCATCACAGTCAACAAAAGTTATGTTTCTACAGTGCCTCCAAATTATGTGTCTACTACTAGACACATCATTTTCTTCGGAGGTTCTGTAGAAACATGAATATTTAGCCACATAATTCATAGCTACGTAAGTACTAGTAGTTGTTGTTGGTACGTTCGTCCATTCGCTTTTTTCCTTTCCAGATGATAACTTTAGTAAGTCTGAACTGAATGGAATGAGATTTGGTATGTGGGTTTACTAGCACAAAATAGAGGTCAAGTTCGAATTTGGTTTCCGCCCACCAAATTTTTACTAGAGTTACAGCCCTTTTTGTTGGAATTTGCACTCAATTTTTGTTACCGGATGTAACCTTAGTTAGTCTGAACTGAATAGAATGAAATTTGGTATGTGAGTTTACTAGCCCAAAGTACAGCCAATTTTTGCCAGAGTTATTATCCTTGTCAACTTAGAATGTGTTGATTATTGTGGTTTCCAGGTGATCGCTTTATTTATAGTTATTTGTTTGTTTTCAAATTTGGCACATGGATTACTTGTTATGGCCCTTTGTTGCGATGCTCATGTTTTATATGATCAAATTGACCAATTGGTGAATAGTATTTAGTGTAAAACACATCGGCTACGCAAATATATTTTAATAATAAAGGTTTGAACATTGTGTTTGACTTCATCACAAATTTCATCACAAATTCTACCATACTATCATTTTGTAGATGTTTTATTTTTTTTTAAGAATTAAATAAATACTCTTTTTTTTTTCAGACCAGAAGAAGCACATGACATTTCAAAGCAAATGATTGGTCACAAGATATTCACAAAACAGACAGGCGCTGCAGGCCGCATATGTAATGATGTCATGCTCGCTGAGAGGTTATACTCAAGGCGAGAGTATTATTTTGCCATTGTTATGGACCGGACTTATGCTGTAAGTCTATTGTTTATTTATTTTTAAAACTTTATTATTGGACATGCGAGTTCAAATTGTTTATGATATGATTTATTTGTTCAACTGATAACAATATCAAACCCCTGTAGGAATGGCCTGTTTCTGTACAAAATATTAAGTATTTTTTAAAATTTGTTACATTGTCTAATTTTACTTCATTTTGGACTCTACCTTGATCTTTGGCAAGGACAAAGGAAAACTGTTTTGCAGATTTATATGTCTATGAATGTCACAGCAGCAGAAGAGTTTCAATAAGATATCAGTAACTGTGATAGAACCAAAATGTTACCTCTCGACCAATTGATAGCATTTACGATTTTCTGCCAACCATTTGGCTAACGATATCAAACTCTGTTCAAGAGCACTACAATTTCATTAAATAGATTAAAGACATCTGCAGTCCCCGAGCACACAGATGTTTTATTATTATGCCATCACCATATTTCAATGTACTTGTTTTGAAACTATTGAAAAAAATGATTATTTGTTCCAGGGACCAGTTATAGTCAGTAGTGCACAAGGAGGCGTTAACATTGAAGACGTAGCTAGAGAAAACCCAGATGCCATCATCAAGGAGCCAATCGATATCTTTGAGGGTTTGACGCGGGATAAAGCCATCGGTGTCGCTAAGAGAATGGGCTTCAGTGAACCATGTATCGAACTGGTGGGCATTAGAATCATGATGGTTTTTATGTATCCAGATGATAACTTCAGTTATCAATTATCTGATTGCTTGCAAATTTGGTTTGTGTACTGCTTGCATGAAAATACTGGAAAAGTTTTTAATTTGTGACTGGTTTAACCAAGTGTGACAGATTTTTTTAGACTAATCTATAGCATAGTGCTGTACGGTCAGGCTTCTCAAAGTACCGACGTTTCCAGACCTGTCATTCCCGGGACAGTTCCAGGTGTGGTACTGATTCCACTGATAGTCCCAAGTGACGATATTGTTTGTAGCCAAGTGGATTTAGGATACTAGTTATACGTACAATGTGTCAGGTATGAAAGGTTGATCTTAAGCCTGCTGCCAAGAAGTACATAAGACAATGTGGATTTTAAATAATTTAAATAATTTGTCAATTGACAATTCAACATAAACAGAGAAACACTTCAAAATAAGCATTTCAAACGGAGATCACAGCACATACATGGCAGTCGACAATTGACTGTTTGATAATGTCTTCGAACTGTGTTTTATTCCATTCACAGAGGCATGATTGTGTCAACTAACTTGTCAGTACCACATGTATGGTGAGTCGCCCAGTTGGCGATTAGTCGATTGAACTTGTCTTTGAACAATGAGTATATGTTTCATTCTCACAAACAAGAATTGCTAACTGATCATTTGTTTTTGATGTGAGACCAACTGCTAAAGCCACGTGATCAATTGGGTATAGAGAATAAATTTGTCATGAATTAAATTTTTTTAACCAAATTGGTAGCACATAATATCATATTCCTATGTATGAATTATATACAGCAAAGGTTTGAATTATTTGACGGATCGGTTACAGAATGGTCCCTCTTGGTCCCAGAGAGACCCAGACATCACTTTTCTTCTTCGGTATTTTTGCACGAATGTAAGGAACAAACCAGTTGAAATAGTATCTACAGCGAATATAATCAATACTAAACAGCTTATATTCAAGCCTTGAAATAGTGTGTCTTGTCATTTGTAGAATGAGATCACCAGAGGGTGAATTTAGTGATGTTATCCCGCACGGTGGGCTATCATCAACAAATTCACCCTCTGGGAACCTCATTCTGCTGAGGTCTCTACTGCTATGGGAGACCTAGGATCAGATTGACGTTCCCCAGTTGAAGTTGGTGATGTTCACCCATTAGTCACCTCTTTTATGCATTTTATCTTCTGAAAATTACTAGTAGGGGATATAGAAACTGAACAGAAGGAAAAAATTTGAGAATGAGGTACCCAGAAGGTGAATATGCGGGTAGCATCACTAAATTCACCATATGTGGGACCTCATTCTGCAAATGACAGACACACTATTTCAAGGCTTGCTTCTATTCCAGACCACTGATTCACTTACTATTAAAATTGCGACTGTGGCATCTGATTTAAATAAAAAAATACAATAATGTAAACCTGAACTGTCTGCATTGACCAATCATTTAACTTATTTTAAAGGGATACTGTACTCAAATGTTGTTGTTGGTTACTATAGTCTCTGAGTCATAGAATAAGAATTTGAAAGTCTGTTGAGTACGAAGTAATGTTACAGATGGCAGATTAGCCGGAATGTGAAAATACCAATTGTCCTTGTCGAGTAAATTTTTAACAGTTTTCAAGCAAATGTACCAAATAGAGGTTATATTATATGCATACTAGTCCCATATACTCATTTAGTTCATTGTATAGTCAGTGAGTTGCTTGAGTTTACGTCCCATATCAACATAATTTTTTACCCGATCATGTGTGCCACGCATTGCCCGATACATTATCCGTGAATTATTTTGATCACGTCTTGTTCACGGAAATTCTTAATTAATTTATGGCTCCAGCCATAAATTAAATTTATATCAAATTATTAACTTTGATTTTAAAATAACCTATTAACTTGAACGTCTACAGAATACAGCTTCGACTCAAATTACTTAGTTTTCTATATATTATTGATATTAGATCATTATTATTACTGGGAATTTATTGAAAATGGTGTACAGTACACCTTTAACAAAGTAGCAAAGCAATCATTCCAAACAAAGACAACTGCAGTGTCAGTCACTGCCATGTATATTACGTGACGCTCAGTCGGTGATTGATTGTTTTCTATGTTAGAAGCATCGCTAACTGATCACATTATGTTGAGACCGACTGTGGCACCCGATGACATATCCAACAATGTGCATGATTTAAATTAATCATCTTCCCTACAAAATAATGTACTATTTGCGACTAGCTATATAGCTAGCATTGCCAAATATGCCTTCTATTTTGGTCGGGGCCCGGGGGTGCAAGTTGGAACTCGGGACTGCAGCCCGTATTTATGGCAGGCACGATAGTGATCACCTGTAGATGGGAGCTATCGAATTTGAACGATTTGCGATGAAAAACATGGCTGCCAGCATCAAACTTCATATGGATCTTTGGGGTGACCTCTGGATGGGAGCAATCATTTACAACTACAGTGAAATCCAAATTTTAAATAAAATGGTCTAACGCGGGCCATTTTTTTTTTGCGGCAATGCCTGAGAATTTAAACCCTTTTTTGTTTGCCCTTAATCATTGTCTTTGATAGCTTCAGTACAAAATTCAGAACAAATATTGTTGTCCCCACTCCTACATGGAAAACTATTGAAATAATCCCAATTTTTTTCAGGCGGCAGATGTGATGATTAAACTCTACGAAGGAGTATTCACAAAATACGATGCTACAATGTTAGAGATAAATCCAATGTCTGAGGCAACAAATGGAACAGGTATATATTCATGTTTAATAATCT